>JAPDNY010000001.1:330229933-330829933 GCA_029375565.1 Gekko gecko | reverse complement strand
CTTTTGCTTCTTATTCTGTTTACCTTGTTTGTTTGTCAGAACCCAGGGCTTTCTTTTGGAGTTAGGCCACACACTCCTAATGTAGCCAGTCCTAATGAGTTTCTGCTGTTGGGTGTGGCCTATTATGCTAATGAGTTCCTGCTGGGCGTGACCAACTTGGGAGCCAGCTGGAACTCCATTTCTGTGCATTCCTGCCCAAAAATAGCCCTTTTACAGTTATGGAACATCACTCCAACCAAGGTGATGTACTTGGCTTCCTTACTTTTGATCTTTAGGAGGCAGTTGAAGATGGTTTTATTTAGGATTGCCAGGTCCAATCACTGCGCCAATGGAGGAGGGGGAGGGACTTTCTGGAAGTGGGAAGAAGCATCATGACATGCCTTCATAAACCAGAAGTGACGTAGGCACGTCAAAGGGTGTCACTCTGGTTTTGGGGCAAAAGTCTATGCTAGATTTCACTTTAAATCATTGAGTTTTGCCCAAAAACAAGAGTGTCTCCCCCCCGCCGACATGCCTAGGTCACTTCCATTTTTTTGCAGGCACATCGCGATGATTTTTGGGTTCCTGCCGGTAAAAGGGGGTGATTGGGAGGGGAGCACTGAAACCGGGAGACCCACACCCACATCGGGGGGGGGGTCCGGCAGCTCTAGTTTTATTTAGTATGGCATTGATTCATTTTCCTTTTCTGTTTAAGTGGTGGTTTTAAATTCTTTTTTAAACATATCTTTTTCTGGTTCTTATTGCTTTGTTTACATTGTCAGACACCTTGAGTTCATTAGGTAGGAAGGTAGCTAATAAATGTTTTAACTAAATAAAAAGTGTTAGGGCCGTTGGAGGGGGGGGAAGTCACCAAACTGTAACAGGCATGTCTTGAGCAACCTGTTGAAAGACTTGACTCCCTGATCAGGACTGGGGATCAGGACAAGAGCCAAACGGGTGGAAGTTCGAACCTCTCTAGTGTCAAAGACAACTGACAATCCTTGAAGGAAAAAAAGACACCTTTCCAGTGAGAACTGTATATGTTTGCGAACACAAGTTTTGTCACTTTCACACTTCACTTAAACGTTTAAAAAGAAAACAGGAGCCCCAATCCAGAGAGAGATGTGTTGCCCTACGAGGTCCCTATTGTGCTCTTATGAACTCATAAGTTATGAAAACCTGGACTTTGCTAGCTCTGTGCAACAGGGGCTGAACTTACAGCACACATCCAGGAGAAGAAAGCCTTCCTGTGAAAGAGTGTGCCTATGATTCCTGCATGTCACCATTACCAGCTCCCTAGCCATGTATAGCAGAAGGAGGTCAGGCAGTGACCATGCCAGGCCAAAAGACAGGGTGCTCAAACTCCATACAGAGTCTCCATTCTTACACGTAGGCAACAGGTTATCTCCCAACCTAATACATCAGCTAGTCGAAACGGCAACCAGAAAACAGCAAGGGAACAAGAGGCTCAGGCCAGCACAAGACGTAATCCCATCAGGTGCCATTGTCCAGCCTAGTTTGCTATTAGGTCTAACATTGCCCACTCCCCAGACCTTCGACCCCAGCACCAGTCAGCATATTTTGGGGGGACGGACTAACCAGATAGGTGGCCCAGCTTAGCCCACCCCTCAGCTTCTGAATAAAAGAGAGGATTCAATACCAGCTCTCTCTCTCTTACTTGCACTCTTGCTCTTTCACCTGACCCCCTCCCCAGCTTCCCACAGTCCCTTCATTTTTCCTGAGATTCGCTCCTCTCAACCACAGACAGGTAAAGTATTGCCAATTAACAAAACACCCTGCTAATGTGAATGTGCTATTTTCTTCTATCTATATTTCCTAGGTACTGTACAATTGAGTGTGTGCTTGTGTTATTGTATGCTTGAAATACATTCAGTAAACAACATCTTCTTATACTGACGTCCAAGGCCCCTCTAAGCTGTGGAGTCTTGTGAGCAAAAATTCTGCTTTGTGAGCTACTGGCGTTAAAGTTCTGAGCAAGCAATTTGACTACTGCATAAATTAGTCTGCTCTGGAGCCCTCCTTCCTGAGCTAAGACAAAAATGTGTGAGCTGGAGGCTAAAAAACTGTGAGCTAGCTCACACTAACTCAGCTTAGAGGGAACACTGCTGACGTCAGTCTCAGCGTCTATTTGGTGGGTCTGGAGGGAACTGCAGCCCTGTATACATAGATGCTTGTCCCCGCATTGCCTATTGCCTGATTTAAGATCATAACTCCCCAGATTAAATAACAATTTAAGGCAATTTGGCTAACAGATGCCATCTGATTGTTTGGCAGCGAACTGCCTTCCTTACTCCCAAGGAAGTGCGTACAGTATCGTAGCCTTAGTCAAGCTCAAGTTCCACTGAAATTAATAGGATTTCAATTAGTTGTGATTGCAATGCCGCTTGTATGTAAATAACTTTCATTCATTTGGGGCCGTTGTGGGAAGCAAGCATCCCACTTATCACAAACACAACCCTAAGAGCGATACAACTGGTAGGAGTATTAGCATCGGTTCTGTCAAAACAAATTTGCTTTTTTTCCTCTGGCCTGACAGATCACAGT
This sequence comes from Gekko gecko, assembly GCA_029375565.1. NCBI lineage: Eukaryota > Metazoa > Chordata > Lepidosauria > Squamata > Gekkonidae > Gekko > Gekko gecko. The sequence goes on along the minus strand of JAPDNY010000001.1, from coordinate 330,827,389 downwards.
GCACCTTTTACCTGAACACACTCCTTGAACCTTAATAAGGAAACACCACAATAGTCATACAAACATCCACAAATATACTCCCATGGCCCTAATGAAACACCACTGCAAATAGAAAATGGGTCCAAGCGTAAAAACCGAAGCCTATCCTGCGCCGGATGGCCGCTCGCAATTTTGCCGCTCTGTGCTCCTTCTCGACACCCATGGACCTGCTACCCAAATTGGCCTGCTCTTGTTATCGGAGCTTGCTGAGATTAGCTTTCACCTCTCTGCTGGACGTGGAGGATGGTCTCAGCATAGGGCAGCGCGGGCACTGGACGCTATCGCTCCGACCCTCTTTATCTACACTCCCTGCTTTGCACCACGGGCCGAAAAATTGCAAGTTGGAGCCTAAGATCACGACTTTCTTAAAAGCGAGGAGAGCACGGACCAGGGAGATAAAGCCAACACTCTAGCAAAAAGCTTCTGTGAATGGCAGGAGATCTACAGCAACTGGCTTGTGTTTTAAAAGCCAGGCGTTGAGGCGCTAACTGTACGTTTCAGGGAGCATTATGCATGTTTTTTTTCTCTCTACCTGTTAAATTTAAATTAGCCAAACCAGGTTGCAAGCTGAAGTACAGAGAGAGTGCGGGGGGGGGGAGAGGGGCTGCTTAAAGCCACCTCTTTCCTTACTCAGCTGAAGATAAAGCTGGGAGGGGGAGACGGATGCTTTTTGAGCTGGAAAACGATTGGAGGGGGAAAGGGTTCGGAAGTCTCCCTCCATTCCTCCTCACTTGTAGCCAGTGTTTCCTCTAAGCTGAGTTAGTGTGAGCTAGCTCGCGGTTCTTTAGCCTCCGGCTCACACATTTTTCTCTTAGCTCAGGAAGGAGGGCTCCAGAGCAAGCTCATTTATGCAGCAGCCAAATGGCTCGCTCACAACTTTAATGCCAGCAGCTCACAGAGTAGAATTTTTGCTCACAAGACTCCACCGCTTAGAGGGAGCATTGCTTGTAGCATCCCCCTCTTTCCTCCCTGATTTTGCTTTTTAGAAAGCATTGTGGGGGGGAGGGAGGAGAACAGAGCTGGAATGTATCACTTGGGTCTGAAATGAATGGCAAGTTGTGTGTCGGTTTTATTTATCTTACTTATAGAAAGCCTTTCGAAATCTCACCATTCCAGGTACTTGCTCAAGGTGCATACAAAGAAGAAGAAAAATATAACAGTAAAACATACAAGTTTAAAACATTATCAACACATTAAAAAACAACAACAATTCAATCAAAGTAAATAATACACATTGAACGCATTATAAAACCATTCAGAGCGATTCAGCAAAACGAGTCCCCTGGCAATAAGACCATCCCAGTCTCTATGAAGAGTGATAGAACGAAACAGTCTCTGGAATACAAAAGCAGGCCACAAAGCCGTCAGACAGGCAGGGGAACAAGCCAGGATTTATTTCTTAAAAACCCTAAGAAGATGGGATAAAGATTCAGTGAAAAGCCTAGATGAACAGAAATGTTCTAGCCTTGTGCCTGAATGCTAACAGAGTAGACACCAGGCAAGCTTCAAAGGAGACAGCATTCCACACCGAGGGTACCACCACTGAGAAAGCCCTGTCTAATGGATCCTAAGCTTGGCTTCCATTTGCACCCCTCTTCATCCATTGCAGAGGCAATGCTCTTCTGTGCAGTGCTTTTGTCTGGCACTATGTACTTCTGAGTTCATTGAAAGGCACTTATCTTGCATGAGTGGATACACTTAATGGGGGGGGTGGCCTAATATGCGAATGAGTTGCATTGTCAGGGTGTGACCTAATATGCTAATGAGTTCCTGCTGTTGGGTGTGGCCTGTTATGCTAATGAGTTCCTTCTGGGCTTTTTCTACAAAACCCATGCTGTTCAACAGTTGACCTTATCAGTGACAAGGTTAATGGTTGCTGATCTGTGTGGGCTGGCAGCAAAGACCCATGGGAGTTGTAGTCCACTCCCCTTCACATATCTTTTCTGTTCTTTCTAGTGGTTTGGCATATTAAAAACTGAAAATAAAAACTCAGCAACAAACACCCAAGCTTGGGGAAAGACTCCAGTCTTCCCTGGTAGTGTCCTATCCAAGTACTGACGGTGGCCAATCCTGCTTAAGCCCCCAAGACCAGAGATGCTCAGGCCAAACTGGGCTATTCAGGCTGCTCAGTAAATACATATAAGAGCAATATCCAGCTTAAGAGTTTACACAGAGTCCATTTGATTCAGCGTATCATTTCAAGTTCTGTGTTTGTAAAAATCTCGAAAGTTCTGAAAAGCCACGAGTTTAAGTGTTTTAAAAACGTCCTTAACTTTTCCTAACCACTCCTTCTGGGCATTGGCTTGTTTCCAAATGCCCGCGAAAACAAGTCTTGCAGAGTTTTTGTATGTAAAGCAATTATTTGTTTGTCTCACGGGGGAATGAGACTGCATCATTAAGAGCTGTCCGCATCCTTAACCGCAACTCTACACACCACCAGCTGTCCTTGTAGAAACCCTCTTGATCGAATGATGATAAAGGAGGAACAGGGATGGAGAATGAAGGAAGGTGAGATGCTGTATTGATCTCGAAGAGACAGTGCTCAGTAGGGAAAAGACCGTGTGGCGGAGGAAGAGATGGGGCTGAATGTGGAGGAATGGGGAGGGAGAGGAGGAAGGCACTGCGGGAACACAGAGTGAGAACAGGGTTGCCAACTCTGGATTGGGGAATTCCTGGAGATTTGGGGGTGGAGCCTAGGGAGGGCAGGATTTGGGGAGGGGAGAGATCTCAGTGGGGTACAATGCCATCGAGTCCACCCTCCAAAACATACATTTTTCTCCAGGGGAACTGATCTCTATAGCCTGGAGATCAGTTGTCATTCCAGGAGTAAGAATGGGCAAGAACCAGAACGATGCGGTTCATGGTTCGTGGCTGAACTACAAACTGACTGAACCGTGAGGCTTGTGGCCTTGTAACTCTTGTTGAAAGGGATTGGCTCCAAAGCACATCCTGGGCTCTGAAACTTTCGTAAAATTTGCCCATAACCTATAGTAGAATAAGCAGGCACAAGACTGGGTTTACGATGCACTGGGCTCACACAGGGCTGAAAACTTTCAAGGCCTTGAACCTCCAAGACTGCTGCCCAGCAATGGGGGTGCAACAAAAAGAAGCCAGAGTTTGAACCAGCGGAGGGATTTTCCCATGGAAATTCCCAGCTTGGACCCTAGAAGATTGAAACTGAAAACTGCCTGCCTGTTTTTGCACATGAATAGCGGGAAAAAGCAATATATACAGCAAATATTAAGGGGTCCCCAGGCGACTAAGCGCCGGCTGAATAAAAGAAAAGGAGCTTTTGCTTACGGGTGTTTACTAGCCAGAGGCTAGAACATAAGATGATCAGAGTGAAAGTCCACCTAGCCCAGCATCCCGTTTCTGACAGTGGCCAGCCAGATTGCTCCGAGAAGCCTAACAAAAAGGCAAGAGTAAAAACCAGGATTCACAGGTAGGCTGTCGGTGAACATGGAGGTTTTACTTACATATCACAGATAACAAGAACTGCCTTTCAAGGTGAGTCCTCATTCCGCATTCTGCTTCCCACAGAGGCCAGACAGATGCTTTAGGAAGCCCACGAAAAGGGGTAAGAAGGCAACCCCACCTGGCACTCAGTGGTATATTGCCTTGACAGACTCTCTCCTCCTCCTTGAATTTGCCTGCTCCCCTTCTAAAGCAATCCAGGCCAGTGGCCATCAACACATCTTGAGGCAGCGAATTCCACAAGTTAACTGTGCCTTTTGTCTGCCTCAAATCTACCATCTACGCTCACATAAGACGCACAAGTGGCTACTTAGGGAAGGGGAGTTATTTCCTGGCAGGTTTCCAAGAGAGACTTGTAAATGGTATTTGGAGAAACTTTGCTGGGCCAGTCTCTTCTTTCCAAGGAAATGCATTTCCAAGGCTGCAGGAATTACATGAAAAAGTAGGCCACACATTGGTTTCCACTGGCTGCTATTCTAACCCTAGGTAAAGCAATCGGGTCCCTAAGCTAAACACACTACACAACTACACACACACACGCACACACACACAGAGCACTTAGAGACCAGGCTTCCCAGTAAGATCACAGAAAGAAGACAACTCAGAGAAACAGGAAGCATTAAAGGCCTCATGAATGTTAATCTCTTGGGAAGCCCATCTCCAGGAACCCTCTTGCAGCTCTCCTGAGAAAGTACAGCTTCCTGCTTTCCAGTAAGGCCACATTGCCCAACCATCCTTTCCAGTCACCTTGCTTACTACATGAGAGGCAAAACCAAGGGTGGACCAATTCCTAGAATCCAACTGAGCTGAAATTCAAGCCAGCTCTTTCCCCCCACCAATCAGGAAAAACAAAAATGTTGTTTTGATCAGAGAGAGATGGGTTTTGGGGTGGGCCAGTGACTAGCTCCATGGTTTGTTTTCTCCTTTTGGATTTTGGTGAACAAAAGTCACGTGCCCCTAACCACCAATCAGCAAAAGACAGTTAATGTTTTTGTAGCTTTCATGGGGAACAGAAAGCAGAGGTTTAAAGGAACTCAGAATCCCTTTAAACCCCTGCTTCCTGCTCTATCCATGAACCACCACAAGCCACTTTTAAAGTTTATGGAAGTTTGTGATGGTAGACCCATTCATGAACCACAAACGGGGTAAAATTCATAACAATTTTTGCTTTGTGGTTTGGTTCATGCCCAGCCATATCTAGGAGATCTCCAGGTTCCTCCTGGAAGTTGGCAAATCTAGGTAATAACATGAGAAAGAGATCGAAAAAGAAAGAGGGTGTTTGGGGAGCAGAATAGAGGGAGGTCATCCTCATAGGGAACCCCTTGGCTGTTTGTGACAATGAGGCCTTTGGTAGTGCTGCTCTGATGTATATAAACAGTGGTGTGTTCTTAAAAATAGAAAGGCCGCAGATAAGAGCAGCACATGAAAGGTTATTGATGTCTGCTTGTGGAGAAGAGCCAGTCCCTAGAAGTTGCATCAAAGCCAATTGATTCTCACCCTCCCCACCCCTTCCCGCATCTCTCCGGGAAAGCTCTGGCTAAGTGTGCCTCGCTGGCAGGCATTAAAGCGTCTTAATGAAAGGGCACCAGCTGCTGCTCTCTTCCAGCCTTGGCACTTTTGCGTCTTGCACCAGAGCCCCCAAAGTCTCGCGCAGGCCAAGGCAGAGCTGAGCTACAAGTCTCCAGCCCCTTGCTGACAGGCCTCACGTCTGAAGTTCAAGAAAGCCTACTCCAAAGCAGCTATAGAAGGGTTGCTCTTCTTCGGTGGCAAAGATCATCCAGGTCTGTGCTCACAAGACATTTGTTGCCCATCTGTGACATCTACATCATGTGTCACTGGTTTGCATCCATTGCCCGTTTTTGGTACCTTTGCTGTGGAGATGTGTGCAATAGGCAGGCTGGTGTGAGTTGTGATTCACTAGCCAAATGCAGCCCTCCGGTTATTATTAAGGCTTGACATTTCTCCCACACAAACAAGGAGTTTTATTCAGACCTTCCATGCAGCTTGGTGGGTCACAAGTCATGCAGACCTGGGCTGGAGGGATATGAGGGATATGAGAGAGAGAGAGAGAGAGAGAGAGAGAGAGAGAGAGAGAGAGAGAGAGAGAGAGAGAGAGAGAGAGAGAGAGATGCAGTGTACCAAAAGCTATCTATAAGCATGTCATTGTGATCCTGTTTTCAGTTCATATCATTCATATGCAAATCAACTCATGCATATTCTGAGTTCCGCTCCAGATTTCAGCCCTTCCAAGCTCTCTTCCAGATGCCACAGACTGGTATCTCCAAAAAAGAAAAAGAAAAAAAGAGCACTCCAAACACATCCTAGTTAATTTCATCTCTTTTTTTGGCTTCTTCTTTTGCATTTGTGTGTGTGAGTGAGTGTGTGTGTGTCTGCTTATGCCTGGAAGTCATGGCGACCTCTGGTGACTCCTACTGGGGCATGGAGAACATTCAGAGAAGTGGCTTGATTGCCTGCCTCTGCCTCCCAGGCCTGGTGTTCTTTGGAGGTCTCCCATCCAAATGTTTGCCAAGGTTGGCCCTGCTTAGCTTCTAAGATCTGACAAGATCAGGCTTACCTGGGCTATCCAGGTCAGGGTGCATCCTAGTTAATTCCAGGTGGGTAGCTAAGTTAGTCTGGAGTAGAAGAGCAAGATTTGAGTCCAATAGCACCTTAAAGACCCACACAATTTCCAGGGTACAAACTTTCAAGAGTCTGAGCTCCCTTCATCAGATACCCCTTGGTCAGACACAGGGAGCTTTGGTTCTCAAAAACCTGTACCCTGGAAATCTTGGTTCTATACTTAGGTAGGAAATATCATTATAGGTTGAGGGAGACCTGTCTTGGCAGTAGCATGTGCAACAAGGATCTAGGGGTCTTAGTGGACCATACATGGAACATGAGTCAGCAGTGTGATGCGGTAGCTAAAAAGGCAAATGCGATTTTGGGCTGTATCAACAGAAGTATAATGTCCAGATCACATGAAGCGATGGTACCACTTTACTCTGCTCTGGTTAGACCTCACCTAGAGTATTGTGTTCAGTTTTGGGCACCACAAATTAAGGATATAGACAAGCTGGAACGTGTCTAGAGGAGGGCAATGAAGATGGTGAGGGGTCTGGAGACCAAGTCCTATGAGGAAGGGTTGAAGGAGCTGGGTGTGTTTAGGTTGGAGAGGAGACAATTGAGAGGTGATATGATAAACCATCTTCAAGTACTTGAAGGGCTGCCATATAGAGGATGGTGCAGAGTTGTTTTCTGTTGCTTCAGAAGGTTGGACCAGAACCAACAGGTTGAAATTAAAAGAGTTTTCGGCTAAACATTAGGAAGAACTTCCTGACAGAGTGGTTCTTCAGTGGAACAGGCTTCCTCAGGAGGTGGTGGGCTCTCCTTCTTTGGAGGTTTTTAATCAGAGGCTAGATGGCCATCAGACAGCAATGCTGATTGTGTGAATATAGGCAGGGAAACATAGGCACGCCCAGGGGAATGCCAGTCACCACAATGGGGTCAGGAAGCAATTTTCTCCAGGCCAGTTTGGCCAGGGATCCTGGAGGGTTTTTTTGCCATCTTCTGGGCATGGGGCAGGAGTCACTGGGGGGGGGGAGGTATTTGTGAATTTCTTGTATTGTGCAGGGGTTGGACTAGATGACCCTGGAAGTTTCTTCCAACTCTGTGATTCTATGGTAATCTTTAAGGGGCTACCAGACTTAAGTGATGTCCTAGTCAGCCACCTTAAATAAAGCAAAACATGGCTTGATAGAATATAATAAACATAAAACAAAGTTGGCTGGGAAGAGCTGGCAGTCATTGTATCTGATCTCAGAACAGCCTGATGGAAGAAAGTGTAGGGACCAGAGCACAGAATCTTAGAAGAGGATGACAGAAACAACAAAATTAGCTACAAGATGCAGCCTCGACGTAACCCCCTCCCCCTCTTCCTCTCTCAAAAAGCTGAGCTTCTTCTCTCTTCCAATTAGGTTCCAGATGTGATCATCTGCATAAGTTGTATCTCCAAAAACTGAATAGATGTGTATCCATGGAGGGTTCACTATGTATTACATAGCAGGCCGCCTTAAAAACAGGGGATACATTTACAGCAGCCAATATTCTTGAGCACTCAAAATGTAATTAAGATAGGAAAAAGGGGATGGCTCGGCTGGGAGCGCTCACTTTTTTCTCAAGGAAGGCTGATCAAAGAAAATTTGAGGGCTGACGGAGTCAAGTTGGCATAAAAAAGTAACAAATTTAGCAACTCCATGAAAAATTTAAGGTATGCAGAAAATAGCTGGATACTCCCTTGGTCATGCAAATCCATGTGGTAGCAGCTGAACCACCCACACTGATTTTAGGATAGCTACATAAAATGGGCTGGAAATGTTCAGACTGGTATGTGAGTCTCCAAAAGAAACTACTGCACATCTGGACAGCTGCTATTTGCCTGAATGTTCATTGGAGAAATACAAGATGAGAACCAATGAGATGTGCCTCGTAGAAAGCCAGACCGGGACTGGGGAAGACCTGGGTTGAGATCCCAGCTTCTCCATTAAGTTCTTAGTCTGACCTGGGGCCTGTCGTATGTTTTTGCAGCCAAACTTATTAGTGAGGGTTAGGTGGAGGAGATGACAATCAGGTATGCTGCCCTGAACTCTTTGGTGTGATAAAAATTTGAGAGGGCTTTTCTGTGCAGGTAATAGAGCTGCATGGTACGAAATGGTTTTACAGACTTGCTGGGATAAATGATTAGGGACTGTGGTCTGTACAGCTGTTTACAGCTCGCTGTAAGTAGGATCCTATTTATATAATTTCTGTACCTCTTTAATGTATCATATGAATACTCATGTTATGCTTCAGTTCCTTCTGGCGGTTTCAGACTTCTAAAATCCAAATTAGGGTTGCCAGCCCCCAAGTCTCAGTGTGGGTTCCCCCACTTTTGGGGGCTGTGGTTTGATGCTGGCCAGCTGGCCGGGGGGAACTCCATCCCCAAACAGGGACTTAATTGGGCAATGTCCCTGACATGATGATGTCACCCAGAAGTAACATCATCATGGTGGCAATGTCATGTGTGACACTCTGGTTTGGGGGCAGACTCTATGGTTTTGAAGCAAAAAAACCATAGAATTTTTGTCCAAAACCCAGAGCGTCGTGTGCAATGTTGCTAATGCAATAACATCACTTCTGGGTGATGTCAACATATCAAGACATCACCTGATGATGTCCTACTCACCCCCAGAACACCCCCCAAATCCACCCACCACGACAGCAAGGGGACCTGGCAACCCTAATCTGAATGCACTGGTTTACTGAGTATCCCATTGGGTCATTTGTACTGACTTGCTATGTATAATGTGCCTTGAGTCCGCGTGAGAAAAGCAGACTGTAAATAATGTAAATTTAAAAAAAAATATGATGGGGCAAAAATAAAATACATGGAGGAAGCATAGCTCAGTGCATGAAGAAGGTCCCAGATCCATTTGCCAGCATTTTAGAGAACAGGGCTGGGAAGGAGCCCTTCCTGAGATACTGGAGAACTTCAGCCTGTTAGAATGGCAGGCAACAATGAGCACAATAGAGTTTCCTACCCTGATACCTAGTAGTCAAGAGCTAGCTCCTCCCCTGTGTTAAAAACATCCAGAAAACATCTTCAAAAGCTGCAACAATGCAGGCTGCCACAAACCCCCAAGAGAACCCCCAAGCCCGCAGAAAAAAGCTATTTCTCAAAACAACTTGTGGGGTAAACAAATCTTTTTAAAGTTTCTAGTGATGCCTGTGCACGAACAGACAGTTGCGGGGGGTGGGGGGAATGTCCTGGGAGTCTGAGCAGCATTTTGGCTTGCTATGGCATCCCAAAATTGCACCGGAAGTAGGAGTAGGTGGCGGGGGGAGTGGAGATTGATCCACCATTGCAGGGAGGAGCCGCTGGGAATGAGGGAAAGCAGAGCAAGAGCCAGGAGGTGTAGGGTTTTGGGGGGGAGCACCAGTGGAGCTAGACCCAAATGGTGGGAAGCGGGTGCCATCAGGTTTTCCCTCCTTTGTGATTCCTGATTCCTCCCCCACAGTTGTTTTAGACTGAACTACTCTGAACTTTAGCTCTGGTCTGGATGGCCCATGCTAACCTGATTCCTTCATATCTTGGAAGCTAAGCCAGGTTGGTCCTGTTTAGTACTTGGACAGGAGACGACCAAGGGAGTCTGAGGTTGCTGCACAGAGACGGGCAATGGTAAGCCACCTCTGTTCGTCTCATGCCTTGAAAACTCTATGTCAGCTGCAACTTGACGGCACTTCTGACCACCCATCTGAAGCCCGAACCATAAACGTCTGCCGAGGCACTAAAGGGGATATAGAATTTAAAAACAAACCCAAAGAGACATGATGCAAAACGAAAAGGGCTGGAGAAATTAATAAAATTCAGTACGCACTCACGGTGGATGTGTTACAGAAATCCTGGGGGGGGGAGTACTCAGTTTTTATGGACTTCACTGGTAACTTTACTACTAATAAGGTAGGTTTTAGACAGTATTCAGCTATTCCCAACGCATGCAATCTAACCTTAGGAAATGGAAAAGTAGATCTAAACATGATTATGTGGTGGAAGCTGGGGGGAAAAAAACAGTGCCTCAAATAAATGTATGTCCAGATGAATGGGAAGACAGTTCAGCCTTGGTGGCCTATTCAGACTTTGACCTGAGAGTGGTTAAAGCTGCCAAGAAAGACACCGCCATGCTTCTAATGAGTCCTCGTGCACTGCCGATCTGCCTTAGTCCCTCCTGTAGTACAAATAATAGGGTATAATTATTACAGCAGAGAGAACAGGGGGTTATTTATGTCAAGGCTTCCCAGACCTGCATTGTGTGCTTATCAATTGCACAGCAGTTTTACCCTTTAATGCATGCTAATAAAATGTTGCCATATATTTACAGATGGGAGAGGCCTCCCCCAGGACTCAATTCACAATCCGCTTTCTTGGCAAGAATTCAGAAAAGGTTCGTCTGTTTTCTGCGAGTTCACTCTTGGAATCATCACCCCAATAATGTCTTGGTGGGGGTGCTCGAAATGCCACCCGCACTCACATTATGCTAACTGCCCTCTTGGTGGGAATTATCATTTGGTTTCACACTCCCTCCCTATCTCAAAGTACTAGCCAAGGCAGAAATTCAACGCTCTCCAACCCTTCAAAGATAGCTGGAATGTTTTAGAATTGAATAAAGGGTAACAGCCACATAAAACACGTGTGAGAAACAACAGAATTGACTCAACTGCTGAAGCGTATACAAGATTATCCTATTTTATCCCCACAGCAACCCTTTAAGATGAGTTAGAGTTGAGAGATAAAGACTGGCCCAAGATCTCCCACTCAGCTGTAGGCGTACTTGTATGTTTGACATAAGCACAGCAAATAGCAGTTCGCAGGGACCATTTCAGGCTGGGAAAATTCTGTGGGTGCAGTCTCTCTCTCTCTCTCTCTCTCTCTCTCTCTCTCTCTCTCTCTCTCTCTCTCTCTCTCTCTCTCACACACACACACACACACACACACACACACACACACACACACCATCCTTTGTACAGTAGTCCCATTCTGAATTAGGACTTCACATGCTTAGATTTTTAGACAGATAGAAACTCTTCGATCTCTGATCACAGAACACCCAGTGGAATCTCTCCAACGTGAGCTGTGGGGGGCTTTGAATCCCGGTCTCTCTGGTCCCTCCTGCTAGCTTTTAACTTCTTTGCCACTTAAGAAAGAGGTGTCAAACGAGAAGGAGAGGGGAATTAGGCGCATGGCCAAGGACCAGACAGAGTGGCAGCTGTTCACTGGAATGGAAGAACTCATTTTCTTTTGTCTCCAAATATTCCTTTAGAAGCAAAGAGATGAAGAAGGCAAGCAGGGAGTTAACAAAATGGAGTAGGCTGTATTAACTGGGCAGGGCCAGTCTTCCACCACAGTGTGGGAACTGGCAGCCCTAGACCTTAGACCAAGCAGCTTTTGAGGCGAGGATAGGTTGAAGGTTTCATGTGATCTCATTCACCCATTTCCTCTCTTGAACCAAGAAATACCACAGTGAGGGCAGGGAGCATTATCCTTGCTCTCATTTTATTATAGATATTGCCACACAGTCAAACCTAGGGAGAACAGGGACCTCTAAACAGAGAGGCCTGCTTGCCTTCAACCCCTCTCTGAACTGAAGCCTGTCAGGGCCAAAAAGGAGTGGAGTGTCGGAATGCTTGCGGCTCCCAAATCCCAAACCCTTGCCCTTCAGACAGAGTGAGGGCAGGAAAAATCCCACTCATTTTGTTGCTAAAAGACTTCTCAACATTTCCACCTAGCCAACGGGATATGACTATGGCTTATTTTGGAAAGCAACCCAAAGCCGTGGTTTAATGATAGCATGGTTAGTGTCATTGTCTGAATGCAGACTATTCCCTGAACTAGCCATTAGTTGGGGTCTGAAGCTGGTTTCTTAATCACTGTTAATCTTAGTTGTGGTTTTCTGTGATATTTGACTGCAGATATCTTGGTCTGAACACAATCATCTCGACAACGTCTTCCCAGAAAGAGGACAATGAAACTAGCGTTTGCTGAGGCTTTCTGTGAGCCGAATCCCAGTTTCACAAACTAAGTTTAAAATAAACCATGGTTTTACATGATGTCTGAACTCAGCCTGTATGGCAGTGTCTGAAGCTAAAACAGGGTGTTTTTGCCCTCACTCTAATATCTTTTGGTTAAAATAGAGCAGAGGATAGAACCTGCCAGCAGAGGGGAAAAAACTGCTGCCACTGGTAAGGGGAGGCCCACTCCAAAGAAATCACCGAAACGGACACCCCTGTTTGCTGCAAAATGGAGGAGGACATTTTGGATTAACTCTAAAAACTAACTCTAAAAAAACCTGGAGCAAACAACAGTTACAAAGAACATTTCCCCCCCTCTGTTTTATCAAACACTCAACAGTCAATTTTTTTGTGAAAGCTGTTTTCCCCCTCTCTCACTTGCTTTCTGCTACATAAATTATGTGACTCAATTTTGTTAACAGCGGCGTACATGATTCACCCGAAGTTTAAATATGTTAATGCCCTTAGATTTCAGTGGGAGAGACTTAACACATGCTAAACACTTCCGTTGATATCAAGGGCTTTTGAATGGACTATCAAAAATATTTCATGTTTTTTCTCAATCCAACTTTAAGATTAGTCATTCCATTCCCAGTTAGATGCTAACCTCAGTCTGGCAGCTACAAGCAGATTTGTAATCAGTTTCTCATCCTGCCTGGCAATACTGTCCTCTATATATCCTGAGCAAATCATATCCAAAGATTAGAGAGGAGTGGGGGTTCAGTGGTAGAGCATCTGCTTGGCATGCAGAAGGTCCCCGGTTCGATCCCTAGCATCTCCAGTTAAAAGGATCAGGCAATAGGTGATGTGAAGGACCTCTGCCTGGGACTGTGGAGAGTTGCTTGCCATTCTAACTAGACAGTACTGACTTTGATGGACCAAGGGTCTGATTCAGTATGTCATCTTTATGTGTTCATGTCTTCAGTGGCATAAGGCCACTGCTTTCGAAAATCCCACCACTGGGCTGCAATAGCACCACCTTCCACCATCATCTCAATTTCTATTACGTCATTTCCAACAAGTATAGATCAAATCAGTTATCTTTTGCTTTGTTAGGGTCTTAACCCACCTGTATAAATTTTGAATGACTTTATTTCAATCCAGTTGAGATCAGAGTTCTCTCTAAACTGAGTTAGTGTGTGCTAGCTCAGAGTTTTGTAGCCTCCAGCTCACAGATTTTTGTCTTAGCTCAGGAAGGATGGCTCCAGAGCAAACTAATCGATGCGGAACCCAAATCGCTCGCTCACAACTTTAATGCCAGTAGCTCACGAAGCAGAATTTTTGCTCACAAGACTCCATAGTTTAGAGGGAACATTGGTTGTGATGTGTATTTTGGGGGGTGGAGCCTGAGGAGAGCAGGGTTTGGGGAGGGGAGGGACTTCTGTGGGGTATAATGCCATAGATTCTAATTTCCAAAGTGGCCATTTTCTCCAGGTTTAACTGATCTCTGTCACCTGGAGATCAGCTGTAATCCCAGTTGTAATCCAGCCACCACCTGGAAGTCGGTAGACCTAGTTCTCAGTCAACCTGTTTAGAGGTAGATTGTTCCATAATCCAGAAAGGCATGGTTTTCACAGAAGTTTGTGGCACTGGTATCTTTAACTTTGGTCCCTGTCTTCATAGCTTTGCAGAAAGACAAGTTAAAAGTGAAACATCCCGACTAAGCTTTCTCTTTGGCCTATTTCAAGACACAAACAAGATTTAAGTATTGAATTACTGTCAATGATTGTGGTGGTCTGGGTTTTTTTAAGCGAAAAAATTGAATGTTCATCTCTTTCTTTGTTTTCTAAATATCAAGGAACATAAAGTGGATTCTAGACGAGATGCAAGAAGTTTAGGGTTGCCAGGTCTGGGTTGGAAAATACCTGGAGATTTTGGGGGTGGACCCAGGAGAGGGCAGTGTTTGGGGAGGGGAGGGGCCTCGGCATGGTCCAATGTCACAGAGTCCACCCTCCAAAGCAGCCATTTTCTCCAGGGGAGCTGAACTCTATCAGCTGGAGATCAGTTGTAAAAGCGGGAGATCCCCAGGCCCCACCTGGCGGCTGGCAATCCTAAGGAAGTCCATGTTCAGAGCTCCCAAGCTGTTTTTCTTTGTAAATAATAGCTACCTGACAACCTGGTTCCAACTGAGATTGCAGTGTTTAACCCCTGGTGCCATTTTCTCAATCTGAAATCACCCTGCGATGTCCCAAACAATGATGTATTGCTTGCTTGCTTGTGCACATTTATATCCAACTCCTCCAAATTTTGCACTAAGCAGGTTATAATGAATACAAAATTTCATGAATCAGCAAACATTTAAAGGTTATGTATCATATCTTATTAGCAGACACCAAGGCTTTTTTTGTAGAAAAAGCCCAGCAGGAACACATTAGCATAACAGGCCACATCCATGACAGTACAGCTCATTAACATATTAGGCCGCACACCCCATGTTACCAGAAGTGTGGTCATCCAGCCACATTCACGTTTTCCATCTTATTCTGTTTACCTTGTTTGTTGTCCAAACCCAGGCATGGCCGGATCGCCCATTGGGTGAACTAGGCGCTCGCCTAGGGCGCGCCGGCCTCAGAGGCGCCAAATGGCGCCCCACTCCCCCCTGAAAAGCACCCCACCACCACCCTAACCGGGCGCCTGCCGCCGCCGCTAGACCCCCCGCCCCCTTCCTGGCTTCCCTGGGGGCCCCGCAGCCACGGAGCCCCGGGAAAGCTGGTGCTGGGAGGAAAGGGGACGGTGGCTAGACCCCCACCCCCTTCCCGGCTTCCCTGGGGGCACCACAGCCACGGAGCCCCCGGGAAACCCGGTGCTGGGAGGGAGGGGGTGGTGGCTAGACCCCCCGCCCCCTTCCCGGCTTCCCTGGGAGTCCCGCAGCCACGGAGCCCCCGGGAAAGCCGGCGCTGGGAGGGAGGGGGCAGTGGCTAGATCCCCTCCCCCTTCCCGGCTCCCGTGGGGGTCCCGCAGCCGCGGAGCCCCGGGAAAGCCAGCGCTGGGAGGGAGGGGGCGGCACTAGACCCCTGCCCCCTTCCCTGGCTTTCCTGGGGACCCCGCAGCTGCGGAGCCTCCAGGAAAGCTAGCGCGCCGCCGCCGCCCCCCGGTCTCCAGGCCCCATCGGGAGGTTGGCATCCCCAGTGGGAGCACCCCAGGCTGTCCTGCCTAGGGTGCCCAGACACCTGGAACCGGCCCTGAACCCAGGGCTTTTTTTGTAGCAGGAACTCCTTTGCATGTTACGCAACACACCCCTAATGTAGCCAAACCTAATGAATTTCTGTTGCTGGGTGTGACCTATTATGCTAATGAGTTCCTGCTGGGCGTGGCCAACTCAGGAGCCAGCCGGAACTCCGTTCCTGTGCGTTCCTGCCCAAAAATAGCCCTGGCAGTCACTAAAACTGCTTCATCTGAGTGTTCAGGGCTAGGGGCTTTTTTCATGCTCAAGAAGGTGAGTGAGGCCTGGCCTGGTTAAGACACAGACAGGCCCGAAGAATGGGGCAGTGTCTTCTGTGGATCAAGGTAGATATAGACTGCTTATGCACAGCTATTTTGTTCTGCCATGGCTCCCAAAGAGGCAGTGGTGTCCGCATGGCAACATCGTGTATTTGTGCACTTTCTGGCTTTCCTCCGGCTTTGCTACAGTCTTTTCTAAACCTGTTGTGGGGTGATCTTTTTTGACAGATCACAGCCAAGCTGTGTTTGCAGCGATGTGGATGGAAAGGAGTGGGTTTTTTTCCCAGGTGCAGCCAACGGTGGTATCATTTCTTTTCCCCCAGTTACACACACCTGCTACTCCCCCCACCCCCATGCCACTAGTAAGCTTTTTCAGGCTTTAAAAGGAAACTTTAACTGACATATCAAAATAGGGGTTATAGTACTATGGTAATATGTCAACTGCTGTGGTCCAGCCTAGCCTGATCTCATCAGATCTCACAAGCTAAGCAGGGTCAGCCCTGGTTAGCATTTGGATGGGAGACCACCAAGAAATACAAGGATTGCTATGGAGAGGCAGGCTGTGGCAAACCACCTATGAATATCTCTTGCCTTGAAAACCCTACAGGGTCATCATAAGTTGGTTGGGACTTGATGGCAATAAAAAAGTCAATCCCTTAAAAACAGCAACCCTCAAAGCTGCCTAAAACCTTCTGGTAGAGCAAAAAGAAGATTCACGATTCAAAAATAATACAAACTGCAAAACGAACTGTGAAAAAAGGCACTAGGAAGTTCTCAAGATATTATAGATTCATTTGCAAGCATATTAATAGCCAGCTTTGTAATGTTTTAGAGTGATCTCTTCTTGAATATGGTGACTGGTAGCTCAGCTTAAGAATCTTTTCAGCCTTTAAGCAACATGGATTGAATCTTGATGATGTAAAACTGATGTGAACTGATTTTGGTGGTGTAAATGAGCAAACATAGATTTATGATATGAATTCATCTCTGAAGAAGTTTTATCGGGAATCTTTGTAAAAATATAATTTTGTATCATATTGTGCACTACATATTGTACACTGTTTGGAAATAGTGTTTGCATTATACACACTGTATACTATTTGAGAGCCTTGTTTTGATATTCCGATCTGTAAAAGAGATTCTTTATTCATGTGCTTGGATATGAATCTATAATATAATATTTTGAGAAGTTCTTAGCATCTTTTGTCATGGTTCTTTTTGCAGTTTGTAAAACCTGGTGGCCTGGGGTGGGGGGAATGATGATCATGGGAGACTGGGGCAAAGAAGGTGTGGGGAAAACCACCGTGGGGAGACTCCATTGTGACTATGAATGCTACAGAGGCATTCGCAGCAGTGAGAGCCACATGGAGAACCATGGAAACTCCCATTGGGTAGCCCTTTGTATCTGGTTCTAGGACACAGGTTCCCCAGCTGGCATTTATATTTTCCACGTAACCATGGGTTTTAAGATGCAAAGGGTCTCTGTGAACTGAGATGATAAGCTGTTGGTCTAGTCCCATGCCAGGGCCAAGAGAAATAAGCACAGGAGCATCACTCTTGCTCTCTGCTTTTCACACTCTGCGGGAGACTTGGGTCCTTTCCACATTTGCCTGCCACTCTGGATTTTCTCAGTGTTCGAGTCAAGGCAATTTGTGGCCCATTCTGCATCTAGCATTCGCTCCGTTGTTGTACCAAACCCACACTGGAACAGAAAAGGATGCAACTCAAAACCACTTTCAAATACCCTGGGCCAACGCTGTACTGACTGCAGAGTCACCCCTGAACGGCCATAAATCTGTGCAGACAGGTACCATAAAACTGAGAGATGAACGACCTGAAAGCGGCATGCAGTCTGGACGCTGCCATAAAACCCAGCAATCGATCATAGTGAAAGTGGCATGCAATGCAGAGGGGAATTTCCATTCCAATGTGGGTTTGGTAAAACAGCGGAGCGAATGCTAGATGCGGAATGGGTCCATGTCCATGGCAAAACAGCATCCAAATAATCCGGGGTAACAGCAGGCTGTGAAACTAGGCTGACCACTGAAGGGAGGTAATGGAATGCAGAACAGGAGGAAAAAATGGAATAAAAAGAAATCTGAACTCGGTTTTAGTGCAGAGTGGCGGGGGGGGGGGAACCTGGATTAAAAAGAAGGTTGAACTCAGAGTGTCAGAGACAGGCAGTTTCTGCTTGGTTGAGGGGAGGGAGCGGAAACAAATGCCGTCCCAGTCCTTTGTTGTTGTTTCAAGTGGAACCCCCAGCCTGGCAGGAGCAAGTTCCGGTCCTGAGTCCCTATTGGGGGTGAGGGGGTGGGAAGTGCTGTCAAGTTGTAGTGGGCTTTTGGCGACCCCACAGGGTTTTTAGGGCAACTGGCATTCAGAGGTAGTTGCCATGGCCTGCCTCTGTGTAGCATAGGGCTGCCAGCTCTGAGCTGGGAAATACTTGGAGATTTTGGGTGTGGAGCCTAGGGAGGGCAAGGTTTGGGGAGAGAAGGGACTTTGGTGGGGCACAATGCTAGAGAGTCCACCTTCCAAAGAGGCCATCTTCTCCAGGGGAACTGATCTGTCTCCTGGAGATTAGTTGTAATAGCGGGAGGTTTCCAGCCACCACCTGGAGGTTGGCAACACTAGTAGCAATCCTGGGCTTTCTTAATGGTCTCCAATTCAAGTACTAATGAGGGATGACCCTGCTTAGCTTCTGAGATCTGACGAGACTGAGGTCCTTTCCGCATTTGCCTGCCCCTCCAGATTTTCTCAGTGTTCGAGTCAAGGCAATTTAAGGCTGATTCTGCATTGGCTTTTCCCTCTGCTGTTTTATGAAACCCACATTAGATCAGAAATCTCCCTCTGCATTGCATGCTACTTTCACTTCCTTTGATCAGCCAGTTTTATGGTAGCCTCCACACTCCATGCCACTTTCGCTTTCTTTGATCATTGGATCTTAGGGTATCTTCTGCATAGATTTATGGCTGTGTTATGGCCGTTCAGGGGTGACTTTGCAGTCAGTACGGTGTTGCCCTGAGGTATTTGAATGTGGTTTTGAGCTGCACTTTGTCCTCCCAGTTGAGAAAATGTGGAGCGAATGCTAGATGCAGAATCGCCCAGTTAGCCTGGCCATCTTGATCCGGGCCCCTATTTTACACACTGTGCCAAAGTGCCTGAGACCAGACCTGTTTCTAATTTATCGGCATTTTCTTTCCTCTTTCACAGTGGGGAAGGGTTGACTGGATTTCATGTGGGACAAAGTCCCTGCAGTGAACTGTTGTGTAAAAGGGAGAGCATTGACTACTTGCTCCACAGTCTCTCGTGGCCTGTGAGGACATAGAAGATTGAGCACTTTTTGAATCTGCCAAGTCATTCATTCCTGGAGAGTCTAGTTAGCAGAGGTCTGATGGCTGCAGCCACACATTCTGGGAAATCATGCTGTCATAGCAATTGTTCTCAACTGGATTGCCTTGTCCGCACAGGCATGTCCAGTTGCAAAGGACTGCTCTTGAGCAATGACAGCGCAATATCCAACTTTGTGTGGGTACAGCCTGTACTTTGTGTCTGTACCTTGAGAGCCTGTCCCTTGAAAGCCAGTTTGGTGTAGTGGTTAGGAGCACGGACTCTAATCTGGGAGAACACGGTTTGATTCCCCGCTCCTCCACATGCAGCTGCTGGCGTGACCTTGGGCCAGTCACAGCTCATTCAGAGCTGTCCTCGCAAGAGCGGTCCTCAAAAGAACTCTCTCAGCCCCACCTACCTCACAGGGAAGGGAAAGGAGATTGTAAACCGCTCTGGGACTCATTTGGATAGGGAAAGGCAGGGTATAAATCCAGTCTCCTCTTCTCCTTTTCTCTTGTTGAAGTGCTTTTTTTGTGTGGGGAAGGTGAACGGCAGAAGAGCAAAGTTTGACATGCATTGCAATCTCCCTTCTGGAGGAACAGAGATGAGAAACAGCAGGAGAAAGACAGAGCCTCATCACAACCCATCTCATACAAGGCTGCTTTACGCATCGTTCTCATCAGGTGTGTTGAAAGGCAGAAGGGGGCCCCACTCCCACCCTCAGAAAGAAGGACAGTGGCTGAGAATGGGCCTCTCCTGTGAAATGCCCTCCCTCTGGCTGCACACCTGGCATCTCCTTGGTTTTGTTTCACATGCCAGGTTCAGATCTCTGTAGGGCTAGGTTTAGGGCCAACTAAACGGCTGCCTGGGCTGGCACGGTGGCAAAGACACAGATGCATGGCAGCAGCTCCCGGCTATCAGCGGCATGGGAAGGTGACTGGTATCACCTTCAGGGTCTACATCAGTGGTGGCTGGGGCCAAGCCAGACCCCAGTGGTGTTGCCTTAGGGGTTTGGACTCAGCTGCTGGTTGAGCAGGCCCAGATGTTGATTGGTGTTCCTTGCTTGGGATAATCTTGAACAGAACACAGGATTTCCCATTTAGCCAGCCAAGCCAATGGCTAGTTTATGTAAGGTTGTGTTTACATCTTTTTATGGTTTGATAGCATTGGTGGTTTTTCAGATGTTTGAATGCTAATATTGTGGGATGCTGCTTTAACGCATGGTGAGCAGAGCGGCAGTGCAGCAAGGAGAAGGGGGGGGGGAAGTAGAACTACATCAGGATGCGCTAGAACATGCATGCGTGAATGACCAAGTGCACTGCACTGCACTGTGCAGGAGCAGTATGTTGAAGCAACCTTTTGAACAGCCACAAATGGGCCGATGAACGGTCTGCTAAGAGATCACAACTGGGAAACCAGACATGAGCTGAACTAGCAGGATTCCAGCAGTCTTAGAGTCAATATATGATCCATAAGGTTCCTGGGGGGCACAAAACTCATCATGGCTATAAAGTCTAGCGCAGCTCACCGTCACCTTAACTAGGGAATCTATCTATTGGCACCTTTATCGGCACAGTTTATGCCTACCTGTAGTCCTTTGCATAAATACTAAATCAGGAGCAGCCCTGCCCACCATGAAAACACAGCTGTGGTCCAAGGGAGCTTCCTATTAATGCTGGATTCCCCCGCAGGCTAAGAGGCAGAGCACAGAATATCCAGGTGGAACGGCCAGGGGAGTGTTGGTGGACAAAATGTAATTACCTAGGCTGGAAGACGGCCAGCTTGAAGGCTTCACACTTTTATGAAAAGCGCCAGGGATTTTTAATGACATGCTCAGGAAAGCTCACGGGGTGTTTTTGCGACTCATCAGTAAGACAGTAACTTTCCTTGGCTTGGCGCCAGGAAGCAGCACCTGAGGGGGATGATCAGCTCCGTGCCAGTTCTGAAGGGAAGGAAGATAAGTGCTCAAGATTCATTATTTGCAGTATTTTTAACTTCTTCTGTGTCTGTCTCCAACATGGAGTTTAGAGGTTTTCTGCCAAGGTCCGTGATACCCTTGCGGGGGGGGGTCTACAAGCATTCCTTAGGGGTTCTGCAAAAAAAAACAACAGCCTCCCACCTCAGGCTCTTCACTTCCCACATGCTAAAGTGTTTCAGAACCAGATTTTACCTTTGAAATTTGTACTTCTTAAAGCAATTATGTACTACCAATGGTTTAGGGGGAGAATGGGTGTGTGTGGGGGGGGTTGAGGTTCTGCAGAAGGATGGTGGGAAGTACCATCAAGTTGCAGCTGACTTATGGGGACCCTGTGAAGCAGGGGTGTCAAACATCTGGCCCGTGGACTGGAACCGGCCCATCCAGGGCTCTTATCCTGCCCACGAGCAACTGGTCATTACTTTTATTGCCGGATGACAGAGGCTGTGCATTTATGGCCCTGTATACTGTCCCTGTATACTGTATACTGTGGAGCTGCGGTGGCTCAAGTGGTTAAGACGCTGAACTGCAGGCTGTGGAAGGTCAGTAGTTCAGCAGTTCAAGACCTGGGTGCCGCATGACAGGGTGAGCTCCTGTCTCTAGTTCCAGCTCCTGCCAACCTAGCAGTTCGAAAGCAAGAAATTGCAAGTAGATAAATAGGGACCACTTCGGTGGAAGGTAACAGCGTTCCGTGCACCTTGGTGTTTAGTCATGCCGGCCACATGACCACGGAAACGTCTTCGGACAGCGCTGGCTCTTCGGCTGGAACGGAGATGAGCACCGCAACCCTAGAGTCGGATTCGACTGGCTTTCAGCAAGGGAACCTTTACCTTACCTTATCTGTCCCAGTGTTAATGCGTAATGGGCGGTGGAAGTGGGAGGGAGGGCATCAGAGAGATACTTTGAGGAAATACCGTAAGAGTGTTAATGTTTTAAGCATGTTTGTATTTTGAGTAAAAAATAATATCGTTCGTTGGGTTTTCCTGCTTCCTTTATAAGGTTTATAACTTCGGTACTTGGCCTTGAGCTGCGGTGGCTCAAGTGGTTAAGACGCTGAACTGCAGGCTGTGGAAGGTCAGTAGTTCAGCAGTTCAAAACCCGGGTGCCGCATGACGGGGTGAGCTCCTGTCTCTGGTTCCAGCTCCTGCCAACCTAGCAGTTCGAAAGCAAGAAATTGCAAGTCGATAAATAGATACCACTTCGGTGGGAAGGTAACAGCGTTCCGTGCACCTTGGTGTTTAGTCATGCTGGCCACATGACCACGGAAACGTCTTCGGACAGCGCTGGCTCTTCGGCTTTGAAATGGAGATGAGCACCGCAACCCTAGAGTCGGATTTGACTGGCTTTCGAGCAAGGGAACCTTTACCTTTACTTGGCCTTACATCTTATGGCACACATGGCCCAGCCCGACAAAGTGACATTTTTGTCAGATCTGGCCCTCGTAACAAATGAGTTTGACACCTCTGCCATAAAGGTTTTCAAGGCAAGAGATGTTCGGAGGTGGTCTGCCATTGCCTGCCTTTGAACAGCAACTCTGAACTTCCCTGGTGGTCTCCCATCCAAATACCTTGCTTAGTTTCCAAGATCTGATGAGATCAGGCTAGCCTGGGCTATCGAGGTCTGTAGAATAGCAGGGAGTTTTACAGGGGTTCCTCAGCATTGGGAAGGGTTGCAAATTGGTGGCGTGATGTATAATTCTGCTCAGTTTATAGCCATGGAGCAAAATGGATAGAGTACAGGGTGTTCTGCAGAGCTACATCCTCTGGTTATTTCTCAGTGTCCATTCATGGGGGGAAAAAAATACTCATCTATTTTCTGAGATTTCTCTCTGAGCGCATAATGTCCATACAGGTGAACTGATGTGCACGAGGGCTGTTGCATTAGCCCTGGGAATTGTAGCTTGATTTTGTACCATGCATAGAACTGAAGGTGCAGCGGAGAAAGATGCATCAGTACCACGGCTTGGACATTCCCCCACTTTATTGGTGCACATTAAGTAGGCCAACAGGCCTGACAAAAAATGGTCCCATCCCTTTAATCGATCTTTAATATGAGGAAATGGGCCGCTGAAGTTTTTCATGGCATGGAGGTAGCTAACATCGCCTGGTAAATAACATCCCACTTGAGACTCTGTTAAAGGGACAGGACAACTCAGGCAGTTAGCAGCCCTGACCATAGTAAAGTCTTGTGACTTATATCTCAAGCTGTAGAGTTTTTATGTAGTTTTGCAGTGTTCTGAAAATAAACGATTAACTCTAGTAACTCTAGTCTTAGTCTATCTCCATTGGCTCCTAGGTTGTTCCTGGGCCTGATCCAAGGTGTTGGTAACCTTTAAGTCCCATACAGTTTGGGACCAGCAAAACTTAAGGATTGCCTACTCCCAAACAACCCTACCATCGTCTGAGGCCCGCTTCAGGTAGGGTTGCCAACCTCCAGGTAGTGGCTGGAGAGCTCCCGGAATTATAGCTGGTCTCCAAACAATAGAGATCAGTCCCCCTGGAGAAAATGGCTGCTTTGGAGGGAAGATTCTATGAAATTATACCCTGCTGACATTCCTCCCCTCCCCAAACCCCACCCCCCAAATCTCTAGGTATTTCCAAACCCAGAGTTGGCAACCTTAGCTTCAGGTCTCTATGCCTTCTGAAGTTAGACAGACAGCAACCCAAGAGAAGGTCTTCTTGGTCCTGGCCCCAAAATTATGGATCCTCCTCCCCAGGGATATCTGTCTGTCCCCCTTCTGTCACTGTTCCCTGCCTGTGGATGAAGACTTTTTTGTTTCATCTGTTGTTTCCTCAATGATCTTCCCATCCTGGCCTATGTTTTCATTGCTGATTTTGAGTGGCTTAGAGATTAAGATGCTGAACTGCAGACTGGAAGGTCTGTAGTTTGGCAGTTCAAGACCCTAGTGCTGCCTGACGGAGTGAGCTCCCGTCTCTGGCCCCAGGTCCTGCCAGCCTAGTAGTTTGAAAGCAAGAAATCGCAAGTAGATAAATAGGTACCGCCTCGGTGGGAAGGTAACAGCATTCAGTGTGCCTCGGCATTTAGTCATGCCGGCCACATGACCATGGAAACATCTTCGGATAGCGCTGGCTCTTCAGCTTGGAAACGTAGATGAGCACCGCCTCCTAGAGTCGGATTCGACTAGCTTTTGAGCAAGGGCAACCTTTGTATATGTATTTTACTTCTAGGTTCAATTGTTTTTTTTATGGTGTGTTTCATAATCTTTTGCTTGTAGTTGTCAGCTGCCCTGGTGGCCCTAACTGGACTAAAATATAGGATATACATTAATATTAAAGATCTTTTGCACAGAAACCTACAGAGCAGCTGGCCCTGGGCACCTGCTAAACATGGACTGGGCATGTAAGAGAATCTCATTGAACATTCAGAGCTGGAGAAGAGCTTCTGGGGGAAAACAGTTACCAATTCAAAATATAACAGAGCTTTGCACAATGGACACATTTGAATACCAAACCAAGTAATTGCCAGTCCTGTTACTATTATTATTTGGTGTAGGTGTCTGCTTCCCTCATACCTCTTGGTAAGGGCCAAAGTGTGCAGTCAGCTTCTGTTTCTGAGCTGTAACTCCTTCAGGGTGCAGGTGGGAGGTAGGCAGATGCATCCCTTGAGTCTGTTCTGCTAATGTTGGCACCTTCCTCAGGTGCAAGGTGCCCTCCCCTGATGCAAGAAGGTGCCACCATGAGCAGAACAGATCTTTAGGAACTAACCCAGGGATTTCCGAACATGGACATTCCACATTTAAAAACAAAACAAAATCCCCTTGCTTATAAAAATCTAACATGTCAAGGAGAATGCTAGACTAAAATTCATCTCCCTGGCATGATTCATCTTCGTAGTACAGGAGCAAGCTTTAAACTATTTATCGTCCAGTCTGAAATCACACAGTCCAGAAAGTGGTACAGTGAATAGAGTCCATGTTTTGACTCTAACTAATGCATCTTCTGCAGTTTGCCTCCAAAACTAAGTCCATGAGATGGGGCTTAGAAGAGATGGAAAATGTCCGGAGGCCATCAAGTATAAAACTTTCATGTTGAGCAGGAATCTTTGACACACCTTTATGTAACCTTTTCTGAGAACTAGAAGAAGCTGATCTCAGTTTAAAGCTGATCTTGGGGTGGATCCCTTACATTTCAGGCAGGGAATCATTGGACCCTCACCACATATATTCAAAGTTCTGGTGGGAGACACGGGCGGCAGCCTCAGTAGGGTGTAATGCCATTACAGTGGGGTGTAATGCCATTACCCTCCAAAGCAGCTATTTTCTCCTGAGGATCTGATTTCTGTAGTTGGGGGATCAGTTGCAATTCTGGCAGATCTCCAGGCCTCACCTGGAGGTTGGCAAGCCTAATGCTAGTGTAATTAGAAATGGTAGGAACCACTTAAGAAAGGAAGTTAGGAAAGTCCTCATGCTTTTCTCCTTTCACAGACTGTAAGATGAAACTCTTTGATCTTGTTTTACAGATGCTCTGTTCTTACCGGTGTTCCCTCTAAGCTGAGTTGGTGTGAGCTAGCTCACAGTTTTTTTAGCCTCCGGCTCACACATTTTTGTCTTAGCTCAGGAAGGATGGCTCCAGAGCAGTAGCCAAATTGCTCACAACTTTAATGCCAGTAGCTCACAAAGTAGAATGTTTGCTCACAAGACTCCACAGCTTGGAGGGGAGCATTGATTCTTACTTAATATTTTATTATTGTTATATATTGTTCTTAAATGCTTAAGTTTTATTTCACAGTAGCAGATAGGGGTGCCAGACCATGTTTGGCAACAGGCAGGAGCTTGGTGTGTGTGTGTGAGAGAAATTTGCACTGCTACGTCATTTCCAGGGAAAACAGGAAGTGACATAGGGTAGCTCTAGAAATTACCAGAAACTCTATGGTAAAACTCTATGTTTCCCCCCGGAAAACATGTAGAGGTACACAAAATGTTATTTAAAAAAAATCCCTGGCAGCAGACAATGAGCACTGCCAGTTTGCTAGGGTTGCCAGGTTCTCCCTGACCACCGGACAGATCCAGGTTGAGAAACTCCCAGAGATTTGGGAATGGAGTCTGGGGAGGACAGGGACCTCAGTGAGGTACAGTACCACAGAGACCACCCTCCAAAGCACCCATTTTCTCCAGGGGAACTGATCTCTGTAGTCTGGAGATGAGTTGTTATTCCAGGGGATCCCCAGGTCCCACCTGGAGGCTGGCATCCCTAGCTGAGGCCTCCCTAGATACAGTAGAGCAGTTTGTATAGACTAGGCCTTAAACCCTGTAAGGAAAGGAAATTCCACAGCTGGTGTAAGCAATTTATCCCATGATCAGACCACTCATATTCTGTTAGGGGAACTGTTTTCCTTGTCTCTAGCTAGTGGAACTTGCTTTCCAAATTCCTTCCAGAGACCTTCTGTTCATGTTGTATTATTATATCTACCCCCCTGTGGATATAAAACACAAATTTCACCAGCCTTTCTTTAAAAAAAGAAAAAAAGATCTGAAATATTTGCAAGGTCCAAAATTCCCCAGATGGCTGGCCAAGAACAAAATAGATTGCTTGCTGCAGTTGTAATTGCAAGCTGCTCTGACTGTCTCAATTAATCAGAAAGTTTATTTACTTACTGCATTCATACCTCGACTTTCTCTCCAGTGGGGACCGAAAGCAGCTTACGTCTTTCTCTTCTCCTCCATTTTATCCTCACAACAACCCTGTGAGGAAGGTTAGGCTGAGAAGGTGTGACTGGCTCAAGGTCACCCGGCAAGCTTCCATAGCAAAGTGGAGAGATTCAAACTTGGGTCTTCCAGATCCTAGTCAGACTAGGGTTGCCAGCTCTAGGTTGGAAAATACCTGGAGGCATTGGGGGTGGATCTAGGAGAGGGTGGGGTTTGAAGAGGGGAGGGACCTCAGTGTGGTACAATGCCAGAGAGTCCACCCTTCAAAGCAGCCATTTTCTCCAGGGGAGCTGATCTCTGTCAGCTGGAGATCAGTTGTAAAAGCGGGAGATCTCCAGGCCCCACCTGGAGGCTGGCAACCCTAAGTCAAACACTCTTGGTGCAGTGCTAAGTTTATATCAGGTTCATTTGTTGCTGCCAAGGTTGCCGTTCAAGGGATGTGGAAACACACCTGCAATCCAGAAAATACTTCCCTGCGAGTAACCCACAGAAGAAAATGGGACTTACTTCTAAGTAGACCTGTTTAGGATTGCTCCTGATTTGTCCTGTGTTCTATTTTTCCATGCTTTTTCATCCTTGTTCACATCTGTGCTTCCCTGACCTGCTGATGTTTGGGACAGTGAGGAGGATACTCTTTCTTGTTGCTGAGGACACTGGTAGATTTGCCAACCTCCAGCTGCTGCCTGGAGATGTCCCAATATTACAACTAGGATTACCAGTCCCCAGGTCTCAGTGGGGGTTCCCCCACTTCTCAGGGCTTCTGCCCACTACTGGGCCAGTTGGCTGGTGCGGGAAAGCCCACCTCAAACAGCCACGACCGGGTGCGACATCCCTGATGTGATAATATCACCCGGAAGTGACATCATCATGTCAGGGACATTGTGTGTGATGCTCTGGTTTGAGGGCAAAACTCTATGGTAAATTTGGCCTAAAACCATAGAGTTTTACCCTTAAACCAGAGCATCTCCATGTAGCATCACCAAGGCAACAAGGTCACTTCTGGATGACATCATTGCGTCGCTGACATCCTGGAACGACCCTTCCCCAAATCCCCCGCTGGCATGGTGAGGGGACCTGGCAACCTAATTACAACTGATCACCAGACTAGATTGGTTTCCCTGGAGAAAATGACTGCTTTGGAGGGTGGAGTCTTTGGCATCATACTTTTGAAGCCTCTCCCCTCCCCAAACCCTGCCCTCCCTAAATTCTCCAAGTATTTCCCAACCCAGAGTTGGCAACCCTAGCTACTGGACTTGTTGGCAGAGTGTAGATATGCAGAAAAGCAGAGCACAAGCTGTTTAAAGAATAAAGTCAGTTTATTAAGAAGAGAACAAACTTTGTAAGACAGAGGAGAGAGAAAAGAGAAGTCTAACTAGCTAGGAGTCAGTAACACACCTGTTCTCAGCAGGAGCAGGAAAAACCCCAATTGAGCCAATCAGGAAACAGGAAGGCGATTATTTGAAAGTAGCAGGAAGTCCCTAATCTCAGGCCCTGGTCACACGGAGAAATTGCTGAGCTGAAGGCATGAATGTCAGGCAGATTTTCGGGGCGCGATCATACTGCAACATCTGGGAAGCATAGTGCTCCCATGGCCAACCCGTAGCATCCCGCCGAAGATGCGGAGTTAAAAAGTACCTAGGAAAGTGCACTTGTATCTGATAAATGCGGGGCAAATGTGGGCGTCTGATCGCGGGAGCACTAGTCCCGTAGCATCCGGCACCCGCCCACGTCCCATCGCAAACCGGATGTTGTAAGTCTCCATAGGATGCGCACCAATGCTGAACTAAGCATGCGCACAAACACGACACTGACAGCAGCCCCACCCCCCTGGAACAGCGCATGCACACAAACAAGAAACCAAAAGTGGCGCAGTTTGTGTGATCGTGCCGCGTCACTTCTTTGCCACGCGTCAGCATTGCTGTGTGATCGGCAGCTAAAAGCCAAAGCGTAGCAACTCGGGGGACCGTATGATTGGGCTACCACATGTTTTTTTGCTCTGGGGTGAACAGCCACGCCTCCCCCCCCCGTGTTATCTGGCCCGTGTGACCGGGGCCTCACTATGCTTACCAGTTGTCCCCTCTGCTTGTCATCTCCTCTAGCTATGCACAACAGACCTTGCATATTCCAACAGGACAGATGGTCCCTCATGTTGAGATGCAAATCCTACTGAAAGGCATGTAGATGATAGGGTTGCCAACTACAGCTTGAAAAGTTCCAGGAAATTGGGGGGCAGTGCTTTAGAGGGCAGAGTTTGGAGAAGGGAGGGAGCTCAGCAGGGATATGATGCCATAAGGTCCAAAGCTGTTGCTTCTTCCAGGCAAATTGAAGAGATCAGCTGCAAATCTGGGAGAAGCCCAGTCCCCACCTGGAGGCTGGCAAACCTAGATACAAATTCAAGCGCGGATCTGAATGCAGCTGTCATACCTCTATACAATAAGTAAAAAGGGTAAAGGTAAAGGTTTCCCTTGCTCGAAAGCCAGTCGAATCCAACTCTAGGGGGCGGTGCTCATATCTGTTTCCAAGGCAAAGAGTAGCACTGTCCAAAGACATTTCCATGGTCATGTGGCCAGCATGACTAAATGCCGAGGCACACGAAACGCTGTTATCTTCCCAACGAAATGGTACCTGTTTATCTACTTGCAATTTCTTGCTTTCAAACTCCTAGGTTGGCAGGAGATACAAAAAGTAGTAAACCCTACAGTGAGGAAGCATTGGTCTGACAGCTTAACATTCTCTCTGTGCCCTTCAGCACCTGCCCCCCTGGCAAACAATTTTCCATCTTTTTTGCTGAGAGACGCAGGAAAGGAAAAGCCGTATCAGAAAAAGAGGGGTCTTGTTTTGCTGAGGCAAAATTGCCCATGGAATGCTCCCTCCCAGTTATTGGCTCGTCGGTACTTTATCCGCATTTAAGAGGAAAGTGTGACAGAAAAACAATTGCAGCGTAGCAATTGCAGGCTGTTTTCTGTAGCCCTCCTTCCGTAGCAGAGTTGGCCAATGGGGCAAGGGCTCTGTAGACCCCTCCCTCCCCTGAAATTTCTCTAGACTGGCCAATATATATATCAGTCCATTAGAAAATATTCATTTCCTAGGACCGAGTACAACAGCCACTACTTATTGAGTAAGCTCTTGAGTTCATCGGAAGAACATCAAGCTAGAAATTTAGCACAGAAAAAGAAATAATCTCAGACAAGGGGGAGGGAGACAAAAAGACGTTGCCAGGCACAACGAAATGCCCCAGTCTGCAGTTTGCAATCTTCTTAAAATAGAATGGAGGAGGTGTTAGGCAGACTGTGCTTGGTACAAAAAGATCTCTGGTTACAGCAAACTGCGCCGGGGTGAAGGAGCAAGCGATACTCTCCTTTTGAAATATAAACACCAGCAGTTAAATCATATGAGCTAAAAGTGTCAGCTGTGAACCGGGAAAGTTTATATCTCACCTCTGCCTTGAACTTACTGGGTAGCTCTGTGCCAGTAACGATCTGTTGAGCCTCGTCTTGTGCCTGCGATATCGGGGATTAAGAATCCTGGTTTACCTTACAGGACTGTTGTAAGAATGAGTGACATAATTTGGATATGGAGTGCTTTTAAAGCACTTTCTAAGAATGGAAGCTATTCTTCCAGACTTTCATTTGTTTGTTAAATTGTAAGCTATTTTGCAAATCCCCCCCCAGTGTATCAAAAATACTTCTATTTTAGGGTGGCTCTTTGTGTCTGATTACTTTCACTCACTCCGTTCCGCATTCCAGATGATCACCAGCACTGGGTGGTGTTACTATGGTTGCCAGCCTCCAAGAGGGGCTAGAGAGCTCTCGTTTTTACATTTAATCTCCAGATGACACAAATCAATTCCTCTAGAGCAGAGGTGTCAAACTCATTTGTTATGAGGGCCGGATCTAACACAAATGTCATTTTGTTGGGCCGATCCATGTGTGCTATAAAATGTAACACGAGCTGCCAGAGATATAAACTTTATAAAGATAACTTTAGATGCCAAATGGCAGTAGTAGGCATGATTGAATTAGATGTGATATGCAGAGGGGAAGTAGGCATGAAAATATCAACATTGGTAATGAGACAGGAAACCTAGGTCTCAGTTCCATCCAGGAGGATTCAGTCCAGGAGGATGCAGAGAATAAATGGGCATAAGTCTGACATTAGAAACCACAACATTCAGTTGCTGACCTAAGAGTAGCAGTGCACTTACAAAAGAATTTCAAAGGAAGATTAGAAAGAGAGACTGATGAATTGCAATTGATAATGAAACGCAGGACAATGCATCCTCCTGGACTGAATTGTGAGCTAGTTTTCCTGTCTCATTACCAATGTGTGCTATTATCATTTGGCATCTGAAATCACTCCAGTCTCCAAAATACAAGGACCAGTCCAAGTGTTCTAATTCCTAATCAGGGTCTTTTTGGGGAAAAAAATCCAGATAGGAACAGAGAAATCCAATCATTTTAAAAAAAAAAAAAACAACTTTTCAGAATAAGCCAAAATAACTCCTCAATGTACATTGTGCTTGTCAGAAGAATCCATCCATCCATCCACTCACCCTCCCTCCCTCCAAAGAAGTGTGCTTGCATACAAAAGCTTATACCTGGAATAAAACATTGTTGGTCTTAAAGCTGGGACTCCAATTTTGTTTTTTTCTCTCTGTCTTTCTTCCTCATCCATTCCCCCCAAAAAGAGAAGGAGCAGCCCTGGAGAAGAAAGCAGAAGCTGTGTGTGTGTGAGAGAGGGAGGGGCAGGCAGGCAGGCTTGTCTGACACAAGCAGCCATGAGGCTGTCTCTATCTGTGTGTGTTTGTGTGTGTGTGAGAGAGAGAGGTGGGGGGAGGGAGGGAGGGAAGAGGCAGGAAACAGGAAGCAGGAAGCAAAGAGCCACTGAAAGGAAGCAAAGAGCCACTGGGGAAAAAGCAATCTAGGGTGTGGCTGCAGGAGCAGCCCTTGGGAAAGAAAGCAGAAGGAAGTTGCTTGGGGGCTGTTTTTGAGCCCTGTGCAGGCCGGATGCAGCCCACGGGCTGCACATTTGTCACCCCTGCTCTAGAGAAAATGGCTGCTTTGGAGGGTGGACTCTATGGCATTATGCCATGTAGAGAGAGAAGAGAAGAGATTGGATTTATACCCCACCCTTCACTACCCAAAGGAATCTCAGAGCGGCTTACAAACTTCTTTACCTTCCCCTCCCCACAACAGACACCCTGTGAGGTAGGTGGGGCTGAGAGAGCTCTGACAGAAACTGCTCTTTTTCAAGAACAGCTCTGCCAGAGCTTGTGACTGACCCAAGGTCACATCAGCAGGTGCAAGTGGAGGAGTGGGGAATCAAACCCGGTTCTCCCAGATTAGAGTCCGCGCACTTAGCCACTACACCAAACTGGCTCTCCCAAATGTAGAGGCCCCTTCCTTCCCCAAACCTTGCCCTGTTGAGGCTCCTCCCCTCAAATTTCCAGGTGTGTCCCCAACCCAGAGCTGGCAACCCTAGATATTACCCAGAAATGGTGGTTTCCTTCAAGTCAGAATGCAATGTGGAGATTCTAGAGGAAAAAGGGTAGATTGATTAGACTACAGAAAGAATAGTGAAAATATTTACATTTCTGTCCATTTGCACATCACTGAATCTCTGAATACAGATGAGCACATTTTGGGGCATATTCCTTGCAGTAAAGCAGCAAGGCAAAGTTATCTCAAAGTTTCAGACACTGGAACCAGAGGAAGAGCCTGTGTTTTTAAAAAACCACCTGAAGAAAACATTCTTCTTTCTATAGTAACCCATAATTATGCATTTATATTTTCCTCCTTTAACCACTAAAAGTCCTATTCAGTTATTCCAAGGTATTCACTTGGGGGAAAGGAAAAAGAAAAAAAAGCCTTGGGCTTGGACCTGGTAGAAAGACCCCACTGACGGAAGAGTTTTCTGTTACAGGAAGAGGGCTTCCTTGACTCCACCCTTCCTTCACAGACCCAAAGGCTGTGCTTCTCGGAGTGGACAGGGAACCTCCAGAAACTACAGGAGAGCGGAGTCAGAAGTTTGCATTGGGAGGGGGGAATCAGCAAAGATGAAAATTCTCTGCTGGATCCAACCAGTGAAAATTCTCTGCTGGATCCAACCCTAATCGATGGACCGCCCTGCTGAAAATGTGACTCTCACGGTGGGGGAGAATTTGCGCGGCTTTCTTCCTGAGGTGCAGTCAGGGCCGGACTTTGGGGTGGAAGTCTGGGACCCCAGCTCATAGGATCAGTGTGGGGGGGTCCCCCAAAAGCAGACTTTTTTGTGTTTGATGTATGTTTTTAGCAGCCCCCCGCCCGAACCATCAAGTCCACACTTAGGGTTGCCAGGTCTGGGTTGGGAAATACCTGGAGAATTTGGGAGCTGGAGCTTGGGGAGGGCGGGGTTTGGAGGGGAAGGATCTCAGCAGGACAAGATGCTGTAAAATCCACCCCCCAAAGCAGCCATTTTCTTCAGGGAAGCTGATCAATTGTAATAGCTGGAGATCTCCAGATGCCACCTGGAGGCTGGCAACCCTATCCACACTCCACAGTGACTTTCCTGCCTGTGTGTCTCCCAAACCTTTTTCTTCTCTTTTCACATTTCTTTGCAACAACATCCCCGTAGTCTTTGCAAATGGTCCTCACTTGAATCTCCTTCCTTTCCTCTGGACTCTCCAGGCCCTTTCTGCTTCCCTCTTGGCTTTTGTTGCCTGTTCGGATGCATCTGAAAGGCCCTATTTATTGCATTACCCAGTAATATGAAGAGAGACTCTCTTTCTCTGGCGGCTGCAGATGGGTACCTTGTTCAATCCAAGTCCTGTTTACTGCCGAGGAATAACAATGAACTGGGACATTGCAGGGACACAAGCGAAAGAGCATCTCTGTTTTTCAAGAGACGTCGCCATGTCTGGGGCCAAAATAACTTCACTTGTTTTATTTATAAACTGGGAGGGGGGCTGGCTGTGAGGCGCATACAGATGTTGCTGCAGCTGCCTCTGCTCTGATGGCACACAGGGCTTATCTGTGATTTCAAGCCTACTCGAGAGGGACCGCAGTCCCTTCTGGCCGAGGACTTCATTGTTTTCAGCAAGAGTCCCAGGGGCTGTTATAAGCCCTTTGTTTTGCTGCAAATATGTGAAGGGCTCAGTGGTTGGGATGAAAGTGACAAGGGGCTTTGGGGCTTTGGGGAGTCTCAGACCTTTTTCAACAGACCCTTCTGGATGTTCTCTCCATCTGCGGACGTATTCTGCAAGTACTTGTCCTTTTTCGGTGGTAGCACCTAATTCTATGGAACGTGCTGCCAAAAGGTGTCTGGAAATCGCCTTCGGAATCTGTGTTTTGGAGGGACTGCGAAACAGTTTTTATACAGCCTTCCCTGATTTGCTATGATTAATCTGTTCCTGGTTTTAATCTGGGCATTTGGACTCTTTTTAATGTGTTTAGTATCGATCGTCATTTGTGGTTTGTTTGGTTTTAAACTTGTTGATTAGATTGTAAGCCCCTTGGACTTTTGGGATAGGGCAGGGTATAAATATTGCAATAAATATTTGGGGGAAGATGTCCAATGGGAACCCCCAGAAATTGTGAAGGATACTGCTTCTCATTTGGCCTCTGCATACCCTTCCCACTGGGGATCGTCCTATTATCCTAGGGTAATCCCCCCATTTTCCAATAGGAAGAAGCGGCTGGTGGCAGCGGAGGGAACAGAGGCTACTACATACTACTTTTCGTTTGGCCCTGCCCATACTTTGTTTCTTCTTTTAATGTTCTCCTTCAGCAAACCTGCCTGAGATTTCAGGCTGCAAAGGGTCAACTGGTTTTCCCAGGGTACTGACCATGGGCCTACCTCTCTTCCTGGTGATCTCCAATTCATGGCGTGCCCCTGGCTGGCCTGCGGTTCACTGCAAATGCATTTCCACGCAGTCTGCTCTGTCACTGGGCTCTGTTATAACAAAGACCAGAGGTCATTTTGGTTCACTCTTGGTGGCAGACCCACACCAAGTATTCAGGAAGGCATAGACCTATCACTGGCAGTGCTCATGCATGGGACTCAACATGTTGCCATCATGACTTGCATGATTATGGTGGCTTGAAAAACTGCCTCTGGATACACAGAGGTTGAGGTGGCTGTATGGGGACACCAGTTGATGTCAATGGCTCTTCTACAGTGCCAGTTATTTGGCCACGACACCCATGTAACTGCTTGGTGTGGCCCAATGAAGAGGGCACTGATGCCGTGCGGGACTGAGGTTTGCTTGTGAGGCATATGGGAGGCATCTTCTCCTGGACCTGCACCATGAGTCCGAGCTAAGGCCCTGTGGTGGTGTCACAGAGGCTTGGCTTTGACCTGTGGCTCACGCCCAGGATGAGATGACTATGCCTTATTTGTGGGGTCAGAGCACCTTAAACCAGACCAGCTCCTCTGTGAGAATACGGTTTGGCCACAACCTCACCAGCCTCTCCCCCACCATGTGTGGGTTCTATGGGGCAGGACTTGGAATGAATCTTGCAATAACTTAAAAGAAAACATTTTTACTTTTCACGTAACCTCATGTAACAAAAACATAGATCTTAGTAACACAATAGAACAGCAATCTTTTAAAGTCCAAAACAATTAACTTTCCCCTCCTTCACAGCTTGTCACCCCCAAAGCCCATCTCTTTCTTCTGGTTGGTCGCCCAAGAAGACTCCAGCTTGAGCACTCTGTGCACCGGCTTCCAAGATGAAGGTCCCAGACGAACTCCCCATTAGTTAAAACAGCCCTTAGAGAAGGTGCTAAGAGCCTGTGATTAAGGTTCAAGCTCCCCAGCAGGGGCCGTCTTGCTTCCCTCCTTTGCTTTCCACATGTTCTGCACCTTTCTGCCTCTAGAGGCTCCACCCGTTCCTTGTTCATTCAGTTTGGTGAGAACCAGTTTGGTGTAGTGGTTAAGAGCACAGAAACTAATTGGGGAGAACTGGGTTTGATTCTCCAATTGGGGACTTCCCCACGTGCAGCTGCTGGTGTGACCTTGGGTCAGTCACAAGCTGTTCTCTCAAGGGCAGTTCTTGAGAGAGCTCTCTCAGCCCCACCTACCCTCACAGGGTGTCTGTTGTGGGGAGGGGAAGAGAAAGGGATTGTAAGCTGCTCTGAGACTCCCTCGGGTAGTGAAGGGCGAGGTATAAATCTGATCTCCTCCTCCTCATTCCATTCTGTTAAGTATGAGACTTAAGGCAGCAGCTCATAACAAGTGATTCAGCTTTATTTACGAGGTAGGATGAACACAGAACATGAAAGCAACAGGCTCTCTTTTAAACTATCCGGGCTTGGTAGGCCATGCCCTTAGTTGAGATAAGAACCAATCAAAATATGAACATAACAACCAATCAAGTCATTTCCCTCCCTCTGCTGCGCAGAGTATCCAATCAGCTTGCAGGAGTTATGATACCAGACTTAAATAGGAGTTAGAATTCAAGCTCAGGCATTATGTATACCAATACATAACACATTCCATTCCAAGCTAGGGGTTACACTACTATCAAGGCAGTTGCCTGGAGGTTGCCATCATGTGCAAGTTAGTCCTGGATTTGCACTTCCAGTCCTTAACAGGCAGTTCAATCCAGTAAATGACAATAAATCTGCAGATGAGTGGACCTGGTTGCTCTAGCAGAACTGGAGCAGATTGCAATATCTGTCTATGGAAAATATCTATAATACCATGAAATGATATAGTAACAGGGGCCTACCCAGCCCATGCTATTGTATCATTTCATGGCCCTGTTGATTTAGCTAAGCGCTTTCAGCCGCATTCATTCCAGTGGTGTTTGCTTGAGACTTTCCTATTGAAACAAAGGGAATTTAAGGTTGCTTGCTTGTCCCCTCCCATGCTGCTGAGCTTGGGTTGGTGATTGGATTAAGAAATCCCTGGAGATTTGGGGTGGAGAATGGGAAGGATGGGGTTGGGGAGGAGAGGGACCTCATTGGGTTAAGACATCCCTGGAGATCTGGAGTGGAAAATGGGAAAGATGGGGTTGGGGAGGAGAGGAACCTCAGGGTGGTATATTGCTTTAGAGTCCACCCTCCAAAGAAACCATTTTTCTCCAGGAGGAGCCGATCTCTGGAGCTCAGTTGTAATTCTGGAAGATCTCCAGGCCCCACCTGGAGGTTGGCAAGCTGGCAACCCTGTGCTGAGCCCAGTGTGAGGCCTTAAGGAGACATGGGGATTTTGTGTTATTTCTATTGCAGGTGGGACTGCAGATAAAACGCAGCCTCCACGGCTACTTTTCAAACTCTATCTCGAAAGAAGCACGTATGAGTCTGGTGCACGTTCAGCCCCCACAGTCCGGCTTGCACCCCCTTCCCCAGACCTCTGAGGCCTTACTTTCATACCAGAAAGCTTTTATCAACAGCTATTTCAAAATCTTTTAAATAATGGATTTTTCCGGTGCCCTGGTCCAGCAATCAGATCTAATGGCAGCTTTTACTTTCCCATAGCAGCCTCCCTCCAGCCCCCCCATTGCTAAATACGTTTTCAGGATCATCAGTGTTGTCTTTTGGTCCAGAGGTAGCAATGCTGTCTCTACAAAACTGTGCGATAGATCAGACCGAAAGAAGCAGTCACTGGGGGTGTGTCTGCAAATCTGTAGTATTATAGCTCCGCTCGAGAGAGCTGCTGTGGCCTAATGGATACAATGTTGAATGGGTAACTGATGAGACCTGAGTTCAAATCCTTACTTGGCTCAAATGACTTACTGGGCAAGCCTGGGAAAGTCACTGCTTCTCAGATGGGACTGGTGAAACACTAGGGTTCCCAGCCTTCAGGTGGGACCTGGAGATCTCCCAGAATTACAGCTGATCTCCAAATGATAAGAGATCTGTCCCCCTGGAGAAAATGGCTGCCTTGGAGGGTGGAGTCTATGGCATCTCGCTGAGCTCCCTCCCAACCTTGTCCTCCCCAGACTCCACCCAAAAATCTTCAGGAATTTCCCAATCTGGAGCTGGAAACCCTATGAGAGCCCCAAAGGGCCCCAAACTAAGAGTCTGTCTAGACCTCCTTCAACACATCCATACCCAACCCAAAAGTAAATCACATGATGTTCCCAGGTCCATGGAACCTCAGGATGAGTCACACTCCTGTAATTTTGTCCTGTGGTTCTCCCCCCCCATCTCAGCAGCCCTATCCTATAGCTTGTTGTGACCATAAAACAGGGTAAACTCCATATAAATAAATATAAAGAGCCAGTTTGGTGTAGTGGTTAAGTGTGTGGACTCTAGTCTGGGAGAACTGGGTTTGATTTCCCACTCCTCCACTTACAGCTGCTGGATGACCTTGGGCAAGCCATAGTTCTGACAAGAGCTGTCCTTGAAAGGGCAGTTCTGGAAAGAGCTCTCTCAGCCACACGAACCTCACAGGGTGTCTGTTGTGGGGAGGGGAAGGGAAAGGAGTTTGTAAGAAGCTCTGAGACTCCAAGTGAAGGGCTGGGTATAAATCCAATCTCCTCCTCCTCCTCCTCCTCCTCCTCCTCCTCCTCCTCCTCCTCCTCCTCTTCTTCTTCTTCTTCTTCTTCTTCTTCTTCTTCTTCTTCTTCTTCTTCTTCTTCTTCTTCTTCTTCTTCTTCTTCTTCTTCTTCTTCTCCTTCTCCTCCTCCTCCTCCTCCTCCTCCTCCTCCCTCGAAGGAAGAATGAGATAGAGATGCAATCTAAAGAATTTATAACTGTAAAGCCTGAATTCTGGATACCTCAGAATTCATTCATTTTTAAAAATTGAACTCTTGTACAGGAGCGAACTGGGAAGTGAAAAACAGTCCTGGAGCAAATCAAGCCGAGTGGCCTCCACTGTGCCACAAGCCACCACTGCAGGGCCACTCAGATCAGTGGGGCCAACAGTGGGCGTGACTTCACCCACAGTATCATCCCCCAAAGTGGAAGCAGTGCAGGATGAGACAGTTGGTGAGCTGGCCCCAACTGCCATGACGAGGGTTGCCCGTTCCTACCTTGTCACTGGCAGGGGGATTTGGGGGCATTCCTGGAGGGGGCAGGGACATCGTGCGATGTCCCCCATTGCAATGATGTCGCCCAGAAGAGATGACATTGCGTTGGTGGCATTGTGCAGTGATGCTTTGGTTCGAGGGCAAAACTCTATGGTTTGACGGCAGATTTGCCGTAGAATTTTGACCTCAAACCAGAGTGTGATGTAGCTGATGTGATGAAATCACTTCCGGGTGACACCATCACATTGGGGACATGGCTGTTTGGGGGCAGGGTTTTCCCCTGGCCACCTGGCTGGCAGCAGGCAGAATCTGCAAAAACAGGGGGGACCCCTGCCGGGAGCTGGGGACGGGCAACCCTAGCCTTGACTGATGAGGGGTTCAAGCCAAGGGGCCCTTGAGGCTTCAGCAGAGTTGCTGGAGCTTGCCTCTGCTTTTAGGTCAGTGGCCCACCAGAGAAGTTGCCCATAAGTTAAACCGCCAGTCTGCCCTGCTCTTGTATTCAATGCCCAGTGAACATTTTTGGATTCTTCACTTTATATTTTTGAAAGAATCTTCACATTTTGAATCTGTTTAAAAGCACACATTTCCTGTATTTGTTTACTCTTTTTTTTAAGTTCAGATTGCTTTGCGGCTGGTTGACTAAGCTTGATGTATGTGTGTGTACATTTTATATTCTAAATGTTGCATCTTCCCCTAATTGTAAGTATGCAAACCAAATTAAGCGCATTTACAAAACGATGGTTAGAGTGATCTAACATGAGCTGGGAAGCCCTTGCTTCGATGCTTGCCTCAGCAACGAATTCCCTTTGGTGACCGGCTTTAAACAAGCCACTTTCTCTCTCTTTTTTTGCAATTAAGATTTGCTATTTTTAGATACGAAGAATACAAAACTTAAGGTGTACAACAATGTCGTTAACAAGAAGAGCTGGTAAATTTATGTAAAAATATACAAAATGTCTTTTACAATGTAGGTCAAAGAACGTCTAGTCAAGCACCATAAAAACAAAAACATTATAGAACAAAAAAAGGTTAATAATAGCAACATAATAGGGAATTTCACATTACCGAGATTCTGCCAGATTGAAGCCGTTTCTGATTCGTCTTGAAGTAAACCGGTACAGGGCTGCCATTTCACACATGGCTTTCCCTGACTGGAAAAGAGCCGAATCAGAAGCAGTTTGGCAATTCAGACTGCACCACTTTGATTTCCCGCTGTGCCTTTTAAAAAAAAAAATGTTCGCTTTAGAGTGCTATAGCACTATAGTGCTATAAAACAACACTCCAGGCATTCCAATGGGGTTGCTATAATGCTATTGCGTTATAGCTTTATAGCGTTCTAAAGTGAACATTTTTTTAAAAAAAAAAAGCCGGAGATCGCCCACGCGGGCGAAAAAAGGCGGGAAAAAAGCATATCGGATCCGGGAGAAGAAACTGATGACTACTTGGAAGTGGTTGACAGGTAAAACGCTTCAGCCCCGTTTCCTGAATGGGACAGAAGCGATTCTGTGTGAAATTACAAATATATTCCGGTAGGGAACCGGTTCTAAAATGGTTCTGTCTGAAATGCCAGACCAGAAACCATTTGGGAACTGTTCCTCTTCCAGATTATATCATCTGTCTGAAATTCCCCAATATCAAACTCACCAATTCCAATTGTACATTACTATATTCCAAATTAGTCAATTAATAAAATGCAAAGTCTATATATTTTGGGGGCAACTTATATAGTTGGGGTTGGCATGAAGACATGTATTCAAAAAAGACTAAACATTTTTCCATAAAGTTGTTCATTTGCTTTGGGTCATCAAATACTAATGACTGCATTGCCAATTTGTCTGAAACCGCAACATCCCGAACTTTAGCCCTCCATTGAGACAGATTTGGGTCTTCAGTTAATTTCCAGTTTAAAGCTATAAGAGTTTTTGCAGCCATTAGTAACAATGACATGAGTTCTGTGGTTTGTTTGGAGAATGTTGTCCCCGGCCAATAATGCAATAATAGAGATTCTGGAGTGTTTGGCATCTCATGGCCTGTGATTTTTTGAACTTCTTCTAGCACTTCTTTCCAGAAAGTCATGATTTTGGGACATGCCCACCGACAATGGACAAAAGTCCCAGTCATGCCGCATCCCTTCCAGCAGATAGGAGTAGGTTTATATTTGCATTTAAATGATCTTTCAGGGGTAAGGTACCACCTTGCATATAGTTTAAAATGTTGCTGTTTCAGATTTATAGATTTACTAGTAAACATACGAGATGACCAAATTTCCAACCATTATTTTTCAGAGAACTCAATAATGCAGTCTTTATGCCATGCCTTTTGAATAGAGGATTGTCTTAACCATAACTTTTCATTAAGCAGCCTGTAAATTATTGCTAGTAGACCTTGTAATCCATGGAGTTGTTTTTTAAAAAAAAAAAAAGTTCAAAAGGTGTTGGTGGTCTGTCTAAAGCCAATGAATTACTTAGTTCTTTCAGTTTGTGGTGCAATTGAAAATATTGCATCCATGGGAGTTTTACATCGTACTTCGTTTCAAGTTGCTGCTGGGTTCCTGTTTTTCCATTAATAAGAAAATCACAAATTCTAAAAATTCCCTTATTTCTCACATTTGGAAGGAAAAACTTCTCTGTACCTGGAGGGGAACCAGGGCTGCCCTAAAAGAGCTGTAATAGGCGATAAGCCACTTTCTCTCAACAGCAGCCCCTGTCTGCGAAAGTTGGGGAAAATACTGACTCACGGGGTTGATTGATGGAAGGAGGATTGCTGAAAGAGAGCTCGGAACACACAAAAGCACGGTAGAACTGCAAAATATTATTAAACATGTCTAATCTCCATAACATCCCCATCACAGGACGTGGGGTTTTGTAGTGCAGATGTCTGAATCAAAGGCTATGTTGCCCTAATTGTGTCTCTCAGATCTCCCTCTATGTAAAGTGGAGAGACTACCTCTGGCCTTTCTTCTTGGGAATGCCGTGGGCACAATCTTGGATTTCAAGCACTGTCTTTACCAGCATGACTCCCACCCGTTCCCCTACAAGGCAGGAAGACAGGATGAGTTCCTTACCCAAGACATGCATCCAGTTGCTTGGGCCCCATAATGAGTGGGGCGTTGGCACTGTCTGTGGAAAGTCTATTCAGAAAGACAGTTTAGAGAGCCAGTGCTGTGTAGTGGAGACACTCAGGGCTATTTTTAGGCAGGAACGCACAAGAACAGAGTTCCAGCTGGCTCCTGAGTTGGCCACACCCAGCAGGAACTCATTAGCATATCAGGCCACACCCAACAGCAGAAACTCATTAGGATTGGCTACATTTGGGGTGTGTGGCCTAACATGCAAAGGAGTTCCTGCTCCAAAAAAAGCGCTGGGTTTTGACAACAAACAAGGTAAACAGAATAAGAAGCAAAAGGTGGGTGTGGCTGGATGACCACACTTCTGGTGACATGGGGGTGTGGCCTAATATGCTAATGAGCTGTGCTGTCAGAGTGTGGCCTACTATGCTAATGAGTTCCTGCTGAGCTTTTTCTACAAAAAAAGCCCTGGAGACACTCATGGTGAGATTAGGATCAAGGAGACTCTCCCACTGCTTTCATACATTGTTGGATCATGCTCTCTTGATGCACTGTAGCAATCGTTTGCACCTGAATTTTCCTGGCCATAGTGCATCAAAAGTGCATGATCCAACAGTATGTGAACGCAACCTGGCCAGATTTGCAATCCCTGCCCTGCCATGGAAGCTTGCCAAATGACCTTGGATCTCTTTCTCCCTCTTAGCCAAAGCTACCTTACAGGTGTTGCTATGAAGATAACATGGAGGAAGAGAGAACGAAGATGTGAGATGCTTTGGGGAGCATAGTGGGGTATAAATATTATCTAAATAAATCATAAACACATGTATTGCCCTTGCTGGGTTGTTCTGAGGGGGGACTCTGATTTCCAGATGACCCTGGAGGTCTCTTCCAACTTTATGAGTCTATGACTCTTTGAGAACAGCTGAGCATGGTTGCCAAGGGCTTTTTGAATAGACGGGGGAGACAATGGGGCAGGAACAGCTGAGGAAGGACATTGGAGATGTCCTGTTTTGAAAACCTTCATGGGTTGCCCTGCCCCATCATCAGATCCTTCCCAGAGCTGTGCCACCACCACCTGGAGAAAGAAAGAGCTCTAAAGGCATGCCAGCTCCTCTGCAGTTAACCTGTATCACAGATGCTGGTGCCCTGGGGGGAGATGTGCCTACGGGTTGCACACTACACATTTCGGTCTAAGGAGAGCCCCAGGTGGGGCTTGGAAGGCAGTGTACATTACAGTACCTGCTGCTTTGGGCAGCAAAATACCTTGAGCCTCGGGAAAGGATCTTGGCCTCTGTAATTTGAGGCCAGGTTTGGCTGTGGTTTGGCTGTGCTCTGCAATTGGGGTGGCCAGCTGTTGGTACCCAAGGAGCTTCAGGGGTGAAGTCCAGGGGACTGTGGCCAGTCAGGAGACTGGAGCTAACAGCTACAGTTTTTTTGTTCTTATGGGTGATGTCGGTAAGAGTGGTGGGCTGAGTATTTGCTTGGGTTCCCATATGGGGGGTGGGGGTGGAAAAGCTGTGCAGGGACCAGCATGCCAGTCTGCTAGAGTGGCATCCACAGTTGCCGCTCCAAAACTCAGTGCTCACTGTTGTTTTTCTCTTTGCTGCCTGGTATTCTTCAGTTGCACAGCGTTTCTGCATTTCTGCAGGCTATCGAGGAAACACGCATGCTGCCCTCTTACACAAAGCAGTGTGTGAAATGGGCACCCTGGCCTGAGCACCTCAATGTGCACACCGAAGTGAAAGAGTTCAAATAGGCACAGTCGCTAAAAACGTCACTGCAGTTCTTTGTTCGATAAAATGATAGCTTTATGCAAACATTGTTCGGCACTCGTCCCAAATCTCTCTCTTTTCCACATGCAAAAAATTAAATGACTGGTCAAGAGTTTTTTTAAAAAAATACCACTGGCCCAGTTTCCCCCTCTGCTTATTGACAGTTCTTCTTGGCGCTCTTTGTCACGTTTGCTTTCATAGGAGCCCTAAGTGTGAGTTGACAGAGAGAGGGTTTAAACGCAGCATCGCAAGTAATCCAGTTTAAAAAAGAAAACAAATTTTATTTTTAGTTATCACATGACATGCACACAATAATAAAAATTAGGCGTTTCAAAATCTGCTTAGAAATAGGAGATGGAGAAAGGACCACCCCCCAGTTCAGCCAGTTTCATGGGAGAACAGAATGAATTAATTC
Organism: Gekko gecko; assembly: GCA_029375565.1. Classification (NCBI taxonomy): domain Eukaryota; kingdom Metazoa; phylum Chordata; class Lepidosauria; order Squamata; family Gekkonidae; genus Gekko; species Gekko gecko. The sequence continues at coordinate 330,783,659 of JAPDNY010000001.1, read as the reverse complement.
TGACGGTGCAAAACTCAAGAGTTTGTCACAGAATCTGAAATGTCTTCTGTAATTTATTCCCCAGCCACCCTCCTGCCTGCATCAGAGAATGTCATCTAGCATAGCCATAGACCTGTGCTAGATGCCTACATCTGACATATGTCAGGAAGATGGGTGGGGGGTTTTCTTTTTGCCTTAGATAATTTTCACACGCATCCACATCTGAGACAGCCAGATCCACATGAAGGGCTAATTGAGATCCTCTCCAAAAGATCACAAGGCTCATTCCCGTCCATAAATGTAAATCGTGTGTTCATGCAGTATCTTTTTTGCCCCAGAACTGCAGGGAAGAGAGAGGGTATATCAGACATCCGGTCTTCCCTCATGTTCTCTACTTGAAACTGGGCTCCTGGGGCAAGGATTAAATCTCTCCTCCTGTGTTGTGGTCCCAGTATGACTTGGGCCCCCACATGCCTGATATTTCATGGGGTGGGGGAGAGAACTCCCAGCATCACCTGCAGCCCCAGAAAGAATAAAAAGGACAATACCACATCCCCATGGGGCTGTTTCAACTCCTGAAAATGGTACGGGGGGGAGGGAGTGACAGGAGCCGTTCATCCTCCTGAGCTACAGTTTCCAGCAGGATTGGCTTCCACAGCATTTGGAAAAGTTAAACAATGAGCTCTGGCAATCCATCCCTGTGGTGGACTTGGGGACACGGCATCGCCTAGTTTGGCCCCCAGTTACTGGATTCTAGAAGTTAAAATACCATTTCCCAAAGTCAAGTGCCAAGCAGAGGAGGCAGAGATTATCCTGTTCTTCCTTGAGCAGAGGTTGCTTAGCTCAAAGGAGTGAGGAATGAGAGAGGATGAGGAACAGTGTTCCCTCTAAGCTGAGTTAGTGTGAGCTAGCTCACAGTTTTTTAGCCTATGGCTCACCCATTTTTGTCTCAGGAAGGATGGCTCCAGGGCAAACTAATTTATGCAGTAGCCAAATTGCTCGCTTGCAACTTTAATGCTGGCAGCTCACAAAGTAGTATTTTTGCTCACAAGTCTCCAAAGCTTAGAGGGAGCATGGATGAGGAAATGTGCATCTTTTCAGGAAAGTTCCAATGGAAAACTGGACCTGCAGATGTGGATCTTCTGAGGCCAGAGTAAGGTTGCCAGGTCCCCACTAGCCACCAGCCAGACTCTGGATTGCCAGACCCATTTGGGAAAGTCCTAGAGATTTGGGGAGGGAGCTTCAGGAGGACAGGGACCTCAGTGTGGTACAATGCCATAGACCCTTGAAAACATCAATTTTCTCACCCTGACCTGGATAGCCCAGGGAAGCCTGATGTTGTCAGATCTCGGAAGCTAAGCAGGGTCGACTCTGGCAAGTACTTGGATGGGAGACCTCCTGGAATACCAGAGGTGGGAGGTGGGGAGCAGGCTTCACTCAGCTACCTCTCTGAAAATCCTCCATGCCCCCAGTAGGGGTCAGTCACCAGAGGTCACCATAATTTCCAAGTGCATTCTCTCTCTCTCTCTCTCTCTCTCTCTCTCTCTCTCTCTCTCTCTCTCTCTCTCTCTCTCTCTCTCTCTCTCTCTCTCTCTCTCACACACACACACACACACACACACACACACACGCACATATTTAAAAAACATCAGTTTTCTCTAGAGGAACTAATCTTTGTAGTTTGAAGATGACCTGCAATTCCAGGGGGTCCCCAGGTCCCTCCTGGAGACTGGCATTCCTTGACCAGAGCACCACTCTTGGTTAGGGGGAAACTTTTCAGTACACACACACAAACATGCACACGCATGAATCAATTGCTGTCATTTATGTGGGCACGGTTTGTGAAAAGCCAATTTAGGGAGGCTTATGCAAACGATTTCCATTCTCCGTGCTCATGTGGGGCTCCTTTGAACGAGGCACTCTGCTGTTCGACGCTGGAACAATCAGATACAGCCCTGAAGGATGAAAATGCCGCTTGATGCCCCCGTGAGGTAGTCTGACAAGAATTAGTAAATCTCTTAGCGTTATTCACTAGGTGCTGAGGAACAGATGGGTAGAGAGCTGTTTTGTCATCTATGCAGCAAGCGTGGACTACACAAAAGAACCGGGTACTCCACTAGTTTCCTGGATGGGGCCTTTTTAAAAATCATGGATGCTAGCCAGACCTTGGTAAGCATCATCCCAGTTTATGACAGTCCCCTAGTGGTGATCACAAATTGCCGCCTCAAGTAATTCTCCCTTTGAATGGCATTCCTGCCACAGTGCGGAGCCTGAAGGAATGCCTTTGTGACAGCAGAGCCCAGAGGGGAAACTACAGCCCTCAGAACCGTTTCCTTTGGGTACGTTTTACCCTTTTCTGATACCGGAAAGAAGAAGAAAAAAATCCTCTCAGATGTCTATTGTAAACACTTTCGCTTCTAGAAGTGTCAGATGACAGGCACTCTTTCTGTCTGAGGCACTAATTCTGAGCACACGCACCCAAACTCCTCTCTGTCAGCGTCTCCGTCTTTATGTTTCTTTACTTTCTTGGTGGGAAGAGAATTCTAAAATATGGGATTTTGTTGCAATGCCAAGTGGGTGAGATAAAACAGAAAAGTCCCATCAAATACCCACCCTCATTTTTGCATCTCACTGATCAGCTGATGAGCTCAGAGAACGCCATTCTCCACTGTTCTCGGAATAGGACCCTCAGTTGCTAGTGAGGCCTCTGAAGTCAAACAAAGGAAGGAACTAACTAGCTCTGCTGGAGGCCCGCAGGAAATAATGCTACAACATTCTCTCCATCTGTCTCGGCTTCCCAGGACAGACCTTGTTTCCTGGTACTTGCCCTGGGTTATTCTCCTTCCTTATTTTATCTCTGTTTTTGCCTTTGAGGCAACTTTTTTAGTATGAGTTGTTAGACTTTTTGTTCTTCAAGGTTCAGCTCCCTTCCCCAAGGTTACTAGAAGATAAAGAGTGGGACGTAGACATACCATTCATCTCTAGTGTCAGTGGATGCACATAAACACTTAAAGACCCCGTGCACTGCGGGTTTCACACATTGCAGGTGCCCGCACCTGTTACAGCACAGACTATTTCCAAATCTTATTCCAGGCAGCCATCAAAATTATACAAGTAGCAATCAAGGCATGGTAGATAATAGAGTGGCTGTGGAGACAGTAAAGGATGAGAGCCAGCAGATGCCGAAGGAAAACACAAAGATTAATTCAGAGTAAGAGGCGAAGAGCATGGGGGTAAGGATGTCCTTGATTGCTCACACTTGACAAAGAATGAATGAATATGAGTTGTAACCACATCATAATTTATTTGTAAAACAGCTCCATGTATAAACAAGCAACCTGACGAAGCATTGAGGGAAACGGAATACTTACCTAGGAAATCTGTCATTGTTGCTTAGAAGTTGTTTGGAAGCAGCAGCAATGTTTGTGGACTGTAACTGTAATGGAATCATTTTTTCCACAGTGTGAACATTGGCGGTTTGTACCTTTGGTTAATCACTGTGGTCCATTCGTGGCATAAAATGAACTCTTTGACATTATACCCCACTATGATCCCTGTCCTCCCAGGCTCCACCCCAAAATCTCCAGCGGTTTTTCAACTTGGAGCTGGCTACCCTATTTGCCACCCCCTGCCGGTAGGCGGAGGGACCTGGCAACTCCATCACACCTATTGTATGATAATCATGTTTTTCTGGTATGTCTTAATTGACAGCACAGCCCTTGCAATAAGATCACAAAAAGAGTCCTGCTGGATCAGACTAATGATGTATCAGTAGTGGAATCCTAAGCAGAGTTCAATGGAATTACAGGGTATAAGTCCCTTTAGGATTGCACTGTTAATCACCTGCTGTGTGGAAATATCATTTGTGCATCTGGAATATATTGAGCAGCAGCTCCGGTGAATGCCCTAAAATTTTAGTATTATGGAGAGGGAGTAAACATTCTCTCTATCTGCTTTCTCTACCCCATGAATAATTTTATAAAATTCTACCACAGTTCCCCCCCCCCAGCATCTTCTTTCTAAAGTCTTGGACCCTTTAGTGAAAGGAGAAAAGAGCATCGAGTGGCTTCACAGATGTTCAGTGTGGCTAGACTGTCCTCTCCTGCATTTTTCAAGCTTAGGCTTATTGAACATTTTGGAAATATTACTGAGAAAGTAGGAGGTAGAACATTCTTCATTGACATTCACTATTGCTGAAAGGAACAGATTCCGAAAGAGCAGCTTTGTTAAAAGCTCCAGGTGCTGAAACACCCATGAGTTCTCACTCACTTACTGCTCACCAGTCACAAGCAGGGAGCTGATTTTTCTTTGGGCAATTCAGCTGTTTGTAAACAGCTCAAGGCAGTGCAGCAAGTTATTGTCCTTATATTCAAAACAGTACAGTAGAGCTTAGTCAGAAGCATTTCATGCATGCATGTTCTCACACAGTCTGATGGGAGTCCTCATTTCCCTCCCTACAGACCTGTCATTGCGGCATATCATTCCACACCCAATGTTTTTTTAAAAAAAGAACAAGCAAATAAGTAAATGAATGCAGGCCTGTATCCTATTACTCTGCTCTGCAAGGTCTGAAGCGCTCCTCCAGATAAAGGAACTTTTCTCCAACAGATGTCAGTGGAGGAGAGTTGTTTCTGTTTCTGCTCTGAGTATAAATCCCAGATCTTACATTCCCTCCCCCTCCAGGCCCTTAAAAAGTGGCATACAGCAAACAGGAACCAAAGCTAATGTTAAGGGCTTGGCTGATGGCCATCAGGCAGAACAGTTTCATTGAATGGATGCCTGAAATCTGTGCGTCGCATGCATATATATGGTAAATTTACTTATATAAATTAAGGTGCTTTATCAGTACTCCTGTCCTAATTTTTCCCGTTGTGGTTTGGGGAGTCCTTCAATGATAATATTGAATACTTGGAGCTTATGGGACACTGACACTGATCCACTCGTCAGTTATAAAGTGTCTCTTTTCGCCTTGGTCGCCAAAAAAAATCAGGGCTAAGACCGCAGCTTCAGAAAATGAACCTTTTTATGACTAACTGGATTTGTTATTTTACAGTTTTACTGTTTATAACTGGTCTGTGTTCACTTGTGCGGAAATCGCTGTTTTACCTACGTATGATTAGAATTATTTTCTTTTTATTATCCTGTATTGTGACGGTCCTTGGCTATATACACAATAAATATTCTGGTGTTCTGGAATACTTGGAGGTAGTGGGTTAAAGCTCAAGAAGGTCGAAGGTTTAAACTAAAGCACCATCATGTGCATTGTTTCACCAGTCTTAACTGGTGAAAGTTCTTCTGAGGCAGGTCAGCCCTGATCTTCCCATATTGCGGGGGGGAGGGGTGTGCACTGAAGCTGAAAGAGCACCGCTTGACTAGCCTAGTGAGGTCATAGCAGAGATAAAGTTTCAACAGAGGAATTTGTCGCTCAGTTATCCCACCATTTACATCAACATTCAGAACGGTTGGTAGCCAAGATGATTCTACACTCGACGTCCGCCACAGAAGCTAAAGCAGTCCGTGGTATGATGGAAAACTTCCTTTTCCTAAATGCTGATGACCCTCTCCTCTGAATGGTCAGATTCAAAACCTGAACGGTAACTGAGCGTTTTATTGAATTTCTTTTGCAAGATTTTGGTTGCAGCTCTAATGGCATGGACTTCCAGAGAAGACGATGCCCAGGGTCTCCTGCAAATCCATGTCGCTCTCAATAATGCATATACTGTAATAGTTCTCTGTCACTTGCCATTCTCATATACAGTAACCACCGTCTCCCTGCAAAGAAACCTCTAACAAGCTGTCAGACTGAAGGCAACTACAGGAAGCGTAATACGGAGCTATTCCAAGGAGACAGAGCCTCATTCTGCCTGCATGTGGACAGGACAGTGGAAAGGGATTTGCAGGCTTGCTAGTAATTTACATTCTTCCGACTACTGCATGCAGTGATGCAAATTAACTACAATGGCAATTCGGTGGGTTACCAGCATGCCCCCATTCCCCACCTGACTACACATCCCTCCCCACAATGCTCAGCCTCAAGTCCCTTCCCTCATCTCGAGTTCCCACTAGTGAATTGGATTAGTCACATTCTTAATTAACTGTGCCAGCACGAGCTCTATTAGGTATTAAATGTTTGTCACAATCCAATTAAAAAATCCATCTCAGCGGGGCAGGTTTTTCCAAGTCGTTGCAGATTGATGTGATGTGTTTACAACTCTTTCTCTCTCTCTTTGTGTGTGAGTGTGTGTGTGTGTGTTGCTTCTTTTCCCTGTCAAAAAAGGATAGATGTGGCTGTCAAACTGAAAGTCGAGTTGTAACGGGGACAGGTGTGAGGCCCGAGTGGGAAGCGATAGGTTTCATTTTCCTCCACAGGTCACAGGATGAAAGTACTTGAGTTGCCTCTTTACACTTATCTACGATCTCAGTCTCCATTTTAACCACTGCAGCAGACCACCTGTGAAATGACAATAGCAGGATATTGTCAGGGGTGAAGTAAGGCAGAACTTTGAGCTTGGTGGACCAGGTTGCTGGCAGACAGTACGGCTGATGAGCCAGTAAGCCGCTAAGCTGGAGAGCGGAGCCTGCGGGCAGAAAAACAGAGAGACAGAGAAGCAAGTCAGAGCAGTATGAGGATAGTGTGGTCCATAAGTAAGGCTGACGGCTATGGGTTGGGAAATACCTGGAGATTTTGGGGCTGGAGCCTGGGGAGGGTGGGGCTTGGAGAAGGGAGGGACCTCAGTGGGGTATAATGCCATAGACTCCACCCTCCAAAGCCACCATTTTCTCCAGGGGAACTGATCTTGGTCATCTGATGATCGATTGTGATACTGGGAGATCGCCAGGTATCACCTGGAGGCTGGCAACCCTATCCATAACCAAAAAATGCCATTGAGACACAAGCTGCATCAGAGGTTTTACAGGAGCAAGTGCAACCTCATTGGCTTTTTGTGTCACCTGACTCCTGCTGCGCAGACACATCCCCTGGACCATTATAACTGAGAAGTCCCCCATTTTAGTATGTTGTTCTGGCAGCACAGAAAGTAAATCTCCTGGGCCTGGCCTCCAGGTTCTCCATTTTGAGACCTCCCAAAACCCAACAGATAGCGAATCTATGAAAAGCATGCTTTCCTCCCTCACCGATCCAAGGAGAAAACAGGCCACTCAAAAGACCATATTTCCTCTTCAGATAACTGTTCCTCAAGTGTAAAGCAGAAAAACCTCTACCAATCATCTTAAGCCCAGCTTCTGGTACAGGTGTATTTGAAACAGCAAAATATTCTAGAGCTGCCAATCCCCAGTTGGTAGGGTTGCCAGCAACATGTTGGGAAATACCTGGAGATTTTTTGGGGGGCAGAGCCTGAGGAGAGCAGGACTTCAGTGGGGTTTAATGCCATAGAGTCCACCTTCCAAAGCAGCCATTTTCTCCAGGCGAACTGATCTCTGTAAACTGGAGATCAGTTGTAATTCCAGGGGATCTCCAGTCACCACCTGGAGACTGACAAACTTATGTTTCACATAGTGGCCAGCCGTTGCCTTCTCACATAGAGGGCTAGGCCTTTCCCTGATGTTGCCACTCAGCTACTGCTATCCAGATGTGGAGGTTCCCTTTAATCACTGTGGGTAGTAGCGATTGATGGACCTCTCCTCCATGGATACGTCTAATCCCCTTTAAAGTCATCTGTGTGCGTGGTCATTACTGGCATCGAGTTCCATAACTTAGCTGTGTTTGTTGCAGCGGCAATAAGAGTTCGGTGGCCCCCTGCAGTCTAACAGATTTATTATAGCATGAGCTGCTGTGGCCATAGCCGAATTTGTTCTATGCAGGAAGCAATCCTGTAAATCGGTGACTATACATATCATGAGGACAGAGATACAAAGGTGACCTTTTTTTTAACAAAATGAGGCCAACAGGTCAAAGAATGCAAAAAGAAAGCTGTAGTTGTGCCATAATTCAGTGCAGAGTGCAACAGAATACAAGAATTCAATCGATGTGAGTAAGGCTCACTCTTGAATCGAGACCATTCAATGGAGGGGGGAGTAATCAATAGGCATTGTGAGATCAATAGTGTAAATAATCATCACTTAAATTGGGGCAATCGTTTTCTGCAGTGAGCCAGAAAATTCCCAGGATCTACTGAGGCTAAATCCCAGACTTTGCCTAAATCCCATCATTGCCTCGATTCCAACATTACCCGCTTAGAGTGAAGAGTTTGCTGTCAGACAGCTGTACGTTTCACGTGCTCCTGTCTCCTCTGTTTGCTTGGCAGCCGTTCTTTAGCAGCCCAGACCGTTTGCAGAGTACTTAACACATTTTCATCCTGCCTCTGCTGAGTCTGAAGATTGCGGTTGCATAAACAAGGGGAAATATTAATTTGTTTCCTAATGGCTGAAAATCCAGATCGAAAAAGGCTCATGCGTTAAGTGTGTAACAACAATGAATGGGGATACTGACGAATGAATGAATGAGCGAATGAGAAAATGAATGAATAGTACTCATTGTTGGTGCTGGGCAAAGAAAGATTCTACTGATCATTGATGGCGCAGCAAGGGTAGCTAAAGGAGAAAGGAGAGTCTCAGTACAGTCCTGTGTAGGATTTCTCCGCTGTAAGCTCATTGATTTTAGTGGGTTTAGAGTATTTAGTCATAGGGTGCAATCACACATGCTAAATACTCCACTTTCAATTCACTTTCATTGTACTTCCCAACTGGATTTTACTGTGTGAACTGGCAAAATCCAGTTGGAAAGTGGACTGAAAGTAGAGTATTTAGTGTGTGTGATCGCAGCCGTAGTCAAGTTTATGATGATCGAGGATCAGTTACATGTTGAAAAATTCTTAGCTAAAATATGCTAGAATTAAAATTGGAGCTAAATACAAGACATATAATAAATAGAAATGAAATGTGTTAGAATAAGTACATTAAAACAGGATCGAGTTCTGCTGCCTAATCAAAGATGCCAAGGCACAAAACCTCACTGCCTTGGAAGTGATTTCATTACAGCAATTGGCAAGCAGAGAAATATCAAATTGGTTAGATCTGCCTGGAAATTTGGACATAAAGGGAGTAATAGATGAAGACCGGATGTTCTGGTAAACCCAGCAGTGTAAAAGGACATGTTCAATTGTCTTTATCGATCCAGATTGATAAGGACAGAGACGTTTCACATATCGAATACGGGCTTAGACTGTAGTAACTTCTCATAGGATTGCACTGTCAGAGCCTTTGTTTTATCATGATGCAGTAGGAGGCGGCCATGGAATTACTTATGGCGGCTGTGTGGCTAGTTTCTGGTATGGGCACAGGCATCATTGGTCCGTGGTGGTTGCCTGTAATCAGGGACCTGGATACGGCTGGAGTAGCACACCTGGATGCTGGACCGCAAAGGAGAAAGGTGAAGTCCCAAGGATGCCCCTTGCCTGCCTTAGTCTATTAAGCCAAGAAATATTTCTTTGATGGGATCTCCATGTTGTATGCCTATTATTCCTTTCCATCATCCCTGAGTTGTTTTGCTACCTCCAGACAGAGAATCCCCTCGATGCTATCTCTACAGAAGGTGGCGAAATGAACACCCCAGATCTCTTTCCCCTGCATCGTTCATTTGTTATGTTGTCGCTTTGGTGCTCGTTCATCATCACTCCACAATGTCGTTGGCTTAGCTCTTCGTACGGGACTCGTAACGTTCATTGCCCCTTCTATCATCCATTTCTATGTCTGCCATCTCCTTTGTGAAGGAAGGGGAGGTGGGTGGAGCGGAAAGAAGATAGACTGCAGTTGTGCACCGCGTTCCTGAAAGCAGCCTTCCCCTGATTTATATAATGTCAGTCAACTACTTTTTGCCTTTCCTTAATACAGACCGAAATCGTGCCGCGGGTTACTGATCATTGTTTTCTGCTGCCGCCCCCCCAGCCTGGGTAGCTGCAGTTAATTTAGAACCCATCAATGGGAACGAGTTGTTCAGACTGCTCCTTCCCTTGCATGTGTCAGCACTGAATTAGATCACCATTAGGTAGTAACCTGTTTCCTACTTGTATTAGATGTTCCTGACATCCCTCATAATTCTCCATAAACATGAATGTCCTACATAATTCTGCACTTCTGCCTGGACCCTTGGGATGTCTCTCTGTAAGCCCTGCAGTGAGAAGTGTCATTGATTTCTCTTTGGTCTCATTCTCCTCGTCTCATTGTAAACCGTTACAGGACTTTTCCTTCAGCCTGAGGTGATATACAGAGTGATCCTCTAGGCTTCCAGAGAGCAGAAAGGGAAGTTGTTTAAATACAGTTAACACTGAAACTCTGCTTGAAGTGCAATTCAGATCAAATCTGGAAGTTTCTCTTCATACCAAAATCTGAGGAATTTTGATAGAAGTCGATTTTCAAAGTGAATGAAATTTCTCGGAACAGAACTTTTTTTTGCCCTCAGTGACATCGGCATGTATCTAGATCCTGTTAGCTATGCTGCATGGTGACATCTTCAGTTTTGCTGTTTCACTAAGATTACCATGTTAATGTTTTATTTCTTAAAATATTTATATCCTGCTTTTTTGTGGCTCCAGAGGACTGATAAGTCAATGTGGATGAGCTGTCCAGGGTGCTGAACAACTCGGTTTGCTTCTCCAGTGCTTGACCCATGCTGGGGAATTAGATTGGCATTTCCCATGTCCCCAGTCCAGGAAGTACTGCTCTTACTCTACTCTGGGTTTGTTTGCCTTCAGTTCCCTGGGTGATCCCTGATTGGTTGGAATGAGAAATGAGGAGAAAGCAGCCCTAATCAGGAAAAGAGAGTCAAAGCAGCAGCAGATAGAAGAACAATGGCAGTTTCAATTAAAGCTGTACACTGGCACACTTAAGGAAAGTACTATTCTGAACCCCTCGAAAAAGTGAACATTCACTAGAGCTCTAATTAAAACTTTATTTCAGTGGCACAACTAGCATGTTTTGGACAGCACAGGAAAGGAAGAAGGCTTCCATTCATTTGAACAGGGTTTGTGCTAGAGAAATTCACGGTGGATTGTTCCCCTGGTTTTCTCTCTACATGCAGAGATTCAATAGCATCTCTAGGCAATTTGACCCCTGCCTAGCCAGCAACTAGGAAGCATTTTGTAAATGTCGGATCTAATCTGCTCACATCCGCTCTTATTTTTCCTCTTGCAATGATTCTATTGAAACACTTCAGAAGATATGAAAGCTGCTGTATTCTTGGCTATAACGAGAGCTTATTTAGTTTCTCCAATATTTCTTCCGATGACACGCATTCTGAATACTGTTATCTGGTTTTAGAGCTGAGCTGAAAATACAATTTTTGTTGAACGTTTTTGGCAATGTCACAAAACACCTTTCCCTTTTGGTGCCTTTTTTAGCACTCATCATAAGGGTCCCTTCATTGCCTTCACACGCCCTCGCTCCCAATAGGCTCCAGTAACATCATCAAGTAGCTTGAGTTGATTGGCTAGGCAGTGTTGTGATGGAGCACTGTGATGTCATTTCATTCGTGGTGTGATCCCTTTTGAGTGGGCTCACCCAAGTAATTAAGGAAGGGGGTAGAATGAAGAGGCAGGAAGGGGGGAGATTACCAAAATGGTGAATATTGGCACAATCTAAGGCAGGGATGTCAAACATAAGGCCTGGGGTCTGGGATCCAGCCCATCCAGGGCTCTTATGTGGCCTGCAAGCAAATGATGCAAGGGAGAAAGTACTGGGGAGGAGTGGGCAGAGCCATTCCATTGTGGCTTCAGCATGGCAGAACAACCTCATCTGCAGCAGTCAAGCATCATGGGGGCATCTGCCCAGTGCTGCACTGCTGCCTCTCCAGTCCGCCTATGTGGGTTAAGTATGCAGACTCTAATCTGGGAGAACTGGGTTTGATTCCTCATGCCTTCGCTTGCACCTGCTGGATGACCTTGGGCAAGCCATAGTTCTGGTGCAGCTGTTCTTGAAAAAGAGCAGTTTCTGTCAGTGCTCTCTCAGCCCCACCTACCTCACAGGGTGTCCGTTGTGGGGAGGGGAAGGGAAAGGAGTTTGTAAGCCGCTCTGAGACTCCTTTGGGTAGTGAAGGGCAGGGTATCTCTTCTTCTCTTCTTCTTTTCCTCTGCACCCTCCTCCCAGCCCACGGGGCCTTGCAGTGAGGATACACCAACTCAGAGTTTACCAGCTGCTGTCCTTTATACAGTTTCTATCTCTAGTACCTGCCATTATGTTTTATGGCACATGTGACCCAGCCCGACAAAGTACCATTTATGTCAGATCCAGCCCTTGTAACAAATGAGTTTAACACCTCTAATCTAAGGACTTTTCCGGGGGGGGGCATTACCTCACCTAATGCTATTCTGTTACTTTTTCTTGCTCTGACACCATTTACAATTATATTATGTAATTTTATTATTTATAATTAGTGTCCTGTGGAGACAGCTTCCAAACGTCATGTTAGTGTGCTTGCTAGTAGTTATTTTCCCATGCGATGTATTTTAAAAATATCAGAAGTGAGTAATCTGTCCCAAGTTATGGTTTTACTCTGTAGGTTTTCTAGGGACCTTTCGATGCATCAGTCTGAGGTTGCAGCACAGAGGATGCTATTAGATCTGCAGAAAAGCAAACTCCAGCAGTGACTAGCTTCGCATTGCTCTGTCTGGTCCCCGTCCTCAGGTCTCCCCTGGTGAAGCTGCTGCCTGTAGATTACATTTGCCCTGGTGTGATGCGTTCACATCACATCAGCTGTGACTTCTTATGCATGGGGGAACAGATACACCGCTCCCCTTTCCAGCCTCTCTGTGATATTAATGCTGCTGTGCTTTGATACCGGCAACGTAGCTGAAAAATGTCTCTTGTCAAGGAATGTTGCCTGTGCTATCTGGCGGTCCCTGGCCGAAGGGACATCCACTTAGCCTCGACCAGGGCAAGGGCTTTTTCAGCCCTCGCCCTGGCCTGGTGGGACATGCTCCCATTTGAGATCACAGCTCTGTGGGAACTAGGACAGTTCTGCAAGGCTTGTAAAATGGAGCTGCTCTGCCAGGCCTTTGGTTGAGGCAGCGGGCATTCAATCCATTCTGGCCCCCCTGTCCTGTCCATGATGCTGTTCATGACTTTTTTCCAGTGCCCTACTTGGGCATTGGAATTTCTTGGGGTAATTATTCTATGAGGTATGGATTTTGGTCTTATGTGCTATTGCTATTTTATTGTTTTTATTATTTGTTGGTGTTCTGTTGTGAGCTGCCCTGAGCTCATTTTTGACGTATGGGGAGGTATAAATTCAATAAATAAAATAAATACCTGCTGCCACTAAAAAAATAAGCTAAATCCAGATATTTTCCCAAGGTGTGTTCTTTTCCCCACAAACTTATGTAACTGGAATTCCAAAATTTCACAATCTGAAAAGCAAGAAGAAAGGGAATTCTGGCAATTATACCTAGCAGGTAAATGTTTGATTACATTGTTAACTTTGTACTCCTATGCAAACTTACTCCAGTCTCAGCCCATTGATTTCAGCTGTCTTGAGACTGGAGTGACTCTCAGTGCAGGCATCTAAGAACACTTTCCTGGGAGTAAGCCTTATCGAATTGATCTGAGCAGACCGGTTTAGATTTGCTCTCTCTGCTTACGATTGCACTGTTAATATAATGATACCATTTGCTTCTGGACACAGACCCTGAGTCAAGGGGTCAAAAGAATGATTGCAAGTTATTGAAACAATCCCAGTCCTTACCGTTCAGCATTTTAATTACAAAATCATACAATAAGATGCAGATGGAGGAGGGAATGAGATCTTGGTTGGTAGGCAGTAAGGGCCAGGGATTAAAGACTGAACATTAAGTAGCTGTCCACCTGGCCCAGTAAGGTCTACTTTGACTGCCATGGTTCTCCAGGTTGGGTGTTTTTCTTTTAGTAAATACAATTTATTATTGGATATATCACACGTTCAAACATTTTCAATCAACCTACATACCCATTTCTCTAATTTTCCTCCCCCCCCAAACAAGACTTCCCGCACCGCTCCAACCCCATTAATATCTCTCTTATTCTGTTACAATTATTTCTAAACTTATTTTCTCTATCAAACGGTAACAATTCAAAAATCTAATTCTATTTCATTTTCCACTTAATAACTATCAAAACAAACCAAACCACGCTTAATGTCCCAATTTTTCAACAAGTATTTTTGAAAGTCTTTCCAGTCTTCAAAAAAAGTTTCATCTTCTTCGTTGTTTAATTTTCTTGTTAATTTATCCATTTCTGCTAAGAACAACGTCTTTTAATCCATTCCCATGTTTCAGGTACTTTATCTTGTTTCCAACATTGAGCAAAAGTCAGTCTTGCTGCTGTAGTCAAGTACCATAGTAATGTTCTCTTGGCTACATTTATTTCTTCCATTTTAAGACCTAACAATAACATCTGTGGGTCTTTCTTAAAAGTACAATTCAAAATTTTTTGTATCTCATTGTGGATCTCTGTCCAATACTTTACTGCTTTATCACATGTCCACCACATATGGTAAAAAGACCCCTCATGTTTTTTACATTTCCAACATTTGTTGGACATACTTTCATTTATAATAGCAATTTTTTTAGGCGTCATATACCATCTATACATCATTTTATAACAATTCTCTTTAACATTTACACACGTTGAAATTTTCATTGATTTTTTCCACAAGTATTCCCAAGATGTCATTAATATCTCATTATTAACATTTACTGCCCATTTTATCATTTGCTCCTTTACAACTTCATCCTCAGTATACCATTTCAATAACACCTTGTACAGTTTAGAAATCATTTTTTTATCTTTCTCAAGCCATATAGTTTCAATTTCAATATTCTTTTCTCTAAAACCATGTTCTCTTTTATCGGTCTTAAATAAATCATAAATCTGTCTATACTTCAACCAATCATATTCAAATTCAACATCAAATCTGTCTTTTAACACAAAATTTTTCCCTTCAGATTTTAAAAGATTTTTATAAGGTAGCCAGTCTAGTCCTTGGTTTCTTGAATATGGATTAATCACTTCAGCTGGTACAATCCAAAGTGGTCTTTCTTCTGAGAAGAATTTTCTATATCTCGTCCATGTCTCGAACAGTGATTGTCTTACAAAGTGGTGTTTAAAAAATTTATCCATTTTTACTTTTCCATACCATAAATATGCATGCCATCCGAATTTATTATCATGTCCTTCAAGAGCCAATAACTTCTTATTCTCCAAATTAATCCACTGTTGCAACCATGTTAAACAGACGGCATCATAATACAGTCTTAAATTTGGTAGTTGTAAGCCTCCTCTCTCTCTTGCATCACATAAAATTTTCATTTTAATCCTTGGCTTTCTTCCTGCCCATACAAATTTGGATAATTCTTTCTGCCACGAATCCAGTATTTTCCTTTGTTTTAGTATTGGAATAGTCTGAAACAAAAACATCAAACGCGGCAAGATATTCATTTTTACAGTCGCGATTCTTCCCATCAATGATAAATTCAAAGTATCCCATTTCTTCATATCTTGCTGAATCTTATGCCACACCTTTTCATAATTGTTTTTAAACAAGTCAATATTTTTCATAGTTAAATCAATTCCAAGATATTTAGTCTTTGTGACTACTTCACATTGTATTTTCTCTTGAAGTTCTGTCTGTCTTTGTTTCGTCATATTTTTGCACATCACTTTAGTTTTATTTTTATTAACATAAAATCCCGCAACTGAACCAAATTCTTCAATTTTTTCCATCAATTGTGGTATTTTCTCAATTGGGTCTTGAATCATAAACATTACATCATCTGCAAATGCCCTATACTTATAGGCGAAACCTTTCACTGTAAGTCCTTCAATACTGTCATCTTTTCTTATCGCTGTCAGTAATATTTCCAATATCCAAATAAACAACAACGGGGATAACGGGCAGCCTTGACGTGTTCCCTTTTGGACTCGGAAGAAGTCCGTCTTTTCTTTGTTTATATTCAAAGCCGCTTTTTGTTCTGAATATATTGCCACAATCATGTTTAAAAAGGACTGTCCAATATTCATTTTCTCAATAACTTGCAGCATAAACTCCCAATTTAAATTATCAAAAGCTTTTTCCGCATCTAAGAAGAGGAATCCAACTTCTTTTTCAGGATGCTTGTCATAATATTCAATTGCGTCTATCACCACTCTTAGATTATCTCTAATTTGTCTATTTGGTAAAAATCCCGCTTGTTCTTCCGCTATCGTATCTTTCAAATATTTTTTCAGTCTCTCTGAAATTATTTTTGCAAATAATTTGTAGTCATTATTTAATAGCGATATTGGTCTATAGTTCTTTACTTGAGTCAAATCCAAACCTTCTTTAGGTATCAATGAAATATTTGCTTCCTTCCATGAATCTGGGATCCGCTTGGTCTGTCTTATCTCATTTGACAGAAGTACTAAAATAGGGGTTAGCTCCTCTTTAAATTTCTTATAAAATTTTGCTGTAAAGCCATCTGGTCCTGGAGCTTTGCCCAACTTTGCATCTTCTATCGCCATTGTCACTTCTTCTTTCGTTACTAAACCATTTAATAGTTCTTTAATTTGTTTTCCCAGCTCTGGAACTTCAATCGTCTCCAAGTATTTCTTGATTCTCTGTTGGTCAATTCCTTTCTTTTGAAATAGTTTGGCGTAGTATTTAAAAAAAGCTCTTTTTATACCATTCAGGCTCATCACCTCCTTTCCATCTTCAACAATCTTGGATATAAAGTTCCTATCTTTTCTATTTTTCAATTGCCATGCCAAAAACTTTCCTGGTTTATTTGCACCCTCAAATGCTTTTTGCTGTAATTTTTTTAAGTTCCAATATAATTCTCTGTTTAAAAGAACATTCAACTGATCTTGCAGGAAGTGGATCTCTTTAACAATTTTCTTCTTCCCTGGTCTTTTTTTTAATTCCTTTTCTTTTTGTCGAATTTTTTCATGAAGATCTTTCTGTTGCTGAATCTTTTGCTTTTTATCTTTGGAGTTCAGAGAGATAAGCATGCCTCTGATTACTGCTTTGTATGTATCCCATACAACTTGTATGTCCGTGCCTTTATTCAAATTCAGTTCAAAAAAACTTTTCGTTTCCTTTTTTAAGATTTCATTAATTTGTTTTTGATCCAGTAAATCTTCATTAATTCTCCAGAATAGCTGTTTGGGTTTTGCTTTAGATATCCAAAGTAGGGGATTATGATCGGAGTTAGTTTTCGGTAGAATTTGTATTTTATAAGTTTTTTGCGCCATCTCCTGCGCAGGTTGGGTGTTTTTCTCAGTCCTGCTGCCTAAAATCCTTTTACTGTGAGATGAACCTGAGACAAGTTCTACCCATGAGTAGGGCTGCCAGCTCTGGGCTGGGAAGTTCCTGGAGATTTGGGTTTGGGGCCCCGGGGACAGCAGGGTTTGGAGAGGAGCAGAAACTCAGTGGGGTACCATGCCATAGAGTCCACCCTCCAAAGCAGTCATTTTCTCCAGGGGAACTGATCTCTGTTGCCTGGAGATCAGTTGTAATTCTGGGAAGTATCCAACCTTCCATGTGGAAGCTGATACCCTTATAAATCTCTATGCCCCTTTTTGGGAGGTATTATGTGTCAGAATGCTATTGCGCCCTTTAGTTGGGGTTGTTTGGACCTCTTCAGCTTCTGTAGTTTTGAAGAGTGGCTGCAGTGGGCGGAGTTTCCCCTTCATGTTGTTAGCCATGTCCTGGGACAACAGACTACTTATGCTTAAATCCTGCTGTGGTTTTTGACCACTCACTCTATTGGGATTGCCTGGATTCCAGGGTCAAAATCAGTCCCTTGCTGAGTTCCACTCCAAGCCCCATTCCTAAGATCCTAGTTTTAAAGGCTGACATTCTGACACAGCAGCCTCAATCCACTGCCTTGCTGCATTCTTTCAGCACTGATACTTAGCTCTACAGGGTTTTCCCACCTCCAGCAGTGGGGACTCCTTAGAGGGGAACCTGTGGAGAAAGACACTTTTCCCCTTATCATCCCGCCCACTCCCTTGGTCAACTGCTTTGCAATTGCAGGATTTTGAGCAGGCAGAGGTGTTGGTTTTTAAACCTTTTCTGTGGAGGGGTGAGGACTTGCTCCTTTTCTTGGGGCAGGGGATGAGAGAGAGAAGAATTTTTGGATTTAATTTTACTTTATATGTTGCTGCATTCCTGTAATTTAGATGCTGGATTCCATAAGTAGCAATTGCAGAACTTTGGGTCCCCAGAATAGATCTTCAGACGAGGCTCTGATGCAGCAAAAACCAAACAAAAAACAGTGCCATTGCATTTCTGTTGGTCAGAAGAGAGAGGGGAATAAGACTGGAAGCCCTCCTCCTCACTTCCCCATTTGCCTGTCACTGGCTTAAAAAGAAATATTTATTCAGCCAGTTGTGACTGCTTTCAGTCATCTGCTCAGCCTGTGGCAAACAGGCCTCGCTAATGGAGTAATTGACAACCGAGTCCTTGATTTCCTGACAACATTAAATTTTCCACACCCGAATGGCAAGCTCACTGAGCTGAAGAGCCTGCTCCGAACAACAGAATGATGCATGCCAACTAACTGCACTCAAAGCAAGCCAATCACCATTCTTGAGTTCTGCCAACTACCCATGCAGAAGAATAGGTGGGTGAGTTGGTAGAATGGATGGCAACGTTTTAGACCCACAGCCAAGGGGGCCAAGTTTTTGAATTTCATCCATGTTTATAAAGAACAATCCTTGAGAATAGAAAACCCACACGATAGACAAAGGGATGGGCTAGAACCTGTCTCCCTGATGTGATAGTTTTCTGCTTGCAGGGAAGTTTTCTTGAGGGGGGAGTATTCATAAGGGGTTTCTCCCCACCTACTGTGGCCCAATCTGCAGTTTTTGAATTCTGTCACATTCCACACGGTGCCGGCAACCATCCCGTATTATGAGAGACAGCTCTTGTTTCTTTGGTGCATTTCAGCCTTGAGGTTGAGAGACCAGGAGTTGGGACCAATGCTCCCTCTAAGCTGTGGAGCCTTGTGAGCCAAAATTCTACTTTGTGAGCTACTGGCATTAAAATTGTGAGTGAGCAATTTGGCTACTGCATAAATTAGTGCACATCCTTCCTGAGCTAAGACAAAAATGTGTGAGCTGGAGGCTAAAAAACTGTGAGCTAGCTCACACTAACTCAGCTTAGAGGGAACACTGGTTGGGATGTGTGAAACTTACTAGAGACATATTCAAGTGGGTAGCTGCATTGGTCAGAAGCAGCAGAACAAAGTTTGAGTCTAGTGCCACTTTTGAGACCAACAAAATTTTATTCAAGGTGTAAGCTTTCATGCGCAAAACACAGTTCTTCAGGCAAAACTTGAATAAACTCTCAAAAGCCAATTAACAGGAAAAAAGAGGGTGGGGGTAAGCAGTTAGGAGAGGCCACACAGAGCCCAGATGCATATGCAGAGCTGAAATTGAAATGAGTGGCCGGTAGGATCAATGGATGGCAGGACATCCGCACGTAAATGCAAGCGTTAACAAAGAGCTGTGAGAATGAAATTGGAGTCCAGCAGCACCCCCAAGAAAAACCAAGCTCAACCCTGTGTACCTGTTCTCACACATGAAAGCTTACACTGTGAGTAAAATTTTGTTGGCCTCAAAGGTGCCACTTGACGCAAACTGTGCTCTGTCGCTAGTGACATGACACTGCTCTTTCTTAAAAATCAAAATTAGAGCTGTCTGGGAATATTTCCCTGCTTCAGTTTTCAAGCTGAAAACATTGATGGCAAAATATTGATAGAGCTATTTAGGGATGCTTGGACACCCGCCGGTTCTGCTCGCGTCCTGCTTGCCAGTTGCAAACAAGGAGCCGATTTTTCTACAGCGGGTTTGCCAATCTGTTCATGGCTATTTGGCAGGGGTTTTTTTCACATTATGCCTTCCTAGCAGCGCAGAATAGTATAATTGACTTTTCACACATGCCCATTCTCCCAATGCCCACTTCAGTTCTACTTCACTGGGTCTGTAATTGCCACAACTCGTCCATGGAATTCCTCACTGCTCCCTAATTCCGGGCCATTTACTGTGCTGAGATCATTGGCAAAGGGACTGAGAGGGCCGTGGGAGTGTGCGAGAGAGCTCCGGGGCCTGGTGCATGGTGATAATGTCACTGCCGTGTAACAGTACCTCGGGGCTCACTCTCTTCCAGTGCCAACCCAGAGGTTAGATTAATTTCTCTCCGAACCTCATGGAAATGAATCTGGGTAATCCTCAGTAACGGAACTTCTTTTTGCTTCCTTCAAAGCCAAGAAGGTGCAGCCGCTGCCATTTTTCCTGCTGCATAATGTATTGCTGAAGTTAAAAGTATGAGCTCTGGGTCACAACCTGCCAAACATAAACTCCAAGGTCTCTCCCACCTTCTTTTAAGACACATTTTGGAGAGAACACTAAGGGAAACAGTAACCTGATCGGAACTATTACTGCCTTATCTTGGGCCTGTACCAAAACGGTTTGGAAGGCAGCCTCGCCATATTGGAGACTGGCTCTACTGTGAATAATTTTGTATTTGCATTTTTAAAACAGGTCTATTAGACATAAAGTCTATGACATTTGGAGGTCACACCACCAAAGTCAGCTTATAACTCTGCTTTTGGGGGTATTTTTGCATTTGTGTGTGTGTGTGCTTGAGCCTGAAAGTCATAGTGACCTCTGGTGACTCCTACTGGGGCATGGAGGATGTTCAGAGAAGGGGGTTGATAGCCTGCCTCTGCCTCCCAGCCCTGGTATTCCTTGGAGGTCTCCCATCCAAATACTTGCCAGGATCTGCCCTGCTTAGCTTCTGAGATCTGGCGAGACTGGGCTTGCCTGGGCTATCCAGGTCAGGGCAGCTTATAACTCTTCTTTTTGATGGGCCCCTGAACTCAAAGCCTCAGCCTAGAGCTGCCAAGCTCCCAGCAGAGGCAGGAGATTCCCCACCCCAAGCTCCCATTGCCCTCCCAAAAAAAAAATCTGTAAAAGAAGAGTCTTCAGTTGGACCTGGAAGAAAGTCCTCCCATAAACTCCAGCCTACTTCACTTTGCTTAAGGATGGTTCGTGTAGGAAAGCGCCATGCATATACCTCAAATCCCAGGCAGGTTAGTATGGAAGGAGATGGAGCTAGAGATACTTTGGATATAAGCATTAAAAGTCAAAAACAGCATCTTGAATTGGGCTCAGAGACAGATTGGAAGTCAGAGTAACAGCTGCAACCCTGGCTTGATGTGCTTGTTCTGGCAAGTTGCTGTAAGAACCCTCGCAGCTGCATTCTGAAGCAAGTGCAGCTTCTGAGCCTTAAGGAGGACAGCCCCACATAGAACACATTATACAGTCTTCTAATGTGTTTAATTCAGATGCGTATAATCAGGACACTTTTTTGCTTTAAACTTTAGTTTGGAAACTGATTTGAACCCTTGGCCTCTCACCCTGAGAATTAGGTGGTGGCCCTTTAGGAGGGGAAGAGGGGGCTTTGTGAGAGAGAGGATCAGAAAATATGGGGGGGGGGATGAAGAAGAATCTGACTCAGAATTAGGGGCTGCGGCCCCTAAAACTCCTAAAGCCAACCAAGACTATAATCTCAGAAAAAAGAAAGATAAACATTGACTTTTATCTCTAGAGCTTGAACGTAACCTATCCTTAGCAGATTCGCAGATGTTCTTTATATAGATAATGGGTCCAGATGTATTTACTAACTCTTTTCATTTATAATGCACTTTTATATTATTAAGGCACAAAAAACGATTGTAAACATTATATGATCACCGCTTCTTGGGTTTTTAGTGGTTATCTTTACTTTCTGCCATAGTTTGTAGTTGACCCTTCCCTTGATTTCTGTGTAGTTTTTAGAAAAGCAATAAACATGATTTTTTAAAAAAAGAAAATATGGGGGGAGTTTGCAGGGAAAGGGGAGCACTAGCTACGTGCCTGATTCAGGGAAAAAAACTGACGAAAGCTTCTTCTGCCTCCACTGATAGAACAGGTTTGTCGAATCTACCTCCATTTTTCATTATCCCTCTTCATGGTAGACCTGCTTTCTAGCATTCCGTCCTTCTGTTATGTCTAAGCAATGGCACTCGAAGGGGAGCTATGCAGACAGTTGGCTTGATTCACAGATACTACTGGGCAACGGGCATTAATTAGCGTTCCATACACAATAGTTGAAAACACAGTCAGAAATCTATGTCAAATGGCAACTACAGCTGTGTAACAAACAACACTACAGAAATATATATAACTAGGAATAAGGCCCATTGTGGAAATAAATACAACAAGCTCCAGAAAGAGGCTCTGGGAGAGTGCCCCAGCTTTGGACACTCAGTGACAATTTGCTGTGGCAATCTCAGCAGGGTATAATGACAGAGTCCACCATTTTCTCCAGAGGAACTGATCTTTGCTACTTGAAGAGCAGTAGTAATTTTGAGTGATCTCCAGCCCACCCCCAAGATTGGTAACAGTGGTTCCCCAGGAGGGAGTGGCTGGTTTGGAGGGTGGAGTCTATGGCATTGTACCTGTCTGAGGTCCCACCCCTCCTCAACACTCACCCTCTCCAGGTTCAACCCCTCAAATCTCCAGGAATTTCCCAACCTGAAGTTGATAACCCTATCTCCCTCCCAGCCAACCATCAACCTACCTTTAGTTTTCCAGCTCCTCCCCCCTCCCTCCTAGAGAGCAGTTGTAATTTTGAGTGATCTCCAGCCCCCACCTGGAGATTGGCAACAATGGTTTCCCATCAGGGAATGGCTGGATTGGAGGGTGGAGTCTATGGCATCGTACCTGTCTAAGGTGCCACCCCTCTTCAAACCTCACCCTCTCCAGGATCCATCCCTCAAATCTCCAGGAATTGCCCACCTGGAGTTGGCAACCTAATCAGGACTGGGCCCAATGAGTTTTCTCCCAAAAGCCAACATAGGTGTGGAAAGGGCCTTTTACTGACAAAGTACAGGTGCCAACTCTGATTAGGGAAATACCTGGAGATTTGGGGGGGGTGGATCCTGTGGAGGGCAGCATTTGGGGTGTGTGTGGAAGGACTCAGCAGGGTATAATGCCATACAGCCTATCCTCCAAAGCAACCATTTTCTCCCAGGGAACTGATCTCTGTCATCTGGAGGTCAATTGTAACAGTGGGAGATCTCCAGGTCCTACCTGGAGACTGGTAACCCTAGGGGAAAGTCAGCCGCACAGCAGGGAGTTGAAGAAAATGGTTTGATGGTTGCTGGCCCACCTCGTTAGCCAGCCAGCCATGCTGAAGCTAAGCAGGAGAAAGAGCCTTTTCCCATTTATTCTGACTGGAAAGTGGCCATTGGGGAGGGGGTTATGCTGAAAGTCCTTTGTTTTTTTACTCACAGAACCAAGCTTGGCTGCCTACCATCAGCCAAGGAGGGGACAGTCCCTCACAGGAGTCAAGAGAACTGTCTTCCTCAGGAGACAGAGCTGTCTGCCAGGGGGAGTGGGTGGGGAAGAGGAGCAGACCCAGCACCCAGCCAATGGCACGCGAGTACTCTTGAGTGGCGGCTGATGGGCCAATGGCTGAGGGTGGGCATTTTACAACCAATGGGAGCGCATGGAAGCTTACCAAACCAAAAGATAATTATTATAAGGAGAGATGATAGTATTAATGACAGACAAAGCCATAAAGTCCATACATGTAAATAGATCCAATAAAGTATAGGCATAACAGAGAAGTCTTCAATTTATATTGCATGTACATAGGAAAGAAGTCTTAAGTCTTCAAGTCACATGTAGCCAGGACTTTTTTGTAGAAAAAGCCCAGCAGGAACTCATTAGCATAACAGGCCACATCCAGCAGCAGGAACTCAGGATATTAGGCCACACCCATGACAGCACAACTCATTAGCATATTAGGCCGCATGCCCATGTTACCAGGAGTGTGGTCATCCAGCCACACCCACCTTTTGCTTCTGTTTACCTTGTTTGTTGTCAAAACCCAGGGCTTTTTCTTTGTAGTTTGGAGATCAGTTGTAATTCCAGGAGAACTTCAAGCCTCACCTTGAAGTTGGTATCACCAGCGGTAATGGAGGAAACTACAGCATTGTGTTTGTGCACAATGTGCGGCAGAAAATCTGTTTGGTGTTACTGGCACTGGACAATGCAGCCTTTATTGTCTTTATTGTGCAACAGCATGCAGTATATGACTGCATAGCAAAAAAAAAAATTAGCAGCTAATTTGAAGCTGTTCATTGGTCTGTGACTGTAATCAGTGTGCATGAAGCTACAAAACAGCTGTGCATTTTCCTTATGTGTTTGCGCATGCTTTGTTGCTTGAGTCACATTCCATGGCATTTAGAAACCTAACAAGAGCAGGAGAAAATCCCCAGATATGACAGGAAATCTAATTAATTAATTAATCAATTAATCAATTAATCAATTAATTATTTATGCCATTTTGTGTGTAGTATAGCCAGGAGATCCAAAGATTGTCTGGCAGCCTTAAGTTCTTGCTCATTAGCATCATGCTAGGTGGTGAGCTAGACATTTTGGGGGCTGAGAGAGCTCTGAAAGAGCTGTGTGACTGATCCAAAGCTTCATGTGAAGGAGCGAGGAATGGAACCTGGTTCTCCAGATTAGAGCCCGTTGTTCGTAACCACTACACCGCTCTGGCTCTCAACAGGAAACCTTGATGGCACTAATGCTGGAAATCTGACAGCAGGAAAGCAGAAAACCTCAGTTTTGGAGCTGCATAAATATTCTTTTGGAATAGCACATATTTTTCTGGAACAGCTTGTTTTGTGTTTGCACATTAAACAAGCAGACAGACAGACAAACCTTGGAGCCCAGAATGCACAGAGGTGCACATATCCTTTGCCTGAAATGCTAGCTTGTATATAAAATCCTATTTCTAAAGATTCACCACACAATAGCATGACCAAGAGTGCCATCACGAGCTGAGTTTACACCCTTCTAAGCTGATTGACTTCAGTGAACTTAGAAGGGTTGTTATCTCCACTGAGGGTGATACTGCAGGAGACAGAAGTCAGTAAGGTTTGAGCATTTGCAGATAAACAGCTGGGATTCTCATTCAGAAAGGAGAGGGTCAGCAAACAAGGGAAATAGTTCAGAGGAAATGTAATTGGCCCCTCATTGAACCCTCTTTTTGGTGGTGTACCTATAAAGGCCACTTTCTCCCATGAAAGAGAATGTTAATCCCTCATCTCAATGGACAAAAGGAAACTGATGTCCCTCAGGACATGTGTATCAAGCATAAGGGAAAGGTTGTCAAGATCCAGGTGGGACCTTGAGATCTCCAGGAATTGCAGTCGATCTTCAGATTATAGAGATCAGAGAAAATAGCTGCTTTGGAAGGTGAACTCTATGGCATTATTCCCTGTTGAGGTCCCTCCTGTCCCTAAGCCCCACCCTTCCCAGACTCCACTGCCAAATTTCCAGGAATGTCCCCACCTAGAGTTGGCAACTCGAGCAGAGGGGCAGCCCACCAGCAATGACCACAGGTTAGGCCACTCCAGTTGAGAGAGATTTTGAATAATTCCCAGAGTCCAGAGCCCTCTCACTTTCAACTTTATTGGTGGTGGCAGCCCCATTCTGGTGGAATGAGCTCCCGGAGGAGATCAGGGCCCTGCGGGACCCTTTACAGTTCCACAGGGCCTGTAAACAGAACTCTTCCACCAGGCCTTCAGGAGCCACCACCACCAATGAAGAACATCGGTTGGTTGAAAGTGAAAGGGCCCTGGACTCTGGAAATTGCCATCAACAGCCTAAAGAACAGCAAGCCCTGCAGGGCCGGCCCCAGGTGTCTGGGCGCCCTAGGCAAGACAGCCTGGGGCGCCCACCCCATGGGGATGCCAACCTCCCGGTGGGGCCTGGAGACCGGGGTGTGTGTGGAGCGCCGGCTTTTCTGAGCACGCCACACTAGCGGCGTGCTCAGGAAAGCCAGGGAAGGGGCGCCCATTTGAACGGCCGCCCCTTCCCAGCCCCAGCGCCGGCTGGAGACCAGGGCGGGGTGGTGGTGGAGCGGCTTTCCTGAGCATGCTCAGGAAAGCCAGGAAAGGGGCGGCCGTTCGAACGGCCACCCCTTCCCTCCCAGCCCCAGCGCCGGCTGGAGACGGGGTGTGTGTGTGTGTGGAGCGGCGTGCTCAGGAAAGCCAGGGAAGGGGCGGCTGTTTGAATGGCTACCCCTTCCCTCCTAGCACCGGCTTCACGGGGGCGGGGGTGGGCGGGCACCTGTGGGCCCCAGCCCCTGTGGGCGCCCAGCGCGCCTGAGGCGAGCCGGCAGTGCCTGCAAGGACATTCCAAATGAACACTGAGAGCTGACTGCGAGCTGAGAACTTTGTACATCGGTTATTGGCTGCTACTGTCATATGAATACCAACAACTATAGCACTTTATTATGGTTTTATAATTTGCTTTAATTGCAACTTATGTTTTTAATGTAACTATCTGTTTTTAATGTAACTATCTGTTTTTAATGTAACTATCTGTTTTTATGTAAGCCACCCTGAGCTGGCTTCAGGAGGGAGGACAGGGTAAAATCTGAATAAATAAATAAATAAATATATAATAAATGCGTCTTCATGTATGATAACATTTCATCGGTGTGTACGGTTGCCAGGCCACAGCCAGCAAACCTCTAGAAGCATTTAGGGGACACTGATGTCAGTTCTGATGAAAGCTGGAAGTGACATCATGGTATGCTCTGGGATTCACGAAATTCTATGGTAAAACCATACAGAGGAGGGTTTGGGTTTTTTTGCAAATCCTAGAGCATCTCATGTTGTCACTGGAAGTGACATCAAGTCTCCCAGGGCCTTTTTTGTACTTAATTCTGAGCCTTTAAAAAGAGAACGTGCCTTTTTATTTGTGTATAAGCTTGCCTCTCTGCCAAGCAACTGAAGAAGAGATGAGCTGGAAGTTTTAACAAATAAAAACAATGGCCTGTATCCTACCCCACTGTTCAGCAAAGTCTGAAGTTTTCCTCCGCTGCTACCAGCTTCCTTCTAATTTCAGTGGCTGTTCTACGACCAGCAGAAGACTCCTTAAGCAGAAGAGCCACAAGGTCAAAGAAGACTCCGTAGGCTGAAGAACGGCTTCCAACATTGCTGAACAGGGAGGCGGGATACAGGCCGTTGCTTTTATCCTAATTCAGGCCAGCACTTTGAACCTTTTAATGTTTTGACAACCAAAATAACTGGAAAAGAGGGAAGTCCTCAGGGCTACAGGAGAATACACGTGGAGTCACTTATTCATCTTGGAAACAGCTGCAGTTGCTTTCTGTGCAAGGGTGGCCTTTATGACTCATTTCCTTCCCAGCACTCAGCAGCTATCCAAAGTTCTTTTTGTGTGTCTTGTGAATGGGCTGATTTATTGAGACGGCTGGGGCGGCTGAGGCAATTGGTCTGCCACAATCGATCAAGGCGGCCACACAGAGCCTATCACCACCAGGCTACTGGTTGAAGTCCAGCCACTGTCAGTCGCCCGCTGCCATTTTG
This sequence comes from Gekko gecko, assembly GCA_029375565.1. Classification (NCBI taxonomy): domain Eukaryota; kingdom Metazoa; phylum Chordata; class Lepidosauria; order Squamata; family Gekkonidae; genus Gekko; species Gekko gecko. The sequence continues at coordinate 330,756,258 of JAPDNY010000001.1, read as the reverse complement.
CTCCTTCTATAGAAAGTGTCCTTGGTGTCTGTTAGGTGAATTTGCAGTCCAGGCCTTTGCCCTAGCTGACACTGAGATCATGTTCAGTATCCCAGACTTTGCAACAGCTGCCTTGGGCTCTGGCTTACAAGGGGGCCAAGAGTCCTACAGCTAGGCAAACTTAAATCCCCACATGGAAAACAAACTAGTGGGTTAGCAGCCTGTTGGAGGGCCATGTAGGCCTGATGGTATGCACGGACTATGGGTTATGGAGGTATGTATCGCCACGGCCTCAAGGTGGCTAAAGATCACCACTAGGGCTCTCTCTCTGTTTCCATTTGAACCACGGTCTTCAATCTTTGAGGACACAGAATGATAACTACCTCGGTTTACCCAAGGTAGGGTACTTATAATCTGGAATGCCTTTTGGGATCTAGCCCTTTCTGCCTTTCATTGTCTAACACCAGGGCACCATTATAATAGTTGTGATCAGGGGTCTTTTCGTAGAAAAACAGCTGCAGGAGCTCATTAGCATATGGTATGCTAATGAGCTATTAGGCTATTAGCATATGCCACACCCCCTGACATCACCGGAAGTGATGTCAGAAGGGGAAGCAAAAGGTGGGGAGGCATCTTCAAAAGCCTCCCTTCCCTTCCCCAGCTGTTCTGGGTGGGGGAGCTAAGAGAGAAGGGGTTTAAAGTTTAAACTCCTTCTCATGAGAGTTGGGCCACAGAAGGAGGAAAGAGGGAAGGAAAGAGAGAGAGTAGAGAGAAGAAAAGAAGGAAGGAAAGAGGGAAAGAAAGAGAAGGAAAAGGGAGAGAAAGAAAGAGAGGGAAAAAAAAGGGAAACAGGGAAAGGAGGAAAAAAGAGAAGAGAAGAAGGTGGGAAAGAAAGAAAGAGAGAAGAAGGAGGGAAAGAGGAAAAAGAGAGAAAGAAAAGAGGGAATGAAAGAAATTTGGAGGCAATTCAGCCCCATTATACCCTATGGGCCATTGGCATCAATGGTGAAAACATAGGGTATATTCTGGGGGCTGGAGGGGAGGGGGTTTGAGGGAGAGGCTCCAAACTCACCGGGTAGCTAATGGAGCCTCTTCCCCACCATAGAGAACAATGGAGGGAATGGGGCAACCTGTTTGGGGGCCCATAGAATTGGACCCCTTGGTCCAATGTTCTTGAAACTTGGTGGGTATCTTGGGGAGATGCTCCATCAGCTACCCGTTGAGTTTGGAGCCTCTCCCTCAAACCCTCCCCTCCAGCCCCCAGAATATACCCTATGTTTTCACCATTGACTTCATTGGCCCATAGGATATAATGGAGCTGAAATTGACATTCGGCTGCCTGAAAGACTCCCAGGGACGCTGGCGGGGGCGGGGCTCAGCTACTGAGCTCCCGGAGCTGTGCTCCTGTGCGCTCCCTCCCCCAAAGACCCCTGTGTGATGCAGTTTGATTGCCATCGTTTTAAGAGTTAGGCTTCTAGTTTTAAGCTTGACTTTATTGTTTTATCTTAATATTGTATTCCTCCCTGAGCCCACTTGTGGGAAGGGTGGGATAGAAACTGAACCAAAGAAATAAATCGATTGAACTCTCCTCTACCATACCAAGTTCTCCCCAGAATTGTGTCCTGTGATTTTGGTGGGAAATATTTCCCCAATATATTTTGATATTGCTTCAAGGTTAAATTTCAACTTCGATACCTGAACATCAGAATTTGAAAATCTGTAAGACTTGTGAATGCTTTGAGATTTTTGTTCCAGTTCAGATGGCCGCAGGATTCCCCCCAAAGTGAAATTAGGAAGTTCTTAATCAGGCAAAAGCACCCATAGGTGCTAAAACATTTTTTAATAAAACTAGCAAAAAAAAAACCCCATACCTCAGGGAGGTTTTGAACAATTCCAGGTAATGGGTAGCTGGGAAGACCTTAGACTGTAGTTTGCCCATAGCCCCATATCTCATGAATTTTCATGGGGTGACCTTGCTTTGATTGGGTCCCACCAGCAGGGAGATCCCTTATCTATTCTTCAAAAGGCAGCAAGGAATGATTTGGGGTCTAAACCATATAATTTCCATGGAAAACTGGTTCTCTCCACTCTTTGTGAAAGAACAAGTAACTGGGTTTCCACTCCCATGTAGATTTCAGATTTCAAATCTATATCGGAGTGGAAGCCTAGTTACTTGTTCTTCTGCAAAGAGTGGCTCTCTGAGACATTGGCCTAGCCATCAGGCAGGAGGCAAGCAATGCTCCCTCTAAGCTATGGAGTCCTGTGAGCAAAGATTCTACTTTGTGAGCTACTGGCATTAAAGTTGTGAGCAGGTGGTTTGGCTACTGCATAAACTAGTTTGCTCTGGAGCCATCCTTCCTGAGCTAAGACAAAAATGTGTGAGCCAGAGGCTAAAAAACTGTGAGCTAGCTCACACTAACTACGCTTAGAGGGAACACTGGAGGCAAGTCTCATTCATCACAAGGTCTGACAGCAGGGGTTCTCAGGTCATAGTCCAAAAGTCACAGTCCAGGGTCCGATGAGAGAATCGGAAGTCAGAAGGCAGTCCAAGGTCACAGTCCAGTGTCATTTTACATATTCCAAAAGGCAGAGTCAAAGGTAGTTCAAGGATCAGATAACAAGAATTACTACAAAACAGGTCCAGCAAACCGCTATATCAACAAAACTACAGACAAGCTCATCCCACACTGGCTACAGCCTCTCTGCAGCCTTGTATAGGGAGTGTCAAACTCCTGGGCAAGTTACTTTCAACCACGCTGTCTTTGGCAGTGGAAGGTTCTATTGAGATATAAACAAGTTTCAGGCATGAAGCATACTGTGTCAGTACTAAAGATTTTGGCAGGTGCATTCATAGATATAGACAGTTCAAATGTAACCCCTCCTATGGTCCATTCATACATCACATCACCCAGCCAGGCCCCAGCGTCTCTACCTCTCTTCTCATGGGAATATACAGTCCCATTACCTGCTACACAAGCTGGCACTAGGAGCTTCAAGGTTGTCTCCCTGTGAACCAGGGAGAGGCACGTCTTCGGAAGAGTTAATGCTGTCTAAGACAGAGGATTCACACACCCCACACTCACTCCCTCCACCTAAGGAATTCCCCTCCCCCAGCGTCTATGGCAAACTGTGTAAAGTGAAGCAAAGCAAGGTTTGACAGGGAGCTTTCCTCCAGGTGACACTGGTTCCTTCATCATGCTCTTCCCTACAAGCTAACTCAGGGTGTGGTCACATGGCAAGCTTACCGTGATTTGTTCCCACTGTAGATTTGATTGGGAATATTTTTTTTGGGTTGGGATGACCACACATCAGTCCCTGAACCGCTTGCATTGTGCAGTGAGGCTCTGGGTACCATTCAGATAGCTGTGCTGCCGCTTGGGTGGCATGGCTTGTTTTTTTAAAAAAATTGGCTTTGTGCACGCGCATATACACATGGCCAAATCACTGCTCCCACTGGGACTCGCCATACTCCATTGTTCTTGCAGGTTCCCCCCCCCCGAACAGCAAACAAAATTAACCAGTGACATACAACTGAGTGCTGGCGTCTATATGTGCGCTTTAACATTTATACATTGAATTTATTCAGCGCAGGATTGCTCATGCGCACAACGATGGAAGCTTGTAAAAAAAAAAAACACACATTGCGAGAAGGACGTTCAGATGACCTAAGTGTGATCATTGTGAGAGATGGCTGTCCAGATTGGCGAAATCGTGGATTCAAAGCACAAATATCTGGAAAATACTTGATTTTCTGGGTGTAGGAAAACTCGCTGGGGCACCAGGAGGATTGCGCAAGTGAGCCCACTTCGGTGCGGGAGACGGATGCAGTTGTCTGGTCAGCAATTTTAAATGTGAGAGGGAACAGCGGTGAAACCCGATCAAAATGACCTTGTGACCACAGTCTCAGCTATTTTACTCATGAAGAGGACTGGGGCCCAGATCCCGTGGTGCCATATTGGTCTTTTCTAGCACTTCCTCGGGGGGGGGGGGGCTGCCAGGAACACACCCTTGCACCTCCTCCACGCCTCACCCTTTGCCTCCTCTGCTCCCGCTATTGCTCTTTGGGAATTTTTCTTTTGGTGTTACAAATGGCCAGTCCAGGATACAGTGTGAACGACTGTAAACCGTAGGGCCAAAAGGTGCCGAAATGTATCTACAGTAGACAAGATTGCTAAGCAAACTTCAAATTATACATGATAACAACAATGGCCTATCAGAAAAAAAACGATCATAATTTTGCTAGAATGCCAAGGTCCCAATTAGGATGCAAATGAACAGAATCAAATGTTCTGGTAATTCCAATTCAGAAATGCCATGCCGGAGTCTCTCTCTCTGAAATCTTGTTGAATAATGGCGAGCCACAGAATATCCCAAAAGAGTGAAATGTGCTCCCACTGGGTTCTGCAGTTTGCCATTTTTTTTAAAGGTCGGCTTCATGCCCATTGCCCTCTTGCGTGGAGATTGACCTGTTTGTCATCTAAGGACATTAGAAAGGCATTATTGCCTGGTGAGGAGGCATGCCACAATAAAAAATGTGCCAGCAAATGAGCCACTGATGGCATGGCTGACATTATTAGGTCCTGTAGCAGGGTTGCTTGAGGAATGGGCAATCTGGCCATTTAACTTACAGGGACAGTTCCTGGTGGGCCACTGCCATGAAGAGGTTCTGGCAGCCTGGAGGAAGAAGAGCCAAGTCCCAGGAGCTCTGCCACTGTTGCAAGGGCTACTTGGCTCTGACTCTTCATAAGGAACACTGACCATTGTCGGTTCTCCAGTTGTCTTTTCCTACACCACCACTGGAGGCAATTGGTGAACCTGTTTTGATTGCCAATGACCTCATCTGAGCTGAGGGTCCCCTGAGCTGCTGCTTCACACTTGACGTTGCTGGGCCATCTAAACCTCCCAGCCTGCCCCTGTAGGACAGAATCCATGGTATATAGCACGGAGATTTGCCAGTCTTTCACCAGGGTCACCTACAGTTTCTGCAGTGCTGTAGGGGTCCTGGCACTGCAAAAGGCTATGCCTGCCAAAAGCCCCCATATCCATAAAAGCAGTAAACCAAACCGTTGAAAAGCTTGCCATACCTGATGTAACCCGTTTATTTAGACAGCCCCTGATGGGTTATTTGGCTGCATGTATAGTTTACGGTAGAGAGGAAACAGAATGTAACAGAATTCATGGGCAGAGACGCTATAACTTAAGAGTTTGGCAAAGAAAAAGCAAATCCCCCTCTGGGAAATGTGATCAGTAACATTTCTCAGTTTTACTGTCCGCCTCTCTAGCGCATTTGTTCCACTCTTTTTCTAAGGTGCTCAGAGATGCAAACATAGTAATCTTCAATATTTTATTCTCACAGAAACCTTGTGAGGTAAGTTAGGGGAGGAGCTCAGCAGAAGAGCCTCAGTGTTGCATGCAGAAGGTCCCAGGTTCACAGCATCTCCAGTTAACCAGGCAGCAGGTGATGTGATAGAGCTCTGCCTGGGACCCTGGATAGCCAGTCTGATTAGGCAGTACTGACCTTGATGGACCAACGGTGTGATTCAGTATTAGGCAGCTTCATATATGTGTGTTCAGGTGTGAAATAGTGCAATGAGACTAGGATCACCCAGTGAATTTCTTTTTCCCCCTTTTTTAGTATTTGTGGGTGTATGTATGTGCCTGGAAGTCATGGTTGACTTCTGGTGACCCCTAGTGGGGCTAGGACATTTCAGAGAGGTGGCTTACTATTGCCTGCTTCTGCATCCCGACTAGACCTGGTATTCCTTGGAGGTCTCCCATCCAAGTCCTTGCCAGGGTCGGTCCTGCTTAGCTTCTGAGATCTGACAAGATCAGGCTTGCCTGGGCTATCATCCAGTGAATTTCATAGCAGAGTGGAGACTTGAACCCTACTCTTCCAGATATTACTCTGACATATTAACCCCTACACTATTCTGGCTCTCTTGCTTTCTTGTGCTCACTTCTTACTTCTAGGGAAGGATACAAGAGGTTTTAGGAACTGTCTGGATCTTCTTCCCTTTCTAAGGGAGATGGGGCTGAACTCCAGCTTGAGTTCTTGCTCCGGATTGGGCACAGTGGGTGAGTGGTTAGATCTTATTGGGCTGTTCCTAAAAACAGGGTAACATTGATACTTTCCAGCTAATTAGATATGCTCGATGGAGAGGGGGAAGCTTTTGTATGCCTCAAGTAAGGGCCACTTAACGAGCTTCCGAGGATCTCCAGACTCACCAGAATATAGTTTGAAAGCTTCTGGATCTGAGCACTCAGGGGCAGATGCACCACTGGTCCAGAGAGGCTGGAAAATAGTCTTCCATGCCATCAGTGTGTGTCTGTGTGTGTGTAAGCGAATTCTGTGCTAGTGGCTTCACAGCACCTCCTGAGCTCTAGGCAAAGGCTGTGGAACTCAGTCACACAGCCACGCATGCTTAGCTAGGCCAACTTTAACAGGGTTCTCAGAAAAAGAAGCACAGAGAGGGTCAGCTGAATGAGATATGAAGGGACCGTGCAAACAGGGGGAAAAAAGAACCTGGTGGGAATGATCTCATTTGCAGCAGAGGCTGCAAATGTTTAATCCCCTTAAATTTCTCTTTATTGATCGAGGATTTGCAGCTAAATCACTTGCTATAGAAATGCATTTGCTTCTTCCTAGTGCATTAACAGACCAAAAGTGTAGGGAGGGCATCTTTCACGTGCATGAACGTTGGCACCAGGACTGACCAGAGTCCTGGGAATGCTGTTGGCAAAGCCCTGAGGAAATTCCAGGGCACATTAGCTGAGTCTAACAAGATTGGGAAACAGGACCTGAATAAGCCATTTACTCATAAGGGGATTTCATTCCTCACATAGTTAAACATTGGAGGGTTCAGATGGCTTACGGTCTTGGCTTCAGTTCAGGGAAGAAAGGTGGTCTCTGATGTGTGAAAACTGAAGCCACACAAATCCTTTCACTGCCTGGCAATGGCATAACAGGCTGGGGCTACTTGGGCATCTTGTAAGAAAGGCTCAAAATGGGCAAGCAATATATGGCCAATATGTTGCTGAAGGCTTTCATGGCTGGAGTTCATTAGCTGCTGTAGATTTTCCGGGTTGTGTGGCCGTGGTCTTGGCATTGTAGGACCTGACGTTTCGCTGGTAGCTGTGACTGGCATCCTCAGAGGTATAACACAGAAAGGTGGAGTACTCTCTGTGTCAAGGGGCAGACGCACCACTATTAAAAATTATTAGTTATTAAAAATAATATGGACTGATGTAGGAACACAACTGAGCCAGCATTAAGCCCCACTTTTAAAGCCCATTGATTCCAGCAAGAGAAGTTTATGAATATACCAAACTAGAAATTTAAAATTTCCAGAAATTCGGAGGGGTGTGTGTTTTATTTATTTAAACTTATACCCCGCCCTCCCCAGAAGCAGGCTCGGGGCAGGTTCCAACAATAGGATATAATATATAATACAATTAGAACCACTTAAAACAACAATGTAAAATAGCACAAAACCCTAAAATACCATGTACATTCTGATCAGATATCTTAGCGATTAATTCACACATAATTCTTCTTGAAACCCCCCCCTCTTCGTACCAAATATTCCAAGTAAAATAATTGGGATTTAAGAATGTTTATCTTTGGCTTTATCATACCTGTAATGTTTTACTTTCATTACGGAATACTGAGTCATGTTTTCAATACAACTTTTTAAAAAGGCCAGGCGTCCTAATATCCAGCTGGTGCCTTCCCCCCCTTAATTGAAGCCCATGATTGCAAGTCCTATCCTCTGCTACCAACAGGAACAGCTCCTTGCCCTCCTCTAAGGGAAAGCCCTTCAAATACTTCAAGAGAGCAATCATGTCCCCCCTCAACCTCCTCTTCTTTAGACTGAACATTCCCAAGTCCCTCAGCCTTTCCTCCTAGGGCTTGGTCTCCAGGCCCCCCGATCGTCCTTGTGACTCTCCTCTGCACCTGCTCCATTCTGTCCACATTCCATCACACCTGTGTGATAGGAAGCAACATTAGAGAAAGGCCTTGCCCTGTGTGGCCTGCCTGTTGGTCTTTCAGGGCAACCGGATGGCCGCTGTGAGACACAGGATGAGGGGCTAGGTGGACCACTCATCTGATCTAGTTGGGCATATCTTATGCTCTTAGTTTCCAGATTTTATCACTGAGACGATTAGAGAGAAGGGAGGCAGCAGCCAAGCCCCTCTCTATCATGCCTGGATGAACCTCCAGCCACAAAACATGAACATATGGAAACTTTATGATGCTTTCCTTGTTTTACCTACACATAAATTTTATTGAGAAGTATCTTAACATGATTGAGGCATCCACATATGCGGCAGAGGGGAGCTTGTAGAGCACACCCTCCTGGCTAGCCAGTGGCCCAGAAGGATTGGAAGTGTGAATATAGTGACATTTCTCAGGTGCTAATGGCCGCCCAAGAAACATGCCTCACACTGACCTTGTCAGTAGGCAGCCTTGGCAGTAGGAAAAACCTCGTAAAGAGCAGCACTTCTGATGAAGCTGGAGATGGAGGAGATGTTCTATTCGGTCATGCACTTTTGCAACACATTCTTTCATTGGCCAGGGTGAAAGAAGGTTGCTGAGAACCACCACAGTTCTCCAGTTTCACCTGTGCCCACCCATGTCACCCAGACCCAACCCAGGCATCATGTAACTTGCCCAGCATGATGGGTCCTCTGCATGGCATGGGCCCCTCAAATGTCTTCCTCTAATCGCCCTCCCAACAGTCCTGGGATGAAAGAAAGAACAGAGAAACTAGGTTGCAATGCTAGGGGATGCATAGGCCTTCTGGGGTACCGACTTTTGAAACCCGAAAATCTTGTTTCTGAGTTGTCTCTAGAGGCAAATCTGTCTTGAACCAGGGCTGTGCAGGCCAGAACAGGACTGTTTTCAGATTCAGGGGGCAGAGCCTTATGGGTTTGGGTAAGTCCAGGGACTGAATTCAGACTGGTTTTGACAAATGCAGAGCTGGAACATGGTGCTTTTTTGCTGGGTCCAGGAGGCAGCATCAGAATGCTGTTGCCAACTCTGGGCTGGGAAATTCCTGGAGATTTGGGGTGCAGAGCCTGGGGAGGGCAGTGTTGGTGGAGCGGAGGGACCTCATGGGTGTGATGCCATAGAGGCCTTTTCCTCCAGGGGAGCTGGCTTTTGTAGTCTGAAGATCAATTGTAGTTCCAGAAGAACTCCAGCCCCCATCAGGAGTAAAAGCTGCTTCAGAGCAAAAGCTGTCTGTTCATGCAATTTTTTAAAGAAAAGGTTGAGGAGTGAAGATCGTCTTTGCTCTTTGCTCTTCCAGCAAGTGGCCCAAAAGCAAAACCTCAGCCAGGCCGTGGTTTTCTTATCACTTGGCAGCTCTACTCGAAGCAAGGGTCAGTCCTCACCAGATGACATTCGGGAGTCTTTGGAGGTGGAAACGCTTCTACGTCAATTTTCAGCAGGCCCTGTAATATATGATAGTCGACCTTAGTACACAGTTGGCCTGACAGCAATGATGCAAAGACTGTCCATATAAACTAGGGTTGCCAAGCTCCTGGTTGGGGCAGGGGATCTCCTGCCCCCTGCCCTTGTTGCCCCCCACCACTCAGACCCCAAACTCCGAACCCTAGCTGCAGCATAGCATCGCATCACATCACTTCTGATAAAAAATCAGAAGAGAGATAGAGTAGCCCTAAGAATCACTGGAAACTCTTTGACAACTCCTAGAGCTACCTATCTCACGTCTGTTTATAGTTACTGGAAGTAGGGTTGCCATCCCCCCAATGGGGGTTGGGTTCCCCCCCAATTTTGGGCACCCAAATCTGCCTCCAGGCAATTAGACATCATTGTGGTGCATGTGCTTTGCATGTGCGCAAGAACGTCCAGGAGAGTTGGCTGGAGCACCCTGCCAGCAAAAGGAAGGGACCTGGCAAACCTAACTGGAAGTGATGTCATGCCCCACCCCCCATATGTCCACCCACAGCCCTCTCACAAGTTACCAAGCACTGCCTGGCTACCCTAATGCGAAGAAGCTGATACACATAATGAACAGTGCATTTCAGATGTTATAATGCCTATGTAAGGTTGCCACTTCCCCACTGGGGACAGGAATCCCCTGCCCACAACTCCTTTTCCCTGCTGCTACTGCTCTGAGTGGCAGCAGGAGAAAAATAAAAAATGGTCATTGGGCTGACAGCCTGACATCACTTCCAGAGCTACTTCTTCACCCAAAGAGTGATTCACGCATGGAATCCACTGCCACAGGAGGTGGTGGTGGCTACAAGCATGGACGGCTTCAAGACAGAATTGCATAAACATATGGAACAGAAGTCCATCAGTGGCTATAAACCACAAGGTATCAATAGGAACTCTCAGGCTGGGGCAAGTGATGCTCTATATTCTTGGTGTGTGGAGGTCAACAGTGGGAGGCTTCCAGTGTCCTGGCCCCACTGGTGGACCTCCTGATGGCACCTGGTATTTTTGGCCACTGTGTGACAGAGTGTTGGACTACATGGGCCATTGACCTGATCCAATATTGGCTTCTCTTATGTTCTTATGAATTGAAGTCATGCTTCTACAGGAATTGCTGAAAGCTTTATGGCAAAACCATAGCTTTGGGGCTTCCTAGAGAGGAGTGATATCACTTCTGGATTTTCATTGGCAGTGATGTCATGCCATTGGTGACAGCAGATCCCCCCCTTGTCCCCTTCCCCTGGACCCATCCTGGTTGCAAGCCTGGCAACCCGATACCTGTGTGAAGCCCTTGGAGGCAGAACTGTTTTGCCCCCAAACCAGAGTGTCGCTATATGATGTCCCCAGTGTGATGGACATTGTGTGGAGTTGTGGCTGTTGGGGGTGGGGCTTCCCCCTACTGGCATCTGGGGACTGGCAATCCTATGAGGGGTTTTTGAAAGAGATCTTGTCTGATTGGGACAAGCTTGGAACCTAGGCAAGATGACACCAGAAACTGGAACTCCACAATCCAAAAGAAAGGGGGCTCTGAAGATTTGGCCTACAACAGCAGAATATTCTGGTGCATGCTAATATAACATATTGTTGGTGCTTGCAGCCATGATACGGTGCTTTCTGTGTATTTGAAACAGTTTGACTTGATCTCAAAAATCATTACCAGAATCGGGGAAGATAGGAGAGAAGCGTTGTCCCTTGGTTATAGATGGAAGCTTGAGGGAGATTGTTTCCTGAAAGTTCACGAAAGAGGAGAGATTTTAACCAAGCACCCCTTGGTTTGTACCTCAGAACTAAGCCTTTGTACTCCTCTAACTGTTCAACCAGCTTTGGACACCTTTGGAAAGTATTTACCCAAAAGGAAGATGGCCCTGAATGTAAGACAATCCTTTTTTTTTAAAAAAGAAGCTTATGAACAAAAGTTTCTTTATTACTCTACAAAACTCTAACTTGTATCTGAATTTAAGATGGCCTCCTCTTGTTCTTAACAGCACATGTGGAAAAAACCACTAGCTTCCTTTACCAGTAGAGTAAACAGGATATTGTGGAAGGTTCTGCTGTAGCATTCAAGAAGGCTGTGACTCCCTTCTTCCTTTCCCCAGGTGGCCTTCCAAGAAGAAGCACAATCTGTATTCACCGTTGACCCAATGTGGAATAAATTACCTGCATCTCTGGGCTCTCTTCCCATTAATTCCCTCCACTTGTAGTAAGCTCTTGGAGCCTTCTGTATCACTCATAGGTATTTTACTGTTCAGCCATCTTTAAGGGAAGAGTATTCCCCATATGGTCCTTGCAACCTCAGCTCATTTCCCAGGCTGCTCTTGAGGGGAACAAATGGGGGAGGGGAATGTGAGCTTTTATTGATCCCCCCCCCCAGGGGATAGTATCTGCTGCTCCTGAGGATTTGCTTTCATGCAATCAATCAATACGTGTTTATCGGGAAAACATGCCTGACCGAGACAAGTGTTTCAGCAACGTAAACAAACAGGAAGGCAGTAGAAAGCAGCGAAGAAAGAGAGAAGAGGAAGGAGGGAGAAAAAGAGGGGAAGAAGAAAAGATTAGAAGGAAGGAAGGAGAAGAAAGCAAAGAAGGGTTTTTTCCGGGGGGGGGGGTTGGGAGAGGATAAGGAGGAATAAAGACAAGAAGAATGCAATAGCACACTACTGCTGACCAGCGATTATTATCGAGAAGAAGAAGAAGAGATTGGATTTATACCCCGCCCTTCACTACCCAAGGGAGTCTCAGAGTGGCTTACAACTCCTTTCCCTTCCCCTCCCCACAACAGACACCCTGTGAGGTAGGTGGGGCTGAGAGAGCTCTGATAGAAACTGCTCTTTTTCAAGGACAGCTGTGCCAGAACTTGTGACTGACCCAAGGTCACATCAGCAGGTGCAAGTGGAGGAGTGGGGAATCAAACCCGGTTCTCCCAGATTAGAGTCCGCACACTTAACCACTACACCAAACTGGAGATAGTGTGAGCTGTGTCCATGATGCTTTGCAGGGTGACTTCAAACAAACAAACAAACAAATGACAGGGCCCCGCCCCAGTTAACTAGGTTCTCATTTCCTTGGATTTTGCTTCTTTCAGTCTCTGACTAACCTCTTTTACCATAGAAATAAATCAGAGACTGATGCATTAAGAGAACTGTTAGAAAACATTTATTTGAAACACCATGTAAGTTGTCTGCTGAAGACTAGCAATATGACTGTCCAACCACTTACACATTCCACAGGCTTCTTTCCCCCCACCCAGCACCCCAAAAGTAGTAGAACTCATAACAATGTACGAGCCAGTATTAACCAAATGCTGTTTTTTTCCATCACGTGCTGGGGCAACAAACGCTTGCATAGGGATTATAGATTGGTTTGACATTTGCCCACTGAAAGCAGGGAAGCTTCACCACACCCTCAGTCCCCGCCCTCAATTATTTGGGGAGTGGGAGAAAAAAAGGGGAGTAGCATTGAGGGTAACACTCTAGGACTCCAGTTTGGTGTAGTGGTTAACTGTGTGGACTCTAATCTGGGAGAACCAGGTTTGAGTCCCCACTCCTCCACTCGCAGCTGCTGGTGTGACCTTGGGCAAGCCATAGTTGTTAGAGCTGTCCTTCAAAGGGCAGTTCTTGAAAGAGCTCTCTCTGCCCCACCTACCTCACAGGGTGTCTGTTGTGGGGAGGGGAAGGGCAAGGAGTTTGTAAGCCCCTCTGAGACTCCTTTGCGTAGTGAAGGGTGGGGTATAAATCCAGTCTCCTCCTCCTCTTCTTCTTCTTCCCTCAAATGCTATGGTACAGATTCCTACAGCATCACTCCTAAGTGACTTCAACATCCCCTCCAACCTCGTCAGATCTCAGAAGCTAAGCAGGGTCAGCACCGGTTAGTGTTTGGATGGGAGACTACCAAGGAAGTCCAGAGTTGTGACCCAATGGCAAACCATCTCTGAATACCGCTTGCCTCGAAAACCCTTCAGGGGTCACCATTCGTCAGCCGTAAGCTGATGACAAAGAAACAAAAACCAGAAACAGAAAACCAGCATCTCATGACATCACTTCTGGTTTCCACCAGTCCCCTCCCGCTAATTGCTTTCGGGCATTGCCATCTGCAGCCCGGCAACCCTGCCCATGCCTCCTCGGTGTGGAAACATACCTCTCAGTGGCAGTTACTAGACTGACCGTGTGATATGAGTTCTAGGAACAACTCAAAAGTGGCACGCCAAATGGGCTGCCAAGCACTGTGCAATAAGACAGGCCTGCAGCATTGCCCAATTCACTATACTCTCCTGTCCTGAAAAATAACCCATGAAGAAGCTCAAAGTGCTCTTCAGTAGCCAAGTTATCAATGAAAATTTGACACTCTGTTTGCAGCTGGTGAACAGAACATGAGCCTGACCATCCCTGATGAAGTTGGATCACATAAAACGCAGGAGTGCTATGTTTTAACAAAGAACGGTTCTTAAAAATAAGGAGCATGTGGCAAGTTTAGCTAGCCTCTTTGCTGCACCCCCCCATGATAAGGCTGGCACTGACAATGGCATTGGGCCCCCAAATACAGTGATTTACTTTTCCCCACCAAAGTAAACAGTAGCTATTCATTGTTGTTCAGTCTCACAGTTGAGTCCGACTCTTTGTGACCCCATGGACCACATCACACCAGGCCTTCCTGTCCTCCACCGCCCTCCAGAGCCTGCTCAACTCCATGCTCGTTGCATGGATAACACCATCTAACCATCTCATCCTTTGCCATCCCCTTCTTCTGTTACCTTCAATCTTTCCCAGCATCAGGGTCTTCTCCAGTGAGTGCTCCCTTCTCATTTGGTGGCCAAAGTATTTGAGCTTCAGCTTCAGTATCTGGCCTTCCAGGGAACAGTCAGGTTTGATTTCCTTTAGGATTGACTGATTTGATCTCCTTGCAGTCCAAGGGATTCTGAAGGGTCTTCTCCAGAACCATAATTCGAAAGGATCTATTCTTCAGCGCTCGGCTTTCCTTATGGTCCAAATCTCACAGCCATACATTACTCCTGGGAATACCATTGCTCTGACCATATGGACTTTTGTTGGCAAGGTGATGTCTCTATTTTTATTATGCTGTCTTGGTTTGCCATAGCTTTCCTCCCAAGGAGCAGGTGTCTTTTAATTTCATGGCTGCAGTCACCATCTGCAGTGATCTTGGATCCCAGAGATGTGAAGTCTGTCACTGCTTCCATGACTTCCCCTTCTGTTTGCCAAGAAGTGATGGGGCCAGATGTCATGATCTTAGTTTGTTTGGTGTTGAGTTTCAAGCCAACTTTTGTGCTCTCTTCTTTGACCTTAGCAAGAGGCTTTTTAGGTCCTCCTCACTTTCTGCCATTAGAGTGGTATTGTCTGCATATCTGAGGTTGTTGATGTCTTCCCCAGCAGTCTTAATTCTGGTTTGTGATTCATCCAGGTCAGCATTTCATTCACTTATGTCATTCACTTATGTGAAAAAGGTATCAAGTGAAGTTGGGGACACTGAGGACTGTCTCTGTTTACCCCAGTGTCTGCAGTGAGGGGCAGGTTTCGCTTACCCTGCCCCCCTGCCCAGTACACAGTAGGAATTGTGCCTCTAGTTGCATAGACCCGCATCTGCATAGATTGCCCCCCACCAGTGCAGCAGAGTCATGGTAAAATTGTAAGTAAGGATTTGCTTGTTTGAATGTCTCCTCCCAGGGGTGCAAGAAAACAGCATGCCAAGGAGAAAGCCAGGCTGAAATTTATCCTTAATATCACAGAAACATTTTGATTTCTTGCAAAGGAAGCTTTTCAATGCAGAAGCCTTCAAACGTAACTGCGTCTGAAATAAATCTGTGGAAAGGGTTACTACTTAATCCTGCTGCCTGTGCAAACTGGACATTAGGGCACCTTAAAGGGAGACAGCGATGGGACCCAGGAACTGAGTTTCTTAAAAAACAGTCAAAGTAATACACTGACCTTTTATAGGATCATTTCACGGGAGATGGAAAATGTCAGGGAGAGAAATAATGTGTGGGATCTGATTAAGGCTGGAATGCCGTTCACCCTTACTTGGCAGTAAGTCTTATGGATTCAGTGGACCTGCTTTCCAGTTATAGGATAGGTTTGGGGGGGAGGGGGCGGGGGAGAGAGACAGTGTTTTGCTTGGTAAGGATAGGAAATATGGAGAGCGGCGCCTGGGGCAGGGCAGGGGGAAACAGGTGCAGTTTCAGCAACTTAATCAAAGCAGACAGTTCTCCTATACTGTACCATAGAAGCAAAGGGAGAAGCAGGTACACTATCAAAGTGTTTAGCTAACAGGGCATTATTGATGTTTTCATTGTTTAAGGGGGGATGCAATTCATCTCCCCTGACTCCTCTGCACCTATCTGAGTAGGAAACAGCTGTTTGCTGGCCGGAACATTAGCTACCAACCAGATTCCCCTTTCTCCTCTCCACTGTACCTAGGGGCAATCAAAGTCAAATTTACTAGAAGGTGGGTAAGTTAATGTTTTCCTGATAAGAAATTCTCCCCAAATAGTCTATAAATAGCCGATCAGCTCACATTCAGCACTCTGTGTGTATGTATATGTGTGATGTATACATAACCAATGGCTCTATATATATTTGTCATAACCGTGGCCACCTGGTGAGCGGCCAGAGGTTTTAATAACAGTTAATGTTCCTAGGTATCTGTAAGCTCAAAGAAATGAGATGAAAACCACACATCTTGTTACATGTATAGAATGTGCTTTGCAAATTCCTGCAGCCTCAATTTACCTTGGGTCCATGCAGAGAAAGGAGAGAATGTTTAACCTTCGGGGCATTTTTGCTGTTTGAAACTTAACTCTTTGTTTTGTTGTTAGCATTTCAGAAGAGAAAACACATGTCCTTTAAACCGTTTACTTTTGGCTTTAAAAGACCATTGGCAAACCAAGGAGCAGGGCCGGATCACCCATTGGGCGAACTAGGTGCTCGCCTAGGGCGCCCCACTCCCCCCCTGAAAAGCGCCCCCCGCCCTAACCAGGCGCCCGCCTGCTGCCGCTAGATCCCCACCCCCTTCCTGGCTTTCCTGGGGGCCCGCAGCCGTGGAGACCTCAGGACAGCCGGCGCTGGGAGGGAGGGGCGGCGGCTAGACCCCCGCCCCCTTCCCGGATTTCCTGGGGGCCCGCAGCCGCGGAGACCCCAGGACAGCCGGCGCTGAGAGGGAGGGGCGGCGGCTAGACCCCCACCCCCTTCCTGGCTTTCCTGGGGGTCCCGCAGCCGCGGAGACCTCAGGACAGCCGGCGCTGGGAGGGAGGGGCAGCTAGACCCCCCTTCTCTGGCTTTCCTGGGGGTCCCGCAGCTGCGGAGCCTCCAGGAAAGCCAGCGCTCCGCCGCTGCCCCCCAGTCTCCAGGCCCTACCGGGAGTTTGGCATCCCCAGTGGGGGGCGCCCCAGGCTTCCTGCCTAGGGTGCCCAGACACCTGGAGCCGGCCCTGCCAAGGAGTCCGATTTCAAATAGCAAAACTGAGTGGCAGTTTTGAAGGGGTTAAACACACTCTCCCTTCTTTGCACAGCCCTGAGGACAATACAGGTTGTATGCCAGTGCGTATGTCAGTTTACACTTTATGGGCAAAATGGGATGCGTGAGCCCTGAACCCCTGCCCAACTTCGGCATGTAACACCCATTGGCGTTTGGGAAAGTGACCCCTGGAGGAGGCATATAAATTATTTGGAGCCAGTTTTGCATTCTGAATTTTAGAGAAAGGGCAATGGGAGTTTCTCGGTACCCAGAAAATGAGTTTCAGCCTCAGGGGGTGGGGCGATGCAGAATTAAACGCTGTGCTACATGTTGGAGGAGTGTTATTTGCCTCCATTGGGCACTGCTTGTATAGTTTTATGTAAAACTACTATTGACAAAGGCATTCTGACAATGCAGTCCTCAGAACATTTTCCTGTGAGTAAGCCTCATGGAATATACCTGAGTATGATTCTGAGTAGACCCACTTAGGATCGCTCGCCAAGTCTCTGGTGCTCTGTCATTCAAGGGAAATGGAATGTGTTTTGTGCTACTGCTGGACTTCTCACTGTTTGTCAAGGTGGGGAGTGTTTCACGCATGCATGTCCCAGTTCAGTGATCACAAATGCCTCCTAAATAAATACTGTTCCGCGCTACACTGATTATTTTGCTCAAGCCCTGCTTCCTCCCTGCGGCACATTTCCGTGTGAGATGTTTGAGTTTTTGCCAGAATTTGAAATTTGGGAGGGTTAAGAAGGATGACAAGGTGCCCAGGCAGGGGAACAGGAAAGGAGGCCGCGGAATAGTGATCAAGAGCCACGATCTGTATCCCGAGCAGTTCTACCTGCTAAACAATAATTCCTTTTGCAGAGATTCTCCACCTGCTCTCCACAACGGTGAGGGCAGGAAACTGGCTTGCTGTGATCTTAAAGGTGATAACAATATTTATTAATGTTAATCTCTTTATATGCCCTCACTTTTCTCCTGAGCATCTCAGGACTCCGGGCAGGTAACGACCATATAAAAACATAAAAATAGCAAAAATATTTTAAATTCAGTGCAATATGACACATTTCTTGTTGAATTCGGCAGGCACAAAAATGTGGGCAACAGAGTCCAGAGAGGCAATGCAAGCAGGCAGACCCCCTCTCTTTATTGAGAGGCAATATGGAGCACCCGCATTTTACAGCAACCCTGTTCACATGCCAGGCAGACTTGACCTCAGTATAAACAAGATGGATCCCAGACAGGCAGGCCTCAGAACTATACCTAGGCAAAAACCTTGGTAGATGTGACATCTTGGTCTGACACAACTGCAGTCTCTCCCTCCACCCTGACATCTGCATATGCTGAACAGTGGACCTGCCTTGCCCCTGAACTAACACCATTCAACCTGGAAAGGGAAAGATCCCCAT
The DNA here is from genome assembly GCA_029375565.1 of Gekko gecko. Taxonomy (NCBI): domain Eukaryota; kingdom Metazoa; phylum Chordata; class Lepidosauria; order Squamata; family Gekkonidae; genus Gekko; species Gekko gecko. Next base: position 330,737,947 of record JAPDNY010000001.1, on the reverse strand, counting down.
AAAACATAGGTGGAGATTCCTGCTAGTCACCTCCCTCTTGCAAAGCCATTTTGACTCCTTCGCTAATTCCCCAACTAAAATAGGAGACAACACAGGGGCAGCACAGGCCATTTGAGATAACAGCAGGTGTTCTGTAAAGACAGACCATGCCCTGTGTTTTACCGTCGAAATGAAGGCCGAGCGCCCGCTGTTTTCATTCTGGATCCCTGAAGTTGTAGAAGTTATAGCTTGCTGTAAATTAGGGGCAGGCATCAGATGCTGGAGCAGTAAACACAGTCTTCACTTTCCCAACCAAATTCTGTCTTTTCACCAAGAAAATTGTTTGTTGCGTTCCATTCGGACTACATCCAGAATTCCATTTCTTTTCTTAAAACCCCCATCTGGCTTGTACAAGTGTTTGTATATCAAGCCCTCAGTGATAATTCATTCTTCCTTTTTCGATTTGTAAAGTTGCCTGAATCAGCTACATCTGACCAGAACAAGAGATGCTGCAAAATAGCCATTGAACTCTTTCCCCTTCAGTTATGCAATTAAAATGTCTATGGAATCCACAGCTTTGGCCAGGAGTAGAGTTATGTGACAGAATGTTTCTCCAAATACACTCAGAACCTCATGCAAATCCACATAGACACATGAAGCTGCCTTATATTGAATCAGAACGTTGGTCTGCCTGCTACAGTATTGTTCACTCCAAGAGTCACCAACCTGGTGCCCACGGGCACCATAATTTTTTCATGACACCCACCAAATATTTACAGAAAGTGGGTGGGTGGGTGGGACAGGATGGGGCTTTCACCAAGCATGGCTTTTGATTGGACGTGGTAAACCTGATTGGCTGTGCAGATTTTTAGAAACGTTGCTTCACTAATAGCTGCCCCCACAGCACAAGGATCTTCACTGCGTGACTGAAAGTTACGTCGTGGATAGGCAAGAAGACCTTTTAAGCAACCTGTTTGTTTTAAAAGGCATCCTGCTGAACAGAGCTTCTGCCTGAAATGTTGAAGAGCTACTGTCAGAGTTAATCATCACCTTATTCACTGATACTTTCCAGTTGGCTCCACCTCCTGCAGCAACCATTGTGGTTGGCTCCCCCTCCCACGGCAGTAGCTTTGTGGTTGTGCTCAACACGAACGTTCCCTCTCTAAGCTGTGGAGCCTTGTGAGCAAAAATTCTACTTTGTGAGCTACTGGCATTAAAGTTGTGAGCAAGCGATTAGAAGAAGAAGAGAAGAAGAGATTGGATTTATACCCCGCCCTTCACTGCCCAAAAGCATCTCAGAGTGGCTTACAAACTCCTTTCCCTTCCCCTCCCCGCAACAGACACCCTGTGAGATAGGTGGGGCTGCGAGAACTTCTGACAGAAACTGTCCTTGAGAGAACAACTGTGCCAGAGCTTGTGACTGACCCAAGGTCACATCAGCAGGTGCAAGTGGAGGAGTGGGGAATCAAACCCAGTTCTCCCAGGTAAGAGTCCACACACTTAACCACCACACCAAACTGGCTACTGCATAAATTAGTTTGCTCTGGTGCCATCCTTCCTGAGCTAAGACAAAAACGTGCGGGCCGGAGGCTGAAAAACTGTGAGCTAGCTCACACTAACTCAGCTTAGAGGGAACACTGCTCACCACCCTCTGTTAGGATTCCAAAGGTGCCCACATGCTCAAAATGGCTGGAGGTCCCTATTGTCCGCTAACTGGCAGTGGCTCTCCAGGGTCTCAGGATGGGCTTCTTTCCAGGTAGTTATCAGGAAGAAGGGATGCATTGCAGCCTTTCCTCTGACATGCTAGATTTTTCTGTGTAAATTCATGGAATTTCCCACTTGAAGTGGTACAGCCCACTCTACCGGCTCAAGATTATAGTCCCTCTTTCTGCCACATGTGCAGTTCTAGACTGAGTCCAGAGATGTCTACAAGAACTGCAGCTCAGGATGGATTTGTTTTGCAATGGGAAGGCATTTCCCAAGGGTATTCTTCAGTATGGTGATTCCACGGCTGTTTTACAACGCCAATTTTACACCTTGGCCCTTAACTCATCCGTTCTCCCCTTAACCTTGTGAGGGGAGCCATTATCATTCCCATTTCACAATTTGGAAACTACTGATGCTGAGAGATTGATCTGTCCGAAGTTGGCCATTAAACTCATGTCAGAGTTGCAACTTTCAATTGAGAATTGATTTATCTCAGGTATGAAGAGCAAAAGGTGGTAGGTGGAGGCTGAGAGACAGAGAGAGAGAAAAAAAGAGAGAGAATAGTTTTGCCTGATGGTGAAACTGGTTTTCTGGACCTTTTTCCATTGGGCTTCATACCTTTTCATGCCTGATAGTCTGTCTGGTAATATATACCTGGAAAGAAATAGGGGGACTTTATTTTATTTAGATATTTATACCCCTCTTTTCTCCCCACTAAGGATCCAAACTGACCTATATAGGGTTGCCAGCCTCCAGATGGGGGCTGGAGATTCCTCAGAGTCACAGCTGATCTCCAGACTACATAGATGGCTTATTTATTTATTTGGCGTAGTGGTTAAGTGCACCAGTTTGGTGTAGTGGTTAAGTGTGCGGACTCTAATCTGGGAGAACCAGGTTTGATTCCCCACTCCTCAGTCACAAGTTCTGGCACAGCTGTTCTTGAAAAAGAGAAGTTTCTGTCAGAGTTCTCTCAGCCCCACCTGCCTCACAGGGTGTCTGTTGTGGGGAGGGGAAGGGAAAGGAGTTTGTAAGCCGCTCTGAGACTCCTTTGGGTAGTGAAGGGTGGGGTATAAATCCAATCTCTTCTTCTTCTTCTTTATTTATTTAAAACATATAGTTCACTTTTCCTGGAGAAAATGGATGCTTTGGAAGATGGAAGTCCCTCCCCTTCCTAAAGACCACCTTGTCAGGCTTCACCCTTAAATCTCCTGGTATTTCTGAACCTGGAGTAGGCAGCCCCAGGATTATATCATTCTTCCCCCCCATTGTATCTTCAGAATAACCCTATGAGGTTGGTTAGGCTGAGAGAGAGTAACTGGCCCATGTCACCCAGCAAACTTCCATTGCTGAATGGGGATTCAAACCAGGGTCTCCAAAGAGCCTTCACCATCCTGGTACTTTACTACCCTGCTGATTTTCCTGGATCTGTCATTGGCTGTCAACAGGGCTATTTTTGGGCAGGAACGCGCAGGAATGGAGTTATGGCTGGCTCCCCAGTTGGCCACACCCAGCAGGAACTCATTAGCATAATAGGCCACACCCAACAGCAGAAACTCATTAGGATTGGCTACATTAGGGGTGTGTGGCCTAACATGCAAAGGAGTTCCTGCTACAAAAAAAGCCCTGGGTTTCAACAACAAACAAAGGTAAACAGAATAAGAAGCAAAATATGGGTGTGGCTGGATGAGCACACTTCTGGCAACATGGGGGTGTGGCCTAATATGCTAATGAGCTGTGCTGTCAGGGGTATGACCTAACATGCTAATGAGTTTCTGCTATTGGGTGTGGCCTATTATGCTAATGATTTCCTTCTGGGCTCTTTCTACAAAAAAAGCCCTGGCTGTCAATCATGCTGTCCTTACGAGTTGTCTTTCTGTATAAGTAATGAGCCCCAGGCACTTCCCCTCCTTTCTGGAAGATAGATTCAACAAGTAGAGCTGGGAGCCAGTTTGGTGTTGTGGTTAAGAGGGGCAGACTCTAATCTGGAGAACCGGCTTTGATTCCCCACTCCTCCACATGAAGCCAGCTGGATGACCTTGGGTTAGTCACAGTTCTCTCAGAGCTGTTCTCTCAAGAGCAGTTCTCTCAAGAGCTCTCTCAGCCCCACTATTGTTTTATTTCTGGGTTGTTTGGATTTAATGGTTTTGTAGGTTTCGATTGCACTAAGCTGTTTGGAATGAACTGGAAAAGTGGGATATAAATACTTTTAAGACCCGCTGGTGAATTTGAAGCAGAAGTAAGAATCCAACCAGGGATTTCCTGCTTCAGTTTCTAGATCATATAACATTCCTTGTTGCTCGTTTATTTTCATTTATTGGGCACTAAGACCCTGTCCCTGGCACCTCTGAAATAAAAGGATATGTGCAGAGTCTATATTTTTAAAATAAACATTGGGCACACAACTACCAGGAAGTGTTTGTGTGAGGGTGTAAACAGAAAGTGTACAAGGCACCCCTATTTGTACCAGGCCTCTTAAAAGGTCTCCAAGCCATTTATACAAATTCTGCTGCATTATTCTTTACCAGCCGGCATTGAACGCAGCCTCTTCTGTGAGGAGATGGCGTGCCTGATTAAGAGAGCAGAGCTGTACCGCACAGGAGATTAAGGCTGGAGGAGTGAATTAAAAAAAAGACAAAGAATACTGTATCTATTTAAAATGCAAAGGGAATTTAAGCAGAGGATGTAGTTAATCCAGTTGGCTTAAAGCCAGCCTTCCAAGGTGAGCGGCCTTTCTGTTTGCAGATGTACCACGTCACACATGTACCAACGGGTGTTGAGAATCTGAGGTTCTGAAGGTGATATATGAATATTTATTTGCAACGGGTCCAGACGACAGTCGCTTACTCTCCATTGCTTGGAGAGGAGGGGAGGCATTTGCCCCTTGCACACTGCAGGTAACATTGGCATACCACCTTCATCACCCAGATGCACAGTTCCTTCCTTCCTTCCTTCCTTCCTTCCTTCCTTCCTTCCTTCCTTCCTTCCTTCCTTCCTCTCTCCCTCCCTCCCTCCCTCCCTCCCTTCCTTTCTTCCTCCCTCTCTCTCTTCCTCCCCTCCTCTCCTTCCTTCCTTCCTCCCCTCTTTCCTTCCTTCCTCCCTTCCTTCCTTCCTTCCTTTCTTTCTTTCTTTCTTTCTTTCTTTCTTTCTTTCTTTCTTTCTTTCTTTCTTTCTTTCTTTCTTTCTTTCTTTCTTTCTTTCTTTCTTTTTCTCTCCTTCTCTCTCTCTCTCCTTCCTTCCTTCCTTCCTTCCTTCCTTCCTTCCTTCCTTCCTTCCTTCCTTCCTTCCTTCAATTTATACCCTGCCCTCCCCACCAAAGCAGGCTCAGGGTAGCTTACATAAAAAGACATAAATAAATACAATTAAAATCGTCATTCATAAAAACAGCCATAAACAAATCAGTGTGACAGTCAATAAGCATGCTGCAGGTTTGCTGCATGTGGGGAGGGGCAGATGCCCATGGGGGGGGGGTGATGTCCTGGTATGAAGGTGGAGTGAGCAGCTGCATGGCACTTATCAGCTGCTTAGTCCCCACACACCTCACCCTCAAAGTCAGGCTTTTTTGCACACTAGGCGAGGCCACCTTCTGGCACCCCACCCCCCAGTGCGCCCGCCAATTTTCAAACATAAACTTCAGTTCGTAATTTATACATGGAGTGTTTTTGTATTGATTCAGCCACTTGGAAGCTGGCAACCCTAGCAGGGCTGAACCCAAACAGACTTTTTAAAAGAAAAATAATATTGGGGGGCGTCTTTGGGCCATTTGCAAAATGTTCTTCATGAATAACCACATGAAAGCTATATTCAGTGGGTTGGTCTGAAGCAGCAGAACAAAGTTCAAACCCCGTGGCACCTTTAAGACCAAAAAAGTTGAATTCTGGGTGCAAGCTTTCATGTGCATGCACACTTCTTCAGATACCAATGGAAGAAGATACTCTCTGAATGCGTGTGCATGCAGTTCGGCACCTGCATGCATGGCCTGCCTTAGGCGAAAGTCTAATTCACCTAGTGGGTGGGCTGGCCCTGCTCAAAGGGACAGTGTGCACTTGGAACTCATTGCTGTGGGATAAATGGGAATTCTTCCCTTGTCCTTGGTCAGCCCCCAAACATGACTTTTTCTTGCCGGCTCTGCAGTGCCTTCCCTGGGACTTCACCTGCTTACAGCCCTTCATGAATTAAGGACCGGGATCTGTTCAGCTGACTCGATTCTGGGCATGTTGTCCCATCTAATCAGGCAGCCCCCTGTCCGAGTAAGGTCGAATAGGTCACAGTTGGGCAGGCTAATTCTGCTACCCCAAGGCAACTTCCTGAGATGAAACAGCAGCTGTAGGGTTTCACCAGAAGTCCAGGGTGGGTTGGGGCAGGCTGTTTCCCCTTCAAAGTACTCCATATGCTTGTAGAAGTAGAAGAGGAGAAGAGGAGAGATTGGATTTATATCCTGCCCTTCACTTGGAGTCTCAGAGCGGCTTACAAACTCCTTTCCCTTCCCCTCCCCACAACAGACACCCTGTGAGGTAGGTGAGGCTGAGAGAGCTCTTTCAAGAACTGCCCTTTCAGGAAGAGCTCTGACAGAACAATGGCTTGTCCAAGGTCATCCAGCAGCTGCAAGTGGAAGAGTGGGGAATCAAACCTGGTTGTCCCAGATTAGAGTCCATGCACTTAACCACTACACCAAACTGGGAGCATGGGGTATAGCCCCCCTCCCAGAATCCCTGTTCCACACATTTATGCCATGGACTCTTTGTAAATCCAAAGGAAGTTAATCCATCTTTGCAGGGCTTTTTTTCTGGGGGAACACGCTGGAATAGAGTTCCTGAATCTCTTCGACAAAACTCTTTAAAAAATATTTAAAAGTTCATGAGTTTTCAGTATACAGATTGAAAACTTCATCTGGCATCTCTTTTTCTTTAAAAAAAAAAAAAAAAGCCCTGCACATTTTGCTTCTGTATGGCCAGGCAGCTACACAAAAGAAGGGAAACAGTACCAGGAGGACTGCTTGATCTCTGCCAGAGTTCCCCTGCTTCTAACTTATAAGTGTCTTCAGTCCTGGTCACACTTGCCAGAAAATGTGGGGGGGGAAGCGGGGCTATTTGTGCCACGGTACTTTGATCCGCCGCTGCGCAATCCGATGCAACGGTGGGTGAAGCGGGTGTTTCTCCTTGCAGCCTGCTTCTGGTGTGCTTCATCCAGGAACCGGTGATGTGATCGGAGTGCGCCAGAGCGATCATACCGGCAACTCCATCCGCGCCCCATTGCAACTTCTTTGATACTGGATTTTCTGTGGTGTTTTTTTTGCTCCGCTTCTTTGGCTGCCTGCTACAAGTTGGCGATGGGTGTGGGACACTTGCCAGATGTGCCCATGTGATCGCGCCCATTAAATCCACCCGGCATTCGTCCCTCTCGCGTGGCTAATTGTGCGTGTGATCTGAGCCTTCGTTCAGCTAATGAACTTAAATTCCACAGTTCAGTTCATTAAAACTGGTGTAGCCTTAGCCCAAACCAAGCTTTTTTCATTGCGTCTTATTTCTGGGCTACAGGGATAAATCATTGGTCCTTCCTCCTTACAGGCCCGCCCCTCCTCAAACCCCACCCTTCTCAAGCTCCAGCCCCTAATACGCCAGGTATTTCTCAACCCAGAACTGGAATCCCTAGTGTGTGTGTGTGTATAAAGAAACCATGCAGCTTGAATGTTTGGGAGGTAGAGAGAGTGCACTAAGAGGTTCAGGTTGGAAGGAGCAGAAAGTAGGGGAGCTGGGTGCAAACAACGTGCTGTCTGCTGACTGATGTGTGTTTGCTCTGCTTGCATAATTAGAAAAACAACAGCTACCAAGGCATCTCAAGCCTCCAGTGGTTTCTTGTCCAAGGAAATTCAAAGTTGCCCCTGGAACTTCTCTCTACTCAGAGGAGCACATTCTTTTTTAATACTGGAAAAGAAACAGAGATATCACAATAAGGAAGCCACTCAGAATATTATTCCCAGATCAGTCTCCATCCACTCAGTTAGCTATTCAGGAGGATGGAATGGTGACCATTGGCAAAAATGTTTTGAAAGCTCTCCTGTGTCTCTTTTATGAACATATGAGGCTTTGCTGCTTTTGCTTCCAGGTGTTAACAGCAGGCAAAAGGTTTTAATTCTTTTATTAGAACTGTTTTGGGGTCAGAGCAGTAGTGGTACACTGCCTTAGTGGTGGAACATAAGAAGAGAAGCCAATGTTGGAGCAGGCCAATGGCCCATCCAGTCTAACACTCTGTCACACAGTGGCCAAGAATACCAGGTGCCATCAGGAGGTCCAGCATTCAGGAGGTCCGGCATTCAGGCCCTCCCACTGTTGCCCCCCCAAGCACTAAGAATACAGAGCATCACTTGCCCCAGACTGACAGTTCCTATCTATACATTGTGGCTAATAGCCACAGACGGACCTCTGCTCCATATGTTTATCTAATTCCCTCTTGAAGCCGTCCATGCTTGTAGCTGCCACCACCTCCTGTGGCAGTGAAAGTGCCATCAAGTTGCCACTGACTTATGGCAACCTGATAAGGTTTTGGAGGTTAGAGATGAAGAGAGGTGGTTTGCCATTGCCTGCCTCTGCAAAGCAAGCCTGGACTTCCTTGGTGGTCTCCAAACCACATCTTAAACTGGGCTGTCCCAGCTTAGCTTCCAAGATCTAATGAGATCATAACGGCCTGGGCCATCCTGGACAGGGCTTGAGAGGCATCACTGTATTATGTGAGATAGGATGTAATTGAATAGGAATTAATTAAAATGGCCCAGTTGTAGAAAATCGTACACGTCTGACTGCGATACTGAAATCCAGATGTGGAACCTGATTCTACGCATATTTACATGTCAGTAAATCGCACAGAGCTCAATGGGACACATTTCCAGCTTCCAAGTCAGTCTGATGGCAGTCAGCAGTGAAGTCAGTAGATATGTGACCAACAGCATGATTATTCTCAGTCAATCAGGCGATGCAGAATGAGTAATTTAAAAAAGAACAAAATCTGTGCAATGCCTTTTATTAAGACCAACCAATGGACACAAAATCAAATACTGTGGGTGGGGAAAGCCTTGTGATGTCCTGATGGAATGAGCTGGCCATTACCCTGCTAGACAGCACCACAGAAAGATCCTTGTTCAGTTCCAAGAGGCGGGCTCAATCCCTGCTGCGCCTACCCTTTGCCATATCTTGACAAGGACCATAACAAAAGATTCTGCCTGATTTTGGCTGCAGTAGAACCTTAGGTAAAGGTAAAGGTTCCCTTGCTCGAAAGCCAGTCGAATCCGACTCTAGGGTTGCGGTGCTCATCTCTGTTTCAAAGTCGAAGAGCCAGCGCTGTCCGAAGATGTTTCTGTGTTCATGTGGCTGGCATGACTAAACATCAAGGCGAATGGAACGCTGTTACCTTCCCACCAAAGTGGTACCTATTTATCTACTTGCAATTTCTTGCTTTCGAACTGCTAGGTTGGCAGGAGCTGGAACTAGAGACGGGAGCTCACTCCGTCATGAGGCACCCGGGTCTCGAACTGCTGAACTACTGACCTTCCACAGCCTGCAGGTCAGCGTCTTAACCACTTGAGCCACCGCAGCTCCAAGTAGAACCTTACTAGCACTGTATCTGTCTTGAGTATTACACCGGACTTGTGGAAACATTGCCTTTTTATATATAAATGTTTGCTTCCATTCTCTCTTTCTCATACACATACACCCCCCCACACACACACCCATGCACTTCTGTGCACTGCCATAGAAATTCTCATGCAAGCTACAGTTTCATTTTTCTGCAGTCCCCCTTCTCTGGCTTTTAGGGACAGAACAGGTATAGGAACTGGGAAGTTACACCAAGAAATGTGTTCTCCAATGGAAACAAGAAGCAGAATGATAGAAAGTGATTAAGGGTTCAGTGGATCTTTCCTATGAGGAAAGGTTAAAGAGTTTAGAGAAAAGTTTTTAAAAAGTTGACTGGGGGGGCATGATAGAGGTTTATAAAATGATGCATGTAGCAGAAAAAGTGAACAGAAAGAATTTTTTTCTCCCTCCCTCTCCTATAAAACTAGCAATTGGTGTCACCCAATAAATGGATGGGCAGTAGGTACAGGGCAGACAAAAAGGCGGTATTCTTTATTCAACCAAGATAGATTCAGGTGGGTAGCCATATCTGAAGAAGTGTGCATGCACACAAAAGCTTATACCCAGAATTAAACTTTGTTTTAAAGACTCAAACTTTACTCGCCGAGTAATTAATGTTTACAATTCACTGCCAGTGGGTAAAGTGATGACCACAAGCAGACCTGTCTTTTAAAGGGGATTAGACTTATTCATGGAGGGAACTCCACGGCCACCGGCTGAATACCAGAGATAGGAGGCAAGATCAGGGGAAGGCCTTGGGGCTCCAGGGCCACTGCTCGATCATTGTATGAAACACAATACTAGATCAGATGGACCTCTGGTCTAATCCATTTTTTTCTTACATTCTTAATTAATTAACAAACGTGATTAGCTGTAATTCTCCTATTAAAGAAACGAATGCATGTTTTCAGGAAAACCAAAAGGGCTGACTCTGAACCTCCCCCTCCCTTTTGGACATGACCACGACTTCCTCTTGCCTACTCCTTCATGGGATGCTTTGGTCTCCGCTCTCATGACACCAAGCGAGGAGAAGCGGTCATGAATTGAGGTCCCTGCCCTGCCCACTTGCCAGAATGTTTAACGTGGAGATCAGGGAGCACAACTTTCATTAACGCAGTCCGAAGACCATTGAACATAGCCTGAAGACCACTGAACAAAGGACTCGGCACTGTACTTAACAGGAAAATTTGGCTGGAGTTCGCCTGATCATAGAAGCCGAGGCATTGAGGTCGGCTGGCGGATGGAGATGCTGCGGAGCTGGCAAGTACAGGAGATGATTCAGGGGTTGGACCACTTTTCCTACGACAAAAGGCTAAAGAGAATGAGGCTTTTCAATTTACAAAGAAGATGCCTACGGGCCAACCTGCATAAGATACTTTTTAATGAGTCAGGCCCCTGGGGGTGTCCCTGCGCCTCTGTCCCAAGCTGAATCGGCCTCCCACAGAGTTTTAAAAGGACATCCGTCCCCGTCCCCCCCCCGCCGCTGTGCGGCTGCAGGGAAAGTAAGTCCCGGACCTGACTCTTTAAAAGAGCTCGGCCCTAAGGGGGGAACGTGGAAAAAAGTTTATTTAATTATGCTTGGTGTGGAGAAAGTAGATAGAAAGAACCTTTTATCCCTCTCCTGTAATACTCAGGGGAACCCAGTTAAGTCGATGAACCACGGGTTCAGGAGGACAGACAGAAGGAAGTACTTCTTTACTCAACAAGTGGATTAAATTGTGGAATTTGCTGCCAGTGGGTGTAGTTCGTGATCCTCACGAGCTCAGACAATTTTAAAAGAGACGAGTCAGATTCAGGAAGAAGAGGCCCATCGATGGCTGCTAGCCATGGCGACTCAAGGGAAACCCTGCATCCAGAGGTGGTAAAAACCTCTGAATACCACTGCTAGGAGGGAACATCAGGGGGAAGCCTTGGCCTTTGTGCCATGTACGTTGGCCCTCCAGGGCAACTGGTTGGCTACTGGGTGAGACAGCATGCTGGACCAGATGACCGCTGATTCAGCAGGGTGCTTCTTATGTTCTGCAAGCAGACTAGGTTGCATGGTGCTCTCTTTGTGCCTGTAGGGTTGCAGCATTCTTCCATAACTTCCTCTTCCCTTGCTCTCCACAGTGAACGTAGCCTCCCCTTTTCTTACCCCCCCCTTTCCGTGTTATATCATGGCATGCATGTTGGAGCTTGAGAAAGTGTTGGTGAATTTCCTTCCATATTCTGAAGTCTCGCAGCTGTTCTCCTGCTGGATATGGGGAGTGCTTCCCAGTGTGTTGAAAACAAAATCGACCAAGGCTTTCTTCGCTGCTGTAAGCCTGGGTCAATTTCATTTCCAATAGACTGGGGGAGAGCGCTTGGTATACTACTTAGGGTGCCAATGCAGCTGCAGGCTAAGAACTGGACGGGAATTGGCCAAGTCTTTCTTAGCTGCAGAGGGGCGCCCCTTTGGGAAATACGTAGAACAACAAATGGGTCGTGGGAGAGGGGGAGAGTTCCTAGCTGTGGAGAGCTCCTCTCTAACAAAGATGTTTATTTAAGTTAATTTTGGTTGGGACAGTCAGAACGTTTCTGTTTGGTGCTCTGGGCAAATGAAGCGGGGAGAGGGAGGGAACAGCCAGGGCAAAGGATTGCAAGCAAGGTGACACGTGTCTCATCTAGGGCATTTTCAAATGCTAAACAAACAAACAAAAACACCCTGAGCATTCCCCCCCCCAAGTGTCCAGGAGTGCTGGAAGCGAGTTCTGGCTTGAACCAGGGCCGGCTGAGCATTCCTGAGCAACACGGATACCTGGGTGGCCGGGCAGAGCAGCCATTTCCCACCCTGCGTGTGCCTTGCCTGAGGCTCAAATCCCTTCACTGAAAGAAAGGCTGACGATCGAAAGCATTAGCAGCACCTCTGAGTGTGGTTTATTATGGAACAAAAGGGTAACCACAACAGAGAGACGAGGCAGTTAGCGTACTGCCTAACTGCAAATTAATTTTAAGTATATCCCAGAGTGGCCCTTCCAAATCTTGTTAAAGATCATGTGGCCCCCTCCGGAGTATATCTGCAATGCTGGAGATGCAAGGCAGTCTCCACCCTGATCTTCTCCCCCGGGGTTTTCTCCACATCCCTTTTGAACTTACTATACTGTGCTGGTAAGCGGGGGATGGAGAGAGAGAAATACACACGCACAAACGCACACACGATGCCTCCTGGCCAAAAGCTTTGTCACAAAGGAAGCTTTTTTAATGGCAGGATAAATAAGTTCTTAACACCCCAGGGGGCAGCTTCAGAGCCATTCTTCATACGCTTAAAACCTTCGGCCAGACCCAGCTCCTGTTGGCTCATCCTCACTTAACGACCCTGCCCTGGCATCTTTCGCTGCAGAACCGCAGCAGGGCTGGTGTTTTTCTGGGAAGGAACACGCATTTGGCCGTAATGTTCACCCTGGATTTAATCTTGTGTTTAGGAAAAAACATGAGAGATAGATGAGAAAACTTTGCTTGATCTCATTTCCAAAGGCCTGATATGCTCTGGCATCGTCACAATTGGATTAAAACCAGTCTGACTCCCAAAAAAGGACCATGTTGGAGTTGAAGGCTGTAGGTTTAATTTTGGGAGGAGGGACAACTGGGCTCCCCAGCACAGGGGGTGGAGGGAAGGCCGCAGAGGGGTGGGGAGGAGGAGGAGGGGAGGAGGCTGTGTCTGTACAGCAAGCCTCCCCTCATCCTGAATGCAGCATCAATTGGACCCACACGAAAAAACTTCCATGCAATTTATGAATATATATTTGCATCAGGAGAAGTATCCTAGAAATGGAGGGAGGTGATAGTTATTATACTTAGCGTTGATCTGGAGTGTTTACTCAAGGCACTTCGCATACAGTTACTCAACAGTTACTTCTTCTCCCAAAGAGTGATTAACACATGGAATTCACTGCCATAGGAGGTGGCGGCAGCTGCAAGCATAGACAGGTTCAAGAGGGAATTAGATAAGCATATGGAGCAGAAGTCCATCAGTGGCTATTAGCCACAAGGTATAGATAGGAACTCTCAGTCTGGGGCAGGTGATGCGCTCTGTTCTTGGTGCTGGGGGGCAGCAGTGGGAGGGCTTCTAGTGTCCTGGCCCCACTGCTGGACCTCCTGATGGCACCTGGTATTTTTGGACACTGTGTGACAGTGTTGGACTAGATGGCCTGATTCAACATTGGCTTCTCTTATGTTCTCTCAATGTTCTTATGTTGAACAATCTTTGCAAGAATCCCATAAAGCAGTCAGTCTTACTGGGTGGGGAGCGAAGGCAGAAGTCCTAGTGGCTTACTTTGGGCTACCTAGCAAGGTTGTGGATGAAGTGAGATTCGGCCTGGGGACTTTCTGGCTCACATTCATAACCATGATCAGGGCCTCTTTGAGATATTTTTGCCAGCCAGAGCAACATACATCCTCCCCTCCTGGGACACCCTGCCATTGGACGGGTCCAAACCAAGTCCCCGACTGGCGACAGGTGCCAACCCATGAGGTGGGGCCACTCTCCTCACCTGCTGCTGATGGCTAGGAGCAAGCTGAGCCCTCTGTCACCCCCTCAATGTGCTGATGACCCGAGCTGGTACTTGGGGGTCTTGGTGAGAGAACTAGCCCTGAACATGGTGCCATGCCAGTGCTTAATGTAGAGCTCTGCAAAGCTGCCCTCTCCAGGGCTGGCCCAAGGATTTTGTGCGCTCCAGGCTAAGGCATCAAAGCTCCTCCCCCCTGCTCTGTGGCTATGCTCCTTGACCCCCTGCCAGACCATGGCAAGATGCTGCTGCCTGCCCTCTTCATCCCCTGGCAGCAGAGTGCAGCTTGGAGGTGGGAGGCAGCAGTGCCTTCCCCCCAAGCCCCAAGTACCACAGCAGGAAGCTGCCACTCACCTCCTCTCCCCCAACAGTCAGATTAGGCAAGATGGTGAGGTGCAGCACAGAGAAAGAGGGAGGGTTCTGGGACAGGCCCCACCCCCTGATGGATGGGGGGAAGGAGGGGGCAGGCTCCCTGCCAGCTGCCCATTGGGGCTGCCACAGGGAACCAGTTTGGTGTAGTGGCTATTCCCCACACCTCCACATGCAGCTGCTGGTGTGAGCTCGGGTCAGTCACAAGTTATTTCAGAGCTGTTCTCTCAGGAGCAGTCCTCGGAAGAGCTCTCTCAGCCCCACCTACCTCACAGGGTGTCTGTTGTGGGGAGGGGAAGGGAAAGGAGATTGTAAGCCGTTTTGAGACTCCTTTGGGTAGTGAAGGGAGGGGTATAAATCCAGTCTCTTCCTCTTCAAGGGAACAGCTGGGCCAGCCATCGCCCTGTGTAAGTGCCTAGAGACGCCTAGTGGATAGGCTGCCCCTAGACATCTTCCTCAGCTTCTGATATCTCAGCCTTTTGCTGATCTGGTTTCTTCTGCGTTTGCAGTCCAGCATGGCATGGGTAGTGGATCATTAGCCAAGCAACATAAATTCCATTTAGGGTAGGTTAATGGCAGTGTTGCCCTGTTCTCTCAAGCTATATTTAATGTCATTGGGGTTCACAATATTTTGAACATATGAACCTGCCATGTACTGAAATAGAACTCTGGGCCTGTTTAATGTGTCCAGGGCTCTCTGGGCTCTCTGGCTGTCAGTTCTTTCCCAGCCCTGCTACCTGAAGTACCTTTTCCAGGGACCATCAGCAAGCAAACCATATGCTGCTTGACCGACCACTAAGCTAGGGGTCTCTCCTTAGGTGTACAGTTTCCTTTTGACACAGTTCCTAGCACTTATTTTGCTTAGTGAAGTACTGGAATGTGCTGTTCCCATGGTGTAAAGTATGGGCCTGGTACTTCATATTTTCTCCTGATTACATGAAGACCCGATTTGGGAGAGCCAGTTTGGTGCAGTGGTTAGGAGAGAACCGGGTTTGATTCCCCACGCCTCCACATTCATCTGCTGGTGTGACCTTGGGTCAGTCACAAGTTCTCTCAGAGCTGTTCTCTCAAGAGCAGTCCTTGAAAGAGCTCTCTCAGCCCCACCTACCTCACAGGGTGTCTGTTGTGGGGAGGGGAAGGGAAAGGAGATTGTAAACTGCCCTGAGACTCCAAGTGAAAGGCAGGGCATAAATCCAACCTCTTCTTCTTCTATTTGTGCAATTTCTCTGGTCACCTTTCCCCTTCTTTTTAAGAAGAAAAATTATACACAGAGCCCGACCTGTTGAATGCCACTATTGTCTCCCAGACAAAGATCCCACCTGCTTATCCCAGCCAGGTTCAACCCCCAAATCATACGAAAACTAATCACATGACTCGCTAGATTCCAAGGACCTGCCCTGCCCCTGTTACATCATCTGTGTGAATGCAGGGAGGGACCTGGTTTACCACTCCTCCATCCACTGAAGGCCTACTACATGTTGCAAACCAGGCTCTGGTTAACACAGGCTATTATTTATGTAGTTTGTCCTTCATGCCAAATACCCGATAATCCTGGAGAAACTGGATGTCCTTTTGAAAAGTACATGTGATGTTCACTTATCACCTAAAATCCATGCATCAGGGCAATGTCAGAATGGAGTAATGGGAACAGCCTCCCACTGATCAGCTACTCAATTAAATAATGATACTTAATCAAAAACACTAATGAATTCATCAATAAACACCACAGACATGAATATCCGGAGTCTTTTGCATTGCCAAAGAAAATTTAGAGACACTGGATGGATTCGAATGTAAGTTCCTAATTCTTTAATATTATATCTTCTTAATTTGATAAGTATGAAGTTCCTTATTCGTTGAAGCTGTATGTTCCTGTTTACTATATTAATAATATCTCAACTGGAACAAATTGACCTTCCTTATAAACATTTCTTTTCCCCCAGGCAGAGAGACCATCTCTGTTCCCTCTGAAGAAATCTCCACTCCCTCCAACTGATTGGAAACCCTTGTGATAAAATACAGATTGGCAATATGGGGGCACACAGTTGTCAGGTTCAAAAGCAAGCAGGTCCAAGCATTCTTGAAGCAAAGAAAGGCTTTATTGGAATACAATGCTAAAACCCACAGGTGGATGGTTATTGTCAGGAATGGCGGGATGTGATGCTCAGGCATAGTTATAGTATGATACAAACTTGCGACTAGCAAATGAACTTCAAGAGCGCGCGCAGGAAACTCCCGGCGGGAGAGTTACTTAATGATCGGGAGACTGCCTCCCCCCGCCCCTTGGCTTCACAGGACTGGAAAATTCTCAGAGACGCAAGAATAGCCCAAAACCCTCATTCAAGGCCACCGTGATAACACCGAGCTGTGGAGGCAAAGCTCCCACGTTACTGCAAGCATACCTACGCAAGCGCAGAAGCAGGGACAAGATAGGGACCACAGAACAATGAACACATTATGAAACATGAAACAATGAGCCATTTCTGACAACAGTATATCCTTGGCTTCATCTGGCACTTTTGAGATGGGGTTAATAAAACCATTGGGTGATAAATCATAGGCTTTTCATGGAGAAGCTCCAAGTTCTTTCCCCGGATCTCCAGCTAATGTCTCCCAAGCAGAAATGACTCTGGAATCTGTGGACAGCTGCAATGAGATTGGGTCCTGGACCATTGTGTGCCAGACTGCTCTTTATATCCTAGGAAAATTATTTTCATCCAGATGTTTCAATTTCTGTTCTCCCCCACACACACACACTGTAGCAATATCTATTTCAGGGTCCCCCTGCATCCTGGCTTTCGTTTTTTGCTGCTGCAAAAATAGCCTTGGGGCTGATGGTGTGACTTTACTTCTGGGGGAAACCTGGAAGTTACATCAGTCCTCAGCACATAAAAAGCAGGCTAGCCCGCCATGAGGTTCCAAGTTCAAGCCCCAGACTCATTAGCCTGGTTCAGTCATTATGATTTTGGTCTTTCATCCTCACATCCCAGGAGAGAACACTACCTGTGGTCTTCCCGATATGGATGACCTCCAGTTCATGTGACTAGGACAGTGTACACATTTGCTACATGCGTCCATGCAAATGCATACCCTCAGATATATGGGTTTTTGACAACTTCTACTACAGCTGGAAGATAACACACATTCCCATATTCACATAAAAGGGAGACCATGGATATTAAGAGGATTGTGCATGGTGTTACTTTCCCTTTATGAATGACTGGATAATTGTAAAGAACCGAAGGAGGCTCTTGACACTGGAAGCAAAATTTGCTCCCAAGCCCAATACAGGTCCCCCCGCCCCCGTGTTGCCAAAGAGAAAGCCAGTTGTACAGGTTGTAATAAATGAACACTGCCAAACAGTGAGGGGACTGGAGACCAAGTCCTGAGGAAAGGTTGAAGGAGCTGGGCATGTTCAGCTTGGAGAGGAGATGGCCGAGAGGTGATACGATAACTGTCTTCAAGTACTTGAAGAGCTGCCATCTAGAGGATGGCGTGGAGTTGTTTTCTGTTGCCCCAGAAGGTTGAAACCAGTCTTGTCTACTCTGACTGGGAGCAGGTCTCCAGGGTTTTGGCAGAGTTTGTTCACATCACTTATGACCTGATCCTTAACTGGAGATGCTGGGGATTGAACCTGGGTCTCCCTGCATCCAAACCCTTCCCAAGAAATAGCCCCAAATCTCCTCCAAAGAGAAACTTTTCTTTTTTCCCTCTCCCATAGAGGCAAATGATTTTGTGAAACAGGCTCCCCTTTCCAGCTGAGCATCAGTTTATAACCCCAAACACAGTTGCTAAAAAATTATTTCTATCAGAGCCCAAGGAGGGTTTTTGATAAACTATGAACATCTGGCAGGTCTCATCTGTAGGGGTCCCTTCACATCTCCTTTATTTAGGGCTGTCACTTCTTCTGCAGTAGCAGCCTGGCTGTTGCTTAGTTGCATATTCCCAGTGTAGGCAAATCTAAGAGCCCGACTGCGCTCGTTACAAAAGAAACCTGTCCAACAAGAGCCAGTCGGAACAGCCAGTCAGTTTCCAGGTGTCAGCCCGGCTTTGATCCTGCCACCCAAAGTGATTTCATCCTGCATCTGTCAGTGTCATATGACCATCCTCGCGAGTGCTTGACTCTGGTTTCTCGCTTTCAAGCGAGGCATATTTCGTCCCTGTCTTTACAAGTCTTTATAATTCATCCTCTCTGTCTGAGCAACAATTACGGCATTTATCCGAGGGGGTGAGTCACTAAGAGCAGGAAGGGCTCCCTGGGGCGTTAAAGAAGACCTTGTTTTTAGTGGGAGTCTAAGGGGCTTTATTATCATCACAAGTGATCCATGCTCCCTCTGAGATCCTTTCTTGGCTTACAGTAAGTTGCATAGCCTGAGATGCTGTGGGAGATGGGAGCATTTCAACTCAGTGCACTGCAGAAGGAAAAAACTGTATGCAAGTAGCCCCAGGTGTCTAATTATTATTTTAAGATTAATTTTAATGGTTTGGCTCTTTCCGGCTTTCAGATGGCGCAAGAGGGAGGAAAGGTGATTTCCCTCTGTTCCTCACTTCATGAAGGCCAACTACCATCATGAATGGCTTTTTGTCCATGTGAGTGCCCCAGTCCTTTATTGGGGTATCAAAAGGGTATCAAAAGTTTCTCATGATATCCTTGAGGATAAGCTGGTTAAGTGTGGGCTAGATGGTGCAACCATTGGATGGATTCATGGTTGGTTGAAAAACCGTACCCAACAAGTGTTCGTAAATGGCTCTGCGTCTACGTGGAGGGAAGTCTCGAGTGGAGTGCCACAGGGCTCGGTCCTGGGCCCAGTGTTGTTCAATGTTTTTATAAATGACCTGGAAGAAGACATAGAGGGGATGCTTATCAGATTTGGGATTGCTAATTCTGAAGAAGACCGAGTCAGGATTCAAAATGATATAGATGGGCTGGAACAGTGGGCTGAGACAAATAAAATGAATTTCAATAGAGATAAGTGCAAAGTCCTACACTTAGGTACAAAAAAATCAAAGGCACAGATATAGAATGGGAGGGACTTGGCTTGACAGCAGCACATGAGAAAGGGATCTGGGTGTTCTAGTTGATCACAAGCTAAACATGAGCCTGCAGTGTGATGTGGCTGTGAAGAAAGCTAATGCAATCTTAGGATGCACAGAAGCATTGTGTCCAGATCACGGGAGATGGTAGTTCCGCTCTATTCTGCTATGGTCAGGCCTCATCTGGAGTACTGTGTCCAGTTTTGGGCACCACATTTTAGGAAGGATGTTAACAAGCTCGAGCGTGTCCAGAAGAGGGCAACCAGGATGGTGAGAGGGTTGGAATCCAAGGGGCCCGGTCACACTGCCGTTTTGATCAGGGTTCGCTGCTGTTTCCTTGCGCATGTCAGTTTCACGTTCACACGCGCCAATCCGCCTCTCGCCCCAAAGCAGGCTCACTTCCTCAATGATGCCGGGTTTTCCTGACCCCTGGAAAATCAAGTGTTTTCCTGGCACTTCCGCTTTGAATGCGCGATTTCGCCTATCTGGACAGCCCATCTTTTGCAATGATTGCGATTAGGGCCGTCTGAACGCTCTTTGTGCTTTTTTTTTTTTTAAAAAAAGCTTCCGGTTTGAGCTCTTGAGCAAACATGCACTTAATAAATCCATTTAACGTTTAATAATGGATTTATTAAGCGCATGTTTAGTCAAGCACTCAAACCGGAAGCTTTTTTAAAAAAACGCACAAAGAGGCGGGGGCTCCGGCAGCCTGGACGGGGCCAGCAAGGAGGATGGCGGAGATGACGGAGCCTGTTTTCATGGGGCAATGGCAGCAGCAGCAGCAGGGGATTCCCACACACAGTGGCAGCAGGAGCAGCAGCCGCCCGAGCCTCCCTGTGGCCGGCAGGATCGCCTGGAGGGATGGCGCAGCAGCAGGCAAGCGGGTGCTGGAAAAGAGGGGCCGGCTGCATCTAGTCAGCCCAATGTGAAGCAAAATGTTCCTGATTAAATTACAGCGGGAACAAAGCGCAGTTACCTTGCTGTGTGACCAGGGCCCAAGTCTTATGAGGAAAACCTGAAAGAGTTGGGTATGTTTAGCCTGGGAAGGAGAAGGCTTAGAGGAGACATGATTGCAGTCTTCAAATATCTGAAGGGCTGTCATGTAGAAGATGGAGCAGATCTATTCTCTCTTGCTCCAGATTGCAAGACTAGATCTAATGGGTGGAAATTACAAGGGAGTCATTACCGGCTAAATATCAGGAGAAACTTCCTAACTGTAAGAGTGGTTGAGCAGTGGAACAGACTGCCTCGGGAGGTGGTGGATGTTCCTTCACTGGATATTTTTAAGCAAAGACTGGACGACCATCTTTCAGGTATGTTGTAGGGCTATCTTTTTGCTACGCTCCTGCAGAGTGCAGGGGGTTGGACTAGATGACTTGCAAGGGGGTTGGACTAGATGAACTCTAACATTCTATGATTCTATGATTGATGGGGGGAAGATGGGAATCGATCTGTGTCCACCAGCAGAAAGCTGGTTGGATGGATCTAGTCCAATTTTCTTTTTTAAAAAATAGATGGTGTACCCACATGCTTATCGATTGTAATTTGTTTACGAAAACTGTCATACTTTCCCTTTGCTTTGGCTCAGGGCTTGATCATTTCAGGGCCTTCCCAGTGACTGACTGGAATGTTGGCATGTGGGAACAGGTTTATGTACATGATTGAGTAGAATGTTGTTATCACACATTTTCTCTTGTATCTTTGTAAGGAAAAAGACTAGAGATAAAGACCTTTCTTTTCTTTTTTTTTTAAAAAAGGAAAGCTGAGTACTCAGGGAAGGGACATCCCTGTGGGACAAGGCCCTCACAGTCTCGTCACATGTGCTCAATACAGCTGTGGGCAGGGGGCCATCATTTAGTGCCAAAGCATCTGTTTTGCATGCGGATGGTCCCAGGTTCAATCCCCAGCATCTCCAGCTAAAAAGCTCTGGTAGTAGGTGATAGACCTGAGACCCTAGAGAGCTGCTGCCAGCCAGAACAGACAATACTGGTCTCGATAGACCAATGGGCTGACTCAGTATAAATAAAGGGGCTGTTGCTCAGAGGCAGAGCATCTGCACTCAGTCTCCAGCATCTCCAATGAAAAGGGTCAAGTGGTAGGCATGTAAAAGGACCTCTGCCTGAGATCCAGAACAGCTGTTGTCAGTCAGAATAGACAATACTTATCTTCCAGAACAAGGGTCTCCCTATAAAGCGGTGTCATGTATTCTCAAACATGCAAGGAAGAATGTCTGGAAAAAACATGGTTACACCCCCATGTTGGATCTAAGAAACAAAGCTGGGAGAGTTGCCAGGCCTAGACTCAATCTCTCCCCCCCTTCCTTGCCAAACAGCTTATTGATAGGATTTTGACATTTGAGAAAGGACTCCATAATGAAGCACCACCATTTTATTGTCACACTGCTATCGGGGGGGGTTTGTGATGGCCAATACACTTATCAAGCAGAAAATATGTATTTGTTTCTTTCCAAAACTTATGTATTACCTCACCAAGGCTCAAGGAGGCTTACAGGTGATTAAAACCATAAAGAGCCAGTCTGGTGTAGTGGTTAAGTGCGCAGACTCTAATCTGAGAGAACCGGGTTTGATTCCCTACTCCTCCACTTGCACCTGGCTGGATGACCTTGGGCAAGCCATAGTTCTGATAAGAGCTGTTCTTGAAAAAAGAGCAATTTCTGTCAAGAGCTCTCTCAGCCCCACCTACCTCACAGGGTATCTGTTGTGGGGAGGGGAAGGGAGTTTGTAAGCCACTCTGAGACACCTTTGGGTAGTGAAGGGCGGGGTATAAATCCAGTCTCTTCTCTCTTCTTCTTCTAAAGATGACAGTGAAGAATAGATCAGGAATTCCCCCAAACCAGATTTTTAAAAAACAGATGATATGCATCAACACTAATACAGAATCTCGTTATTGTACAAAGGGCACAAGCACCCCAGTCTTCTGAGGAAAAAACGGGTTTTACTTCTTCTTCAAAAAGGCTATCTGCTTCGGTCCTCCTTGAGAAGGTCATTCCACAGTCAGCATGGAGCAGTGGTTAAGAGCGGTGGACTCTAATCTGGAGAACCAGCTCTGATTGCCCACTCCTCCCCATGAAGCCTGCTGGGTGGCCTTGGGCTAGTCACAATTCTCTCAGCCCCACCTACCTCACAGGGTGCTTGTTTTGGAGTGAGGAAAGGAAGGCGATCGTAAGCTGCTTTGAGACTCCTTCAGGTAGAGAAAAGCTACTCATCTGCTTCACAGATCTGGAATAATTATTTGGAGGGCCATTTGTTGCTGTTCAGTCGCACAGTCGAGTCCGACTCTTCGTGACCCCATGGACCAGATTACGCCAGGCCCTCCTGTCTTCTGCTGTCCACTGAAGTTTGCTCAATTTCATGTTTGTTGCATCAATGACACTGTCTAACCATCTCATCCTTTGCTGTCCCCTTCTTCTTTGACCTTCAATCTTTCCCAGCATCAGGGTCTTCTCCAGTGAGTGCTCCCTTCTCATTTGGTGGCCAAAGTATCTGAGCTTCAGCTTCAGGATCTGGCCTTCCAGGGAACAGTCAGGGTTGATTTCTTTTAGGATTGACTGATTTGATCTCCTTGCAGTCCAAGGGACTCTGAAGGGTCTTCTCCAGCACCATAGTTCAAAAAAAATCTATTCTTCGGCGCTCGGCCTTCCTTATAGTCCAGGAGCCCTTATAGTCCAACTCTCGCAGCCATACATTACTATTGGAGGGCCATAGGAAAGCCTTTTATAGATCTGCTTCTCAGGACTCAACTACGTATTATGGATTTCCCCATGTTCATTTTAAATAACTCCCCCCCCCACTGCCGGCTCGCCCACTAGGCGAGCTAGGCGCTCGCCTAGGGCGCTGGGGCCCACAGGGGCGCCAAAGCGCCCCCGGCCCCACCCCCGGTGAAGCCGGCACTCCACCCCCTGTCTCCAGCCGGCGCTGGGACTGGGAGGGAAGGGGCGGCCGGCGCTCCACCCGCGGCTCCCCCCCCAAGCCCTTGGGGGGGGTGGAGAGGTGGGGCGGTATGGCGCCGGCTGGCCAGCGGGGACTCTCCCCGCTGCCGCCGCCCCCGCCAGTCTGAGCGCCCTTCCGGGGCGCTTCAGAAGCCCTTGGGGGGGTGGAGAGGTGGGGCGGCATGGCGGCGGCCGGCCAGCGGGGACAGACCCCGCTCGCTGGCCGCCGCCAGTCTGAGCACCCGTCCACTGGGAGGGAAGGGGCGGGCGTTCCAAGGCCGCCCCTTCCCCGGCTCTTCCGGGCCCCTCGCAGCTGCGAGGGGCCCGGGAGACGCCGCGCCACCCGTTCCCCGGCGCCCCGCAGCTGCAAGGGGGCCGGGAGAGCCGCCCGCCCGTTCCCCGGCTCTCCCCGGCGCCCCGCGGCTGCGAGGGGCCCGGGAGACGCCCGCCCCGGCTCCCCGCGCCCGCGGCTGCGGTCCCCGGCTCTCCCCGGCGCCCTGCGGCTGCGAGGGGCCCGGGAGAGCCGCCCGCCCGTTCCCCGGCTCTCCCCGGCACCCCGCGGCTGCGAGGGGCCCGGGAGAGCCGCCCGCTCGTTCCCCGGCTCTCCCCGGCGCCCCGCGGCTGCGAGGGGCCCGGGAGAGCCGCCCGCTCGTTCCCCGGCTCTCCCCGGCGCCCCGCGGCTGCGAGGGGCCCGGGAGAGCCGCCCGCTCTTTCCCTGGCTCTCCCCGGCGCCCCGCGGCTGCGGGGGGGCCGGGAGAGCCCGCCCGCCCGTTCCCCGGCTCTCCCCGGTGCCCCGCGGCTGCGAGGGGCCCGGGAGAGCCGCGCCGCCCCTTCCCCGGTTCTCCAGGCCCCACCGGGAGGTTGGCATCTCCGGTGGGGTGGGCGCCCCAGGCTTTCCTGCCTAGGGCGCCCAGACACCTGGGGCCGGCCCTGCCCCCCCCCCATTTTGCAAATACAGTCTGAGGGATTACTTTATCAAGGAGGAGAACAGCATGGGGAGAGAGGGACACTTAAGCCTTTCCTTCCCTGTTATTTTCTCCCTGGGAAAAGCTGCTGGAAAACGTGTAGGAAGCAGCCAGCAACTGTGCAGGCCCCAGGGGGATGCCAGTCACTCCCTTATACCACTAGTGGCTGGGAACAAGCTGAGACCTTGAGGTGCATCAGACACACGTACACCCCATTGTGCCACCACCAAGTAGTCACTTGGGTAGCTTGGCCAGAAAACCAGCTGGTTATGCACCTCCAGTGGATAATACCTTATTTTACGGGACCATGCCTGCAGAAGCTCCCTGCAAGAGCATTGTCACACCATGCTTAAAATCCGCTGGCTTGTGCAAGAGACGGATAAACCAGATAAAGGGCAGCTGGCATATAAATGGCTGAGATGGGACAAATGAACAGTGTCGACAGGGAAACGAGACAGAGAAGAAGTGAGCAGAGAGAGAGAGAGAGATGCTCAAGGATAGCAGAATAAAATGGAGAGAGAGAGAGAGAGAGAGAGAGAGAGAGAGAGAGAGAGAGAGAGAGAGAGAGAGAGAGAGAAAGTGCATGCAAGGAGAACAGATCAGCACAGGCTCAAAAGCCATCAGGTGCATTGCATGAAACTGTCATATCTCAATCGCCCACAAGTGAGGACACCCTTGGTAAATCCAGAAGGATTAACGCCTGGGGCATTTGATGGCACGTTCGTCATCGTCTGCTTTGAAGGCATCTTTCTGTCTGGCAGAAGCATAATCTCAGCACAGATCCTTTCGCTTGTCACTCGCAGACAGTGGATTGCGAGAGGGTGATGGGAGACTGGGATGAAAGGAAGGTCGTCTTGAGGGTGTTTGGTTCTCAAAGTGGGGGACAACTGCCTCCTGGGTCCTCAAGGCATCACGATGCACAACGATGCAGTGGACATATGTACAAACATACATTTCCCTTAGGCAAAAACCTTCTTGTTCCAAACATCACTCTCCTTTCTTGGTCTTCTCCATCACATTGGACAGGAAGATGGAAGCAAAGGGAAAAGACTAGCTGTTAGACCATATTGAGAAGTGGTTAGCATGGTTAGTGAATTGAACTGGGCTCTAGAAGACCCAAGTTCAAATCCCATATGTGTCATAAACCTTGCTTGGTCACTGTCTCCCTCTCAACTAGGGATGGGCATGAACTGGATCACAGACCTAATTTTTCCATGAACTAGGGCCCAGTTCATGGTCTGTGAGCCCAGTCTGTGCCATCCTGCCAACACAGACCTCCCACACAGCCATAACCCTCCCAGGAGGTTCATAAGGTCCATGTCAGCAGGGCTTGCAAAAGCCATTTAAAGGGAATGTGTTCCCTTTAAATGGCTTTTGCAAAGCTGCATGGTGCATGAGTGATGGCTGAGTGGCGACTTCATCCACTTCCAGGTCACGCATTCCTTTGTAAGCTGAATGGCATCACGTACCAAACAGACAACAACCTGGTCTGTTAAATGTGGAGGTTTGTGGTCCAGGAGCCCATAAACCCCACAGACCTCCAAACCTCAATGGACTGCCATGTTTTTGGATTGTGCCCATCCCCACCCTCAATCTAACCCACTTCACAGAGTTGTTGAGAGGATGAAATGGAGAAGGAGAGAACCAGGCACACTGCCCTGAGATTCTTGGAGGAAAAAATGGGATATAAATGTACTAAGTAGGTAGGAGTTGTTGGTTGAGGAAGGTGCTAAGGTTTCCAGGTATGAGGAAAGGGGCAGGGGAAACCTCAAGTCCCCTTGGAATCAGCCAGAGGGAAGGCCTCTAATCCAGTCCCTTCTAGTTCTTCTCCTTTCTTGATCACGGAGAACTACAAAGGTTTGTACAAGACTGCCTCCTGTTCCTTATTCCTTTGTTTCGGGAACACTCACATAAAAGAAGAAGTTCCCCATAATGGCACAAAACAACTTAAATTCAATACACTACCAAGGCAATTAATGCCAAGACAAAAAATAGTAACATTCCATATGACAGAACTAATAACAATCAAGACATTATGTTCTTTATGATCTCACTTCTCCTGTGCTCCACTGCGGCAGCTTTTCTCATCTCAGCAGGCCCTTCCGCAGGTGCCCTCCTACAAATGGGGCAGGATCAACAACCACCCATACGCGTGCCTTCTGTCTTGTGGCCCCCACCTTACGGAATGGCCTAGCCCGAGGAGGTCAGGGAGGGCCCCCCCCCCCGCCCTTCTGGCTTTCTGCAGACTATGCAAAACTGAATTATTCAGGAGGGCACTTTTACATAGGTAATAGGGCTGATTAAGGGCTGTGGACTACTGTGTATGGTTTGTACTGTTGTCGGAGCCGACTATTTTATTCCTGTGTCATTAAACGTGTCATGTTAATGCTTATGCTTTGCTTCAGCTCTGATTAGGTAATCAAGAAGCTGAGAAAAGCCAAACCAAAATGAATAAAATACTAAGATTAATACCAAAAATAAAAAAATGAATTCATAAATGTTAATGTAATAGCATGCCTCAATGTAGCATCTCCTAACGCGGGAAAATTATTAAACAGGATAATGACAAGCATAAGGCTATCCAGTAAGTCACTTTCAAAAAGCCAGCCTAGTAATCACCACCCTTCCTTGAAGCTGATTTTCACCTGGCAATTACACTGTTCACTTTGGCTAATGAGGTAATAATTTGATAAGGATGACCTTTCCAATTAACAATCAAGGCTTCATCCCTGAGACGAAGCACCTGGAAAGAGTTCTTCCAGTTCAACCTTATACAGATTACAAAACCGTTAGGCTCCTTCTCTTACATAATTTAAAGGGAAAGGACTGTTAAGCATGATCATCAGTCTGTCTGTCTGTCTGTCTGTCTGTCTGTCTGTCTGTCTGTCTGTCTGTCTTCTGTATCATCTATCTATCTATTTGGGAATTCTAACTGGTCGGTCTATCTATCTATCTATCTATCTATCTATCTATCTATCTATCTATCTATCTATCTATCTATCTATCATCTATCTATCTATCATCTATCTATCTATCTATCTATCTATCTATCTATCTATCTATCTATCTATCTATCTATCTATCTATCTATCTATCTATCTATCTCTACAGAATAGACCTGACTAGGAGAGAGGGAAATATACACATTTAAAAGGATATTCTGATTGAATGTAGCAAATATGATTTTCTTCTGAAAAATCTACAACTTTTTAACCAATTACTTTCAAAAATATTAGTAATAGTCATGGGATGAGTTGACAAAATCCATAGATAATGAATATTCATTCCAACAGATTTCTGCAATCCAAATCCTATTGCATTGTTTGTTGGATGTCTCCCCCCCCCCCGTTGCTTGTATTGACTTACACTGAGTAATCTGCCTGGAGTCTCAGTAAGAAAGGCGGACTATATTTATCATGAATAAATAAAAAGCATTTCTTTAAGTGGCATTTTCCTCCTCTTTTTCCTACCCCTGCCTTTCAAATGTGGCTCTCTGGGACCATTCAAGGAAGTCGATACATTCATAAATTAATTTTCTGGCTCCCTTGTTTCAGCAGTACTTCACTTGCATTCAGGTCTTACCACTGGGTCACAGAGCTGGAAGAGGCCATACAGGCGATCTACTCCAAACCACACACCCCACCCCGCTCAATGCAGGATCAGCCCTGACAAATGTTTGTCCAGCCACTGCTTAAAGACTGCCAGTGAGGGGGAGCTCACCACCTCCCTAGGCAGCCAATTCCACTGTTGCACAACTCTTTCTGTAAAAAAAGGTTTTCCTAAGATCCAGCCGGTACCTTCCTGCCCTTAATTTAAACCCATGATTGTGAGTCCTGTCCTTTGCTGCCAACAGGAACAGCTCCTTGCCCTCCCCGAAGTGACAGCCCTTCCAATACTTCAAGAGAGCAATCATGTCCCCCTCAACCTCCTCTTATTCAGATTGAACATTCCCAAGTCCCTCAGCCTTTCCTCACAGGGCTTGGTTTCTCTTTATGGATGAGGAAGCCTATGTCAAAGGAACTAGCTTTTGTGGAGAACTCGCCTCCACAGTAGACTCGCTGTTTTCCCTTTCTAGTTTCTCTTTTGTGGATTCTTGGTAGAGAAATGGGTGTGTGTGTGTGCGTGCACACAGTCACACAGAGAGATTTATTTTAAAAAATCAGCTTCCCTCAATGTTCTTTAGATGCCGAAACCCAGGCAGCGACCTCCAAAGTTACCACGGAGTTCTACTTTAAATGGCGGCCCCTTTAGTACTCTGCATGCTTTTCTTGCTGGTCTCTTGCTCATCCATTAGTAAGATGTGGGTAGCAGCTCAGGCAGGCTAACACCCTGTTATGTTCTACGTAACATGAACTTGCACAAATTGCACCCTACTGAGCCAAATACAGCCTGCCAACCATATATTTGCATGATCTGTCACTATTCAGCATACCCACTGTCAGGGCCCGTTCAGTGTGTTTTGTTTCCCTAAACAATGTACAGCTATCACCTCCTAGGCCCGCACCGCCATTGGCCAGCCAATGCCGCAGACTGGCAAAGGGTGGCAGGGGACTAGGAGGGCATGCCCTTCACCTCTCATGCTGCTGGTTACTGGGGGGAAGCTGAGTCCTTGCAGTGCATCAGCACCCTCCTCATTGTGCTGTCCCAATACTACATAGATGGCTGGGGAGGAAACTGGACCTACACGCCACATTTGTGGTCTCAGACAGCAGCAACAAGAAATTTATCAAGCTTCTCGTGGGCTACCATACCATATTTGGCTGGTGGGATACAAGCTTATTTTGTTTGCACACACAAGGACACTTGAAGCTGCTTTTTACTGGACACAGACATCTCGGGTTGCCAGGTCCTTCTTCTTTGCTGACGGGGGGCCTGGGGGGCTTTCCTGGAGGGGTCGGGGCCATCCCCAGTGTGATGGCGTCAACAGAAGTGATGTCATCATGTTGGGAAATGGCACCCCACACACCTGAACCCCAAACAGCGAATTCGCCGCTGGAGTTCAGGCCCTCCCCCCCCCACCTCTTGCAAACAGCATTTAAAGCAGGGGGTGTCGAACTCATTTGTTATGAGGGCCGGATCTGACATAAATGAGACCTTGTTGGGCCGGGCCATGTGTGCCATAAAAGGTAATGCCAGGTAGCGGAGATATAAACTTTATAAAGGACACAAACACAAAGGGATTTTTTAACTTAAAATAAAAAACATGCTTAAAACATCAGCACTCTTGCAATATTTTGTTTATTTAACAGTGTCCGATAACGGACACCTCTTGCTCTGAATTATTGCATCAAAATGTCTGTGCTGTTGCAATCCTGAGTATGCTGTTCAGGTGTGTATCTGTAAGCTGCAAACTTATGATGGCTCAGCAGCAGCAGAACTAGAAGAAGCAGCAGAAGACAGGCAGTTCCACTGCGGGGCTGATAGAAGCCCTCCAAGGGCCTGATCTGGCCACCGGGCCACATGTTTGAAGCCCCTGATTTAAAGGGATGCTTTAAATGCTGTTTGCAAGTAGCAGGGGCCGTGTGTGCCTGAACTCCAGCGGC
The DNA here is from genome assembly GCA_029375565.1 of Gekko gecko. Taxonomy (NCBI): domain Eukaryota; kingdom Metazoa; phylum Chordata; class Lepidosauria; order Squamata; family Gekkonidae; genus Gekko; species Gekko gecko. Next base: position 330,708,253 of record JAPDNY010000001.1, on the reverse strand, counting down.
GAATTCACTGCTTGGAGTTCAGGCATGGGGCCAGCGGCTGCCCCGCTCCCTCCCTCCTGCAAGATTGAAAGGACCCTCCAGCTGATCAGTGGGCCACGTGCTCCTGCTGATCATGGAGGGCCCTTTAAATCTAGCAGGAGGGGAGGGAGAGGGGTGGCCGCTGGTGGTCATTCTGGGGGTTGGTCTTCCTCCCGTTGACCAGCTGGCTGGCGGCAGGCGGGAGCCTGCAAAATCAGAGGATCTCCTGCCCCTGCCTATGGACTGGCATGGCTATGAACATCATTCTACCAAGATTCATGTTGACTAAAGCCCTTAGAACAACACATTCTTAACTGTGGGAACTGGGGCTATTAGATCCTAAAATTACTTCCCAGCAGGGCTCTTTTTGTACCCAGGAACTCCTTTGCATATTAGGCGACACACCCCTAATGTAGCCAATCCTCCAAAAGCTTACAGTAGCCCCTGTAAGAAGAGCTCTGTAAGCTCTTGGAGGATTGGCTACATTAGGGGTGTGTCACCTAATATGCAAAGGAGTTCCTGCTACAAAAGAGCCCTGCTTCCCAGGAAGAGAGAGACAGGTTATGGTGAGCAATTGAGCTGAGAAAGGAAACTCAGTCCCAGACTTCCTGCATCATTTGGTCTAGCTTCAAAGTGCCACGATGGAGCGTACCTGGTCTTCTGTCTTGGCACTTTAATTTCCATGATCCAGATTTTTGAAGCAAATGGTCAAGAGTAGGTGTGGAGGGAAACTTTGCACCCCTAAATTCTAATTCAGGGTTTCCCAATGTGGTGCCTGTTATGCCCTAAGACCAGGAACAAGAGCAGGCTAGTAGCGGCCGAGCTCCGTTCCTGAGAACAATAGGGACTAGGCTCCTGAGCTCGCCAAAAGGGAGCCTATGGGAACATTGGCGGGAGATTCAAACCCGCCAATAGGATTGTGGGGCGTCCCCCCCCTAACTGTATATAGTTGGCCTCCGGCCGTTGCTGTGTGTCTTTGTTGTGAAGTATGAATAAACGTGTCTTCTCTTATGTCATCGTCCATAAGAACATAAGAGAAGCCAATGTTGAATCAGGCCAATAGCCCATCTAGTTCCCATCTATACCCTGTAGCTAATAGCCACTGATGGACTTCTGCTCCATATGTTTATCTAATTCCCTCTTGAAACTGTCCACGCTTGTAGCTGCCACCTCCTCCTGTGGCAGTGAATTCCATATGTTAATCACTCTTTGGGTGAAGAAGTACTTCCTTTTATTGTTCTAACCCGACTGCTCAGCAATTTCATGGAGTGCCCACGAGTTCTTGTATTGTGAGAAAGGGAGGAAAGTACTTCTTTCTCAACCTGCTCAATCCCATTCATAATCTTTTTTTTTTTTGCATTTTTTATTGTTTTTTACAAAAAAAACAAGCAATCAAACAAACAAAACAAAACATAACAAAACAAACAGACAAACAACAGCTACAAAACAAAAGAAAACAAACAAATATACAACTTCAATCACTGATAAATACATAATTACAAAGTTCTTCAATTTTACGTTTAAAACAAAGTACTCCTAAACCACTGTTCTAGTATACCCATTCATAATCTTATAAACCTCGATCATGTCACCCCTCAGCCGTCGTTTCTCCAAGCTAAAGAGCCCCAAGCGTTTTAACCTGTCTTCAGAGAGCCAGTTTGGTGTAGTGGTTAAGTGTGCGGACTCTTATCTGGGAGAACCAGGTTTGATTCCCCACTCCTCCACTTGCACCCGCTGATGTGACCTTGGGTCAGTCACAAGCTCTGGCACAGCTGTTCTCTCAAGGACAGTTTCTTTCAGAAGTTCTCTCAGCCCCACCTACCTCACAGGGTGTCTGTTGTGGGGAGGGGAAGGGAAAGGAGTTTGTAAGCCACTCTGAGATGCCTTTGGGCAGTGAAGGGCGGGGTATAAATCCAAACTCTTCTTCTTCATAGGGAAGGTGTTCCAACCCTTTTATCATTCTAGTTGCCCTTCTCTGCACTTTTTCCAGTGCTATAATATCCTTTTTGAGATGTGGCAACCAGTCCGAGTCATGAGGCACGAAACCCAACACTTTACAGAGCCCATGGGTGCCATGTCAAAAAAAACAACAACCCAGTATTGGCTTTGGTGCCCACCAAGCTTTTCAGAAAGTGGGCAGAACCACTATAAGGTAGGGCTTGTTTTTTTGGCTACCCTGACCCAAATGAAAGAGGTTTCCATTGGAGGATCAGGACTTTCTCATTCAAAACATCATTATTAGCACATTGGCTGTTGCTATGTCTGCTGGCAGAGAATTCACTTGAAAAACTGCTTTGTAAATGAATGACCCAAATTTCCGGTCAAGGGTCTGTGGCTACTGCTATTAGATGACTCATCAAAATGTCTTTTGCCCCCCTGCTTGGAGGCCAGCTCGAGATATTACCCATCCCATGATTTCATTCTGCCTACTTGACATTCATCTGGCCTTTTCAATTAGCTTTGTTATCTCCTTTCTCCACTTTCTATGCTAAATTCTTATACAGTTCTCCATCCAAACTTTATGACAGATGGGGATGAATGCATTTTATTTACCATTACAGTTGCCACTCAGTTCACCCCAAGGCAAAATTTGAAGTGAACTTTGGTTCCCTGATCAGGTAAAGCATCTAAAGGATTCTGAAAAGAGCTAAAAGAGTTTTGATAAGACTAGTAGAATTTTTGTAGAGGGGTGAAATTTACACAGCCCTATTTTAATATGGCTAGAATTTATCTCCCTCGCTCTTTTAGATACACAAAATGAATCTGTGCCTCTTTATTCACTCCCCCCCCCAGATATACAAAATGTCTCAGCTATATGTAGCAATAGCACCCTATGGCCTGATGCTGACATACAGATGCAGCAAATATTTGGTTAGAATGGGACTGAGCTGAGCAAAAATTCGTTTGGGAATTCCTCCATTTTGAAACACAGGGGACACACACACACAATTGCAATGGACCTCCTGACGACACCTGGTATTTTTTGGCCACTGTATGACAGAGATTTGGACTGGGTGGGCCATTGGCCTGATCCAACATTGGCTTCTGTTACGTTCTCTTATGTTCAGTTCCCTCTCTGTTTTTTTACTGCAACATGCTGATCACACTCCCTGCTGCTACTGTGCTGGTTTTTAAAAATTATTGTATCCACAAGACACCAGAATCACTCCGACCTGACTTTAGATTTCAGGTTTCCAACTTAGCCTAGAAACTTGGGAGTGGAACTTGGGGTGGGGATTTGGGGAGGGACTTCAGTGGCATATAATGCCATAGAGTCCACCCCCAAAGCAGCCATTTTCTCCAGAGGAACTTATCTCTGTTGTCTAGAGATTAGTTGTAATTACAGGAGATCTCCAGGCTCCACCTGTGCTTGTGTGTGTGTGTGTGGGGGGGTTACCAGCTCTGGGTAGAGAAATGCCTGGAGATTTTGGGGGTGGAGTCTGAGGAAGGCAGATTTTGGGGAAGGGAGGGGCCTCAGTGGCATAGATTGCCATACAGTCCACCTTCCAAAGTGGCCATTTTCTCCAGAGGAATTGATCTCTGTTATCTGGAGATTAGTAGTAATTCCAGTAGATTTCCAGACTTCACTTGGGGGGGGGAATGGCAACCATTGAATAGCAAAATCTCATAAGAACATAAGTGTTGGACCAAGCCAGTGGCCCATCCAATCCAACATTCTATCACACAGTGGCCAAAAATACCAAGTGGGAACAATTTTGGAACAATTTTGGGGTAAGAAAAAATGAAACCCAGATGGGGCCAAAGAGCAGCAGAAGACCACCAGAAAGGGATGGCCATGTAGCTCCTCACCTGCTCCTCACTCATGAATATCTCCTCTTTTCTGCACTCCTAAGCCCTGGATGACCATTGTCTATGGAACCTAGAAAAGCCCACAAAAACCTAGCTCAGACATTGGGGATAAGCTATGGTTTGGCTAGCAGGAACGTGCTGTAGGCATGCATTCTTCCCCGACTCCTTCCTTCATTTCTGTGCACATGCCTTTTTCTTCGTTCATTTTGTGACAAGACAAGCAGGATCCTGATTCTGGTTTGCAAACAATTATGGTTCATGTGGGATTGGTCATCGTGTCTGAACTGGTCCATGATTGCTGCAGTGACAGTAGAAAAGCTAGGCCAGGCCTAATCTGACCTAGTCCAAAGGTGCTCTCCAAACTGGAACTTTATCATCTTGAGATGGGGAACTAGAAATGCCAGCCTCCTCTTGGGACCTGGGAAGCCCTTGGAATTACAGTTCATCTCCAGACTGCAGAGATCAGTTCCTCTGGAGAAAATGGATGCTTTGGAGGGTGGATTAGGGTTGCCAAGTGACTTACTTGGCACAGTGGGGGAGAGTCGGTCCTGGTCCAGGAGATTCACATGCAGCGCGGTGATGTCTCCCAGAAGTGACGTCATCATGTTGGGCATGTTGCCAGCTGATGCTCTAGCAATCAGCCTGAAAACTCTATGGTACCATAGAGTTTTCAGGCTGATTTCTTGAGTGTTGGCTGGCGACGTGCCTGCCGCGATGATGTCACCTCTGGGTGATATCATCACGCTGAACACGTCAGCCCGAACCGGGTACTTGGGGGGTGGGGTTCCTCCTGCCAGCATGATCCAGACTAATGGATTGGGGGCCCTTTCAGTGGGAAAATCCCTGCCCCCCCAGAGGACCTGGCAGCCCTAGGGTGGACTCTATGGCTTTGAACCCCTGTCCTCCCCAGGTTCTATCCCCAAATCTCTAGGAGTTTCTCAACCTGGATCTTGCAAAAAAAAAAAAAAAACACCATTCCCTGCTAGGTGCCTGGGGGAATCTGGCAATGCTATCCTGTCCTATCTGGGGCCTAGAATAATCTAGAAAGGTGTTTTCCCTTTTTGGGTACTACTGTGCTGGTTTTGTTCTTCAGCTATTTTAAGCAAAGGAGGTTGAAATGTACTCTGAAAGAGAGACGGTAAAAACATAGGCACCCACCCAAAACGTTTAATTTTGGGTAGTGCTGCCAACAGTGTGTAGAAGTTGAATGAAACTTAAGCAGGAGTTTGTAAACTGAGAGTTTTAGTCTAGACGATGGAGATTTTGTGTTAAATGTGAACAAGGTCTGCTAATTATACAATATTAAGTTCGCATTTATTAAGGGCTTGGAAAAAGCAAAGAAATGATTAATAGATGTTTAATAAGGGGCTGTTCAATAATTATAGATTGTTGGGAAGCTGTGTGGGTTGTTTGTAACAAACGTCTGCAGCATGTCATAGGGATAGGCTAATTGTGCGTTCTGCTCACGCTTCCGTCGTATGCCCGGCTAGCTTTAGAAAGGGTAGAAATCTACTGCTCTTTGCGTTGGGCCATCAGTGGCCTACACGGGAAGCTCTTTCTTGACCCTCTGCTGTTTACAAATTGATTGGGTTTTGAGAAGAATTTTAGAAATCACATCGAGGTACTTCATCCAGTTCCATTCATCCAGTTTTTATTATTCACACCAGTCCTTAATCCCTTAGGTAAGACTTAGTGATGTCATGCATCGATGGTGATGTTTGTATGTAGATTATAACTATTTGTGGGGGGGGGGCATGAAATAATGCTCACGCTTAGGTTAATTATAACTTGTGGAAGAACATGGGCTTTTTTTGGATTGTTGCGATAAAGTGGTGAAAGGCAGCGTCTACTTTCCAGTGTATCTGATGGTTAAGAATCTTAACTTTCATTTTTAAGCATGACCAAGTGTTTAGTCCTGGTGGTATTGGGTAAGATATTAGTTAAAAGGTAAAGGGAGCAGGAGGTGATGCTAGAGGGGTGTGCTGATTGGGGGCTTCCAAAGCTCAAAGGAAAAGACTTTTTCACCTCTAAAAGACCCTTGCCTCTTTCTGTTGACCCCTGATTCTGATGTTCAGGGCCTGCCTACATTCTCTCCTATTGTTCCCTCACTGATAATAGTCTAAGCCGTGCCAGCTCAAGACATTTGGCTGCCTGAGTTGGATCATAAAATGGTGTCCTTCCTCCTCCATTGGAGTCCGTCTATATTCTGTCTCCCACCTAGGGTTGCCTGGTCTCTCCTGGCCACCAACGGGGGATGGGGGTGTAGGGTTGCCATATCCAGGCTGGGAAACTTCTAGAGATTTGGGGAAGGAGCCTAGAGAGGACAGGGACTTCAGTTGAGTACAGAGGCACAGATTTCACCCTCCAAGAATCCATTTTCTCTTGGAGAATTGATTTTTGAAATATGGAGATGAGCTGTGATTCCAGAGGATCTCCAGGTCCCACCTGGAGGCTGGCATCCCTACCTCTACTGTCTAGAGGAGTTAATTTTCCTTGCTGGCTCTCCCCCAGCCCTCTTTAAAAGCTGCCGCATAGCAAGCCATGCATGCCTTAGCGGGACTTCCTGAGCTCTTGCAAGACACTTTGTAGCATTAGATTCCGATCAACCTTTGGGCTGATGTTACGTAAGCCAACAGGATTCATTTTACAGCGCTGTCAGGATGACTGAGGATGCTTCAGAGTGACAGACAGCAAGGGGAATCTAAAAGCAAATGTTTTCACAAGGAGAGCTAGAATGTCATTGGAAAGAAAAGCATTTGCCAGCTCAATTACGGATATTTGTGAAAGACAATGAGCAGCTTCAGTACAGCAGCACCTGAAGTTGGTTAGCTGGAGATAACTTCATATAATTCCAGATTATTTTAGCAGCTGTTGATACCCAGAAACCAGCCAAGAAGTGGTTTATGTTTTCTTGTGCAGACTGGAAGTGCTCGAGCAACCATTGATAACGGCATGGGTCGTGATCATGGGTTGCGATTGGCTGGACTTTTGGGGTTGCACAGGGACAGGTCAGACAGCACACCAAAGGACCGTGCAGAAGTGACAGAAAGAAACTCAGCCACCAAAGCTGCCCAGCTCAGTGTTTGAGCTGGGTGGTAACAGTATGAACAAGAAGAACTGAGCTGAGGCTCTTCTCACATGCAGCATGTGGCAGTTGAACATGGTATATTTGCCTGGTGATTCTGTTCATGGCAAAGTTCTCAGTGCGTCTAACAGAGACCAGGCACCTTGGGAAGATTTAGAGCAGAACTCACCAAGCTGCCTTATACTGAGTCAGATTACACCATTTGGCCTACCGGGGTCATCAATCTTGTCGGATCTCACTAGTAGCGGCTCTCCAGGGTCTTGGGTGGAGAAAGTTTTTGTCAATAATGGCTATGTGAGTCTTCTAAACGGCAATGCTAGCGATTGAACTGACCTTCCGCATACAGAGCAGAGGCTCTTCCATTTAACCATTGTCCCTTACTTAAACTGGTTTGGCACTTGGTATTAGCTACAATGCTGGGCAGCAACTCTCCAGGGTCTCAGGCTAGGGTTCCCAAGTACTTACCGCGTGGGAGCGGGGGATGCATGCTCCCCGGCCGTACCAGTCCTCCTTGTAACGCACCATGCCATTGCCAGGAAGTAACACCAGGCAACGCTCTGGCAATGGAGCTGAAAACTCGATGGTACCATCGAGTTTCCAGCTGCATTGCCAGAGCGTCGCCTAGCATCACTTCCTGGCGACAGCATGGTGCTCCGCACCTGTCCTTCCCCCAGGGATGGTCCTGCGAGGACGTATCCATCCCCCGCTCCTACGTGGTAAGTTCTTGGCAAGCCTATCTCAGGCAGAGGCCTTTCACATCAGCCTTTTTTACTGGTGGTGCTGTGGACTGAACCTGGGACCTCCCACATGCCAAGTAAATGCTCTATTACCGAGCCACAGGAGCTTATGGCTTAATTCTCACACGACAGCATCAAGGTATCTTTCAATGCTGCTGCTCCCTGCCTTGCCCTCTTTCCCTCCATTCAGAACTTGTGATGCAATCTGTCCCTCTTCTGGTTGTTATAACCTCTCTCATTAAGTCAGCTCAGCTACTGTGGGAAGCCCCAGTAATTAAATAATTTGGGTTACAGAATATTCAATTAAATGTAATTACATGGGCTATCATCTTGCCTGCCTCCTCCCTCAACCCCAGCTGCGTCCCTGCTCAAAAGGTACATGGCTGAATGTTCCCCTTCTTTGATATTGGGGCAAACAATATTGAGGGTTTGGGTGCAAAAACCTTCTGTTAGAGATGCTGGGGGGGACACATTGCGGGAGCTGGAAAAGTTGCCCCTCTTGGGCTGACATCACTGGAAGTGTTGTGCCTACATCATCCAGAAGTGACATAAGCAGTTGGGGGCAACACTCTGTTTTTTGGGCAAAGCTCTATGGTGAAATCACTCTCAAGCCATAGAGCTTTGCCCAAAAACCTGAGCATTGCTTTTTCGGCGTGCCCGAGTCACTTCCGGGTGAAGTGGGCACATCATGTGACATTGCTGTTGAGGAGGGGGATTTCCTCCCACCGCTCAACTGGCTAGCAGCAGGCAAGAGCCCACAAAACCAGGCAATCCCCTGCCCCCAACTAGGGAATGGCCACCCTACAAGAACCCAGTGTCATCTATCTTCCCCATTTTAAAAGTCATTCCCAGCTGAGATAAAAATGCATACATTTCATGCAATCAGCGTCCGTTACCTCCATTCTGATTGACAGCATTCAGTTTACTAAGTGAGGAGCAGGAATGGGGGGGGGCACTTGTGCTTACTACGCTGCATTTACCTAGTCCATTTTTATCCTGTTCTTCCTCCCTGGAGCTAAGAGCAGCATATATGATTCTGGAGAGCCAGCTTGGTATAGTGGCTAGAGAGTCGGTCTAGGATCTCAGAGAGCCAGGTTCAAATCCTCTCTCAGCCATGCAAGCTCACAAGTTGACTTTGGGCCAGTGGTATTCTCACAGCCTAACCTACCTTACCAGGTTATTGTGAGGATAAATAGTAAGAGAGGAAAGTGACAGAAGAGGAAGAAGAGGAAGAAGAAGAGGAGATTGGATTGATACACTGTCCTTCACTGGGAGTCTCAGAGTGGGTTACAATCTCCTTTCCCTTCCTCTCCCCACAACAGACCCTCTGTGAGGTAGGCAGGGCTGAGAGAACTCTCTTGAGTACTGCTCTTGAGAGAACAGCTCTGAGAGAACTTGTGACTGACCCAAGGTCACACCAGCAGCTGCATGTGGAGGAATAGGGAACCAAACCCATTTCTCCCAGATTAGAGTCCACACCCATAACCACTATACCAAGCTGCTTTGGGTCTTCATTGGAGAGAAAGGAAGGGCATAAATAAATATATAAGTAAATAAATAAATTTTTCCTATTTTATTCTTACAACAACGCTGTGAGGTAAGCAGGGCTGAGTGAGAGTGATTGGCCCAAGGTTACCCAGTGAAATTCTGTGGCAGAGTGGGGATCTTGAACCTGGGTCTCCCAGATCCTAGTCTGACCACCCAACATGGCCATTACAACATGTTGACATGCATCCCCAGCATGACGATTTTAAAACCCTTTCATGGCCCATCAGAAATGGAAGGAAGCAAATGAGTGATAAAACACTCTTTGACACGTGACAGGACAATACAGATGGCAAGCTCACTCGGGGGTAACATGGAAACCACAGTAAAGTTACCACACGGCAAATGGATACCTGTATTCACCCAGACAGAGGCAGCTGTCAGAGGGCCCAGTCCCCAGCCACTGCTCTTTCCTGGTAACAAGAAGACCCCTTTCTTGAGACTATTCACACTACAAATTGAAATGGCCTAGTAGTAATTGATTATCTCTTCCTGAGGGAACCCGGAAACTGCCTTTCTGTGAGACGTCAGAGATTGTGGAAGTTCTGTATTCAAAGCTCCCAGTGACTTTTAAAAAGACCTTAATTTTCAAGCCCAAGGCAAGGAGCTTATTTACATCAGGACCACATGGGATTTAAAAAAAACCCTCAAAAGCTCTCAGTGCATGTCTGAGGAATACCGAAGGATCTCTATAAGAGAATTCTCAGCACATTATCCAACTACAGTTTCCAGGATTCTTTCTGTTAACTTCCACTGAAGAGGAACAGAAGTTGAGATGTTTGCATGAGTTATGATTAAGTAATTCAATCATTCCTGATAAAGAGATGGAGCAGATACCAGTTCTGGTTACCAGTTGCATCTCTGTGTGAGTCTCTGCTCTCAGAGAAACTCCTTCTAAAGCACAGTATAAGCCCACATCAATGATACAGGCAGAAATATAACAAGCTAATCGCAGGCTGAGTCATCCTTACTCTTACACACACTGAAAACCAACTTCAGGACCATAAGCACAAAGTGAGCTTCTCCAATTTTAATTCAGGAAAAAAGTGTGCTTCAGGTCTCAGAAATCTGGAAAGCACTAGATTAAACATTATGGTGTTCAAGGGAAGTACTGTAGATGCCAGCAAATTCTAAAGGATTTGATTGTCCGCCATCCTGTGCATTAATTAACTCAATAAGGAACACAGTTGCCCATGTTACAGTGATTAGAAGATTAGCTGGGGTCAATCAACACAGTTTTGTAGCCTAGAGAAGAGCCAGGAAGACTTGGGTTCAAATCTCTGATCAGCCATAATGCTCCCTGAGTGGACTTTGGCCAGAAGATTAAACTGGGAAGAGGAGAACTTCCCTAAGCACATCGGTGATGGGCGATGTGAAATTGCACGTTTGTATTTCATCAAGGTGTGCTCCAAAACTGGGTTTGGTAGCACATGCCTGAGAGATGCTTGCCCTTTCCTCAGCAGGTGGGGCCACGTTTTCTTGAGACAGTACCCTCCCCAGGTCCAAAACTGTGGCTTTCCCACTGCAGACAGGGAAATAGCTCCTCGGTGCATCCGTTTTGCCATTCATGCAGACATCCGGCATGAGAAAATTGAATTTGGCAGCCACTGCTAGCAGTTGCCAAGTTAAAACTCAGGCACGACTGTAGCATGCCAGCAAGTGCAAGTGAGCTCCGAACAGCTCCTCCTTGTGGGCTTCCGCCACCCTTGGACTCCTGCCTCCGCAGACAACAGCCATGTGGTCCCAGCAAGACAAATGGTCCGGCAACCAGCCAAATAAAGCCAGCAGCAGTCAGGCACTGAGACGCCCTGTCTCTCATTGTCCCCATTAAGCAAGGACCTGACACTGGGTTAAACCTGTTGTGCAGAAAAAGCAGCACGTTGGCTGACGGAGGTTATGTGTGTTTTCTTCTCTGTTTACTGCTGTGCCCTGTTCCTTGGGGACAGCTAAAAACCCAACTGAGAATGATTGCTTAATGGACAGGAGAACACCGGATACTGCAAAGTATAAAGAAGGTTACCGGGGTCAAGTAAGAGGGCAGCCTCTGCTAAGCTGGGAAGCACATCTCTGGAAGAAGAAATTACTTTCTGTCTCTCATGCTCACTCCCTTGTCCACAGACTAACAACCAGCCAGTTGTTTATCAACATGGATTCAAGATCCAAGAGATTTGGGTTCCATTAACTCTTCAGATCCTAGTGGCTCATTTATCTGGTTTAGACAATAAAAAATGTTTATTCTCCTCTAGAAACAAATGACACAGTGCAATCCTGTGCAGGTTTATTCCAGCCTAAGCTCCACTGATTTTAATTGGCATAGGCTGGAGTATCTCCTCACAGGACAGCACTGTTAGGAAATGATCTAAGCAGATCTACTTGCAAGTAATCCCATTGGGTTCAATAGGTACTATGCACACCATATAGGTATGCATAGAACTGCAGTCTTAGTCTTCTGAACAGGGGTAACTGCTAGATTCTGTGCTCTGCTATGGATATCATGTTTCCCACAGTGGTCTTTTACAACATTTAGAATCTGTATGCAACAACAATGCCGTGTAAAATGTCTTCAGCCACCTCTAGGTGGCTGCTACAAGGGGCAGATTAGCAGATGGTGGTGTAGCAAGCAGGGACTAGCGTTCACTGTATACATATGACATTGCAAATGGACTCATTCCCAGCAGTACTTTAGTGTATGTTTGAGAGCTACACTAGTGCCCTGGGTGCATGAGCATCCCAAGCCCCGAAAATCTTTGTGGAGCCTTTTGGAACTTCTGGGATTTTGCAAATAGGTAGCACGCACAGCCATAAAATCGCTGCCATGGGTGTCTGTGGCCAACCACAAAACATTGGGAGGCTCCAAACTAAGCATCCCTTTATGATAGAGGTAGCTGTTTCCAAATGGGTGCTTCCTGCAGATAAAAGGAAGTACTTCTTCAGCCACAAGAGGTGGCAGCAGCTACAAGCATGGAGAAGTTCAAGAGGGAACTGGATAAACATATGGAGCAGAGGTCCATCAGTGGCGATTAGCCACAAGGTATAGATAGGAACTCTCAGTCTGGGGCAAGTGAGGCTCTGTATTCTGGTGCTTGGGGGGGACAACAGTGGGAGGGCTTCTGGTGTCCTGGCCCCACTGGTGGACCTCCTGGTATTTTTGGCCACTGTGTGACAGAGAGTTGGACTGGATGGGTCATTGGCCTGATCCAACATTGGCTTCTCTTATGTTCTTAAACACATTGGTAGGTGCCGAATCGGGGACCATTGTTTTAAATGCTACACCCCCCTGGCTGTATGGCTCAGAGGCCACGGCAGCTCCCTAGGCTAGGTGTTGCCCAGAGACCTGGAGGCTCCCAGGTCAAGTACCTGTCTCCCTAACCTTTGTTGAGCAAGAAGATGAAATTCTGGCCTGACACCAACCCTAGGAAAAACCCGTCCCTTCTCCCAGGGTCTCCCCTGTAGACAGATCCTTAAAGCAAGTGGCTTTGAGAATGGAGATCTCCCATCTGTCCCTTTTCCCAGAGTCTCCCCTGTGGATAAAGCAGATCCTTAAAGCAAGTGGCTTTGAGACCATCTGCTGTTAATTTGGCAGCATTTTCAAGAAGGATTACGTTTTTGCAGGTAAATTTGGTGTGAACCAGCTGTGCAGGGGGGGCGGTTATGAAAGACAATCTAAACTGAGAAGTTAAATGCTTCCTTGGAGAGGAAAGCCTGCAAGGTTCTACAGGAGGTGTTAGCAAAACAGCCTGGGTGGGAGGATGCGGGGGGGGGGTTTGGAGAAACACTTCCTCGCCTTTGAGGAGAAAGTAGCTGTCGAGGAAGACGTGCAGCCTTAAATCGAGGCTGAGTGAATCTCTTCTTCTGCCAAACCCAATTGGCAGTTTCCAAATGTAGATTGGGGGAGGCATTATTGAAACAGATGGAAAAACAAAAACCGGGAAGCTAGAATATAAAGATATAAATGTTTCACGCACTAGGTCTTGGATCGAAAAGCCAGGATCTCTCTGTCGGGAGCATTTTTGCACCTTGCCCTTTCTCCAAATTGCTGTGGGCAGCATCCGTGGGTTTCTCTTTCCTTTTTATCTTCACAACAATTCCATGAGGGAGATTATGGCTGAGAGTGGAGAACTGGCCCAAAGTCACATGGCATGCTTTGCGACCGAGCGGGGACATGAAATATGGGTCCTAGATTCTAACCACTACCAGCATTCCCTCTAAGCTGAGTTAGTGTGAGCTAGTTCACAGTTTTTTTAGCCTCCAGCTCACACATTTTCATCTTAGCGCAGGAAGGAGGGCTCCAGAGCAAGCTAATTTATGCAGCAGCCGAATCGCTCACTCACAGCTTTAATGCCAGTAGCTCACAAAGTAGGATTTTTGTTCACAAGACTCCACAGCTTAGAGGGAGCATGGACCACTGCACTACCATCGTCTTGGTGAGGGCAAAAGGTTAGGATGAGATTTGCATTGGAATTGAGCAACCCTGTAAAATTTAGGATCAACACCTGCAGCGCTCTTTTTGTAGCAGGAACTCCTTTGCATAGTAGGCGACACACCCCTAATGTAGCCAATCCTCCAAGAGTTTACAATAGCTCCTGTAAGAAGAGCTCTGCAAGCTCTTGGAGGATTGGCTACATCAGGGGGGTGTTGCCTAATATGCAAAGGAGTTCCTGCTACAAAATGAGCCCTGAACACCTGTAAGATCATCTGTGTTTACGTCAGAGAGAGAGGGAGAGAGAGTGAAGGAACAAACACAGGCCAGCACAATTACCAGCAACAAATTGTAACCTTTCTCCCCAGCGGTGCCCTAAAGTGGCTTACAATGTTCTCCTCTCCTCCATTTAATCCCCACAACAGCCCTGCGAGATGGGTCAGGCGGAGAGTGTGGGACTCGCCCAAAAGCTCCCATTCAGCTTCCATGGCAGAGGAGGGATTCGAACCTGGGCTTTCCACATCCTAGTCCAGCATTCTAATCACCACACTGGTTCAAAACCCTTGGTCTCTTGCACATGCACACATATCTATGGAGGGTTGCCAACCTCCAGGTGGTGGCTGGAGAACTCCTGGGATTACAGCTGATCTCTTGATGGCAGAGATCCATTCAGCCGGAGGAAATGGCTGCTTTGGAAGGTGGACTCTCCGGCATTATATACCAATGAGGTCCCTGCCCTCCCCAAACCTTGCCTTCCTCAGGCTCCACTCCCCAAATCTCCAGGTATTTCCCAACCCAGAGCTGGCAGCCCTAGAAGTCATGCATCTCTGTGCAGATGGGTACACTAGTACAATATTTGCTTCTGCACACATTATTTAAAAAATGGCACAAGAAACTGAAGTGCTGGATAAACAACGCATTCTTATTACAACTGACAGCTGCTGGTTTGATTTTCTGCTGCTGTTCCCAAAGCTACTGTGACCCCCCCCAGCACCGGCCAAAGATCCCCTCTGCCCCTCAAACCCAAGCAAGCTCCAACCCAAACACTGTATGAAAACAAATCACATCACTTAATCCAGCTCCCCAGAGTGACCCAGGCAGCTGCAGTCTTTGCCCTCTAGTTCCCACCCACCCCCTTTGACATCCTTGGCTGTTCCAGTTTGATGTAGTGGTTAAGTGCGCCGACTCTAATCTGGGAGAACCGGGTTTGATTCCCCTCTCCTCCACTTGCACCTGGCTGGATGACCTTGGGCAAGCTGCAGTTCTGATAAGAGCTGTTCTTGAAACAGAGCAGTTTCTGTGACGAGCTCTCTCAGCCTCACCTACCTCACAAGGTGTCTGTTGTGGGGAGGGGAAGGGAAAGGAGTTTGTAAGCCGCTCTGAGACTCCTTTGGGTAGTGAAGGGCGGGGTATAAATCCAATCTCTTCTTCTTCTTCTTCCCCAGAATCACTTTCCTCCATGTACCATTCATAGAGCACTTTGATTCCTCTTTCCATTACACCTTGAGCCCAAGGTATTCCTCGTAGTTAAGGGAAGGTAGGCGCACGACCACGCTGGAAGCAAAACAGATGAGAGACAGCTTTTGTCATAGTGTCCTGCAAGGCAGTCCTGGAGAGATGCTAGAGGAGCTTGCATGCCAAAGGTCCCGGGTTCAAACCCAGCATATCTGGTTAAATGGACCAGGCAGTAGGTAGGGATGTCAGTCCCCAGTTGGGACCTGGGGATCCCCGGGATTTCCAGCTAATTTCCAGACTACAGAGATCAGTTCCGCTGGAGAAAATGGGTGCTTTGGAGGGTGGACTCTGTGTCATTCTACCATACTGAGGTCCCTGTCCTCCCCAGGCTCCATCCCCAAATCTGCAGGAGTTTCCCAGCCTAGATCTGGTAACCCGCCCCCCCCCCATCCTGCACCAGTGGCCAGGGGGACCTGGCAACCCTGACAGTAGTAGGCAATGTGAAAGGCCTTCTCCTAAGACCTTGTCAAGCAGCTGTCAGTCAAAGCATTGACCTTGATGAGCAAATGGGCTGACTCAAGAGAAGGCAGCTTCATGGGTAGATGACAAAGCTTTTCAGCGAATCAGTTCCGTAGCTGCAAATCAAGGAGAAAGGCACCATTTCTCTTGTGTGCTGTTTTTTTGTGTGCGTGTGAGAGCGAAAAGAAGGTAGCTTTATATGGGGGCTTTCTCCATCGGCATTGTGTCAATGCATTGGCATTTTAATATTTTAATTCTTAACGTAAGACTCCCTGAGCCTGCCTTGGCAGGGAGGGCAGGATAGAAATCGAATTAAATAATACTGGAGAAGACCCTAATGCTGGGAAAGATTGAAGGTCAAAGAAGACGGGGACGGCAAAGGATGAGATGGTTAGACAGTGTCATCGATGCAACGAGCATGAAATTGAGCAAACTTCAGAGGACAGCGGAAGACAGGAGGGCCTGGCGTGATCTGGTCCATGGGGTGGCGAAGAGTCGGACTCAACTGTGCGACTGAACAACAACAAAAATAAATAAATAAAAATTTTGAAGTGGTACAGGCCTCCTCTGGGAGAACATGCGATTTCTGGCCTGGAGCTTGACTTGATATCTGCAGTGCTGTGAGACGGACCAGCCAGGGTTGCTGAATCCCCTTCCTGCCACCCCCACTGCCGATCTGCATTCCTAGGGAGACTTGCCTCTCCGATGCAAAACAGGAGTTAGAGCCGCTCTCTCCTGTGAACTCCAGCTGGGAGTCCCCACAGGAGCAGGGCTTAAAACGCCCATATCTCATGTGCTTGAACAAGGCTGCATTTCCAGCTTGGGAAAGCATAATTCCTGACAGCTCAGCAATAACTGAACAAGCCGGAGCTGAAATGAGCATGCAGGAGAAAGAGCAGCAGGGGAGCCTCAAATTCTGACTCTGATTGGTGTGCAAAATATTGTGACCTATAGGTTTATGGCTCCTGTTCTTTTAATAGAGGTTTAATGGGTGGAAGCGGGCAGCTACGGCTTTTCATGGCATGGAGGTAAATAATCTCACTTGGTAAATAACGTCCTAATAAGCTTCTGCTGAAGGGTCAGGATTATTTCCCCCTGTCCAGGCAGTTGGCAGCCCTGGTTATTTCAGATCCCCAGTATGGTTCTGGGCAAGAAATGGAAACATTATTTCCAGCAGTTAAGGAGGAGGCCATTAGGAAGGCCACGCCCATTAAACCTGCCTCTGTTTGGTATGGCTGGGTAGGCACTGAGCATGACGGTCGGGCCAGTCTCTTCATTTTCCTAAGTGGCAGAAAAGAATGTCTCCAGGAAGGAACTGCAGAGCTTATTTTCAGCTCTTCAAGTCTGCCCAGGGAGTCATTTGCATTAAGTAGATGTTTATCCTCTTCGGAATATTGCAGTATATATGTATTAAAATCAGGATCCACATGTTGGTTAGCTTTGTAAGAAATGTGCTGATGTGTCTAAACATCCAGGATTGCTTCCCGAAGGCATGGAAGCCCCCATGTTTGTGGAGTCACCGAATGCAGCTGTGGCACATCTCTTGAAAAGGTGGGAGAAAAGACTAGTAACAGATGGGCTGTGCTTGGGTCAAGTTTGGGGAATAAGAGCAAAGGTCACAAAACGGTGGCTTCAGTGGCTTCAGTACACATCTCTCCACTTCAGTTTATTCCTCCCATGTGAGAAATGAATTAATTGGGTTTTTTTAAAAAAAATCAAACAATTTTCTGTTTTCTTGTGCCGATTCCCTCCCCACTATAAACATGTATATGTCTTTTTCAGAGTTATTGGTGCATCTGTTGTATCTGGATGGCATTAAAATGGAGTTTAGAAAGGATATAAATAAAATCAGGGGTTTTTTTGTAGAGAAAGCCCAGCAGGATCTCATTAGCATAATAGGCCACACCCAACAGTGGAAATTCATTAGCATATTAGGCCACACCCCCATGTTACCAGAAGTGTGGTCATCCAGCCACACCCACTTTTTGCTTCTTATTCTGTTTACATTGTTTGTTATCAAAACCCAGGGATTTTTTTGTAGCAGGAACTCCTTTGCATGTTAGGCCACACAGCCCTAATGTAGCCAATCCTGATGAGTTTCTGCTGTTGGGTGTGGCCTATTATGCTAATGAGTTCCTGTTAGGCGTGGCCAACTTGGGAGCCAGCCAGAACTCTGTTCCTATGCATTCCTGTCCAAAAATAGCCCTGAACAAAATAGAGTAGAAGCCGCACCAAGAGGTTGCTGTGAACAACAGGGCATAAAATAGCAGGGCGTTATGAGGTCTCAGTACAAGACCAAGAGCTTAACCAGCCTCAGAGGCCATCTGAAGAAGGCAGTTTTTAAAGGGCCGGGGAAGTGGGGCCAAACCGGGGCAAGGGATTTGCCGTAGCTCAGAGATGGCCAATAAAAATTACCCATGTTGGAGAGTCACCATTCTTACCTTCCTCAATATGGGTTCCCTAAGCAGAGCAACTCCAGCAATGAGCACAGTAGCATCAATAGTGGACAGAAGTGCCCTTGCACTGCCAAGTTTATAGTCTGCATCACCAGTCACAGCTGATACCTCTTGTCGTTTTATAGCATTTGCAAACATATATATTTGCTACTGGGAGAAGAACTAGTTCAGGGTAGAGCCTGTCAGATTCCCCAGATCCGATAAGAAACCAAGTAAGGATCTGTTACCTTACTATTTATATTTTTAGCCCCACACCTACACACTGTATCTAAAATTCCAGGAGATTTTGATGGAGGTGCCTAGGGAGGGTGGACTTCAGGAATGATATGAAGTCCCTTCCAGGTGATGCTCTAAGAATTTCTCCTAATCTCCGTGGCAAAGACCATAGAGCAGGGGTCCCCAACCTGTGGCCCATGGGCCGCATGCAGCCCCCAATTTCTTTCTGTGTGGTCCTCCAACCTACGTTTTTGCTGCTATCACCCTCAAGGCATTTCCCCTCAGACCCACACTGTTTTTCCTGCCTCAGGAGGCACCATCTACTGCTGTTCTTCCTGTCCCTTTCTTGCAAAAAACCACAATAACAACATTGTGTCTCCATGGTTCCTTCTGTCAGCCCCCTCTTGGTCTTATCCTCCATACTAGCATTTTGGCCATTCTGGGTGCTTTGCTAGCCAGCAAAGCTCAGATACCAGTACCACTGCAGAAGACATTCTTGAAGGTGTGTAAATCAGTAGAAAATCTTGGCCTGAGCTGGGATAAATTGAAAAGCATCACAACTGATGGTGCAAGAAATATGATAGGGAGTAAAACTAGTGTAGTCGCAAGAATCAATGAAGAGATATTGAAATTAAATGATATCCTTCCCATGCAATTTCACTGCATCGTCCATCAGCAAGCCTTGTGTAGTAAGATTCTTCAATGGGAAAATATGATGCATATTATTGTGTCCAACATTAATTACATCAGGCATCATGACCGTACTCATCGTCCGTTTCAAAATTTTCTCTCAGAGATAAATGCAGGATATGGAGATGTATTATACCTTGCAGAAGTCAGGCGGCTCAGCAGAGGCAAAGTCCTCAAACGTTTTTTCAGTCTTCATCATGAAGTCGGTGTCTTTCTCAAAGAGAAAGGAAAAGGACAAGAAGTACTTTCTGACCCTGGATGGATTTTTTATTTGGCTTTTGTAACTGATAACAGGAATTTACAATTCAGTGTTGAAAGACATATCAAAGCACGGAACCTGTTGCAGGTGGAATTCTAGAACAGACTGATTGATTGCCATAAGCATGGACAGGAAATAAGAATGTTTCAGAATACATTTGAAGTAGCACCAGAAGATGCAAGCAACTTTTTTTCAGAGGGAACTAATTGATTTGCAAGTCAAGAAAATAGTCTGTTAGATTTCTGTTTTGGTCTACCTGATATATTTATCAGCCTGAAGAAATTTGCTGCAGGCATGTTCACAGTCTTTGGCACTACATACATCTATGAACAAACCGTTTCCAAGATTAAAACTGTGAAATCCTAGTGTAGGTCAAGATTTATGGATGAACACTTACATGACATTTTAAGGGTGTCTGTCACAAACGTTGACCTGGACCTTAATGCCTTGGCTAGCAGAAAACAGCCACAAAAATCACACCCACTAGGTAAGCACGTGTAGCTAGATAAAAGGATTCCACAGTAAAATATTGTTCCAAAATGGATTGCATTCAAGTTAACATTTCTTCATTGAGCTCTGAAAGTTTTACTTTTGATGTAAATAAGTAGGTTAATAATTTTGTTACATTTTGAATTAAGAAGCGGCCCTCTTTAGGCACTGGGCACTATAATGTGATCCCCATATGCCAGAAGGTTGGGGTCCCCTGCCACAGAGACGTGGGGAAATTCCTAGAGTGTCACCATAGAGCTCGTTCCCCCCACTCCTTAATTTATCAAAGCGGGGGGGGGGCATTGAGGCTGAGGGCAGGGTTGTTACCTGCTGTAGGCAGGCAAATGGCAAGCTCATTTTTGGGTTACTCGCCTTACATCTCATAAGTATGATGTCAGAGAGATTTGAGCCGCAAAAATGCCAAATAGAGTTACCAGGATGCAACCTAAAGACCCTGACTTTATTTTTAATATAATGGGTGTAGTGAGACATCTCCCTTCCTCCCCATTCTTGTCCTGGTCCTTTGGTTCATTCTCCTCACCTCAACCAAGTTTACTCGAATCACAGTTGCACTAGCAGGTTGAAGAGGAAGGTAAGTGGGAAGGATTAGGGGAAGGTGTGGCAGCAATTGAAGTCTCCCACTATATTGCACTTTAGAATTTAGTCCTGCATCTCCAGCACAAACCCATGAATAGGGTTGCCCACAGTGCTCCCTCTAAGCTGCACTAGGGGGCACTGGTGCACAAAGTTTTAGCTGGCTGCTCACAGGTTTCCGCTTCCTGCCCAACAATACAGGATGAGTGACCTCCTTCTGGGACTCATAGAATTGGACCCCCTGGTCCAATCTTTTTGAAACTTGGAGGGTTTTTTGAAGGGAGGCACCAATTTGATGCCTCTACCTCCAAAAACAACCCCCCCAGAACCCCAGATACCCCCAGATCAATTCTCCATTATAGCCTATGGGGCCCACTGACTATAATGGTCCCCAATAGGCTTCAATGAAGCAGGAAAAAAATCGATTTCTTTTTTTGCACATCCCTATTATGGTTTTCAGTATGATCTAAAGGCTGCCTTGAGTCACAGGAAAAGTGGGATATAAATATTTGAATAAAGAAGTAATTTGGGTAGGTTGATATTTAAGCAACTTCTTGTTCGTTAGGTTACACTGGGTTCTGACAGTGATTGTTGTACTTGACCTGTAAATTTGTCATATTTCACTAAAAAAACACACCCAAAGTAGACTGCAAGAGCCCCCCCCCCCAATGCTGGTATATTTTCCAAAACTCAGCAGAAAGTGATGGTCTGAGGCCAGGTCTACCAATATAGTGCAAAGGGGAGGGTAGACCTGTTCTCTGGAGGCCAAGTCTTTCAATATAGTGGAAAGGGACAGGTAGACCCATTCTCCAGGGGCCTGATGTACCTCCATAAAGGGCAACATTTTCTGTAATGAAATTTGGCTTGATTCTGTGTTCTCTTATAATGTTTAAATTATTCTTTAAATATAGTTTAAAATAATTCATTCTGAGATTTTTACAAGGTTATGGAAATAATCTTCTAAGATTAATTTATAGAATCACAGAATCATAGAGTTGGAAGGGGCTATACAGACCATCTAGTCCAACCAGCCTAAAGTTGGACAAATATTCGTCCAGCCTCTTCTTGAAAGCTTCCAGTGAAGGGGAGCTCACCACCTCCCTAGGCAGCTGATTCCACCTTTGAACCACTCTGACCATGAAAAAGTTTTTCCTAATATCCAGCCGATACCTTTCTGCATGTAATTTAAACCCATTGCTTCGGGTCCTATCCTCTGCTGCCAACTGGAACAGCTCCTTGCTCTCCTCCAAATTATACCCATTCAAATATTTAAAAAGAACAATCATGTCCCCCCTCAATATCCTCTTCTCCAAACTAAACATTCCCAAGGCCCTTAGCCTTTCCTCATAGGGCTCAGTCTCCAGACTCCTGATCATCCTCGTCACTCTCTTCTGCACCCTCTCAATTTTGCCCACATCCTTTTTGAAGTGAGTCCTCCAGAACTGCTTACAGTACTCAAGGTGTGGTCTGACCAAGGCAGTATACAGAGGGGCTATGACCTCCTGCGATTTCAATGCTATGGCCCTTTTAATACAACCCAAGACTGAATTTGCCTTTTTTTTTGCCACTGCATCACACTGACTGGTCATATTTAGTTTACAGTCCACCCTTACCCCAAGATCTCTTTCGCATACATTACTCCCTAGAAACGTATCCTTCATCCAGTGTTTGTGCTTGACATTTTTGTGGCCCAGTTGTAATACTGTGCATTTATCTTTGTTGAATTGCATCAGGCCCGTAGTTTGGAATTTTTAAGTTGGGGGGCATTTTGATTTCTTGAGGGGCACTGTTTAATTTAATTAATATTTCCCCTCTGTTGGGGC
This sequence comes from Gekko gecko, assembly GCA_029375565.1. NCBI lineage: Eukaryota > Metazoa > Chordata > Lepidosauria > Squamata > Gekkonidae > Gekko > Gekko gecko. Next base: position 330,686,137 of record JAPDNY010000001.1, on the reverse strand, counting down.
GCCACCAGCCAGGACCCCCCCATCTGTCTCTGTTATCGTCAGTGGCACCGAGTTGCAGGAGGCAACCTCTGGCTTTGCAAGGCCGGCTGGGCCGGCAGTGGGTTGATAAGGAGGAAAGGGAAGGTGGGAGCATTTAGGGAACATACCAGGAGTGCTGAGCTGAGCTGGCCCAGGGCTCCTCCGGGCATAGCACGCTCTACTTGCTCATGCCCTCATCGCCTTTGGGAGCCTCTCACAGTGCAGATGGGCCCCTGGAAGCTGCTGGAATGCTGTACTAGGAAGGTTAGCCCGCTGGTCATGGCTGGTGCCAGCTCTGCAGCAGAAGGACAGAAGGAAGGTGAGTGGCTGGAGTTTGAAGGCCTGCCTCCTGTGCCTCCTGGTTGGAAAAGCTTCCCAGGTGGAGCTCTGCACAGGTAGGGGGTGCTTGGGCCACAAAGAGACCAGCTGTCAGGCCAGGTGTTTGGCGAAGGGTCCCTGCCAAACCGGAGGAGGCCTTGGGCATATGGGGCAGGGAGTCTGACCTCCGGGGATGGGGAATCAGGTGTGGCTGCTCATTTCCCAGCAGGCCCTGGCCTTTCCCTGCCAGGCCAGGGTCCCTCCTCTTTCTCTGAAAATCCCCCCCATGGGCTTCTCCACAGAGCAAGCGAAGTGCCTGCAGGGGAGAAGGAGCTCTCTGACCGGCGCCAGAGGGGCACTGATGGGAAGCATCCCGGTCCTCCTGGCTCCTCCGGGGGGGGGCTTCCCAGGAGGAGGCCGGTTAGCCCTGGCCCAAAGAAGCCACAGGGCTGAAAAAGGTTTGCCTGGTGGTGGCGCTTGGAAGTAGCAGAAGTTCACGATACTCTGCATGGCACATGCGCGGTTCTCAGCAGACTCCTGGTTGCTGCAGTGGGGAGAGGAGCATCTTGTGTCCAATGGCAAGGGAAGGGGGGGCGGCAGGTCACTCTGTTTCGCTGGCTAGTCACCCTGGATCAATCTGTTGCCCTTAGCACCTGCTCAGAGGCACTCGCGTGTCTGAGTGGAGCCTCAGCCTTCCCCAACAGTTGTCCCAAACTCCGGCATGTTGCCCCGGCACAAATACAGCTGGGGTAAATAGGAAGTCGGGGGGTACTTGACAGGAAGTCAGGGGCTGGGCCCTGGGGGGCCCCCACTGTAACTATGGGCCTGTATTGCATCCTGTTTGTAACTGCCCACTTCTTCAGAATATTCAGGTCTTGTTGAATTTTAACCCTATCCTCTTGGGTGTTTGCTACTCCTCCCTTTATGCAATAGTCGAATGTATACTCGCTCACAACTTTAATACTACGAGCTTTTTTCACTCACAAGGTAGAATTTTTGCTCACAACACTGTGGAGCTTAGAGGTACATTGGTTGCCAGCTCTGGGTTGGGAACCACCTGGAGATTTTGGGGGTGGAGCCTGGGGAGGGCAAGGTTTGGGGAGGGGAGGGACCTCAGCATGGTGTAACGCCACACAGTCCACCCTCCAAAGAAGGCATTTTCTCCAGGGGAACTGATTTTGGTCATCTGGAGATCAACTGTAATAGCGGGGCGTCTCCAGGTGCCACCTGGAGGTTGGCAACCCTACCTGTGAATGCGTACCTCAGCCATCTCAGCAAAAACTGAATAGGGCAGAATTCTAGGCCGCAAGGCCTGGGATCACACGCTTAGCTTAAAATCATGCCGCAAAGCCGGTTGGATTCAATAATAGTTTCATGAATAATTCCCAGTGAGCCTCATACATTTTCGTCAGAGGAAGCCAAAGAAACACACACGCAAACACCATTACAGAAACTCCTGCATGAATCATCAACAAGAAAAGCTCGAAATACTAATGATGGTCTAACTGTTATAATGCATACCTGTAGCGAGCATTGAAAAGTCCATTTATCGAGAGCGGGAAAATCCCAAGGAAGTGTCAAATCAATTAAAACAGGGAACAAAAAGGATCAAAACGCTCGGGATTATAGATAAAGTCTCCATGAAACAGGACCCACAAGCACTTGTGGAGGAGGGGACATCTTGTACACATATCTCTTCCCTCTTCCTGCCAGCTCTGAGTCTGGTTTCCCCTCTCCCCACTGCTGCTCGGTCTAGTTCTCCCCCCACAACCTGGTCCCCATCAGTTTCAATGAGGAATCCATGGTTGCTACAGCAACCCCAAAATGCCTCCTCAGCTCTGATTATTTGCTTTTTAAAGATCACAGGTAAGGTGCATTTGTGTGTGGGGGGGAAGTCATCACAAAATTAGCATTTTTACCAAAGTCAGAGTCTTCCAACTGGGTATTCTGTTGAGCTTGCAGAATCCTGCACTATTGTCAAGGGGGGCGTGGTGGCTCAGAGGTTGAGACGCTGAGCTGCAGACTGGAAGGCTGGTAGCTCAGCCGTTCGAGACCCTGGTGCCATGTCACAGAGTGAGCTCCCGTCCCTGGCCCCAACTCCTGCCAACCCAGCAGTTTGAAAGCAAGAAATTGCAAGTAGATAAACAGGTACCACTTTGGTGGGAAGGTAATAGTGTTCCGTGCGCCTCAACGTTTAGTCACGCCGGCCACATGACCATGCGGAAACGTCTTCAGACAGCACTGGCTCTTCGGCTTGGAAACTGAGATGACCACCGCCCCCTAGGGTCAGATTTGAGTGGCTTTCGAGCAAGGGAAACCTTCGCCTTTACACCATTGTCACTGCTGGCCCAATTGTACAGTTTCGGCTGTCTGCATGGAGGTCGGCCTTTCCTTATCGGAGGACTGATTGCTCAATATAATTTTTATCTGTTAGCTCCTAATAAACATACCAAATGAATACAGATGTTGTCTTTTACAACATCATAATCAGACATTATAGGATAGTTAGACTGGAGTCCACTACTGCCTTAGAGAGCAACAAGAGTTTCTGGGTAGAAGCTTTCAAGAGTCAATGCTCCCTTTGTCGGACACAGAGAAGAAATGTAGATCCGAGTCCTTCTTTTATCCTAATCAGAAGGTGGAAGGGGTTTTGTAAAGGATGCTTGTAAAGGAGGCAGGAGGCAGGATGCAAAGTATACTGTCATCAGGATTAGAGCAGAGGGGGAACTAATATCATCACAGAGAAACTGTAGTTTAGAAACTCCATTTGAGTATACAGGGACTGGCCGAAAGGTATCTAGGACAGTGAAGAAAAGCCGCACATCCCTGAAATGAATGTGGGTACCCAGCCATCTTTAAATCGACTACAGCATCTGTTTTGCTTCTGACTGCTGAATTCACTGAGACATCGTCTCATTATCGTCTCACCAAGATGCTAGCAAAAAAAAAGAGGGATTTAAAATTGGCATATATTGAAGTGGATGATCTTGACAGGCTGGAAAACTGGGCTAAAAGAAATGTAATGAATTTCAATGGGGATAAATGTAAAGTTCTGCATTTAGGTAGGAAAAATCAAATGCATAGTTATAGGTTGGGGGAGACTTGTTTTGGCAGCAGTATGTGGGAAAAGGATCTAGGGCTCATAGTAGACTGACCATGAGTCAGTAGTGTGATGCGGTTGCTAAAAAGGCAAATGCAATTTTGGGCTGTATCAACAGAAGTATAGTGTACAGATCATGAGATGTGATGGTACCCCTTTGCTCTGCTCTGGTTAGACCTCACCTAGAGTATTGTGTTCAGTTTGGGGCACCACAGTTTAAGAAGGATATAGACAAACTGGAACATGTCCACAGGAGAGCAACAAAGGGTCTGGAGACCAAGTCCTGTGAGGAACAGTTGAAGGAGCTTGGTATGTTTAGCCTGGAGAGGAGACGACTGAGATACGATATGATAACCATCTTCAAATACTTGAAGGACTGTCATCTAGAGGATGGTGTGGAGTTGCTTTCTGTTGCCCCAGAAGGTCGGACCAGAACCAACGGGTTGAAATTAAATCAGAAGAGTTTTCGGCTAAATATTAGGAAGAACTTTCTGACAGTTAGAACAGTTCCTCAGTAGAACAGGCATCCTCGGGAGGTGGTGGGCTCTCCTACTTTGGAGGTTTTCAAACAGAGGCTAGATGGCCATCTGACAGCAATGTGGATTCTGTGAACTTAGGCAGATCATGAGAGGGAGGGCAGGAAGGGTTGCCTCAGTGCTTAGTTCTTGTGGCCCTTTTTTACACAACCAGGAAAATGCTGATTGCCACTTTGGGGTCAGGAAGCAATCCTGGAGGTTTTTTTGTTATCTTCTGGGCGTAGAATGGTGGTCACTGCAGATGAATTTCCTGTACTGTGAATTTCCTGTACTGTGCAGGGGGTTAGACTAGATGACCCTGGTGGTCCCTTCCAACTTTGATTTTATAAATTGACACAAGCGGGTTGTCAGCTATGGTCTTTTGTTCTCCTCTAGAGCCAGTTTGGTGTAGTGGTTAGGAGCGTGGACTCTAATCTGGGAGAACTGGGTTTGATTCCCTAGTTCTCCACATGCAGCTGCTGGTATGACTTTGGGTCAGTTACAAGTTATTTCAGAGCTGTTCTCTCAAGGCTATTTCTCTCAGAGCTCTCTCAGCCCCACCTACCTCACAGGGTGTCTGTTGTGGGGAGGGGAAGGGAAAGGAGATTGTAAACCACTCTGAGACTCCTTCGGGTAGTGAAAGGTGGGGTATAAATCCAATCTCCTCCTCCTCTTTCTCCTCCTCCTCCTGATCCTGGCTATGGAGGGCCAACTTACCTGGAAGTGAGCTCCACTGAACATGTCTGATGAGACATGCCTAGGTACCCAGAGCCCTCAGTTTGCAAGACCAGAGCAAGGCTGTTAACAACAGGACGTTTTGGAGGACATTAATTCACAGGGTCACCATAAGTCAGAAGCGACTTGACGACACTTAACACACACATGTGATTGCACTGGAAGACACTGAAGTTACCTATTCATAGCTGTCTTTCCAAAGAGCGGCAATTTGCTTTTGCATTAACACTAGAAGTTGATGCATGTTATTTCTAATACTATCTACAGTGCTACTTCAGCAGGGAGGAAAGCCAACTGATTTTCTTCCTTCCTGCTTCCCCAGGGTGAGGAGTAATGGCTATCCCATAATGCCTTTCACCAAGCAAGAGAGCATGGGTGACATTGCTTTTAAAAGGGACACTGAGGCGACCTCTCGATACTCAGGAGGACAGGAGCTGATTGATTTAACTGTCAAGCCAGTTTGCACTGTCTCCTCCGAAACACCCTGGGGGCATCAGCAATAAACCACTGGATCTTCCAGTGGTAATTGTCACTCCCAATTGCCATGGGTGAAATGAGAGGTGAACAGCAGACCTGGAATACATCCAGCAGGACTTTCAGCAGGAAACCACGAGTAAAGTAACCCGCTTCCTGGGGGGGGGACATGCTCCGGGGATGGAAGACTCAAAGGAGTGACGGGTCGCCCACTGTTTCGTCTCCCACAGCATTGCAAAGAAAGCTCAGGTGTAATTGGAGGCAGTTTGGATTGCTATTGCTCAGAAACATGCGACAAAAGCGTGAATCGTGTGCCATTGTCGTTTAATTACACTGTAACTACCAATCTATTACCCGGCAGTCAACCACCTGAGTCCGTTCTAATTGCAAACTCCTCGCCATTCTTGGGGAATGAGTGTGTCCAATAACAAAAACACAACCCACCACCCATAATTGGGCACTGCGGCATGGGAGAGACAGCAAGCGCCATGCTGGCTTTGTTACCGCTCAGCTAGTTACCCTGTCATTATTCTGAGGTCTCTCCCGTGCGAGGGATTTGCCATTTCATTAAATGATGAATGGTTACCTGGCAAGATCAGAGCTCCCTTCGAAGATCCGCGGCCTTTTGTTTGGACTGGGTCCTGCAAGGGAAAGCATTCCTTCGCTGGCAATACGAAAACAAGGGCTGGGTCCTGAAACTCCATTATCAGATGCAAGCTGCCAGGCCAGTTCATCCTCAACTCTGCTTCCTCTGCCTTGGATCTGAGGCCTGTCGGGTCTGCTTAGCTTCTTGACACACGAGGAGTTAGTTGCTGCTGTCAGGACTGCCATGCCCGTAGCCGCTGGAGAAGAGGAGAATCCTGGGCACCAAGTCCAGCATAGTGTCATAGCTGATGTGGTTGGGGGGAAAAACACAGAGAACAGTTTGATTTCTCAGTACTGGGGCTGAAGCTGGAAATAGGGATGCCAGCCTCCAGGTGGGACCTGGGGATCCCCCGGAATTACAGCTCGTCTCCAGACTACAGAGATCAGTTCCCCTGGAGAAAATGGATACTTTGGAGGGTGGACTCTCTGGCACTGTTCCCCACTGAGGTTCCTGTCCTCCTCAGTTTGGTGTAGTGGTTAAGTGCATGGACCCTAATCTGGGAGAGCTAGGTTTGATTCCCCACTCCTCCAATTGCAGCTGCTGGATGACCTTGGGCAAGCCATAGTTCTGTTAGAGCTGTTCTCTCAAGGACGGTTCTGGAAAGAGCTCTCTCAGCCCCACCTACCTCACAGGGTGTCTGTTGTGGGGAGGGGAAGGGAAAGGAGTTTGTAAATCGCTCTGGGACTCCAAGTGAAGGGCGGGGTATAAATCCAGTCTCTTCTCTTCTCCTCTTCTTCTCTCAGGCGCCACCCTCAGATCTCCAGGAGTTTCCCAACCTGGAGCTGGAAATCGAACCCCCTGGCGGGGGGACCTGGCAACCCTAGCTGCAAGGGTGGGGGGAATAAATCTATCCGTCTCTATTAAGCAAGTCCTGAAAACAGAGCAAATATGCCATGAGACTCAATCCTGGTTTCACTGCGGTGTCATCTTTCCAATTGCATACTGAGTTGGGAATAAACTAGGAAAGGCTGAACAGTACTTGGTCCAGACAGGCAGAGCAAAGGGAGGTTTCAAGGAAACATCCTTGCACCACATAGCAAAGCCCTGTTGACACTGACAGAGGCAATTGCAGGTAGGGGACACACCTTGGTGCAGCCTGTGCTTAGGGATTCTCCGCATCTACCTTTCATACCGAGGCCCTCTGGTATGAGCCAGCCCTGTATTGGAGCACGATCACAGCATGTGCAATACAGCCAGTCTCTGTGCTCCCTGGCTTCACACAGCCTCTGAAACCTGTACCACTGTTTGGGACTGGAAGGGTTGATCTCGGCAAATCTTGTTCAGGGGAACAGTCATTGAGACGAGATGCTGTTTGGAATGCAGATGCTGTCTTTCTGCTCCAATTAAATGGGATGCACCTCTGGGGGCCACATCGGAAAGTGCATTCCATAATGACGTTTTCATCCCTAGCTAGACTGCACAGGAGTTTCTGCGTCCGGTCACAACCCCCCCCCTTCAACAGCTTGCATGCGAATTTGTACTTACAGCTGCTGGTTATTTCCCCCCCTCCGACAGAAAGTAAATTCAACAGAACAAGTCATAAGAAGTGTTTGGAATAGTTGTCTGCATCAGCAAAGCTACAATATCTTGGAAACCTTTCAGACCGATGCAGCATCCCTCCACGCCATTCCCCCTGCCCACCAGTTCTTAATATTCTAGCCTCAAGATTCATTCCATGCAAGCCTGCCAGTTTAAAAAAAAAAAACCCGCCTTAGAAAACTTTTATGCACCATTAATTGCTATAGGAAGCATATCCCTGATACAATTATATCCTAGCTCAGTACTGAGTCATGCAAGCAATTAAGAAGTCGTTGAAGTGGCAGGCTTTCCTCCCACAGACATCGACTCCCTGCACGTGAGCAGGAGGCTGTTTCACAATAATTGTGACTGTGGCCCAAGGAACATGGTGTGTGCGGTGCATTCCACCTCTGTTGGTTTACAGAAGCAATACGGCACGTGCTTACATAAGTGGTGGGCTACCTCACTATTAGATGCATTCAGCAGACTGAAAAGCTACATCACATATATTCCTGTTCTAGATTAGGTGATGGTTGGGTGAGGTCTGGCTTTCTGTGTGAAGAAGAAGAAGAGGAGGAAGAGATTGGATTTATACCCCGCCCTTCACTCAGAGCAGCTTACAAACTCCTTTCCTTTCCCGTCCCCACAACAGACACCCTGTGAAGTAGGTTAGGCTGAGAGAGCTCTGACAGAAACTGCTCTTTTTCAAGAACAGCTCTGACAGAACTGTGGCTTGCCAAAGGTCATCCAGCAGCTGCAAGAGGAGAGTGGGGAATCAAGCCCGGTTCTCCCAGATCAGAGTCCGCTCACTTAACCATTACACCAAACCAAAGGCAGTGAATTCAAAGGAGCAGCTACCACAGAGCCTTGCCAAAATATATATTGCAGGTCAAGAGGGAAATTCTAAAAACTAACTAGATTTGAGTCCAGTTAGCACCTTAGAGAGCAAGAAGGGTTTTTTTGGGGAGGGGGGGTATAAGCTTTCGAGAGTCAAAGCTCCCCACATCAGATACCAAACAGAGAGCTTTGACTCTCAAAAGCTCATGTCCCATCCAAAACTTGTTGGTCTCTAAGGTGCTAACTGGATTCAAAGTCTGGCTGTCCTACTGCAGACCAACATGGCTGCCCTCTGAAACTAATCTAAAAACTAGGCTTGCCAACACTATGGCATCAGATGGTTTCAGAAGCAAAGGATTCTGGGGATTGCTGCTGTAGCCATGGGAACCAGAGTATATGTATGTTTGTGTGCGCTCTCGGCTTCTTACAGAGAGATGGACACAACTCAGTTCCTGTTTTAGAAATGCTTCGGGCTGACTTTTGCAATCCAGTCTCTGTGTCTAAAGAGCTTGAGGCTGGAAAGCAGAGTGGGTTGTCAGGAGTTCAGCTCTGCTCAGCTCTTGTGCACTGTACCTTTTGGTCCCCAGAGGATCTTGTTTGGAGCATAAAAAGCTTTGAGGAGGACAGTGTAACCTCAACTATGCCAACAGTTTGAGACAGTGGGCCAGTGTGGGTTGTTTTCACAAGACATCTAGCTGCATAATCCCCCACTGGCACTTTGTAATAACAGCCAACACACTAACATCTGAGTTAGGGCCCCAAATACAGCTGAAACCAGTATTTGAAATGTTCTGAACTTGGCTGCACATTTCAAATACGAAGTACTATTGCACGCCTGCTATAAAATACTGCCTGGTATGAAGTACTGCTGCCTGGTAGCCAGATCACTATGGAAGCAGCACATATATGTGAAGGAATCCCCACAGAGCGTAACAGAGCTCTGCTGCCCACACCACACTGTGCATGCAGGTACCACATCAGGCTGTCACAGATAATGGGAGACTCAATGTATGCACCTCTCATATTCCCATGTACTCCTTGATTCATTAAATGAATGAAGGGAACAGGCTAGATGGGAAATTGGAGTTGAAAACAAAACTTCTATTCCCCTTAATGGCCTGGAACATTGAGTGCCCACCCAAACACACATGTGGTGGACATGAAAGGGAAAAGGTCAGTCTTTTCCACCCTATGGGAAACCCTTAACACATAGGTGCCACATCTGTGTTTCACAGAATAAAATAAAAAACCATAGGGCAGTGATCTCTGGCATGGTACCTGGGAGCACCCGGACACTCGCTGTCGTGTTTTGTAGTTTATTCTTGCTTCCCTTGACCCATAAGTTGTTGAATGGAACCAGAAAAAAGAGAAAGGTTTGGGTCACTCCCTGTCAGATGACTGACTAACAAAGTTCAGAGCTTGTCTCAGGTAGGCGGACCACAGCCACATGCCCAGGGTTTGGCCCTTAGGATGCCTACCTCCAAGAGTTCTCCCAGAATTACAGCTGATTTCCAGAATACAGAGGTCAGTTCCCCTGAAGGAAACAGCAGCTTTGGATGGGAAAGTCTGTGGCATCACATCCCCTCTTCCAGATTCAACCCTCCCTGGGCTCCACTCTGTATGGAAGTAGTATGTGGTATTTTCCTTTTCCTTTTAGATGATTAACTTGTAATGGAGACTGTACGTTGTTCCAGCTTGACCCCTGTAAAAGAGTGCTAATTTAACATCTGTCAACTCCCCCAGTTGAAGACCTTGGTGTTTTTTCTTCAAGCGTTCCACCCCTGCAAATAATAATTAGTTATTTGGCCTTGACTGGTTGCCAGATGGTTTTATATCAGAAACCTTTCTTTAGAACAGTACCAACTCACCTTCCAGATCATGTGGGTCTGAGAGCATGAAACTTTGTGGACGCTGGTATGTTTGTTTTCTCACTGTCACCATACAGTGATTTGTTAATTTTCTTTGAATGATCTTCAGTAAATTCTGTCAAGCCTTCTAAAAGCTGAAGTGTGGAACATGTCCAGAGGAGCAGCATTGTTAATGGGTGCCTCCCCTCCCCCAGAGCAGAACTGGAGACTGAAGAGGTGAGCCTTTAAAGAGCAGAGTGTTTTGAGTCTTGCTAAAGTAAATACGCTGATCCTTGCCAACTTGAGGCCTGGAGCCCTTGCAGACTTTGGCAGAAGAACGGAGAGTGAAGCTCCCAGTTCATACGTGGTGGCAGCGAAGTAGGAGACTCTGGGCATGGCTGCATTATAGAACGCTGTCTCCAGCTTTGAAGCATGACAGGAGAAGGACATGGCTACTGAATCTCCAGGAATTTTCCAAGCTGCAATTTTCAGTCCTATTGGCTGTAGACATACACTTTCTTATCTCTCTGGGCTTGGAAAACACTTTTTGGCTAGGCAAGGAGCAGCATCCTTAGGTTCAGTTTACACACAGCCTCTCTTTCTCGAACCAAAACCTCAGTCCCTGAATTCCTCTGTCTTCTTTGAGAAGGAGGCATTTCAGAAGCATCCAGGTGGTGTCATCTTTGCATCTGCAGTGAGCCCACATTCAGAACCAGCGACTTCCATCATAGGAGGAGGATGGGCTTGGAACCTTCCAGTGTTTTGAGATTGGCTCTTTCCCCTGTGGCAGCCATTCTGTGATTGGCTCTGCCCCTTGGTAACCATTTTATGGTGTTGGCCACTACCCTTTTCTCAAAATTCCAAACTCCCCCTTTCTTTATGGCCAGAAAGTGGTTGGGTCAAGAAAGTAGAGCCATAGGGTGTCAGATGCTTAGGGTGTTCAATATTCTGTGAAAATGTGGCCAATACACATATAGAGAATGTTTGGAGAATATTTAACATCTGGAGGAAAATTTCTTCCACTCTAATTCTGAGGCAAGGGACATCATTTCCACACTTGCTTGACCCCTTAAGCACCTTTCCAAAAACAAATTAAGCACCAAATATATTTTATCATACCTCAACAACATCTTAAAGCAGCAATTTCTTTGCCACTGTTTGGTTTTTTAATTTCAGATTCTGACAGGGGACCTTTGGCTTGTCTGGCGTGACTAGCGGAGGCATATTTGAGTGGGCAGGCAATAGCCTTGACATCTTTTTAACTGGCAGAGATAAAAGCCACGGCTGTAGATTTCGGGCACCGTTTGCAATATTTCTCTCTCAAAACTCATTAGTGAGATGGGAATTTTGGAGACACCCGCTGAAAGATTAAAGAAAGCCTGGCGAGTCTGCAAGGGCAACAATCTGTTGAATCCATTTGCGAAAATCAATGCCGTTCTTTATCTAGGAAGGGATTCTTCCCCAACAATTAATAGATTAAATTAGATAGACGCCAGCAATGAAAGAAGTCAAACAGAGTCGAGATCTAATTTGAATCCTCCAAAATTGAAACAGTTTTAGCTTTGGGGGGGGGGCCCTGCAAAAATTGCTTTTCATTTCACTGTTTACATACAATCAGTTCCAGCTCAAATGATCTGATGATGGGGCACTGCACCAGCAGATAGGGAAAGGGACATATATCTGGCGCATGGGGGAAATCTCCAACATTATTTTGTACATTTGCAGGCAGAGTGGTTTGTATTCTGTACACCTGAAGATCCCCTGTGTAGGATTTAACATGCCAAGAATCTTTATGAGGACTGCACCCATAGAGGGACTGCCAAATGTATTTGGATGAATTTGAGAAGTGGCACATAATGGTCTCACATAAGAGAAGGTATACTCCCTAGGTTCCTATGGTTGTCAGCTCCGGGTTGGAAAATATCTGGAGATTTTGGGGGTGGAGCCTGCAGAGGGTGGGATTTGTGGTGGGGAAGTACCTCAAGGTATACTGCCACAGAGTCTACCCTCCAAAGCAGCCACTTTCTCCAGGAGAGCTGATCTTGGTCCTCTGGAGATCAACTGTAATAACAGGAGATCTTCAGGTGCCACCTGGAGGTTGGCAACCCCTGTTCCAAGCCACCAGACCTCAGTGAGGAAACTGCCCTCTCCTTTTCCTCACAGAGGAATAAAATCCTTTGCTTTGACTGCTGCAATGATCAGTGACAAAGGATCCCAGATGTACAGTGTCATCCTCAGCAGAGTTGGCTCCAGGGGACCTGGAGAGGCGTTACTGTACTTAAGAAGTCACGGTAACTCCCAAAGTGGGAGCTTGGACCAAACTTCCTACTTCTTGAGGAAGTGAGAAGCTGGAATCAAATAAAGCTACTTGTGGAGGTGTCCAGGAGATGAACGACATAGGAGTTGAGTCTCACCAAAGGACAAAGACCATCTCTCTCCCCTGGCTGTATCATCTCCAGAAGCATGAAACCACTGTGAATGCACAACTTACCCACTGTCAGAACTGCATTTGATTGTCAGTCAGCAAAAGGGAGTGGTAGTAGATTCAAGACAGACAAACGAAATTGTCGTCTTCACACCATGCATAATTGATCTATGGAATTTGCTAGCCCAGAGGAGGGGACAGCTACCTGGTGTAGGGCTGCAGTCACACGCACGAGATAAAGCAGGGGGGAAGTGAGGCTATTTCCTCTGGAGCAATTTGACCCGCAGTTGCGCGATTATACAGTCCTTGGAAGCTGTGGGCACAGCCCATCAGTGTGTGAACAGACACAACCATGGGTTAGTCTTTTTTTTTTTTTTTTTGCTGTTTGTTTCCGATGTGCTTAAACAAGGGATCGATGAATCGCATCTCCGCACTGAGGGTTCTCTATGGAGTTTGCGATGATGCACATACTGAGACCGGGGGGGGGGGGCAAAGGCACGGAGCTGGGATGGCCTGATCGGACCATCCCGATGCCATGAGAGCACACTGGAGCAATCAGACATGGTAAAGTCCATCTGTGGCCCGACGCAACCCGTTTGCTACCAGATTTCCCCTGGTGTCTTTTTACTCTGCTTCTGTGGCAGAGCAGAACGGGTTGCCGACAGGTGTGGGGCGCTTCCCAGATGTTGTTGTCTGATTGCTCCCTTTAAATCCACCTGGCATTCGAGCTTATGGTCGGGCTAATTGTGCGTGTGATCGTAGCCTTAGAAAGTTTTAAAAATAAATCAGACTAATGGAGGATAGGTCTATCAGGGCTGTTAGGGATTTTAGCTAAATGGAGGGAGAAGTGGAAAGAAAGCAACTTTAACTTTAAATGCGCCTTCCAAGTCCCTCCCCCCCACCTCCATGCTGGTTAGCTTGGTTTGGAGAAGGGATTTAAAGAGACAGATGCCTTCTCCAAGCAGGCTGGGAGGGTGGGCTTTGAGAATGCATTTAAAGTTGCTTTCTTTCTCTGCCCTGGCTGGGGAAGGGAAGAATGATCGGGGAGGCATGCCTCCCCTTTGCTTCCCCAGCCACCCTAGCAAGAGCCGCACAATATATACAAAAGAGCCACATGTGGCTCCCAAGCCACAGTTTGGCCACCTCCGCTTTATGCCCTGCTTGTGGGCTTCTTAACAGCATCTGTTGTTGTTGGAAACCAAACATGGACTAGGTTGCTTTGGGTTTGATCCAGGGGCATAATTTTTACCCATAGGTGCCAAGAAATGCCACTTGATTGAATACACGGCAATAGGGGCTTGTAAGTCTCCAGGGCATATTCTTCTCCCAAGCCACAGCTCAGGATGGCACATTAGAACCTGGGGGGGTTACAAGCACCCTCTCCAAGGCCAGCATTTGGATTAGCTTGGACCAGGCTGCCAGCAGTTTGGGCCCAGAAGCAGCAGAGTGTACCTCACATGGCGCGATAAAATGCCTTGAATTAACCTTGTGTACCCCAGCAGCTTTGCACACAATTTCTTGGTGGTGATCACACCAGGATGGGGTGTTGATTACAGATATTGATTACAAGCATCCTACTTCTTTACTGTGGCACAAAAGCTTGTTCTTCTTTAATGGTGCCAGTGGTTTGTACAGTTTAGTGCAGCCGTACTCTTGTGTCCCCTGGTTACAGGGAAAGGGGGGCCAGGCAGGAAGAGACAGGTTCCAGCCCCATCTCCCCCACCCCCTTACTTTCATAGAGTCATAGTGTTGGAAGGGACCTCTGGGGTCATCTAGTCCAACCCCTGCGCAATGCAGGAAATTCACAAATACCTCCCCCTCCTATTAACACATCTTTTAAGAAGGAGGTGGCTGCACTAAAAGGACAGAGCTGAGTGCCATGGCTTCTTGGAAGGGAAGGGAAGAACTGAGGCTGTCTCTCTTCCTCTTTCGTCCTGACATTCCTGAGGAAGGACAACCCAGAGCCCGTTGCATTTTTGCCTTCTCTTAAAAGACACACAGACAGAGAAGGGGAGAGGAATGGCTTCAAGAAAGGGTCGAACCCTGACTTCCTTCCATCATCCCAGTGAGCTTGTAAGTGCTCCGCTGCAGGCAGGAGAGAAACATAACCGGGGAAAGACTCGAGAAAGTTGCCCTGACCCCACTCTTGAGCAGGAGGGCTGGCAGTTCTGGGTTGGGAAATACCTGGAGTTTTTGTGGGCGGAGCCTGAGGTGGGGAGGGTTTGGGGAGGGGAGGGACTTCAGTCAGGTATAATGCCATAGAGCCCACTTTCCAAAGCAGTTTTCTCCAGGGGAACTGATCTCTGGGAACCAGTTGTAATTCCAGATCTCCAGCCCCCACCTGGAGGTTGGCAACCCGACTTCTGCACACCTCCTACTTCATACTTAATCAGAAATGGCGCCTGTGAATGTGAAATGTTTGTCTAAGGTAATGAAGGGGAAAAAAGATCTATATTTATTTAGATGTTGCAAGGAGTTGGAAAATATAGTAGTTGGGTTTAAAAAAAAAAATCCTGGTCTCTTCTCTCTCTTTTTCATTATTTTTTAGCATTTCTGTCATGACATTTCTGAATTAATCTCAGCAGGCAGGGAGCTCGAATTCTAACAATAGGCTGCAGCTCAGGGGCTTTAGTCAACATCCTCCCCCTCCCTTTGAATATTTCTGTCATGTTTCACAGGAGCTGGGGCCACAGCTCAGCGGAAGAGCGCACGCTTTGCCTGAGGAAGGCCCCGGCTTCAGTCTCTGGCACGTCTTCATTTAGAAGGATCTCAGGAAATGCTATTAGAGCTGCTATCCATATGTGTGCTGCCTGGGCAAGCGGGAAGTGCTGGGGCTTGTAAACAGAAGGCTTGAAATTGCCTGGAAATAGAGTCTCTTCTACAGGGCTATGACAAGTCTCTGTCGGTTTATACCCTTTGCCCCCCCCCAAGCATCTTGGGAAATGTAGTTTGGTGAAGGTGATGAGAATCCTCTGTTGGGGGGCTCTAGCCCTGTCATGCACTGAACTAGGCAATTCTAGAGTTGCCAGCTCTGGGTTGGGAAATACCTGGAGATTTTGGGGGTGGAGTCCGGGGAGGGCAGGTTTTGGAGAGGGAAGGGGCCTCAGCGGGGCATCCTCCAAAGCAGCCATTTTCTCCAGGGGAACTGATCTTGGTTGTCTGGAGATCAACTGTAACAGCGAGTGATCTCCAGGTGCCACCTGGGGGTTGGGAACCCTAGGCAGTTCCTTGGGAAGGCAGAATGGATATTCAGCTGGTTCAAGTGCATAGCAGAGATATCAGCAGCAGTTCATTGGATGGGGGCACAGGAAAAAGAAGAGATTGGATTTATACCCTGCCCTTCACTACCCAAAGGAGTTTCAGAGCAGTTTACGATCTCCTTTCCCTTACTCTCCCCACAACAGACAACCTATTGAGGTAGGTGGGGCTGAGAGAGCTCTGAGAGAACTGCTCTTGAGAGAACAGCTCTGAGAGAACTGTGACTGACCCAAGGTCACGCCAGCAGCTGCATGTAGAAGAGTGAGGAATCAAACCTGGTTCTCCCAGATTAGAGTCCATGCTCCTAACCAGTACACCAAACTGGCTCTCATATGTATCTCACCTTCCACCACTTTGCTCTGCTGAAGGGGAGAGGGCTTCAGCTACTGACTGGCTAGTAGGACCTACAGCCAGCAAGGGACTCACAGCAGGTTCCACTAGCCACTCAGTGGCTGCGCATTCACATAGATGTCCTTGGCAACTTTGTTGATGCCTCTGGGTGCCCATCATTCAAGATACCACCTTCCCCTTCCTCATCAGTGGCAAACAGTGGTACTGGCTGGGAGAGAAGTTTATAAAATTATGCATGGAGGCAGGCAGAGTGTGGACATCATAATACTCTCCCATCGTACTGCATGTCTGAAGCACCCAATGAACTTGATGGACAATAGATGACAATAGATGCTGGATGAACAAAAGGGAAGTACTTCTTCCATCAATGAGCGATTACATTGTGGAATTCACTGCAAGTGGGTGTAGTGATGACTCATGAGTACAGATTACTTTAGAAGGGGATATGGCCTCATAAAGTATGGTATACAGTACTTATGGGTAAAATCGCTTTCTATAAGAAAATGAGGGAAGGGAAAAGTGGAGCATATCAGTGAGATATGGTACCTCTTATTGTATTGGAAACCCAATGAATGGATAAAAGAAGTCATCTTTTTATATATATATATATATATATATATATATATATATATATTGAAGGGGAAAAATAGAACATAATATAAATACAGGATAGATCTAGGAGCATCAGCAGCAGGTATTATATGTAGATTTCCCCCCTCTCCTTAGATGTTATGTACTATAGGCCCCGGTCGAATGTCAGGCAGATTTTCAGGGCGCGATCACGCCACAACATCTGGGAAGCGTTGCTCTCCCATGGCCAACCCGTGGCACCCTGCTGAAGATGCGGAGTTAAAAAGTACCACAGAAAGTGCATTAGTTTCCAGAAAATGCAAGGCAAAGGCGGGCGTCTAATCGCAGGAGCACTAGTATCCCGTGGTATCCGGGCGTCCACATCCCATTGTAAACTGGGTGCACTATGCCTCCCAGATGTTCCGGTGTGACTGCGCCCAGAAAATCCACTGGACTGTCGTGCCTTCCGCGGGGCAAATGCTCCATGTGACCGGGGCCTCTATGATGCAAAATTACACAACAGGAGACAACCCACAGCAAACTGTACAGAGTAGGATAGTACACAGTCCCCAATAATTGGTCCAAGTAACTTGGTGAAGCCTTTAATAGCAATGCTACCCTGCTAGCTGCCTAGAAAAGTCCTCTTGAATAATTCTGTTTTGCATAGTTTGCGGAAAGCCAGGAAAGCAGGAGCCTCCCTGACCTCCACAGGCTAGGCCGTTCCATTACGTGTGGGCCACCACAGAGAAGGCACATGCATGGGCTGTTGCTGATTTTTCCCATTTGCAGGTTGGCACTTGAAGAAGGCCTTGCTTGGATGAATGAAGCAGTCGTGGCAGAGCATGGGGGGGGGGAGATGGTCCCATGGATAGGAGGGTCCAAGGCCCTAAAGGGCTTTGTATATGAAAAGCCAATTGAATTATAGAATCATAGGGTTGGAAGGGACTTCCAGGGTCATCTAGTCCAACCCCCTACACGATGCAGGAAATTCAAAAATACTTCCCCCCACCCCCAGTGACCCCTGCTCCATGCCCAGAAGAGGGCAACCCCCCGCCCCCAAACAAACCACCCTCCAGGATCTCTGGCCAAACTAGCCTGGAGAACAATTGCTTTCTGAGCCTGGTAACTGATTCGGCAGGGTGCCTCGTAATTTCTTATTCCCTGTGCCCCGCCCTACTAGCTGCTGGGGTCAGTATCAAAAGTTGCTGGGCAGTGTTCTACCATAAAACCAAATTCTGTGGCTGATCCCTGCTGATCAGTGGCTCAGATTCATCCACTGAAAGTGAATGCAGGTGCTGCGTCCCTCGGGATCTTAAACAGGGGCAAATGTACCTGCCCTAGGTGAGTGGACAGTAGCCGATGACCAGGCACCGTTGCTTTAAGGCCCATATATCCAGCTTGGAATGGGAAAACTGGAGGATGAGGAAATTGATGTGACTTTTTTTTTTTGGAAGAAAAAGATTGACAGGGTTTAGTACAGAGGCAGGAAGTTATCGGCACACCGATCAACGCACTCCAAATCAATCCCCCAGTCAGCCAAGAGCCTCCTTAGGAGGCACGTACTGCAAAGGTTCTTTTAAGCGATTACCTTTGAGAGCAGTAGAATTGGTTGCCTTCCAGAAAGCATGGAAGAAACCATGCATTAAAACCTTGGGGATATCTTTAATTGGCCCCTGCAGGCGGAAGGCGGTGGTAGGTGAGATGATCCGTTTCTCAGTAGGTGTGAGAGTGGGAAATCCAGCACAGGTAGAAATAGCAAGGATGAGCCTGGAATCAACCCGAGCAGAATTCATCGGGGTTATGCCTCCTCTTAAAATGCATGCCAACTGGCATATGTGGCTCCTGCTATGCTGCTCAAAACTTTCTGGTTCCTTTAACAAGGTGTTTAATACACTGCACGATATTAAGCCTGGAACCAGCTTGCAATTGTTTTGAGACGTTTACAGCCCACTTTTCTACCCGATGGGGACCCAAAGTAGCTTTTGACATTGTTTGCATCACCCCCATTTTATCCGCACAACCACCACTCTGTGAGGTAGGTAAGGCTGAGATTGTGTGACTGGCCCAAGGTCCTCCTGAAAGCATCCATGGCAGACTGGGACTTTGGACCTGGGTCTCCCAGATCCTAGTCCAACACTTTAATCGCCATTCTATGTTGGCTTCAAGTCTCAATCATGGAACAGGTAATAATAATGATCAGGGGTCTTTTTGGGGGGGAGCGCACCGGAGCCAAGCCCCGCTCCCAGCCGGTGTCCCGGAGAGTCTTTCAGGCAGCCGAATGTCAATTTCAGCTCCATTATATCCTATGGGCCATTGAAGTCAATGGTGAAAACATAGGGTATATTCTGGGGGCTGGAGGGGAAGGGGTGTGAGGGAGAGGCTGCAAACTCACAGGGTAGCTGATGGAGCCTCTCCCCAAGATACCCACAAAGTTTCAAGAACATTGGACCAGGGGGTCCAATTCTATGGGCCCCTAAACAGGTTGCCCCTATTCCCTCCATTGTTCAGACTTTCTCTTCCTCCAGTGGCTAAACTTACTTTATTGTGGTAGTTTGCAGGCATAGTGCCAACAAGAATCTCTAGTGGTATCATTCTGCCTGGCCTGCTGCCCTTATGAAGCCTCCAAGCAAGCTGGGATCTGCTTTCCATCTGCCATCTTGAAGACATCTGTACTTATTCCATACTGAAATTCCAACATTCCATAATTTAATGGTATTTTGAATGACAGTATGTTTGATGTAGTGGTTAGGAGTGCAGATTCTAATCTGTAAGAACCAGGTTTCATTCCCCACTCCTCCACATGCAGCTGCTGGTGTGACCTTGAGTCAGTTACAAGTTATTTCACAACTGCTCTCTCACAAGCAGTTCTTGAAAGAGCTCTCTCAGCCCCACCTACCTCAAAGGGTGTCTGTTTTGGTGAGGGGACAGGAAAGGAGATTGTAAGTGGCTCTGATATATCTAATCTCTTCTTCATCATTGATCTTTCATTCCCTTTTTGTAACCCTGTCCAAGCAGGTGTTATCCCCACCCTAGTATAATATTAAGAGAACACATGCTATGCAACATCCACGCAACAGGACTACTTCAATGAAAAATGCCCGGGTCCTACACCATAGATGTGCAACAAGGGGCACCCTAATAATGCTATGAGCTGCCATTTCAGGCAAGTTTCCGAGCACGTTTCAGCCTTGGCTTTCTTTTCCGTTTTGAGCTGTTCGTCATGCCATCGGCGACCTCTGTTGAAGCTCAGTCTGCATTTTGCTGTCCTCCATGTCCCGATCCACGTCGTCTTCTTCCTCTTCTTCTTTAACCTGGGAGCCCCAGGTAAATTTGCAGACAGGCTAAATTAAGATGCCCTCCCTCAGGCCCAAACAGGGAAGAAAAAAAACCTCAACAACAACCCTGCTGCAAGACAATGAGCAAGAGATGAGGCAAGGCTCCCCGTTCTTCTCCCTGGATCCCAAGAGCTATACCTCGGCAAGCATCTGGCTAAGCTATTCATCAATCACCCGCACCTCCGAAGGGAGAAAAGGGGGTCTGGAGTGCAGCTGGTTAGCGGCTCGGAGCCATTCTGCTACATTCCACTCCCCCCCCTTTCCCTTCCACCAGGTAATGGGATGGGAAGAGGGTTACGGCTGTCCTGATTCTCCCCCATCTGCTGCCAAGAAAGATAGAGCGGCGAATCCAATATTTGCTCTCGCTGGGAGCGAGAGATAATCAGCCCAGATGCACCGCTCCAGAGTACAGCCTGCTAGCTGTCATGTCATGAAGCAAAGGAGAACACGGGCTAATGCCACTGTAATATTGCAGCTTTCACACTAAAAGTTCCTCTCTTCTCCCTTTTTCAGCTCTCGCTGTAGCCTCTGGTTACTCAGCATGGGCATGCATTGCAGGGCCCGGCATTTCTCAATTGGCTTGGCCATTCCTCAGCCGCCTCTTCGCTGTTAATGGCTGGCATTTCAGGGGTCAGAAACTTCTTCCCGGTGCAGATTGGCACATATGTTTCTCATTAAAGAACTTTCAAAGACCGGTCATCTGTTAAACCACTTGATGGGTTCGCAAACAGTTGCCCAAAATCAGGGCTGGGCATATTGAACGATCCTGCACAGTTATGGAATCAGGTGGTAGTGTGCATACTGAGAATCTTGCTTACATTAAGGCTCTAGATTTCTTGTTTACATTAAGGCTCTAGCCCTCACATGTGACAGTCTGGTGTAGTGGTTAGGAGCGCGGACTCTAATCTGGGAGAACTGGGTTTGATGCCCCCTCTTCCGCATGCAGCTGCTGGTGTGACCTTGGGTCAGTCATAAGTTCTTTCAGAGCTGTTCTCTCACAAGCAGTTTCTCAAAAGAGCTCTCTCAGCCCCACCTACTTCACAGGGTGTCTGTTGTGGGGAGGGGAAAGGAAAGGAGATTGTAAGTCACTCTGAGACTCCTTTGGGTAGTGAAGGGAGGCGTATAAATCCAATCTCCTCCTCCTTCTATTGAAAAGACCTGGTGAACTCTCAAGTCAAAGAGGAGATGAAGGGATAAACTGCTTGTGAGGCTGAGGATTCATAATGGAATCCCAAAAAAACAACCCAGGAGCTACGTAGGGTGAACTGGAGCCATGGTGCTGAGCTGCTCAACCAGTCAGAAATGTCCCCCTCCTAGGCTACTTCAAAGTCAAAGTGGGGGGTGGGGGGAGGCACAATATCAAGAATCCCAGATCTCATTTTTTAATGAGTTCCTAATCCTCATGGTTGTAATTATCTGTCTTTTCTCTTCCATAGCTCAAAGCAATCGAGATGGGAAAGTTAACCCTCCTCCTCCATTTTTACTAGGTTGCCAGCTCTGGGTCGGGAGATACCTGGAAATTTGGGTGGTGCAGCCTGGGGAGCACAGGGGTTGGGGAGGGGAGGGACCTCAGCAGGGTACCATGCCAAGGAGTCCACCTTCCAAAGTAGCCTTTTTCTCCATCGTGGTCATCCATCGTGGTCATCTGTTGCAATAGCGGGAGATTTACAGGTGCCCCTTGGTGTAGAGCTTTGGTGCAGTGGTTAAGTGTGCAGACTCTAATCTGGGAGAACTGGGTTTGATTCCCCACTCCTCCACTTGCATGTGCTGGATGACTTTGGGCAAGCCATAGTTCTGGCACAGCTGCTCTTGAAAAAGAGCAGTTTCTGTCAGAGCTCTCTCAGCCCCACCTACCTCACAGGGCATCTATTGTGGGGAGGGCAAGGAAAAGGAGTTTGTAAGCTGCTCTGAGACTTTTGGGTAGTGAAGGGCGGGGTATAAATCCAGTCTCCTCCTCCTCCTCTTCTTCTTCATCACTGATCAATATATTCCCCTCAACTAATTTTTGCAGCTGAAATACACATCTGGACATCCAGTCAAGGCTCCCAGCATCATGGGTGGCCTGGTCCTAGTATTTCCAAGGATTAGAAGAGGGACTACCATGAATACTTCTTTGCCCTTCACATGCCTTTCAGAAGGAAAAGAAATTATGCAGAAAAAAGCAAACACGTAAACGCTAAGTAATTTGCATACATCGTGCAAGAATTCCTTATTTCTTGGTACAAAGCATCTATTTATTTGTTTGTCTGAGAGCACAATGAGTGTATTGGGGACTCCCGGAAGCTACCCTTTATGGGCTTATGCTGCCTCGGGAATTCTCTGCGGCTTGGAAAAGTCAGTTTGCCTAGACTGCCGGGATGGTTGATCCATCTGTTGCAGCACTGTGCTGTCCAATGAATCTTCAAAGCCTCAGGTGAGGGACATTCTTGGTCCACCCATCCAAGACCCCTCTACCTGCCCACGCTGTGGACCGAACCTCGGTCCTCGTGTGCTAGGATACTGAGCTGTGGCCCCTCCCCAAGGTGCTGCTAGCCTAGCTCTTCTGCATAACACAATTTCTGGTGAATCAAAAGGAAAAAGGAGACAGGAACAGGAAGGAGGTCTCCTTATTTAGCTAAGTTATTTTTCCACTGGCCCAGTGACCCAGATAATTCAACCTCTGGTTTTTAATGAAAATGTTTCCAGGGACCACTTCGCGTTGCCCCGGCTGGCCGAAGTACCGGCACTTCTGTTTGCGAGCAACGCCCGCAGCTCTTTATTGATGGCACAGGCATACTGGAGTGTCTGCTCTTGTGTGTGTGTGAGCTCGGCCAGAATTGCAGCGGTGGAAATCAGCTGTCTCCCAGGCCTGGTTCTTGGGGGAGCAGCTGCAGTCTGGCTCCTTCTGCAGCTGACGCGGAACTGTGAGGAGCTTCGGATCGCAGGCTCCCCCCTCACAAGCATTAATGGAGCTTCCTCTGGTGCAGTTTTAGGCTTGGCACCATAGCCTCTTGCTGGAGCGGGTCCTCTGTGAGTGAGGGGATTCACACTTTTTTGTTTTGAACGTGGGTAGGAAAACCATGCTGGTGTGAATTAATGGAAGGGTTATAAATGGCAAAGGGTGCATGCCCAAAGCTAAATGGACTCTGTTCTTCCACATTCTGCACAGAAGTAGCATTCAGGCCCATGCGTAGGGATGCCAACCTCCAGCTGGTAGCTGGTGATCTCTGACGACAGATCCAGGCGACAGAGATCAGTTCACCAGAGAAAATGGCCAGTTTGGAATGTGGACTTTATGGCACTGAAGTAGGGTTCCCAAGTACTTACCGCAGGGGAGTGGGGGACACATGCTCCCCGGCCGGACCAGTCCTCCTGGTAACGCACCATGCCGTCGCCAGGAAGTGACCCAGGTGACACTCTGGCAATGGGGCTAAAAACTCGATGGTACCATCGAGTTTCCAGCCGCATTGCCAGAGCATCGCCTAGTGTCCCTTCCTGGTGACGGCATGGTGTTCCGCGCCTGTCCTTCCCCTGGGGATGGTCCTGCGAGGACGTATCCATCACCCGCCGGCATGCGGTAAGTTCTTGGCAAGCCTACACTGAAGTCCCTCCCCTCCCCAAACCCCACCCTCCTCAGACTCCACCCCCCAAATCTCCTGGCGCTGGCCACCCTGCCTATGCTTCTTGTTAAATATTATGTATTAACTATTTCTCCTCCAACCCCACAAAATAGGTTCTCAGCCTTCAATGAAAAAGTGGTCATTGGGGCCACTCCACATAGTGTTGCACATTATCTGTAGGACATATGGATTTCCAGACATGCTTGTCTCAGTGTCACCTGACATTCTAGCTGTGCACAAGAAATCTTGTGCCTTGTTCTCATTGAGGTGGTAAACTTTTGTCTGGGCTGTATATCAAAATGGATGCTCCCATGACTGAATGTTCCTGTGTCCCCACCCCTGCGTGGCAAGGAAAAGGGTTCTAGAGAGCCAGTTTGGTGTAGTGGTTAAGTGCCCAGACTTTAATCTGGGAGAACCAGGTTCGATTCCCCACTCCTCCACATGCAAGCTACTGGTGTGACCGTGGGTCAGTCACAAGTTCTCTCAGCTCAAAAGAGCAGTTCTCGAAAGAACTCTCTCAGCCCCACCTACCACAGGGTGTCTGTTGTGGGGAGGGGAAGGGAAAGGAGTTTGTAAGCCGCTCTGAGACTCCTTTAGGTAGTGAAAGGTGGGGTATAAATCCAAGCTCTTTTCTTCTTCTTCTTCTTCTTCTTCTTCTTCTTCTTCTTCTTCTTCTTCTTCTTCTTCTTCTTCTTCTTCTTCTTCTTCTTCTTCTTCTTCTTCTTCTTCTTCTTCTTCTTCTTCTTCTTCTTCTTCTTGTCTAGGTTTCTCCTTGATTTGCTGGCTTTCTAGATGTGGAGATGGGGGGTAGAAAAGCATGCAGGCACAAATCTCACCTGCACACTGAACACTTAACATCAGCTGTACACCTAAAAACGTAAAATGTTATTTGGCTGTTAAAGCTGGAATAGTACCCATTGTTCAAGACACAGGGTTTCCATTAAAAAATGGCATCCCTATGTTAACTCCTCCCCACAGTCCCTTGTATGGTTCAGAATTCTTTACCCCACATTGTGAAGCTGTGCATTTCCCTACTCTAGTGGCAGCAAATAATATGAAATGTGGGTGGAGAAATGCAAAATGTGAAGCTGTTACACCACGGGGGTTTCGCGGATGCTTCAAATTATGGGGCAGAACCGAATGCAAAGGAGCCAGCTGGCTTTGGTGGTCGCCCCATGTCCCCACATGAGCACAGTGGTTCTCTAAGCCTTATGTAAATTGGTCAAGGGCCCAGTTGGCCATAGACCCGAGGGCAATGTTTGCAAAACCACTTTTTACCATCGGGGCTAACAACCAGGGCTATTTTGGGGCAGGAAGGCACAGGAAGGGAGTTCTGGCTGGCTTCCAATTTGGCCACACCCAGCAGGAACTCATTAGCATAATAGGCCACACCCAACATCAGAAACTCATTAGGATTGGCTACATTAGGGGTGTGTGGCCTAACATGCAAAGGAGTTCCTGTTACAAAAAAAGCCCTGGGTTTTGACAGCAAACAAAGTAAACAGAATAAGAAGCAAAAGGTGGGTGTGGCTGGATGACCACACTTCTGGTAACATGGGGTGTGGCCTAATATGCTAATGAGTCTGTGCTGTTGGGTGTGGCCTATTATGCTAATGAGTTCCTACTGGGCTTTTTCTATAAAACAAGCCCTGCTAATAACACTCCTAATAACACTCTCCTGAGAGTAAACATCATTGACTAGAATGGGGCCTACTTCTGAGTCGATCTGCCGGGGATCGCGACCCCTCCTTAGCCAGTGGCACTGACTGGCTTTGTTATCTATCTGTTCTTTTTGACTGCCTTGTCTGTTTTGGAGTTTTACACATTTCCAGCCCCTGGGTTAAATTGCATTGTCACATTTGCGGCATGGTCTGTGTAACTTCGGCATTGTTCCATTATCGCACAGCAAAAATTCATTTTACAGCTGTGATATAATCAGGAACCGAGTGCTGTGTGTTCCTGGGCACCTTAGGGAATATCCACACGTACAGGATAGAAGACTCTTCTTGTGGTGCAGAAAGACAGACCCCTCATAAAACTTCCTGTACATGACATTATAAGGGGAGAGTCAAAAGCTCTGGGAAGCCATCTCTAGATTCTGTGCAATTTAATACTGGACCCCCCTCACACACACACACACACACACACATTCCCTGAATATAGATCTGTCAGATTCAGAATGTAAACTCTCAGGAAAAACATAATTTTCAGTGGGGCATGGGGGGTGGGGTTGGCCCAACCAGGTTGGGCAACTTCTAGAGATTTGGGGCTGGAGCCTGGGGAGGACAGGGGCCTCAGTGGGGTACAATGCCATAGAGTCCATCCTCCAAAGCTGCCATTTTCTCCAGGGGGACTGATCTCTGTGTCTGGAGATGAGCTGTAATTCTGGGGGATCCCCAGGTCCCACCTGGAGGCTGGCATCCCTACCAGAACTTAAAGGATAGGACTCGAAAACTGCTACTGTGCTATATTATCTGTAATTCAACATTCCTCCTACTTATTGTCCTATCATCCATCTTTCTGATGTACTTTACTGGACATAGCGGTTTCTCTTTAAGGGGGTGATAAAGCTGAAATTGTCCTAGCCTCTGCCCCGGCATGCCCATGGCTCCTTTTCCAAAATGTTTTGCCACTGGCCTTCTGTTCTTTCTGACATATTTGTTCATTAGCAATGGAATACAGATTGCCGTGGAAAGGGTCTCAGGGCAGCGCTGCTGGCTGGCTGGCGTGCCATTAACGTCACGGCACACGCTCCTGGCATCTGGGCAACGGCAGTATTGAGTTTCTTAATGGCCTTGGGATGCAGATGGAAACAAGCCATTATGTACATTAAGTCTGAAGGATGGCCTTTAAAATCAGCAAGGCCAATATAAGGAAGAAGGAGGCCTTTGATTGAATAAGCGTCATAATTCTTGGGCTCTCCACTGCAGATTGTGCAGTTCGAGTAATCATAATGTTAAGAGCCAGTCACAGAAATTTCTCCCATCTCAGGCAAGGGAGCTGTTTCATTTGCCATTTGGTATCTGGGATGCTGCTGGCATGCATGTTTTCCTGTACACTGCCAACTTGTGCATGCCACTCTGTAGAGGCACATGTGCTTGTGTTCTTGCTCACTGCCTGCCGGTGTGTCCAGGGTTCTGCAACAACCAGGGCTATTTTTGGGCAGGAATGCACAGGAATGGCGTTCCAGCTGGCTTCAGAGTTGGCTACACCCACTACAACCAAAACCTCTGTGTGTATGGCTACAGAGGAAAGGCCTGGAGAGGGACTCCCCAGAGACTCCAAGACAGGTGGGCCAGGGGGGGCCCTGGAAGGATTAGGGAAGCACTTAAATGCCTCCCCCATGCCCGGCCAAGCCAAGGGAAGTTTCGTCTGCCTTCCCTTCCCTTCCCTTCAAGAGGGAGCTTCCCCAGGCTCCCCAGAGCTGCGGGGCGCCCTGGCAAGCCAAGGGGGTGTGGCCTAATATGCTAATGAGTTTCTGCTATTGGGTGTGGCCTGTTATGCTAATAGGTTCTTGCTGGGCTTTTTCTACAAAAAACCCCCGGCAACAACATACATTTCTTTGGATTTATTCCCCAGAAATTGCTGCTGGATCATCACACATTTGGCCCCTTGGCCTCCTGCCCTTCCTCAGACCTGGCTCCAGGCTATAGCTGATGTAGGAGACCACAGAAACTAATCTACCCCGAATGATTCCCATGTGCACATGAACACATTCACATTTCTCCTATCCAGTGTTCCCTCTAAGCCGAGTTAGTGTGAGCTAGCTCACAGGTTTTTAGCCTCTGGCTCACACATTTTGGTCTTTGCTCAGGAAGGATGGCTCCAGAGCAAACTGATTTATGCTGCAGCCAAATCGCTCGCTCACAACTTTAATGCCAGCAGCTCACAAAGTAAAATTTTTGCTCACAAGACTCCACAGCTTAGAGGGAGCATTGCTCCTATCCCTGTTCAGATGTAGAGAATGATAACTAAACATAACATGGCAGAAAAGCCTAAGATCTATGAGGGCAACAGGGCTTTGGATGTGGTGGCTCTCATGTTCTGGAATGCCTGCTCAGGGAAATCCATTCACTCCCTTGGCCATGCATGCATGCGCACAGGTTTGGCCGTCACTCACTCTGGGAGATGCATGTTCCCCTAGATGCTCATTCACCCATCCTTCTTTTCCCCAGAACTTTGGTTCACATTAATTCTTTTGTTGCAGTTTTATTTTTTCATTTTGGAAGTCACTTTGTGTAATGGGTTTCTATAGAAAAGTGACTAAGAAATTTAATTAATAATGAAGGACCAATGCAGTGTGTAGGTTTCAGTTACCCAGAACAGCCTCCAAAGAGGTCATCCTTTTCACCGTTAGCTGTAATGATTGTTATATATTCTGTTAACAGTTAATTCCTAATTAACCCGAATTTAATATGCCACTGGACATGACATCCAGAATGAATACAGATGTTCTTTGCTGCTACATTATGATCATTTGAAAACTACAGCATAGAAGCGCTTCAAAATATAACAGGGCAGGCAGAAAACAATCGACTTGATAACCTAGCCCATCTTTAAAACAGCTGCAGCATCTCTTCTACCCTTAGCAGCTAAATCTTTTATGTATTTTCCCACTATTGTCTCACTTTAGTGCTAGCAACAAAAAGAAGGGAGGGAGGGAGGGAGGGAGGGAGGGAGGGAGGGAGGGAGGGAGGGAGGGAGGGAGGGAGGAAGGAATCCATTTTCTCCAGGGGAATTGAGCTTTGTAGTCTGGAGATGCAATGCAATTCTGGGAGATCCCCAGGCCCCACCTGGAAGTTGGCACATCTAGTGGTGTCGTCAGAGTAATTAGTTGCCTAATATTTTAGTGCTGAGTATTTTCTGCCTTTTGCGTATGAGGAAACATTTGATAATGTGTGACAGCTCTTGTGGTCAGAAGTGATACAGCCTGGGCCATGTTGTTGTTGTTGTTGTCGCCGTCGTTGTCGTCGTCGTCATCGTCGTCGTCATCATCATCATCATCATCATCATCATCATCATCATCATCATCATATTGTGTGTAGAAAGGCTGGGAGATCCTAAGGTTGTCTGGCAGCCAAAAGTTCTAGCTCTTTCATGTTATGCACCACCAGGTGGTGGAGCTAGACTTGTTTTTTTTAGGCAGGAGACGTTTCAGAGGTGGTTTGCCATTGCTGGCCTCTGTGTCACGACCCTGATATTCCTTTTTAAAATATATATATATATATATATATTACAGTACAGCAGAGTGCAAAAAAAGAATGACTACACCAAGTACATAAGAAGGGGTGAATACTATCTTCCTTAGCAATCCTAATCCTAACACAGGCACAACTATGAAAAATCACAGTAAAACTAAGCCACCAAAGCCACCAAAACCTTAATTGGAAGAGTGAACAAACACTTCCACATTAACATGCAAAATTCAACCATAGGTTAAGATATTTAAGATCTTTTATGTTTTCCCAGTCAAATTTGTCTATGTTCATTTTCTCAGGTATTGGATACCATTTGTCAAGGGGAGTCATTAGGTGACTTTCCATGTCCTCCGAGTTACCCCAGAGAGAGATTTTTTTTCTTGCAAGAAAAAATCCCATACTTTATGCAACCACCATTGCATTGAAGGGAGCGTGTTTGCTTTCCATTTACTCGCTACCGAAGTTTTGGCTGCTACTAACCCTGATATTCCTTGGGGGTCGCCCTTCCAAATACTAGCCAAGGCCGGCCCTGCTTAGCTTCCAAGATCTAATGGGATCAGGCTACCCTGGGCTATCCAGATCAGGGCTCCAGGCCATGTTAAAGCACCAGTATGCACTCGATGAACTACTAACCCCCCCTCATTCCACCCAGACTGAACTTTTCTTAAGTAGAGTCAACTTGAAACATGGTTTGTGTAGAGAGAGAGAAAAAACCACCTTCCTAGAGTTGCCAGCTTCCAGGTAGATAATCTGGACTTCTCCTGCAATTACAGTGGATCTCCAGACTACGAAGGTTCGTTCCCTTGGAGAAAGTGGGGGCTTCGGATGCTGGAATCTGCAGTGTTAGTTGAGCTCCCTCCCTTCTCCAGACTCCACCCGCTATAGCACCTTCTTTCAAGCAGGGGTTGGCAACCCTACCTGTTCTTCAGCTACAGTTTTGTTTCATCTTTATGGGGAAATTTAGCAAAATTATGATGCTAAAGAAGTAAGGGTTCCCAGCTAGGGGCTGCTCGCCCTGGATTTGGAAATTTCTGTAGATTTGGGGGTGGAGCCTGGGGAAGGCGGAGTTTGGGGAGCAAAGGGACCTCAGTGGGGTATAACACTCTAGGGTCAGACGGAATTCAGCCCATTCCTTTTCACCTCCCCTCCATTTCAGGCAGTTTTCAACAAACAAACGCCGTTTTTAATATCTGTCCTTCATCTTTTGCTTTGTCGAGCTTGTACACATGCACATCCCAATCTTCATTTATGGTAGGGCTGAATTCTGGAACATGTGTTGTAAAAACAAAGGAAATTTCTTCCGAACGTGTACAAGGTACCTCCTCTGCACCTTGGATTGCCAGCCTCTTGGTAGGGCCAGGAGTTCTCCTGGAATTACTCGTGATCTCCAGACTACAGGGGGGAAATGGCAGCGTCGGAGGGCAAACTCTGTGGTATTATACCATAGCTACCAGGTGAAATCATTCTCCAAATTCCTCCCTCCACAGCTACCATCCATAGATCTCCAAGGATCTCCCAAGCCAGAGCTGTTAACCTATACCCACGGCCGGATCGCCCATTGGGCGAACTAGGCGCTCGCCTAGGGCGGCCGGCCTCAGGGGCGCCAAATGGCGCCCCGCTCCCCCCGCAAAAGCACCCGGGAGCAAGTCGCCCTCCTCCGGGCAGGAGGTGGGCGCACAGCTCGCCCACCGTCTCCCTCCTCCCCGGCTTTTGGAGAGAAGGGACAGGGGCGCCCTGCGCTCTGGCGGGAGAGTGCTGGGAGGGGCACAGGGCAGCCCCGGGGGTGGGCCAGTCCATTCCCCTCCGGCTCCGGAGCGTGTGCTGCTGGGGCGGGTCCAGGGCCAGAGAGAGAGAGAGAGCCAATGAATAAGGCAGCAGGGGGACTCCGGGAGGGCCACCCAGGGCAGGATTACTCCTGAGGAGCCCCACTGAGCCACAAAGGCCGTTGCTGGAGGGAGCCTGGCTGGAGCCCAGTCTGTCGGCCTGGGTCTGGGAGCGGGGAAGAGGAGGAGGGAGCAGCTTTGATTCGTGTCCAGCACTGTGAGGGTTACAGGGACGGGGCTATCTGCTAGAGAGGCCCAGCAAAGGCGGGGGAGGGGGGAGACAGAAAGGCTCTTCCACCTGGATGGGGGGGAGAAGAGAAGTTTCTGAGCCACCGAAGAGAGGGGAGCTCCAGACGTGCAACAGCCAGGAAAAGCCTCGCAGCCGGATCCGGGGAAGGTTTACTCGCGAGCAAGTCACCCCCCTCCCCCCCAGGAATAAGACCTTGGAGGAGAGGAATGCGGCGGCCCCAGCATGCGTTTCTTTCTTCTCTGTAAATGAGTTTTTTTTCCTGGGGGAAAGTAGGGAGACAGAGAGAGAGAAAGTGCTCTCTGCATATCAAAAGCCTCCTCTTTTTCTCAAGGAGAAACAGACCCCTCATTTTCAAAACATTTCTTTGTGGGTCAGAAAGAGAAAAGTGGGGCATGAGTGGAAGGAGGGGGAGACCAAAAGAAGGCAAAGAGAGGGGACAACATACTGCCCCCCACACACCTTTCATTCACCGGTTAATAAGACGGAGGCACACACACCCTCCCCACTCAATTGGGCTGGACTTCCTTCTCTCCAGGCCCCGCCTGGAGGTTGGCAACCCCATAATTGGTGGGTGTGCGCATGGGGGCGCCAGAAGGTAGCCTCGCCTAGAGTACAAAATACCCTGGAGCCGGCCCTGCCTATACCTGTCCCACGAATTCCTTGCAATAGCCTGTCCTCACAAACAATTACAAGGAAAAGGGAAGGTTTCAGGCCGGTGGAATAGCTGCTTTCTATCTAACTGGAATGGCCATTTGCAGTTAGCTGGATGTAGCTCCACAGCCACTTGCTGACCTAGCTAATGCCACTGCTGGGGCCACCCATCGTCCTTCTTCCCTGCCATTGTCAATGCTGCTGTGTCCCGGGTCCACGTCAAGTGTGTCCTGAGGCCATGCCAGCACTGCAAGGGCTACTGGGCTCAGCTTGTGCCCAGCGGTCACCAGCTATCTAGGGCAGCGGCTCACCAGGCATTTCCCCAGTAAGTTAAATGGCCAGTCCACCCCTAGCAGCCAGGTATGCTCGCAGTCAGGGAAATCTGGGAGAAAAGAGTTCTTCCGTCTTCCCCAGGACAATGGCCTTGATCTAGACAGACTTACCAGGTTTCCCTCCCGCCCCCTGCTGCTCCATCCCCCACCCTCAGTGGAACAGTGGGAGCAGCACTGCGGCAGATGGTGTCGCATGATGTCACGATGTCAAATCTGGGTGCGTACCCAGAAGTGACGTCATGGCATCCCGCAATACAGTCCCCCCATTCCCCATCCCCCAAACACTCCCAACCAATGCCCCCTCTAAGCTGTGGAGTCTTGTGAGCAAAAATTCGACTTTGTGAGCTACTGGCATTAAAGTTGTGAGCGGTTGATTTGGCTCCTGCATAAATTAGTTTGCTCTGGAGCCGTCCTTCCTGAGCTAAGACAAAAATGTGTGAGCCAGAGGGGAAAAACCTGCGAGCTAGCTCACACTAACTCAGCTTAGAAGGAACACGGCTCCCAACCCCAAAGGGCTTCCAGATAGCAAGCAACCCTAGATCTAGGTGATGCTCCCTTTCCTTCCCAGTGGCTGCTTTTTGCAATTGAAATCAGTCTGGGGATCTGGTCATAGATCGGTTCTGAGGCTTCCAACTCCTGGTGAAGAACGCCACCCGCTCCTGCTGTAAAATGTACACCTTACTAAGACTGCCGTCCAGTGAAAGATTTTTTATTGATGAATCACCCACCTTTGAATTAGTTAACCAAACAACAGATGTAAATAAATCTGTATACCACCCGCACCTATTTGAGATACTGATGGGCATGTGAGTCATCTTACAATATATTGAACGAAAGGTATTACTCCTCGTTAAAAAGAAAGGCCATCTTTTCTATTATAGTAACACCAGAATCAGGGATTCTGCAGCAGCAGCTCAGAGGGTTTGACATGCAATGCAGGTGTTATTGTTCTCCTTGTGTGGCAATTATCCCGATCCTCCTTAGGTCCAATTCTATCCAATTTACTTTATGTCACAAGAAAAAATTGGCTATTGGACGTGGAGGCTCTTGAGGAAGCCAGACAGAAAGGGCGGTTAATAGAGACCGAGCGTGCATAGGAAGGCACATTCAAACGCAACCGTCAACGCTGCACTATGCGTCTTGCAATGCATGTTCCTGTTCATAATCTGTGCAATTAAACATGCATGTCCTGGCACACCTGTATAAACTGTCTCTTTGGCTGCCTTTCCAGATGGCAAAACGTCCAAGAATGTGCATAGAAATTATTTGGGAAAATAGTATGTTGTTGCATTTTAATAAATATTTTTGGGGAAAAAATAAATTCTTTGAAAAGGCGATGGCTTGAGGAAGTGGGGAAAGAAAGCAGATAACCATGGAGATAAAGGAACTTGCTCCCAACTCCCTTAGCAAGAATCAAAGTAGCCTTTTAAAAAATCAGTACATTTACTGTAGAATCACAGCCACGGTGATTAGAATTGATTTGTTTAATATTCTGTTTACAGGGTTTTTATCCCACTTTTCAGCTAATAAATGGGCTCCGAGGTGCTTTGCAGCAAGTAGAACACAACAGACGTTCTGCTGGGGAAAGAGATTCTCAGCTGAGTTTTGGTCCGGCTATGGGGCATACGCTAAAAATGTGCTAGAATCGGACCTTGTCAATTAAAACTGAATCCCGTATTGGTTAATTGGCAAAAGCTATTGTTGATGGACCAGCATGTGTGGGGATTTTGACTTGTGAGGTTGGATTGTTTATCACTAGCTCATAGCTAGTCAGTTAATCTACCAATTAAACCAATTCAGCACCACCACCCCAAAAAAAGTCAGATTTTCCCTGCAGAGGATGGGCTTTGTGGGCTTGGGATCCAGAGGGATGGGATTTTCATCAGAGGACTGGGTTGGGAACTACTTGGAGATTTTGGGGGTGGAGCCTCAGGAGGGTGAGCTTGGGGCATAATGCCACAGAGTCCAGCTTCCAAAGTGGCCATTTTCTCCAGGGGAACTGTTCTTGACTGTCCGGAGATCAATTGTAATAGCAGGAGGTCTCCAGGTGCTACCTGGAGGCTGGCAACCCTGCCAGCAGTGGGGAAGGGGTTAAGTTCCTCCTTCCTCCTCCTCCTGTCCAACGTTCCTACCAAACTCATGACTGCATTTTGAAACCTAGCCAGGAGCCAGCCCATGGGCTCGCCACATCCTGTCTACTTCCAGTCTTGCTAGTGATAAATTTTGGACTCCTCCACACCTGGATGGGGAGCAGTGCTAGAAGAATCTACCTCCTCGCCCCACTCTGGAGACAAGCTCTATTGAGCTGCTTTTATGGAGGGTAATTGTGTTGGAAAATGGAGAGTTCAATAAAAGAAATTCAGTACCACTGTCAGCACAGCCGTCGGTGTGAAATATCCCATCTTTCTCTCTCTGATGCCTGCTGGGAAGGAGAACATGGTATTGCAGGGAACAGAAGGGGCCCTGAATTCCAAGCAGCAGAGAGGGTGCCCCCCCATACCTGCCTAAGCACACACACACACACCCATTGCCTGCATTTTAAGTTATGGGCAATCGTCACGGCCATTGGGTTTATGGCAGTCAGATTTCAGGCCTCAGTGACAGACTCCTACGTCCGCCTGCCTATTTTGTCTCTAGTCTTAAGGTCTTTATTCCCAAAAACAAAAGCGGGGGAATGCATCACTGTGCTACAACTCAAACCAAGTGAAGCTAAGCCGAATGACAGGCACAAATCTTAACTGCTCTTCACAAGGGATTCTCTCTCCCTCCCTCCCTCTCTCTAAACAAATAGATCCTTTCTTGTATACCTTTCATGCTGTTTTGGGTGTGCTTGAGAAACGATGAGGAAATGCAGGGCAGAAATAATAATAGAACCATTCTATGTATTAAAAATCAGTGAGAGGGTAGGGGGTGCGAGATCTTTGAATGGTCACCCACGTTATTCCTCCATGTGCTGTAGATCAGCACACCAGAGAGAAATGTTTAGTATGACCCTTTTCCTGATATACTGGATTACTACATGCAGGGAGCTTTTGTGCATGGAAGAGTACTGGGAAATGTAATTGTAGGATTAGGATCTGGGAGACCCAGGTGCGAATTGCCCACTCTGCCTTGGCAACACACTGAGGGACCTTGGGCCAGTCACACACACTCAGCCGAACCTACCTCACAGGGTTGTTGTGAGGACAGAATGGATGAGAGGAGAACAACGTAACTTATCTGGGGAGATAAATAAATAAATGGAACGTACATGGAGGAGAATTAAGCAACCATAGAAGCCTGTAGCCCCAGAGAGTTCAAAGGAGAATACGACATTCAGATCTGGACCTCGTCCCCACATAGCGTCTCTTTTCCTCCTGAAGTTTCCTGGAACAAAGCGTGGCCATGTCAGTAAAAGTCACAAGAGTCAGAATTCCTCAGTGCAATTCTCAACAATACAGCCCCATCAGATTCCAGATATTAGAACTGCAGTTGCTGGACCACAGTCCTCGTCTCTCTGTCGCCTACCCACAGGCAGGGACTGGGACATTAGAACAGGCCAGGAGAAAGCTGAGCCAAACGGCCTCGGCGGTGCAGCTAGCATCTGGACCACAGCGAGGACAGCAATAGGTGCAATAGGCTGTCCCCACTGGGCCCACATGCAAATAAAGTCTTACTTTAATGCCAGACAATTCTCTTCAAACCACACACACACACATGGCACTAAAGGTGATAGAAATACCTCCACAGCCAAGCAGAGGTCTCTGCTCAAACAGAACATTGGAGCTCCCAAAGTCTGTGCCCATGGATTTCAGTTTACTAAAAAGGCCTTGATAAAGACATCATCAGGTCTCCCCACAGGTATGCAGGGCTAGAGTATGGGGATGTAAGAGGTGGTACCTGCAGATCGCGAGGGATACAGCAAATAGCAAAATCCCTTGAGGCAAGCAGTGTGTGGGTGCCTGTGCCTGGAAGTCATGGCGACCTCTGGCCACTCCTACTGGGGCACGGAGGGCATTCAGAGAAGTGGCTTGATAGCCTGCCTCTGGCCTCCTGGCCCTGGTATTCCTTGGAGGTCTCCCATCCGAGTACTTGCCAGAGTTGACCCTGCTTAGCTTCCAAGATCTGACAAGATCGGCCTTGCCTGGGCTGTCCAGGTCAGGGCGATGACACTTGATTTTATCGGGGTGCTGTTTGCCCTTTGTCATGTAGATAGAAGGTGGGGGCTTGGGGGAAACTTTTCCATCTCCTTTTGTTCTCACCCACCCACGAGCTTCAGCAACCATACTGACAAGATGTAGATTGGGGGGGGGGACCTAGTCAGGATCTTTATTGTTTCCTCCCCATGTAGCCCTCCCTATTAATTTCGAGTAAAGTCTTTTTCTTAGAATAAATACACACATTGTGGCTGCCTCCCTTCTCCTCTGCTGAATACCCGACGCTCCCCCCTCCTCCCCTGCCTCTCAGCCGGCAGCCAACTGCAGAAAGAGTAAGCAGTGAAGCAGGTGCCGCCGCCGTCTCCTCTCCCTCGGCTGGACTGAAGTGGCCAGGCTCTGAGAATAGACGGGAGGGATGAGATGCAGGCAGACAAGGAACTCCGGGGAGCAGCAGAAAAGGAGACGCCAGAGAGGCAATTGAGGGGAGGCCAGGCCGGGGGGTGGGGGGAGACAAGAGAGTCTTCTTGTACATCGCCCTTTAGCGTGGGTGCAGAGCTGTCTGCGTACTCACTCATCCGTACAAAACCGAGGCTTCGAGTATTCCTTCCCTGCCAAGGGTGGATTAATGCTGCCAGCCTCCTGTGGGCTTTGTCGGAGCTGGTGCTGCTGTCAGTGCAGCGTATGCTGCCGGGGTGACTGTGGAGAAAGAGAAGGTGTCAGGCACTCACACCGAAGGGCAGGCAAGCATCCTGAGCCAGTGAGCCTGCCAGCCGAAAGCTGTTGGTCCAGTGGCACATAAAGAGAACTCCATGGAATCATTTGGTGGCGGGTTGCATGAGTGTAGCAGATCTGGAAGTTTTATGTGAGAGAATGGCATGGATTGGTCTGCCGGGGTCACCTGTCCCTCCAGCCTAGGAGGATTATGGGTGACTTTGCAAATTTCCCAGCAGCCCTAATGACCGAATCTCATTTACAGAGCTCCAGGTGTACAGAGCAGGATGCAAGCAGAAGCAGATCAGGAAAGGGAGTATGGAAAGCAGGCTGGCTCAAGCCATTCTATTGCCCAAGTGCCCTCTGCCATGATGCCCCAGCACAGCCTGGGATTGATGCCTGGTCGGGGCATGCATCCTCTCATGCTTGCCCCTGCAGCACCCAGAACATGCTCCTGAGGCTGCATCTCTGAAACCCACCCTAGACTTGGGCAGTGGCAACATGGGTCTGGGTAACAAACATGAGGAACACTGGATGCGGGGGATACACTTCTGGGTAGCAGTGTGTGTGAACAAGATCTTGGGGTACAGGTGGACCATAAGTTATATATGAGCAGCCAGTGTGATGTGATGTCAAAAAAGGCTAATGCGATCTTGGGATGTATCAACAGAGGCATAACATTCAAATTGCAAGATGTCATAGTCCCGCTGTACACTGCATTGGTCAGGCTGCAGCTGGAGTATTGTGTGCAGTTCTGGGGGCCACACTTCCAAAAGAATGTGGACAGAATGGAGCAGGTGCAGAGGAGAGCGGCAAGGACGGTCAGGGGAGCCTGGAGACAAAGCCCTATGAGGAAAGGCTGAGGGACTTGGGAATGTTCCGTTTGGAGAAGACGGGGTTGAGGAGGAGGGACATGACTGCTCTCTTGAAGTCTTTGAAGGGCTGCCACTTCGAGGAGGGCAGGGAGCTGTTCATCTTGGCAGCAGAGGACAGGACTCGCAATCATGGGTTTCAATTAAGGGCAGGAAGGTACCGGCTGGATCTCAGGGAAAACTTTTTTACAGTAAGAGTTGTGCAACAAGTGGAATCGGCTGCCTAGGGAGGTGGTGAGCTCCCCCTCACCGACAGTCTTTAAGCAGTGGCCAGATGAACACTTGTCAGGGATGCTCTAGGCTGATCCTGCATTGAGCAGGAGTTGGGCTAGATGGCCTGTACGGCCCCTTCCAACTCCGTGATTCTGTGAAGTCATGAGGGGCATAAGCCACCCCCATTGCCTTTGCAGCCATCACCAGTCTCTGCCCATCATGTCCCCAAAACAGATGTTTGGATCACTTAGTTGGTGAATCAACCCTATATAGAAAAGTAGCTTGGTACACAGTTATGGTCAGGAAATACATGAAGGGAGAGGGAACTCCAGATCCCAGGCTTCCCAGCAGAGCTCAGACACGCACGTCTAGCACTTCTGAGATTTTCTTGTTAAGAAGAAGCCCAGCAAGATGTTTCTTGTAAGCCCTTCCCACCATCCTGGTGACCTCATTCTGCTTCTCAAAGGTGTGTGTGTGGGGGGTTGACTCTTGAGGAAGATGGGATACTGGGAATGATGGAGAACCTTTCAAAAGAATGCTTTTTGCCAAGATTTTCAAGGAAAGCGTGCCAAAAAGCAAGTATAAATGAAGGACAGCTGAGGAAAATTGGTCCATCATGACTTCTGACCACTAGAAATCCTGTTCAGCAACCTCCCCAGCTTACCAGGCATTACTCCAACATTTTTATGCAGAAGGGCATGTGCTAGAAAGCTGAAATGAAAATGAAAGTTGATGTTCTTAGGAAGCCATGTTTTATCCCAAATACCACACACAGTGGCTTTTCTGTGCTCCTGTGGAATTACAGCCTCTACATGGGCCTGTCTAAAACTAAAGTGCTGCTCTTGAGGCATCTCACCCTTTTGCTGCCCTCTAGCAATGACCAACCTGTTTTTGAATCTTGGTATGTGCTACAGCCCACTAGTGATCTTGTATCAGTGCCTACTAGCCGTGGTGCATAAAGGAACCTCCACATTCAGAATCAGGAGGCAATATGAAAGGAGGACCTCCTCTATGCCCTCTTGTTGGCCCTTCAGAGTAACTGGTTGGCAACTATGTGGAACAGAATGCGGGAATAGATGGACCACTGGTCTGATCCAGCAGGGCTCTTCTTATGTACTTGTTTTATATTGTCAGTCCCTGCTGAATGATCCTTCCCTCCCTCCCTTCCTTCCTGTTCCGGGTTGCTCTTTCTTTCATCCCATGGATGGTCCCTCACTATGTGTTTCACAAGCATTGTTTGATCTGCAGTGAGTTAAATGTTTAGACCACCAACACTACCTGTTGTAGTGCATAAAACATAAGATGGCTGCTTATACAGAATCTGAGTATTGCTCCGTCTAAATCAGCTTTGTCTATTCTGAATGGCTCTGAGATCTTGGGAAGAGACAGGTATTTTCCAACACATGCTACCCTGGGATCTGTTAAACTGAAGATGCCAGAGCTTGAACACAGAATTTGTACATGCAAAGCGTGTTCTCTATCACTGAACCATAACTCATCCACTGTCTCCTGCTTCCCTGAGTGGTTTTCTGGAGTCCTGCATGTGCTTACTGATTTCCCAGGCTCACAACCAAAAATTTTTTTTCATAGTTCCTTCACTGTTCTTCATTCCCTGAAATTAAGGAAAGTAGTTATAAAAACAGCTGAAGAAGAGATTGGATTTATAACCTGCCCTTCACTCAGAGTCTCAGAGCAGCTTACAAACTCCTTTCCCTTCCCCTTTCCCACAGCACCCTGTGAGGTAAGTGGGGCTGACAGAGCTCTTTCCAGAACTGCTCTTTCAAGAACAGCTCTGACAGAACTACGGCTTGCCCAAGGTCATCCAGCAGTTGCAAGAGGAGGCGTGGGGAATCAAACTTGGTTCTCCCAGATTAGAGTCCATGC
This sequence comes from Gekko gecko, assembly GCA_029375565.1. NCBI lineage: Eukaryota > Metazoa > Chordata > Lepidosauria > Squamata > Gekkonidae > Gekko > Gekko gecko. The sequence continues at coordinate 330,646,521 of JAPDNY010000001.1, read as the reverse complement.
ACTTAACCACTGCACTAAATTGGCCCTCACTGGTCTTCTAGTTTGGTGTAGTGGTTAAGTGCACGGACTCTAATCTGGGAGAACCAAGTTTGATTCCCCACGCCTCAACTTGCACCTGCTGATGCGACCTTAGGTCAGTCACAAGCTCTGGCACAGCTGTTCTTGAAAAAGAGCAGTTTCTGTCAGAATTCTCTCAGCCCCACTTGCCTTACAGGGTGTGTATTGTGGGGAGGGGAAGGGAAAGGAGTTTGTAAGCCGCTCTGAGACTCCTCTGGGTAGTGAAGGGTGGGGTATAAATCCAATCTCCTCCTCCTCCTCTTCCTCTTCTTCTTCATTGACCCCTAGGCTGCAACTAGGATTGTTAGATTCTTAACTGGACACACACCTATTAAGAGTTCCATGGCAACTGTACTTCATTTAGAATTGCCATGATTCAGCTGGAATGACTGCCTGGCATAGGATTCTGGGCAAGGTCTGAACCGACTTGGAACAGTAGGTGATCAATTGGAAGCTGCAAGATCATAGTACAGGGAGCAGGTCTGTGATAACAAACATTCAGTTTCTGGACTGGCCAGTGAAAGCAAGGATTGAAGTACCTTGGAGAGCTCCCCTGGGCAGTAGGAGTTGCTCTAATGAAATAACTACACAATATGCTCAACAGGTGCTGGGTCAGGGTGTCTGAACAAACTCACAGTTGGATGTACATTGAAGGAACTCACCTCAATAAGTGCTCATTCACCCAGCGCTACAAGGGAGTCCTGCAAGGGAGGAGAAGGAACTCTCTCTCGCACTGTGCTTTTGCCAGTGGAAAGGATGGCACTTTTCACCCCTTTTCTCTGGCTCCATTGTGTCCTTCCTAGGGAAGGTAGCTAGGCTAGGAGCAGTTCTCCAGAGCTTAAGCTGAATGCCTGGAAACTGCTGCTTAACCTCCTTTCCTCTCTCCAAGATCTAAGAACCACTTGCACTTTCTACCACATTCTGCCATGATCCCCCTTCCCCCAGGGCCGAATGCCTTGATTCAGGCTCCTCATCTAGGTTTGAGCTGCCACACCCAGGTTCAAGGTCTGGTAGTGAATCATCCTCCTCCTCAAAAGGAATTTCCTGTGAGTTCAGGGATTGTGATGCCACCAGGGAAGAAGATGTTGACTAGATATTGTCATCATACGAAAACCAAGAAGTCCTGTGTTCAAATCCCTTACAAAGTTTTCTGGGTGATTTTGGGCCAGTTGCTGTTTCTCATCCAATCTTACCTTGTAAGGCTGCTGTTGTGAGGATAAATGAAAAAGAAGAGTTGGTTTTTATACCCTGCTTTTCTCTTCCCTAAGGAGTCTCAGAGCAGCTTACAATCGACTTCCCTTCCTCTCCCCACAACAAGCACAGCAGGTGGGGCTGAGAGAGCTCTGAGAGAACTGTGACTGCCTTAAGGAGCCTCTAAGTGGCTTATAATCGCCTTCCTTTTCCCCTCCCCACAACAGGCACCTTGGGAGGCAGGTGAGGCTGAGGGAGTTCTGTGAGACGATTCTGTGACTGGCCCAAGGTCACCCAGCTAGCTTCATGCAGAGGAGGGGGGAATCAAACCCAGTTCTCCAGATTAGAGTCCGCTGCTCTTAACCACTCCACCATGCCACTCTTGATAAATGTGGTGGTGGAAACTGTGCATCTTCCTAGAGGAAAAGCAGAATAAAAATATGAATGATGAATGAATCAATTGGAGGGAAAATATTGGGAGGGGGACTCCAATGCTGGTGGGGGATTGGCTCAGTGGAATGAACCCCAGTGCTGCCAAGGTCCATATGTCTATGCTCCAGGCAGGAGAAGTGGGTGGGATTTCTATTTATTGTCTTTCTCTTCTTAAGTCTTAAAATCTTTTGAACAGTGCATAAGACAATCCTAGCCTAAACATTTATTAATGTTACTTCCATGAGGAAAGGAGGTTACTGAAATTCAGCAATAAAAATTAAGTGACTGGGAAACCATAAATTGAAGGAATTATGTAGATTGCACAAATTATGCTAATACTACTTGATTGTGGACAAAAATGCCAATCAGCATCAAGGGAAATATTTATTCAGTGCAGCACTCATGGTCGATAGGTCCTCATGCAAAAACAGTGTATTAGCAGTAGGGATGCTCAAGCACCTGCTGATTCAGCTCACATTCTACTCACCTGTCACAAGCAGAGAGCCAGTTTTATGTCAGGCAGTTCAGCTGCTCATGAGCAGGTCAAGCCTGTTTGGCAGGTTGCTTTCTGCAAATTCAGACTGCACAGTGTGTTCTGTATGTTCATGTGTGTTCTCACAAAGCTCTATGGTAGCCCTAGTTTCTCTCCCTTGCACAAAGCTGGCCATAGCATAAGGGCTTACTCCTGGTACCAAACCCAGCTTCTGAAGTTTAAACCAATAAAGACCTAGTTCCAATTAAATCCTGATTTTATGTTTTAAGAACACTCATCCTGCAGGTTGAAAAATAGTGTCCTGCACCACTCAGCAAAGCTTGAAGCCTTCCTCCTGGTTAAAGAGGGTTCTTCCAGCTTATGTAAATGTAAGTCCTGAGCTTACTGCTGTGGTTAAATGGCTAAGGGTGGAATCCTGGTGAGACAAAGATGATGTTGGTTGGGAAGGTTGAGATCTTGAAGGATATTGTGATTTCCCCTTTTGATTGGGTCAAGCAGACAGAATTAACAGACAGCTCATAACTGGATTCAGAAGCAAGTTAACTGAACTGGGAAAAAATGCATTCTTCCAGCTACATTTAGCTCAGATGATGCCCCACCCCCACCTTGACAGCTGATCTGGCTACATGGATCCATACTATATCACCCCAAGTCTGGACTACTGTAATGTACTCTAAATGGGTCTGCCCTTGAAGTCAACTTGAAAATGTCAATTTTGGACTGTGGCTCAGTGGTAGAGCATCTGCTTTGCCCAGGTTCAATCCCCATCATCTACAGTTAAAAACAGCCAGGCAGTAGGTGATTTGAAAGACCTCAGCCTGAGACCCTGGAGAGCTGCTGCCAATCTGAATAAACAATATTGACTTTGACAGATCAAATGGTCTGATTCCATATAAGGCACTTTTGTCTGTATGTCTACAGTCTGGTTACTGTTGGAAGCATGCATGTCATACCCATTCTGCAGGCACTCCCTTGGTCACACATTACTTGCTGGGTTCAATTCAAGGTAGTGGTTGTCACCTACAAGGGCTTTAGTGGCCTTGGACCCACATACCCATTGGACTGCTTCTCCTGCTATGATCCACCATAATAGCTTCGCTCCTTGAGCAAAACCCGCTGAGGATGCCACCTTTCAAATGGGTGAGACTGGCAACTGCTCATCATGCACATTTTATGGTGGCTCCAACCTTGTGGAATGGCCTGCCTGGGGAGGGCAGGAAGGTCCCCATGTTTCTATCACTCTGTAGGATGTGCACAACATAATGTTCAAGGGGGTGTCTTTAAAAAGTACTAAAATTGTAATAGAGTGGGAAAGTTCATGGTTGTGCCTTTTTAATGGAACAGGTTTGTGCTCTACTGCAACTATTATTGTAGTCATCGTCTTGCTTCCAGTGTTTATAGCGTACATATGAAGAAGTGTGCTTGCACACGACAGCTTATACCGTGAATTAGACTTCCTTGGTCTTAAAGGTGCCACTGGACTCAAACTTTGTTCCGTCGCAACACAGCTACCCACCTGAATTGCCTTGAACATTTTGTTATTCATATTGTTTTTCTAAATTCTGTACTCCTAGTCAGGGCTATTTTTGTAGAAAAAGCCCAGCAGGAACTCATTAGCATAATAGGCCACACTCAACAGCAGGAACTCATTAGCACATTAGGCCACACCCCTGACAGCACAGCTATTTAGCATATTAAGCCACACCCCCATGTTACCAGAACTATGGTCATCCAGCCACACCCACCTTTTGCTTCTTATTCTGTTTACCTTGTTTGTTGTCAAAACCCAGGGCTTTTTTGTAGCAGGAACCCCTCTGCATGTTAGGCCACCCCCCCAAAAAAAATGGAGCCAATCCTAATGAGTTTCTGCTGTTGGGTGTGACTTATTATGCTAATGAGTTCCTGCTGGGCGTGGCCGACTCAGAAGCCAGCCGGAACTCCATTCCTGTGTGTTCCTGCCCAAAAATAGCCCTGCTCCTAGTCCAATTGCATTTTTCATTGATTGTCTTACGATGTCTGCATCGTTTTATTAATCTGCCTTAATTCTCAGCAAAGAAAGGCAGGCTATAAATAAAGCAACTAACTAAATAAGTGGCTTTTCTCTGTCCATAGCTGGTGGAAGGAGTCTTAGGCTGAAGGAAGACTTCAGACTTTGCTGAGCAGAGTTGTAGGGTGCAAATCAGTAACTTATGGCACATGGAATCTGTGGACAAGCCCATGGCCCACTCTTGGTCTTGGGAACACATAATGCTGCCTTATACATGGTGCCTTGGTCTGGGATTGAACATGAGATGCCTAAGGGACCTTGGCTGCATAAGGAGGACTAGGCTATTGGTGTGGTTGCCAACCTCCAGGTGGTGCCAAAGACAATAGGGAACCCTTAGCTTATGAGTACAGCTGCAAATAACACCCACCAAGGGAAGACCATCAACAATTCACAACTATGTATGATCAAAACTGTATATTACATTCATTAAAGTACAAAGATGGCTTAGTGGCCATAACCTAATGAAATGCATAAACATATATCCAACAGATTGCTCATATCAATTATACATCACTGGAGGGGGGAGAGAATGTGTCCAAATCCAACAGTAGGCTCCTCTGTAGTCCCCCATATAAATAGTGTCCATAGACCTCCAAACAGAAAATGACTGCAGTAGAAGACGCCCACCATTGAAAGAATAACAGCCGTACATCTCTCCCAGGTGGTAGCCAGAGATCTCCCAGAATTCCAACTGGTCTCCAGATAACAGGGATCTGTTCCCCTGGAGAAAATGGCTGCTTTGGAGGGTGGACTGTGTGGCATTATACCCTGCTGAGGTCCCTCCCCTCCCCTCCCCAACCCCACCCTCCCCAGGCTCCACCTCTAGAATCCCCAAGTGTTCCCCAGCCCAGAGCTCAGCAACCCTAGCTGTGGGTATCTTCCAGCCTGCTAATGAGGAGATCTGACTTCAGTGCATTCCATGTTCCTGGGCCCCGGCCAGAACCAGCACATTAGATGTCTTCCTGTCTCCAGACCTGATGAAGACAGAGCAGTCGAGCTGATCTGTTGCTGCAGGCCCACGTGCCTTCCCCCAGCAGTGGTCTCAGGCCTCCCTTGAGTACGTGCCCCACTGTTTGCAAAGATTTGCTGTACTCATAAAGGTTCGAAACACACTATTTCAGCTGATCAGCCCCTTTGTCTAATGAACTGAACACACTGGATTCCATGCAGGGAGTCATACAGGAAGCTAATACTGAAGAAGGAGGAGGAGGAGGAAGAGGAGGAGGAGATTGGATTTATACCCCACCCTTTGCTCAGAGTCTCAGAGTGGTTTACAATCTCCTTTCCCTTCCCCTTCCCACAACAGGCACCCTGTGAGGTAGGTGGGACTGAAAGAGCTCCTTCAAGAACTGCTGATGAGCGAACAGCTCTGATAGAACTTGTGACTGACCCAGGGTCACACCAGCAGCTGCCTGTGGAGGAGTGGGGAATCAAGCCCGGTTCTCCCCGATTAGAGTCCATGCTCTTAACCACTACACCAAACGGGCTCTCGGTTTGCTTTGCAAAACCAGCTTTGTCCCTGGGGTATCCCTACTGCTGCTAATATCAGATGCGTCCAGTATTACCAGAATATTTTAAGAGCAACAGCACCTGTGGGGATTTCAGAAAGTCCAAGCCATCCATTTCATAGTTTCATCCTTTCCTGTAAGGGATGCTAATTGGAAAACTATAAAAGGTATTTTTTAAAAGCTGGACAGCTTCCGATCTGCCCCAGTTTGGTTTGTTTTCCCAGAAGCCTGATGAGGTTTGGGAAGGAACAATAGTCATAATTACGGCAAACTCCACTCCCTTGTATGCTGACAGCTATCATTTTGCAGTATGGTAACAGTGAGTAGGAAGCTTGCTCTTGCTAAAAGATTTTGATTTTGGCTTGTTCTGTTCATGGCTGGTACTATACCCATTACACCACATGTTTTGCCTGCCTGCACTGGAGACATTTTACTGAATCGACTAAGCCAACAGCTTAATAAAGATTCCCCTGATGGACACTAAATGGTACTGTCCCCAGACGTGTGCCAGGCATTCCCTGTTAGTTGCTTTAACTCTAAGGTGAGAAACACTGTAGTTAAAAAGAAGAGCAAAAGAGCCTTCTCACAGCTCCTTCTAAAAAGGCAGGAAACGACGTCTCGAGTCTAGACTTGCCTTCCCACCACACCATCCGCAGCCATATTGACCAGTAAGCTCTTCCTTTCTCACTAATGAGCTTTACTCGCATCACTCCATCTTTGCCAGCTTACCTGGCTATATCCAAATCAACAGTGAATTGCAAGGGAGAAGATCTTTAATTACGATAAAGGTGCTTCAGCAGAATAGACAAGACCGGAGGGGAAATTACACCAGGAAGAAGTAGGAGTCTCCTATCTATCTTGGGAGCCAAGGCTCCTCTGAGAAGGACGAAGGCGGTGGATGTGTGTGTAGGAAGGAGGAGCCCAAAGGTTCCCCCGAAGGCAGAATGAAAACCAAATGTAGTGGTTAGGAGCGCAGACTCTAATCTGGGGGAACCGGGTTTGATTCCCCACTCTTCCACATGCAGCTGCTGGTGTGACTTTGGATCAGTCACAAGTTCTGTCAGAGTTGTTCTCTCTGGAGCAGTTCTCGAAAGAGCCCTCTCAGGCCCACCTACCTCACAGGGTGTCTGTTGTGGGGAGGGGAAGGGCAAGGGATTGTAAACTGCTCTGAGACTCCTTCAGGCAGTGAAGGGCAAGGTATAAATCCAATCTCCTCCTCCTCCTCCTCCTTCTCTAGCATCCTAAATAGTTTGCAGGTATTTTCTGTCCCAGCCCTCTGCAGAATCCCCTAGGACTGGACGAATGATTAGGCCTAGCACACAGAGGACTATAGGGACCCTTTGAAATACAGGTGCAAGCACTGCACGCCTACGGAAAAGCTTCATCCCCGCTGCATTCTTTAAAGGCAAGGTAAAGTAAGAGATTCTGATCTCAGCACTAAAGCTAATTAAAAAGTGGTCTCAGTCAGCTACAGTTGTTCTCTTCAAATCAATATGGTAATAATAATACAAATCAAAATAATGAAAATAATTAACCTGGGAAACAATTGACGCCTTCTCGATACATCACTCACAGGCACTGTTTTGAGATGCCACAATGCAAGTCAGCAGTTTGGTTCCAGAAACAAGGCAGGAGGCTTTTGTTAAGATTGGCATTTCTTTAAATAGTTGCTGCTTTAGTTCGAAACCGACAGAAATAAAGCAACCCTCCTTTCAGCATCTCAAAGGACAGGCATCCTGGCATTTTTTGTGGAGGGGCAGACCCATCAGGAAATGCCTGAGGGGGGTGATGAGGGAAGGACTGCCAGCAGCCTTACTGGGTGAGCTTGGATCAGTCATAGTCTCAGTATAACCCACCTCAGTTTGGTGTAGTGGTTAAGTGTGCAGACTCTAATCTGGGAGAACCGGGTTCGATTCCTCACTCCTCCACTTGCACCTGCTGGATGATCTTGGGCAAGCCATAGTTCTGTCAGAGCTGTCCTTGAAAAAGAGCAGGTTCTGTCAGAGCTCTTTCAGCCCCACCTACCTCACAGGGTGTCTGTTGTGGGGAGGGGAAGGGAAAGGAGTTTGTAAGCTGCTCTGAGACTCCCTTGGGTAGTGAAGGGCGGGGTATAAATCCAATTTCTCCCTCTTCCTCTTCTTCTTCTTCTTCATCTCCTCCTCCTCCTCACAGGGTTGCCATTGGAATAAAATGGGAAAAGGACAACCACATAGTCTGCTCAGAGCTCCTTGGAGGAAGGGTGGGATAAAAATGTGCTAGGTAGAAAATGGGATTGGAGGGGAAGCTGTCGTTCAGACTAAGCTCCACCGAGTCTCCTGAAACCCACATTCAGTTTATCTGTCACCATACTTCCCCCTCGTCTTCCTTCCTTCCAAACATGGAATGGTCCCTTGGAATGAGCATTCTCATCTGAGCTGTTTTATAAGCTGGGACTGGAGGGCCCTTGGCTCAGCAGCAGGGTACACACTTTGCCTGCAGAAGGTGCCGTGTTCAGTCCTTGGCATCTTCAGGTTTAAAAATTAGGTAGCAGGAGTTGAGAAACACCTGTCTATACCTGCACACCTGGAGAGTGGCTGCCAGTCTAAGTGTCTCCCCCATGTAATGATGTCACTTCTGGGTGGTGCTGGCAGTGATGCAATGGCCTCAGGATGATGCCAATTGTCCCACAGTCTCCACACCATTTCCCCGCCCCCAGCTACCCAGCTGCATGGCAGTGGGAAGGGCCAGCAGGGTGTGGGAGGTCTCCTGACAAAGCTGGAGGATTTGCCCTAAATGTACATTGGCCAGAGGTAGTGATTAAAGAACCTTGGGCAGGAATCCATGTCAGATGGTCCAGAGATGATCTGGACCTCTGATTGATGCAAGTGGATGAGGGGAATGGTAAGAAGGTCTCCTGGTTGTCATGTGCCTGTTATGCCCAAGACTTTGCTGTCAAAAGTCATTGGTATGATTCAAGTAGAATCTCAGCTATTCCCCCCACCTTAAGGTAAAGGTAAAGGTTTCCCTTGCTTGAAAGCCAGTCGAATTTGGCTCTAGGGATGTGGTGCTCATCTCCGTTTCCAAGCCTAAGAGACAGCACTGTCCAGAGACATTTTCGTGGTCATGTGGCCGGCATGACTAGACGCTGAGGTGCACGGAACGCTGCTGCCTTCCCACCAAAGTGGTACCTATTTATCTACTTGCAATTTCTTGCTTTCAAACTGCTAGATTGGCAGGAGCTGGGACTAGAGATGGGAGCTCACTCTGTCTTGCGGCACTCAGGTCTCGAACTGCTGAACCACCGACCTTCCAGTCTGCAGTTCAGCGTCTTAACCACTTGAGCCACCGCAGACCTCCCACCACCTTACCCAGTGTTTAATTTTCATTGGTGTGGCTTGGGGGAACATGGAATACCCAGAAGGGGAAATGGCCACTGGTCCTGGAAACATGACCATTGGCCACTTGATTGCTGTCAGCCTAGCATATCTCACAGGTCTGTTGTGGCACATGGTGCTCTGAATTCCTTGCAGGAAGAGTGCGGTAAAATGATACTCAACAAATTATCAGGAGTGACTCAGTAAGAAGATGAATAATGGAGGACAATTTCCCTGAAAGAGACCTTATTTATTTATTCAATTTCTACCCTGCCCTCCCCGCCAAAGTGGGCTCAGGGCGGCTTACACAGGACAATAAAACAATACAGGCAATTTATCTAAAATCACAGTAAAAAACACATAAGAACATATAAAGCAGGCCCGTAGCTGCAGTGGGGCATCTCGGGGCCTGGCCCCCTGACTTTACCGCCAAAGCCCCCTGACTTCCCATCCAGCCCAGGCCCCCCAACTTCCAACTTTTTTTTAATTTGTGGTGCTCCCTTGGGTGGGTGTGTGGGGTGCCCCCTGACTTATTTAAAGGCCCCCTGAATTAAATCCTAGCTACAGGCCTGATATAAAGTGCTAGTGCTCAGGTGATTCCTAAGTGATGGCAGTTTTGACCACAGCCACAACTACAGATAGGCTCTTTCTCCTTGTAGCTCTGCTCTATGGCACATTTTCAGTTCACAGCAAGCCAGAGGGAGACCCCACAGGTCTGGCTAATATGGGCAGACGATATGCCATTCAATGAATATACCTCAGAAGCCTCTGAAGTATTCGAGACAGAAACCAAGACAGAAGGAAGGAAGTTTGAAATGGAGCCCTACAAAATCTTTCAGGAATGACTGACTCGAATCAATAAAGGACCCACCATATGTCAGGAGAAGAGAAGGGAGAGAGTGGAACTTACTACAAGCCCTGCCCCTTTGAGGGTTTTCCACGAAGCTGCAAAGCAGGACTTTAATTGGCATTTTACCTCAGCTTCTCACTCCTAATGCCTGAACTGCCGCTCCCTAAAAGCACAAAGAACCGCTGATTAGTTCTGAGCGATGAAAAAACGAAGGAGAGGGACAAGTGCTAGGGCCTGACAGGATGTCATTCCCATCCTCAAATTCACCTGGCTCTGCTCGCACAGTAATTATCCCAAGCAAGATTTCAGACTGCCATTAGCTGGGTAATTTGTCATCTGCTCTCTCGTCCAGGAGGAACTTTGTATGCAGTGAATTGGACTCTGGTGCAGGACAGTCGTTTGATAGGGTTCGATCTGGCTAACTGATGGCATCACGAAGCCAAACCCAAGTGAGGGCAGTGCTTCCTGCCCTTACTTTGAATTTGTGAGCCCTTTCACCATCTTTTCAAACCCCCAACTCCAAAGGGGGGCGGGTTGGGAGTTTTTCCTAAAGCACGCCCCCACCATTGTTTTAGCATCCTCATGTCAAATACTCTTTAAAAAAAAAAAAAAGAATTTTATTTGACAGTTTGTATTTAGTACAACCAACAAATACCCAAACACGAAACAGACTACAAAAAATAACCTAACAAACAACAAAGACAATTGAAACAGAAAGCAAATAAGCAATACCGAACATCACATCTTGCTGCCTATAAGCATCCTTAATACTGCATTTCAGTTAGGTACTTCCATTATTTTTTTTTTTTGAACCATTCCCATCTGCATCAAATAGATCAATATTATTGGCCACATTTCTACAAAATTCAAGGAAGGAGGATTATTTTCAAACCGATTCATTTTATACGTAATTCTTTCCATTATTTACATATCCTGTCCCCTTTGTCACCATATATGAAGCATAGGGGCTTGGGGCATTTTCAATTAGCAGCTATAGATGTTTTGGCAGCTATTAGAAGGTATGAGATCACCTCCTTCCAAATACTCATAAAACCATATTTCTAGAATGGGAATATGGATTAGTGGTTTCAGGGCTCTGTTTGTAGCAGGAACTCCTTTGCATATTAGGCAGCACACCCCTAATGTAGCCAATCCTCCAAGAGCTTACAATAGCCCCTGTAAGAAGAGCTCTGTAAGCTCTTGGAGGATTGGCTACATTAGGGGTGTGTCGCCTAATATGCAAAGGAGTTCCTGCTGCAAAAATAGCTCTGGCTCGAGGTAGTTAAATCCCAACCAACAGGGCCCTCCTGACCAGGAATGGCGTCTCCCTTACCCCACGGACGATTTGGTTAATTCAGACTAGGGATGGGGGTGAGCCGGGGAAAAAGGGGAGCCAAACTGGCCGGTTCAGTTTGGGCATTTTTGGCCCGGTTCAGTTTGGGGTTTGGTTTTGGATCGCCCCAAACCTCAAACCGAACCGGAATTTTTGAGTTCGTGCCCATCCCTAATTCAGATTTCAGAGTCCCCACATGGTACCTCCTATCCTGCTTCTAGGCTTCTTGCCCTTGGGAGCCAACTATTTAAGGTTGCCAGACTCCAAGTGGTTGCTGGAGAGCTCACACTATTGTGGTTGACCTCCAGATAACCAAGATCAGTTCCCCCAGAGAAAATGGCTTCTTTGGAGGCTGGACTTTATTGCATCATACCTTGCTGAGGTCCCGCCTCTCCCCAACCTCCGGCCTCCCCAGGCTCCACCCCCCAAATCTCCAGATATTTCCCAATCCAAAGCTGCCAATCCTACAACTACCCCCACCCCCTTACTTTGGCCTTTTATCCCCATCCCTGCCATGTCCATTACCTGTGTCTCTTGCTCTAGTCTTGAGCAGGGCTTTAATCCTGAAGAGGCCTGTACTCTAAAGAGGGCTTTTATTCAGGAGGAGACGAATACTGGTAGCCATTCCCCCACTGCCTGCCCCTTATTTACCCATGGTTCCCAGCCCTGCCTTACTGTTCTCCTGGTGGCTAAATTATGGCCTCTTTTGGGGGTTGTTCCCAGGCTCCCTCATTGCAGCTCGACAGGGGATAAGTTTCATGGCAGCAGATGGGGGATTTGAGCCTGCATCCGTGCTGGCTGTCTTTCTGATAAGCTTCTGTAGATCCCAAGGCTACCCAGAACAGAGTCTGATAACCACGGCAATAGTAAATTAGGATATGGGGGGGCCCCATCAAGACGCCTAGCACTGAATGGCGCAATTAGTAGCAGTGACAGACTTGACTAGGGTTGTCAGCTATCCAAAAAAGCAAAAACAAAACCGACCAGCAGGTAGGCATTTTTCAGCCATGGAAATTAAATCGCCTGCCAATGTCTGCAGGGTAAACTGTCGTTAAAGGCCGTGGGACAGAAATTGGTTAAAACCTTGGCGACTGTGAAGCTCTAGCAATAGGGTGTGGCGACAGAGCAGTTCTCCTGGAGGACATGGCTGCTTTGGCAGGTGGACTCTACGGTATTACACTGCGCTGAAGTCCTTCCCCTCCCCTAGACCCCTCCCTCCTCAGACTCCACTCCCAAAATGTCCAGATATTTCCCAACCTGGAGCTGGCAACCCTAAGAAATACACAGGGTCAAGCCAGAAGCGGTGAAGGTGTACCAGCAGGGGTTTCAGCAGTCTTAGGAAGCAGGAATTTTTGGCCAAGAAGAAGGAATATTTGCAGTGATTACATACTTTTGTATATTTTTGAAGCCACAAGAGTAGGATTTTCCCACTATTAAAAAAAATGTGGGGGGGGGAAACGACTGAAATATACACAATATGGGTAACGCAAACCTAAGGCTATTTTTAAAAACATGTAATCTGTGGTGTTCAGGGCTAATACTACTGCCCATGAGAGAAAAATGGATACAGAGGTTCCCCCCCCTGGTTCTTCTGTGACTGTTTGCAGCCCTGATGATCCAGCAGCATAGGAAGATGCTGAACATGGCCCTGCTGCCTAGGCAATGTGCTGATGCTCGCCCAGCTTCCCCACTGATGGTGTGACTGCTGTGCAATGTTGGAAAAGAGGGAAGGAACACTGTCTTGTTTAGGTTACAGCCCTCTCTCTTCTCATACCCCTTGTGCCCTGGGTGAACTTTCCCCGCCTCAAGGCTTTAAAAAAAGAAGGTTCCAACTTTGCAGCCTGCCTACAGGCCTGCAAAGTTAGAGGGTATACTTTGGCTCGGTTGGCACCCTAGTGTATTTGGAAGTATATTTATGAAATTAAAACCATCTAAAAACTGCAGTTCTGTTCAAAAAGGATAATTAACAATATGTCCCCTGTTACCGATGGAGCTGCAAACTTCTGCAGCTTACGATAACAGACATATGTCTAATTTTTTTTCCACTTGAGAAAATAGGGGGATAATAAAATTTGAAGGTAGAAACCATCATTGCTTTAATATGCATAGGTTTTATTGCCTAGCCTCACAAAAATGTATATAGACTATTGCATTATAATGCAGAAACAGCTCATATATTTTGGAGAAAAACTCGGAAAATGTAGCCCAATCGAGTAACTGAGGAGTAGCCATAAATTTGGATGTTAAGTTTTATGCAGCGGTGAACTTCTCAGCAGAACATCCTCAGCATACAACACAGTAAAGCTGCAGTCCAAGGCAGCCTTACTTCTGAGTAAGCCCATTAACCTCAGAAAGAGGTTGCTGGTAGCACCAAATTGGTCAAAACCAAAATGCAAAAACAAGGAGTTTGCTTTGAATTACAGGACAATTAGGTTTTTCTAGTATATCTTAACCGAGTTAGCAAAGACCGCTCCTCTTTGCTTTTAAATCAGTGTGAGACAGAAAGAATGAATATAACACAGGAGTGACAGAAAAGGTCTTTTGGTAATATGTTAGCATCAAACAGGGCTGGTTCAGGCAACAGTTCTTGCCAATTACAATCACTCAGTAAGTATCCAAAACTGTACAGAACAGACCAAGAGTAGGCCTGACTGCACCCTCTGCAACATCCCCCATGCCATACTTTGAGGCATAAGAAAGAATAAGTATTTTCAATAAATAAATAATAAATAATGCTAGATGGCTGAAGAAACTAATTTACTTCATTTTATTTATTGCATTTCTATTTCACTTTTCTTGTTCCCTGGAACTCAAGGTGGCATGCATGACATCCCCAGTCCACACCCTGCGGACCCAGTCCTTGGTTGCCAACTGAGCAGGAGATGGGGGGGGGAGCAGGGACATGGGGGAGGTAGCATTGTGCATGGCATGACATTTTATTTATTTATTTATTTATTTTTATAAATTGGATTTATATCCCGCCCTTCCAGCATGGGTTCAGGGCGGTGAACACAGAGGCAGATGCCATATAAAAACAGTAAAATATAGAGGCAGATGCCATACATAAACATTAAAACAATAATTTGTGTATGATCAAACCATGAAGTTTCTGGCAATTCCTAGAGCAACGTGATGTCACTTCCACGAGTTCCCCAGAAGTGATGTTACACCACACAAAATGCCAGTGATTTTTTTTAAAAAAATTCCCTGCCACACAAGAAGAAGGGTTTCTGGCAGGAGGTCTCCCACCAGAGCAAGTAATCTGGCAGGCCTGCCTAGACCTGCTTAGCTTTAGAAAGGTTGCTAGGTCATGTGCCAGCTTGATGTTGGACTGGGATATGTCAGTTCAAGGTTCAAATCCCCACTTTGTCATAGAAGCTTGCTAGGTGATCTTGGGCCAGGCACCCCCTGTCAGCCTACAATGAAGGAAAGGGGTCCAATGCAAACCACTTTGGATCCCCCATATGCCCTCTAGTTATGCTTTTATCAATTCACCGTCAGAGAAACTCTGGTCATGAGATCTGGTATGCTTTCTTTGGCCTCTGGGTCATCCAAACAGAACAATTCTAACTGCTGGGTTTATAGACACCTGCTTAAGGTAATGCACTTATCAGGGATGCTGTGAAGCCCTGAAAATTGGGGGAAACAGGTTCTGGCAAGCCTAAATCTCTGTGTAAAGTAGGCGGTCCAAATCAGCCAAGCAGAATGGGTGTAACTATATTAATTACTGATGTATATCATAAGGCCACAGTCAGGCCTCTGTCTTAGAACAGACCGGAAACAGGAAAGAGCTTGTTGGCATTTGGATGGGGGACCACCCTACTTGTTGTTGACCAAAATCCCATCCCTGCTTGTTGTTGTTGTTGTTCAGTCACACAGTCGAGTCTGACTCTCCGCGACCCCATGGACCACATCACGCCAGGCCCTCCTGTCCTCCACTGCCCTCCGGAGCCTGCTCAACTCCATGCTTGTCGCATCAATGACACTGTCTAATCATCTCATCCTTTGCCGTCCCCTTCTTCTTTGACCTTCAGTCTTCCCCAGCATCAGGGTCTTCTCCAGTGAGTGCTCCCTTCTCATTTGGTGGCCAAAGTATTTGAGCTTCAGCTTCAGGATCTGGCCTTCCAGGGAACAGTCAGGGTTGATTTCTTTTAGGATTGACTGAGTTGATCTCCTTGCAGTCCAAGGGACTCTCAAGAGTCTTCTCCAGCACCATAGTTCAAAAGAATCTATTCTTCGGCGTTCGGCCTTCCTTATGGTCCAACTCTCGCAGCCATACATTACTACTGGGAATACCATTGCTTTGACCTTACAGACTTTCATTGGCAGGGTTATGTCTCTACTTTTTATTATGCTGTCTAGGTTTGCCATCACTTTCTTCCCATAAATTTCCCAGCCAGACGCTGGCAACCCTAGGGGGGCTCTTTACTCAATTCAGTTGAGAAGTCTTACAGCCACGTTTCCTAAAATGTGAGTCGAGACCCAGAAATGGGTCACAAAGCATCCGCAAGTGGGTCATGGGCCAGCCCTCCCTAATGGTTGCCCTTTCCATTGTGCTGTGTTGTACCTTACAAATCAAGATCTGAATTTGGAAAGAGTACCTTCTGTTTTTTCTTCACTGCATTCACATGTTGATCAAGTTAAAACACACATACACACACCCTGGGCCAGTCCTAGATGGGTCACCACAGGAAGTAAATTTGGATTTGTGGTTCGCCATTCTGAAAAGGCTGGGAATCGCTGCCTTACAGGACTTGGCTTCTGCGATGTGCCTCGGGAATTTAAGCAGGCACCTTTGATGCCTTGTGTACATCGCTTGCCTGTGTTGTGAAAGATTCTCCTGGCAGAACATGCAAATTCTGACACGAAAATTAAAAGCTATGACAATTCAGGTCAGCCCGAAACCACACGGTCTCATTTGGCATTCACTTCATTCTGCCTGGCCTTTCTTTTCAATGCCGACTGCCTGCTTTGCTCACTCCTCTGGGAGAAGCCACCTATATGCGAACTATCCCCTCTTCCCAGGCATTTTTTTTCACATCTGACTTAATGGCGACCCTGCAGGCAAGAGATGTACAGAGGTGGTTTCCCATTGCCTGCCTCTGCATCGCAACCCTGGATTTCCTTGGTGGTCCCCCATCCAAATACTAACCTGGGCTAACCATGCTTAGCTTCTAGGGTTGCAGACCCTAGATCCAGGCTGGGGATCCCCCAGTCTGGGGGGCTTCCCTCTGCTGTGGACCATCTGGCAAGCAGGGGAAACCCCTCTCCTAAACACAGATGTTGCTGTGAAAATCCCCAGTTACATCCTCCAGAAGTGACATGATCGTATTGGGGACATCATGTGGGGACGCTCTGGTATTTGGGCAAACTCTATGGTTTTCAGGGTAAAAAACCATAGAGTTTTGCCAAATACCAGAGTGTCCCCACGTGACATCCCCATCTGATGACATCACTTCCGAGGGAACGTCATCATGTTGGGGATGTTGCTCAGTGTCCCTGCCCAGCCCAGAACGCCCTCCCAAATCCCCCCACTGGAGGAACGAAGAGACCTGGCAACCCTATTATCTTCTGAGATCTGATGAGATCAGGCTAGCCTGGGCCATCCCGGTCAGGGCAGGCATTCCTTGGAACAGGCAAAATGGCCAGAAGGTCTGGGGTTGAATTCTACGACAACAGCAAGGAAAAACTGCATCTCCTATGGAAACTTGGGGGCAAAGCAGATGCAATCCCTGAAAATTCTTTGAATGGTGCTCTCAACAGTTCCCCTCTCTTTAAACAAGTGTGTATAGGCCTACTTAGGATTGGGACCACAACACAAGGGAAGGGGTCCTAACAGTGCAGTCCTAAGACCACTTTCCTGGGACTAAGGCTTGCTGAAGAGATCTAAGTAGGACTCTAAGTAGACCTGCTTTGGGTGGCATCGTATGCTTCCCTCCACACCAAGTAACCACTTGGAGTCTGTGCATACAGCAGCCCCACAGGGCTATTGTTGGTTGGGAAAATGGTGCCGGGGAGGGAGAAGATTTAACCCTCCCTCTCCTCGTAGCAGGATTCTGATCCAACTCAGTCCCAGCACAGCTGCTTTTAAAAAAGTATGGAGCAGGGGAAATTCCAGAAGCTCACATTAATGATGGTGCCATCTAAAGAAACAAACAAAATGAACTTGCCAGTTCCCAGCAGTCTCTCCATCGCTTGTGCCAGGGAAGGATGCCCCATTTGAGAGTTCGAAAGCAAGAAATTGCAAGTAGATAAATAGGTACTGCTTTGGTGGGAAAGTAACAGCATTCTGTGTGCCTTGGCATTTAGACATGCTGGCCACATGACCACGGAAACGTCTTTGAACAGCGCTGGCTCTTTGGCTTGGAAACAGAGATGAGCACCACCCCCTAGAGTCAGGCTGTGGTCACACGTTCATTTTGATCGGGTTTCACCGCTGTTCCCTCTCACATTTAAAATTGCTGATCAGACATCCGCATCTGTCTCCCACACCGAAGTGGGCTCACTCGCATGATCCTCCTGGCTCCCTAGCGAGTTTTCCGACACCGGGAAAATCAAGCATTTTCCAGGTATTTGCACTTTGAATCCGTGATTTTGCCTATCTGGACAGCCATCTCTCACAATGTTTATGATTAGGTCATCTGAACGTCCTTCTTCCGGTAGGTTTTTTTTTGCGACTTTCACCATTGTGTGCATGTGTGTGCATGCACATGTGTTCACATCTGCACATGTGCAAAGAATCTTTTTTTAAAAAAATGTGCCACACCACCACTTGGGCGGCACGGCTGTCTGGACAGTGCCTGCAGCATTGTCACGCAAAGCAAGCGGTTGGGCAAGGGATGTGTGATCATCTGAACCCACTTAAAAATATCAAATCTACAGCGGGAACAAATTGCAGTATGCTTGCCATGTGACCACAGCCCCAGATTTGACTAGCTTTTGAGCAAGGGAAACCTATTAGAGAGAAAGGCAAGAGCATTAATGTTTTTTAATGTTCTCTCTAATGGATGGACTAGCCAGGAGCATCTGTTCTGCCCAGCACGTATCCAGGAAAGCATCCTCCTCCCAAAAGTGAACCTGAAACCTTGGCTGTGACTGGTTGTCTGTTAGAGTACAAAAGGCCCTGTCTGGGACTGGGAGAAGTTGGGTAACTTTTGTCCTTAGAAAGGGCATGCAATTAATATCGAGACCTTTGTGCTGAGCGTCATGTCAGAAGGCGTGTGGTCAAGGACATGTTCATTTGAAGAGGGAGGAGGTATTTGTTTATGCTCACTATCTTTCCCCAGCAAGAAATTAGCATGACGTGACTCTTGCTTTCAGAAAGAATATATCTCGGGGTCCAGGCTGTAAAATAAATGTCAGGGTAGATGGTTCTAAAAAATAAAAATAAAAATGCCTGCAGAATAAATTTCAGCGTGGCTGAGGAATATAGATGAAGTGCTTTCCTTGAGCAAATCTGAAAAGTGCTAAAATGACCGGGGGGGGGGGAGGAATGTAACGTGCTGGAGAGGGGGGGAAGTGTAGCCACAAGGGGTGGGGGGAAGAGACATTGTAGTATAGTTTGCATTAGCTAGAGTCGTGTAGAAACCTGAGCACTGGATTTAAACTGAGACCTGAACTCAAAGCCCCACCCAGCCACAAAGTTCACTGTCTCATAGGGTTGCCAACTCTGCACTGGGAAATGCCTGGAGATTTTTTTTTGGGGGGGGAGCCAAGGTTTGTGGAAGGGAGGGATTTCATTGGTATATAATACCATACAGCCCATACTCCAAAGCAGCCATTTTCTCCAGGGGGACTGATATCTCTCATCTGGGGATAAGTTACCTGGAGGTTGCCTGGAGGTTGGCAACCTGAGCTGTCTCACCTTGGCTGACTTGCTCTGCCTCCCAGTCTACTCTGCCTTCCGGGGTTGTTGTGATGATGAAGTGAGGGGAGAGACCACATAGACTGCACTGTGCTACCTAGGGAAAGAGCGGGATGTAAACTTAGGTAAAAGGCCATGGGAGAGCTGGATCTGCCCACGGAAGGAGAATTCCCTGTTAAATCTGCCTGACACCACTGAATCCTGTCCTTCCTCTAGGAAGCTGAGGGTAATGCACATTTCTTTTCTCTCCATTTTTCTTCACAACAGTCCTGTATGCTGGCCCATAGCTATGGTGGGGCTTATCGCGGGCTCTGCCCCCTTCCCTAAAGGGTCAGCCACCTTCCTTAAAGGGCCCCCGCTTCTCCCCAAAAGCATTTGAGGGGATCTTTTAAAAGCTTTTGAGAAGAAGGGGGTGGCATGCACCTGTCTCCCTCCCCTCCTGCAAGATTTAAAGGTCCCTCCAGGTTTGGAGCTGCGGTGGCTCAAGTGGTTAAGACACTGAACTGCAGGCTGTGGAAGGTCAGTAGTTCAGCAGTTCAAGACCCGGGTGCCGCAAGACGGAGTAAGCTCCCGTCTCTGGTTCCAGCTCCTGCCAACCTAGCAGCTCGAAAGCAAGAAATTGCAAGTAGATAAATAGGTACCACTTTGGTGGGAAGGTAACAGTGTTCTGTGCACCTTGGTGTTTAGTCATGCCAGCCACATGACCACAGAAACGTCTTCGGACAGCGCTGGCTCTTCGGCTTTGAAACGGAGATGAGCACCGCAACCCTAGAGTCGGATTCGACTGGCTTTCGAGCAAGGGAACCTTTACCTTTACCAGCTAATCAGTGGGCCAGGTGCTCCCCGCCAATCACCTGAGGGGCCCTTTAAATCTTGCGGGAGGGGAGGGAGAGGGGCACGCCATTATGGAAAATAACGGCAGTCCCACCAGAAAATTTTTTGCCCCACATGCCACAGAATCCTAGCTACAGGACTGCCTGTATGGGAGGCAGTCCCGAGAGGTCTTACAAGGAACTTCATGGTTGAATGTAGGATGGGGTTGCCAGGTTCCCCTTGGCCACTAGTGGAGGGTGGGGTTCCCAGATCCAGGCTGGGAAATTCTGCACTGAGATCTCTCTCCCATGCAAATCCTGCTGGCCCCCAAGCCTCCACTCCCAAAATCTCCAGGGATTTTTCAACCCAGAAGTGGCAACCCTAGCCCAAGCTACTCTGCCCTAGCAAAGATGTGTTTAGCCTGGAGAGGAGACAACTGAGAGGTGATAGGATAACTGTCTTCCAGTACTTGAAGGGCTGCAGAGATGTTTTCTGTTGCCCCAGAAGGTCGGACCGGAATCAACAGGCTGAAATGAAATCAAAAGAGTTTTTGGCTGAACATTAGGAAGAACTTCCTGACAGCTAGAATGGTTCCTCAGTGGAACAGGCTTCCTCAGGAGATGATGGGCTCTCCTTTGCAGGTTTTCAAACAGAGGCTAGATGGCCACCTGGCAGCAATGCTGATTCTGTGAACTTAGGCAGATCATGAGAAGGAGGGCAGGGAGGGCTGTATCAGTGCTTAGTTCTCGTGGCCCTTTCTTACACGCCCAGGAAAATGCCAATTGCCACTTTGGGGTCAGGAAGGTATCATTCTCCAGGCCAACTTTTCCAGGGATCCTGGAGGGTTTTTGTTGTTGTTTTTTCGCCATCCTTCTGGGCATGGAGTGGGGGTCACTTGGGGGTGGGGGGGAGGTAGTTGTGGATTTCCTGCATTGTGCAGGAGGTTGGACTAATGACCCTGCAGGTCCCTTCCAACTCTATGGTTCTGTGATGTCTCCAGAGGTGAAAAGAAGCCAGTCATAGCTGGCAGAGTATACCTCTACAACAGGGGCCAAAGTGGTGCCTTCCGGCTTCTGCTCTGATCCACCCAAGAGCAAGCGGTACTCTGGAAAGGGATGGGATGCTGGGATGGAACGTTTGGTGCTGTTTTTTTAATATAGGCAGGGAAATTGATGTGCTTTTTTAAAAAAAAATCCCTTTCACATCTCAGGAGATGGAGACGGAATGCTCGACCTTTGGGCAAAGCTGCCGCTCTTTCTAACAGGCTTGGCAGCTCAGATCTCAGAGCCGCCACTGTGCCTTCTGACAGATGTCATTTGCTGAGGGAATTAATTGCCTGAGAAGCACAATCGGATTGCCGGGGCCCTTCAGCGCTGATGCCATCTGCTGGGTGGAGTCTCCGAGGGCAAAGAGATAGAGACAGGTTTGATGGCACTCTCCAAGGATCCGCTAGCTTCAGAAAACCGGCAGCGGCAAACAGGCCGTTCCAGAGATCTCTTTGTTTATTCCTGGCTTCTTTCATCAGTCTCAGAGGACTGCAAACTAATAGCTGGCCAGGATTCATCAGCAAACAGAGAATGGGGAATTAGAGGCAGGGCCGGTTCTCTAGACAAGCGACTCAAGCAACAGCTTGGGGGACCACGCAGAAGGGACTTGAGGGATCCATCCGGCTATCAGCCATCAGCAGCACTGCAGGTGACTGGTGTATGTTTCTGGGCCCATGCCAAGCCCCTGTCATAACACTGGCCCAGGAGGTTAGGAATATAATTAGTTTAGGGTGACAAAATTCTTTCAACCAGCTCTGATGGGGGGGAACCTACCTCCAGTGAATTCTCGTGACAATGCCAGTTTGGTGTAGTGGTTAAGTGTGTGGACTCTAATCTGGGAGAACCGGGTTTGATTCCCCACTCCTCCTGATAAGAGCTGTTCTTGAAAAAGAGCAGTTTCTGTCAAGAGCTCTCTCAGCCCCACCTCCCTCACAGGGTGTCTGTTGTGGGGAGGGGAAGGGAAAGGAGTTTGTAAGCCACTCTGAGACACCTTTGGGTAGTGAAGGGCGGGGTATAAATCCAATCTCTTCTTCTTCAACAGAAAAGTGTAACCTGATGGGGCTGGAAGTGACCTAAAGGACATTAAGACTATAATAATAATTATAATTATTGTACGGCAGTGTGTGTAGAATAGAAGAAGAAGAGTTTGGATTTATACCCCACCCTTCACTGCCCAAAGGCGTCTTAGAGCGGCTTACAAACTCCTTTCCCTTCCCCTCCCCACAACAGACACCCTGTGAGGTAGGTGGGGCTGAGAGAACTCTAACACAAACTGTCCTTGAGAGAACAGCTGTGCCAGAGCTTGTGACTGACCCAAGGTCACATCAGCAGGTGCAAGTGGAGGAGTGGGGAATCAAACCCGGTTCTCCCAGATAAGAGTCCGTGCACTTAACCACTACACCAAATAGGCAGGAGATCCTAAGATTGTCTGGCATCCAGATGTTCTAGCTCTTTTAGCATTATGTACCACTAGGTGGTAAGCTAGACTTGTTTTTAAGGCAAGAGATGTTTCAGAGGTGGTTTGCCATTGCCTGCCTCTGCGTCACACCCCTGGTATTCCTTGGTGGTCGCCCTTCCAAATACTAGCCAAGGACGACCCTTCTTAGCTTTCAAGATCTGACAAGATCGGGCTAGTCTGTGGTTGTGATTTAAGGGTAGGATCCTCTGCACGTGGTTTCCCATCAGCTACCATCACAGTGCCACCCGCACAAAGGAGCAGCACAACCTTGCAGGCAAACCTGGTTCAAGGACTATTATTGAAAACAAGAGAGCCTCCTTCCTCTACTTCACCCAAACCTAGTCACATGTTGCCCGGACCAGAACAGCCCTGGCTAGCCTAATCTCTTCAGCTTGTGGAAGCTAAGCAGGATCAGCCATGGTTAGCACTTGGATGGGAGGCCACCAAGGAAGTCTGGCATCATGGCAATGGCATATCGCCTCCGAATGTCTCTTGCCCTGAAAGTCTTATGGCGTCCCCGTAAGTCAGCTGTGACTTGAGAGCACTTTCCACCACCAGTTTGGTGCAGTGGTTAGGAGAGCAGACTCTAATGTGGGAAAAACGGGTTTGATTCCCCACTTCTCCTCATGCAGCTGCTAGTGTGACCTTGGGTCAGTCACAAGTAGTTTTAGAGCTGTTCTCTCAGGAGCAGTTCTGGAGAAAGCTCTCTCAGCCCCACCTACCTCACGGGGTGTCTGTTGTAGGGAGGGGAAGGGAAAGGAGATTGTAAGCCACTCTGAGACTCCTTCAGGTAGTGAAGGGCGGGGTATAAATCCAATCTCCTCCTCCTCCTCCTCCTCCTCCTCCTCTTCTTCTTCTTCTTCTTCTTCTTCTTCTTCTTCTTCTGGTGGAGGCAGCCCACGACATTTAAACTGCTTGCCTCCAGCCTTGCAGGCTCTCGAGCCAAATGGAGAGATCACAGAACCATTTTGTGTTGCAGACTCAACCCCAGACATTCCCAACCACCTTTCTGGGTATCTGTAGAACTTGTCCATCCAGGAGCATCCTGGTTTGGCAGTTCGGAGTGATTCTTTTATTTTTCCAAATAAAAAGAAGCAATGATGTTCTGTAGGGTTTCACACCTTGCCAATATCTCTCCCACCTAGATGGACCGTACTGCCCATCTCAAGCCCGGGATTCCCTGTGTTTGCCATACAGATTGGAAAGGGTTTGGCATGAGCTGTGCGTGCAGTGAAATCAATCTAACAAAATGTATTGCATTAGCCATAGGCCATTGCGATCAATGAAGAGCAACATAACATGCATCAGGAAAATGTGGCTCAGTGATCATTCCGATATATCTGCATAGCAATCCACTTCACCGGTTTAACAACCTTATCCCTCAGCCTGGCTGCTGTCACAGCAACGTTGGGGGTGACAGCCCGCTCTTTTCTGCTAAGGAGGCACTCGCGTTTCTGCTCAATAGGCTGAAATGTGGTCATCTGGCAAGTACGGTTTCCAGCACAGGTATTGTAGTTCGGCCTCTAAGGACCATTATCCCAAACCCTCCTTTTTCTGATTCTGTCTGATTCACTTTCCATCCGAAAAAAAGACTGATCAGTGGCTGGATGTGCCAGTCAGCCTGGAATTTAAGAACGAGGATTCACAACTGAATGCGTATCACACTGAGACCAGGACAGTGTCACCTGCAGAGTGGCATTCCATTGAAGGCAACGTATCTGAATGCTCATTCCACCAGCAGAGTGTAGGAATTGGAGTGTCAGACTAAGACCTGGGAGATCCGGGTTCGAATCTCCGCTCTGCCATGGAAGATTGCTGGGTGACCTAGGGTCAGTTACACACTCTCAGATTAACCTACCTCACGGGGTTGTTGTTGTGAGGATGAAATGGAGGCAAGGAGAATGAGTTTCTAAGATGCTTTGACTCTCCGCTGATGAGAACAGCGGAGTATATAAAATATCTAAATAAATAAAAGAAAGGATATTTCTGCGGAGAATGCAATGTGGAAAAGAAAACAGTTCGGCTGAAACAAAGTGAGAAGTCTCCTAAAAAGAAATTCTGCCCAAGTTGAGAGGGGTATCATGTCTTGTCTGACCCTGATAGGATATATAAGAATCTCACAATGAACGAATGAAGTCACGGATGACTGCTCCTACTGGCAGATGCTCTTTGACATGGCTGCTGTTTCAGGTTTTAGTAACAGTCTGAGGCTGTCATAAACTGGCAGGGGCCGTAGCTCAGTGGTAGGGTACCTGCTTTGCACATAGAAGGTCCCAGGTTCAATCCCTGGCATCTCTTTTTAGGCAGGATATCAAGTTGCAGCGAGGAAGTCCCAAAAGCCACTGCCAGTCCAAACAGATATGACTTGGCTTGACCAACCGAGTATAAGGTAACTTTGTACCTTTGTATGTACCTTCTTGGCAAACCCAGCATGAGAGCCAGCATGGCATAGTGGTTAGACTGGGAGGCTTGGGTTCGAATCCCCAGTCTGCCAGGGAGGCTTGTTGGGTGACCTGGGGCCAGTCTCACATTCTGAGCCTAACTTAACTCACAGGTTTGTTGTGGGGAATAAAATGGAGGAGAGGAGAATGATGTGAGCTGCTCTGGGTCTGTACTGGGGAGAAAGGCAGGGTGTGAATTAAGAAATCAGTTAGGGTTGCCAGGCTCTCCCAAAGAAGATGTGAACGTAAGGGAAGTCATGTTGGATCAGGCCAATGGCTCATCTAGTCCAACACCCCGTGTCACACAGTGGCCAAAACCCAGGTGCCATCAGGAGGTCCACCAGTGGGACCACACCTCCTGAAGCCTTCCCACTGTTATCCCCCAAGCACCAAGAATACAGAGCATCACTTGCCCCAGACACAGTGTTCCCTCCAGGGCTCCTTGTGTAGCAGGAACTCCTTTGCATATTAGGTGACACGCCCCTAATGTAGCCAATCCTCCAAGAGCTCACAGTAGTCCCTGTAAGAAGAACTCTGTCAGCTTTTGGAGGATTGGCTACATTAGGGGTGTGTCGCCTAATATGCAAAGGAGTTCCTGCTACAAAAAGAGCCCTGGTTCCCTCTATACCTTGTGGCTAATAGCCACTGATGGACCTCTGCTCCATATGTTTATCCAATTCCCCCTATGCCTGTAGCTGCCACCACTTCCTGCAGTAGTGAATTCCACGTGTTAATGACTCTTCTAATCCCACTGTTCATCAATTTCATTGAGTGCCCATGAGTTCTTGTATTATGAAAAATGGAGAAAAGTACTTCTTTCTCTACCTGCTCTATCCAATGCATAATCTGATAAACCTCGATCATGTCACCCCTCAGCCATCATTTCTCCAAGCTAAAGAGCCCCTAGTGCTTTAACCTTTCTTCATAGGAAAAACGTTCCACCCCCCTTAATAATTTTAGTTGCCCTTTTCTGCACTTTTTCCAGTGCTGTAAAAAGTTTTTTTGAGGTATGGTGACCCGAACTATACACAATATTCCAAATTAGGCCACACCATAGATTTATACAGGGGCATGATGATACTGGCTGATTTGTTTTCAGTCCCCTTCCTAATAATCCCCAGCATAGCATTGGCCTTTTTTTACTGCAGTCACACACTAAGTTGACATTTTCAGGGAGTTATCTACCATGACTCCAAGATCTCCCTCCTGGTCAGTTACTGCCAGTTTGGACCCAATCGATGTATATTTATAGTTAGGATTTTTGTCCCTATTACTTTGCACTTGCCCATGCTGAACTTCATTTGCCACAATGATACTCCATAGCCACTGGAGGGTGAGGGGGTAGAGTCACCAGCTCCATGTTGGAAAAATTCTGGAGATTTGGGGGTGGAGACGAGGAGGAGGGGGAGAAACCTCAGTGTGGTACAATGCCATAGAGCAGGGGTGTCAAACATGCAGCCCAGGGGGCGGATCAGGCCCCCGGAGGGCTTCTTTCAGGCCCGCAGTGGAACTGCCTGTCTTCTGCTTCTTCTTCCAGTTCTGCTGCTGCTGCGTCATCCTAGGTTTGCAGCTTACAGATACACACCTGAACAGCATACTCAAGATTGCAACAGCACAGACATTTTGATGCCATAACTTAGAGCAAGGGGTGTCAGTTATCAGAAACTGTTAAATAAACAAAATATCATAAGAATGCTAATGTTTTAAGCATGTTTCTATTTTAAGTTAAAAAAACCCTTTTCTGTTTGTGTCCTTTATAAAGTTTATGTCTCCGCTACCTGGCATTACATTTTATGACACGCATGGCCCGGCCCAACAAGGTCTCATTTATGTCAGATCCAAACAAATGAGTTCGACACCCCTGCCATAGAGTCCCCCTTCCAAAGCATCCATTTGCTCCAGGGGAACTGATCTTTCATGTAGCCTGGCATTCTTAAAATAAATAAAATAAAGCCAATTTCAAAAGTAACAGTGTAGGTCATAACTGTGTGTTATATCCTTCCCCTGCCAACCCTAAAGCTGCTCCTGCCCTCCAGGTTTCAGGTGACAAAACTTTCCCAGATGAGCTTTCTGTGTGCGCTGCTCTCCCTGAGTCATGGGCTCACTTTTAATGGGGTGAACCATGTGCACCTGGCAGAATGTGGCTGGCTAGCCGAAGGGATCGCTGGGGGGAATGCATCCAAGCCCTCAAAAACAGCCAGCAAGACCACGTCTGCATCTGGAGACCTGCTACTCTAGAGGAGTCTTGAGAGTACCGGCTCTCCTTAGCTGGGGGCACAGCTGCATCACGGACATAAGCGGCCGTTCCTCTCCCCCAGAAAAGTTGGGAGAGTATTCTGCAGAG
The DNA here is from genome assembly GCA_029375565.1 of Gekko gecko. NCBI lineage: Eukaryota > Metazoa > Chordata > Lepidosauria > Squamata > Gekkonidae > Gekko > Gekko gecko. The sequence goes on along the minus strand of JAPDNY010000001.1, from coordinate 330,619,290 downwards.
GTGGGTGGGAGTGGCCATGGATCCCTAACAGCAAATTCTCACCAGATTACAATTCCTACAGTGATCTGAGCAAAAGCCGCCGTGGTTATTAAGCAGGCATTAAACGGGCATACGGACAGGCATTGTAGCTACGGCCTCGAAGTCGCAATCTTGTGCATGCACGCTTGGGAGAAAAAGCCCTTGAAAGTCGGTCAGAATCACTGCAGTCCTGGAATCCGGCGATCCAGCCGCACTTGGCCCCTCTTCCTAGGACCGCCCTTCCCCCCCCCACCACCTCTTCTCCCCTTGCTTTGATGTGAGTTCTGCCCCAGGAAGCTCATCGGTATTCCCAACGGCACGCCAGCCCAATTAGGAGCGATATCTCTTTCCCCGATATTGCTCCCTGAAGGGTTTATGCTTGCTTGGTGTCCATCTCTCTCCTTATCCCTTCGCCCAGCTTACTCATCTCCCTATACCTCTTGGCAGCCGCGTCTCCCTCCTTAATGTTTTCCATCCATCTCGTGGCTTATTTAACTGCCGTGTGTCTCTGTCACTTTCCCATTGTATGGTCATCTGTTTGTCTCCCTTTACAGTCACTGTCCAGAGGCGTATTCCCCACCTGCCTCCCCCAGCCTTTAAGACCTTCCAATTTATATTCTTATCCTTTGCCTTCCCCTTCCCTCCCCACGTCAAACTCTCCAGTCCATTTATCAGTCTTGTTTACACGCCTTGCCATTCTGTAGGCTCTCTACTTAGCGCAAATGCACTGCTCTCCCCTGGCTTCCGTGCCCTTGCACTGCCCGTGTCAAGCAGACTACTCATCAAAAGATCAGTTACCGCCATCTAAGCAATTTCCAGGGCCACTGTTCACCTGCTGCTGGCACTGCCAGCGAGTCCCTGTTAACGTGCGAAGAACGGCAGGCAAACTGCACAAGGATCTGATTGCACTTGCTACGTGATCAGCTTGCCATCACAAAAGCAAGGGTGGACTGGCCCTCTAACATACCAGGAAAGTTCTAGGTGGGCTGCTGCCCCAGGGGGCCACTGGGAGAACACGGAGCAGGCCGGGCCAGATGGCTGCTGTGATTCTGCCAGCTCTCTGAACATCTCATCTGCCCCTGAGCAGAAGCCAGTAGATGTCATGCAGTGCTGTTTTTGATTTTCAAGCCACCAGACTGAAGACGAACTGAAGTCAAACCCTATGCCAGGGGTGGCCAAACTTGCTTAATGTAAGAGCCGCATAGAATAAAGTCAGATGTCTGAGCGCCACAAGACATGAACAAATATGATCCATACATTTTTACTGGGAAATATCCAACTTTGCTTTTTATTAACATTAAGTTAAATAAAAAATAAAAACAAAAGGGGTAAAAACAGATATCGATAATGATATTTAACTTTAGATGGAGAGGGAGGGGAGAAAGAGAGAGAGAGAGAGAAAGGTGGAAAGAAAGAAGTGGAAAGAAAGCCAATGAATGAGGGCAAGAGAGAGGTGGAAAGAAAGCAACTTTAACCCCCACGCCCCCATGCTGGCTGGCTTGGCTTGGAGAAGGCATTTAAAGTTAAAGTTGCTTTCTTTCTCTGCTCCCCCCCCCATCTCAAGCCTACCCAGGGAGGGGAACACTGGCAGGGGAAGGGAAGAATGATTGATTGAGGAGGCATGCCTCCCTTTCGCTTCCCCAGCCACCCTGCCGGGAGCCACACAATACGTGTGAAAGAGCCACATGTGGCTCCCAAGCCGAAGTTTGGCCACCCCTGCCCTATGCCAAAGGATAAATGGACACAAATCTGACATCAAGAATCACAAGACTGAGAAACCTGTCCAGCCTTCCAGGACATTCCATGGGTGACCTCAAAGTAGCTGTTTTATTGTAAAGGAACTTCAGGAACAGACTAGAAAGGGAAATTGCTGAGCTGTAAGTTATTATAACACTCAGAACACAGGAATCCCCAGGATTTAACAGGGATATTGGTTTCTGATCTCACTACATACACTAACCTCATTCAGTCCTTACATCTGTATTCTCACCAGCCCCACAGATGGGCCAATACATTCTCTTCATTTTATTTCTTAATTGGAATAGTAGATTAGAATAGTAGATTGCAATGTAACATAATGAATAGTAGAATGTAATGTAATTTGGAATGGTAGATAGGAATTTATTTCTCTGGTCTGGGGACAGGAGAGGTCTCTACACAGCCAATCACCCCACTTCAAAGAAGATGCTGTAAGGTTGCCTCCATGCTTGAGAGGAAATGAATGGAGCGTAATGACAGGGTCTCAGTTAATTACTGTCAGCATTCCGCAAGTAAGGATACATCTGCCCATCAATCTCCAATTTTGACATACATATTTCCTTCACTATGTCCCCCACCCGAATTAAATCCAAACAAATGGTAACCATATAACCTAAGCTTATTATTCCTGTTTCATCTTTGGGTCTGTTAAACATCATCATTATGCTGTATGCTAATTTACTGCTCTCACCCTCTACCTATATGTATGGACTGGTCATTTCCATTTCATTGTATCTGAGGAGGAGTGCTTGTACATGAAAGCTTATACCTTGAATAAAACTTAGTTGGTCTTAAAGGTGCCACTGGACTCAAACTTTGTTCTGCTGCTTCAAACCACAACCCACCTGAATCAGACTGAAGACTGTTTCACATATTACACAGTGGAAAACCTGAGTGTGCCACCAACAGGGAGTCACAACCAATCCCTAATAAGCAGATGCAAGTTTGTCCACACTCACTGTTCATATCAGGTTTTCAAGTGTCTACTTAAAACATTCTAAGTATACACCAAAAAAAAAACAACAACACAAAACCCCTGTTAGTAAAGTGGAGAGGATGACTTAGGATCTGCACAGTGGAAAACCATGGGTTGTTTGATGTTTCATAGACACCCATAAGCAGGAGCCCATTTTACAGAGTGTGAATTGTTATATGGCATTTCACAGTGAGAGCCTTTGCATTCTGAAATTCTTTATCTTAAGATATTTTTTTTTCACAGAATCCCAAAGCTGATGTTTCCTAAAGTTGGAAATACATTTGAGAAAAGTGCAGATCACGGCTACAAATGTCTCTGTTGTGCAAGAGGGCACATCTTCTGTGTCCAGACCAGCAAGCTTGATTCAAAGTGTTTTATCACCCGCAAGCCAGGTATAATCACCATCTCCTACCCCACCCCTCTGTTTCCTAAATACCACAACATGGCTTCAGTCTCCTGGGATACAATTTCCTTTTATGCAGCCCAACTTTGGATAGAATTGCTGTGAAAGCCATTAAATTTTAATTATAAACCAAATGGTGATATAGGCACTTGAAATATGCTATAATATAAATGCCAGGTATAATTATTTCTATTCTCCTTCTTCAAGAGAGAGAGAATTTGGAAATCCAGTTCCCTCACTCACAACTAGCCTTAGGCAAGATTGCGCCTTCTTCCCATGTTCAATATGGGCTTACCTTTACAGAACTGCCAAACGGATAACTGAGATCATGCGTGTAAATTATGTTGAATGGCTGAACACAGGGCGGGGGGGGGTGTTAATATATTCTGTAGCTAGAGATGGGTAAGCTCACCCCAACTCTCCTCCATCTTTATTCTTCCACTTCCTCTCTCACAATGCACTGTGGTTCCCCAGAGATCTGGTATTAATGCTGGGGGAGTCTACTTAAACCATACCACTTGCTTTAGCTAATGGTCGGGCCCAACACAATTCTTTTCTCAATCTTAGGCTTACCAGCTCCAGTTTGGGAAATTCCTAGAGATTTGATGGCAATGCCTGGGAAGGACAGAGTTGGGAAGGGACAGAATTCAGCGGTGACTTCATGCCATAGAGTCTACTATATGAAGCTGCCATTTCCTCCAGGGGAACTGATCTCTGTAGTCTGGAAATCAGTTGTAATTCTTGGAGGAGTCATGGTTTCAATCTGGAACCTGGTACCCATACTTCAACCTCCCTTGCTGCCATGTTTGGGAACTTGGATCAGCTAGGTGAACAGACCTGAAACAACTCACAGGTTTGGGTCTGTTATTCTTGATAAACTTTTCAGCAGGGCTGAACAATATCCTGTAAGGTTTTGGTATTCTTTGCAAAAATGTTATGCTTCTTCATTTACACTGCCTTCTGGGACATCATCACCTCACCAAATCTAATTGGTTGGGTAATCCTTGTGTGAGAGAAGGGAATGAACTTTTTGACTGATCCAAGAAACAGGTGGAAGCCGTAACTAGGTATGGGCACTGACAACAAAAATGCAGTTTGTGTCGGTTCATGGTCCATGGCTGAAGCACGAACTGAATCACGAACCCAACCGGGAAGTTTATTTGTGAACCAAACTGGTTTGTGGTTCATGGCTCTGCAAACGTGGTTGAAAGTGACTGCAGTCCTTTTAAACTGGGTTTGCAGAAATCCTGAAAAACAGCTGAGCAGCTTGGAGTGCCTCCCCATAGCTCAGCTGTTTTTTCGGCTGTCTTCTATAGTCTCTTTAAAAGGACTGCACAAGACAGCCCAAAACAACTGAGTGGCAGGGAGTGTCTCCCCACTGCTCAGCTGTTTTTGCGGCTTTTGTGGGAAACAGAAAGCAGGGGTTAAAAGGGACTCAGAATCCCTTTAAACCCATGCTTTCTGCTCTACCCACAAATTGCCACAAACTGTTTTAAAAGTTAATTGAAGTTTCATCCTGATGATAGACCCATCAAAAACTTTGGTTCACAAACCCATGAACAGGGCAAAAATTGTGATGCATTTTGCTTCCTGGTTTGGTTTGTGCCCATCCCCAGCAGTTACTGGGTCAGGAAAGCTACTGCCCCTGCCAAGGGAATCAATGGCACCGAACAAGATTGAAAAGGAAAGTGCTTACACCACCTAAATTGTCTTTCAAGGTAAATATCTCACCCAACAAGGGTTGCCAATGCCAGATTTGCAAATTGCTGGAGACTTTGGGTGTAAGGGTCTGGGGAGGGGACGGTTCCAGAAGGGGAGGGAGCTCGACAGAGATGTGATGCCATAGAGTCACCCTCCAAAGCTGCCATTTCCTCCTGGGGAAAACATCCTTGTAGCCTGGAGTGAAGCTGTAATTCCGGGAGAACTCCAGTGCCCACCTGGAGGTACAGCTACTGTTCATTGCCAGTATGAAAACTGAAATCAGAGAATATCTTCATTTCATTCATTGATACTCTGCCTTTCTCCCCTACGGGATCCAACGCTGCTTCAACTGTCCTCCTCTCTCCTCCGTCTTATCCTCACAACAATCTTGTGAGGTAGGTTTGGCTCAGAGTGTGTGATAGACTCCAGGTCAGCAGCAGTCACCCATGACAGAGTGGGTGGGGATCCTAGTCTAACACCCACCCACTACACCACACTGGCTGTACGTCACCCGGCACAATTCTCTGGATGGCCCACATTTCCACTACCACTTTATGCCTAGTTGCCATCCAAGTTTGATGGCCTGAGCAGCGCCAGTTGCTGTATCAAGCTGGTTTGGGCCCAACTGGCAGCTGGCCAGTGCTAGCATCTGTGCTTGACAGCCAGCAAACGGTTTCTTGCCAACTTCAGCATCAACATTTGCTCTGCCCAGACTTGGAGGATCGCCAGGCCTGCAGACGGCAGCCTGTGATCCGTCCACAGGGCTGCCACATTTAAGGTTGGAAATTTATGGGTTCCTTTATTAACGTTTATCAAGTTTACAGTGGTTAATCCTGGAGCCCTTTGCCCACTTAGCAGAAAATAACCCATTAGTTTAGCTACGGCGTGTGCTTTTGGCTTCCCTCCCACCCTGTTCTGTCGTGGTGGATTTCTCCGGCTTCTCAACGAGAAGCAAGTTGGCACCCAGGAGCTGATGATGGAAATCCATTCCTCGCATGCCCATGGAACAGCCTGCAAAAGATTTAATTGATCATCCGCTGTGCATTTATAATCCTACCTGTCCCTAGTTTGGCAGATGGACAAGTAGGAATCTGATTGCTGTGTACATACAGCTATATCAGTGCTTGCGTGGCACCATTGTTCAGCATCTTGTCAACAGGGACCCCTTAAGCATCTTCATTGCCTCCAGGGCTTGTTAGCAAAACTGATAAATGAGCGCAGACACTGTATGGGCGTGAGTTTGATTTCACTGAAAGCAAAGGTGTCAGGAACCTGTAATTGTCCGGCAGAGTTGAGGAGCTGTCCGTTTGCATCCCTCACTCCCAGAACACATGAGGCTGCCTGATATAGAGTCAAATGATGGATCTATCGAGGTCTGAGTTGTCTGCTCTGACTGGCAGAGCCTCCCTGGGGTTTCAAACAGAGGCCTGCCCCCATCACCTGCTACCTGATCCTTTAACTGGAGATGACAGGGATTGAACTTGGGACCTTCTGCATGCAAAACAGATGTTCTGCTACTGAACCATGGTTCCTGGGAAGCTTATGAGCAGGCCTGCAATGAGAAGAACAGCAACGGTGGCTGTATTTCCCCAAAAGCATAGATGTTGCAAACTTTGAGGTAAACAGGTTAAGCAAATGAACATACCATCTTCAACATCTGTGAACTGAGTTTTGGATCTCCTCGTCTCGCCACTCTCCAGCTTGAGCAGCCGTTGAGCAGATTTTCAGATGCGCAGTGACTGTGGCAGTTCACTTTCATTTCCTTCTGCTCTTGCATCTTCGCTGTTGATGAAATCGATTCTCCACCAGGGTCATGGATGTTTGGGTCTAGTACTTAAATGATGTTGGGAGGGGACTACAATTACCATAAGGCTATTTGCAAACGTACATACATGGAATAACTTTGATGAAAACAAGGCTTAAACAACTTAAGGCTTGTTAAAATGTTCAGTTTTCATTTGAAATCCCTGACCGATTAATTTTCTCACTGTCTGTTTATACAATTGGCTGCCAAGAAGAAGGAAGAAGGAAACTAGGACACCCATTGGTCCATGTGAGAATATACATTTGTGAAATATGGCCAACTGCACTGTACTGTATTCTTTAAATATGCAAAACTAACCTGTAAAACAGACTCAAGCTGCTTGTGACTGGTCAAACTGCTCAGCAAAAAAAAAAAAAAATCAGCTCCCTTCTTGCACTCAGTGAGCACAACATGAGCTGAACTCTGTATGTCCCTGCAGCATGGAATCACAAAGGATTTTTTTTCTAAAGACAGACATATATTCTCTGTGTGGTGGAAATAGCTTAAGCCCACATTCATTGCCCTTAAACACATGCAGCAAATAAATATCCAAGCTGCTTCAACCCAACAGTGGAATATTTTGCCTATCCTCCTCCTAAGGAAGTGCAGTCTCAGTTCAAACAGGGCTATAGAGAGACCCAGTAAGCTAGGCCAGAGTGACATACAAACTGAGTGGGCACTTAGAGAACTTCCCAGAATGCTTTGCAATGTGCAGGGGTCTTCTGGTTGACAAGTGACAGATCAGTTGTACAAAACAGCACTATACTACAGCCTGGCATGTAACCAGTAGCCTTTGCATGAATATCTATCCCTCCAGCCTTAAACCAATTGATTTCTTGTTCTTTCTTTGTTTCTGTTAAAAGAAACCAGAATTGATGTTGAACAGCTAGAGTTTGAATGGCTTATATAAGAGGCATTAGTGGGATGAGAAGGTGCCCAAGAGCTGCATAAGAGGACATTCTCCTAAGAACCATGGTTCTATTGACTTTTTTGCTCAATGAAAGAAGCACACACACACACTGCATCCCATGGCTAAAAATACAAGTTGGTGCAACAGGAGCACAGATTAGCTGAATGGCCATCTGATCCTTGAATGTCCAGCTTGGACAAGAGTTCTGAAGAACTCAAAAGCTTGCTTACTGTTTGGCATCCTTTTAGTGGGTCCTCACCATAAAAGGTATCGTGTGGCTTTGTTTTAAGATTTTTGCATTGGACCAGTACAGGTGCTTGGGACGGTGTTTGTAGATCTACCAAGAAAGGTCCCTCCTTAGACATTAAAGAACTTTTAAAAAGTGGAGCCTGGTGTGTCAACCTGTGTTTTTTACAGAAACGTTCTGTGACAGATTGCCCCGTCCCAGCATCCAAGTGTCACAATGCCCACATCATTCTTAATGGAATCTTGGGTGCGAGTTCAGCCTGTTTTCCCACTTTGAGTTCCAGCAGAGTAATCCTACTTGATATCCACAGAGAATCAGGGTCAACGGTCACGTTTAGATCTTTATGAGAAGTTCAGGCTACATTTAGCCTTCTGTAATTCTAAGCACGCATACTAGAAAGTAAGTCCCATAAAAGGTAGCGGCACTTACCTCTGAGGAAACATACTGAGGACTGGACCATTTACTCCTCTCTCTCTCTCTCTCTCTGGGAACAGGAGTCTATGCTGGAGATAGAAGAACACTGCCAGACCAAGCCAAAGGTGTGTCTGGCCCTGTGGCCCAGCATCCTGTTCACAACAGAGGCCAGCCAGATGCCACAAGCCACCAGGAAGGCAATTGTCATTTAACTCCAGTGTTTGGGTTTCAGAGACACACTGCTTCTGAACATGGAGGCTCCATTTCACTAGCACGGCTGATAGGAAGGAAGCACACCGTGCAGGATCTCTGAGAGCGATTTCTGTTGCTAGGAGAGGAGCTGGAAGATGCTCTGCATTGGTTTTTAGATGCTCTGCGTGCCATCAAGGTGAAGCCGATTCTTGGTATTTTATAGTCCATCAAGCAAATACCTGACCTTTACCACTGAACACCTCTGGGGCTAGGAGGGCCCACAAATACATGGCAAAATGGCATGCGGCAAAAGGAAGGCTGCCTTTTGTGAAGCCTGCAGCCGATTTTTATACTGCAAGATTATTTATGGGCAAAATCTTCTTCCCGTGTATTGAATGTGGTCCCCTGGGAAATGCTTCTGCACAAGGCCTCATTGATATGAATAGGAGTTGTGCAGAAGTACAGCTTCCAGTCATTTCAGCTGAGCTTGTGCCGGGGAGAAATTCTTGAAGGAAGATGTCCTTTTTCTGGCCTCTTTCAGCCTCAATCAGCTCTCCCCCTCCCTCTCTGCTTCTCTTGCCCTGAGGGCCTCTCTGTGCCTGCTATAAATTGTGACATTCTTCGAGATGTGGCGATGGCCACTGGTTTCAGAAAGGGATGAGAGAAATACCTGAAAGAGCTGTTCTAGTGAAATGGAGCCTCCCTCCTTAGAGGCAGTATACCTTTGAATGTTAGGAGGGAGCCAAACATACTTCTTCACCCAAAGAGTGATTAACATATGGAATTCACTGCCACAGGAGGTGGTGGCAGCTACAAGCATGGGCAGTTTCAAGAGGGAATTAGATAAACATATGGAGCAGAAGTCCATCAGTGGCTATTAGCCACAGGGTATAGATGGGAACTCTCAGTCTGGGGCAGGTGATGCACTCTATTCTTTGTGCTGGAGGGGCAGCAGTGGGAGGCTTCTAGTGTCCTGGCCCCACTGCTGGACCTCCTGATGGCACCTGGTATATTTTGGCCACTGTGTGACAGAGTGTTGGACTAGATGGGCCATTGGCCTGATTCAACTTTGGCTTCTCTTATGTTCTTATGTTGCTGTTGGTGGTTGCCTTCCTGCCTTGGTTGGGGGGGGAGGTTCCCAGAGGCGTTTCGGAGACCCTTGTATAAACCCGGATGCTACTAATCTAGATGGATGCTTGGTCTAATCCACTGGCATTCTTCACATGCTCTTTTTTATGAGTAGCTGTAACCCTAACAGATGGTAGGACGCAGGCTTCAGACTTTTTGGAGTGTCATGACATAATAGAATCCCATGGCTTGGCTTCTCAGCAGCATGGCCGCAGGGGCACTAAAGCAAAAAGAGCTTAAGAACATAAGAACATAAGAGAAGGCAATGTTGGATCAGGCCAATGGCCCATCCAGCCCAACACTCTGTGTCACACAGTGGCCAAAAATACCAGGTGCCATCAGGAGGTCCACCAGTGGGGCCAGAACAGCTTCTGCACCTCTGCGTTCTCAAATAGAGTTGCCAAGTGCCCCCTGGACACTGGCAGGGGTTGAAGGAGTAGGGTTGCCAGCTCCAGGTTGGGAAACTCCTGGAGATTTGGGGATAGAGCCCAGGGAGGACAGGGACCTCAGTGGGGTACGATGCCATGGAGTTCACCCTCCAAAGCATCCATTTTCTCCAGGGGAACCGATCTTTGTGGCTTGGAGGTGAGCTGTAATTCTGGGCGTCCCCAGGTCCCACCTGGAGGCTGGCATCCCTCAGAGCAGCTGATTTGTTCCCACTCCCCATCATGCTCCTTCAGTGTAATGGATCTGGAAGAATGGCATGGGGGACAAATTGGGAATCTTCGGCAGACAGGGGTGGAAATCGGCAACAATTGCCCCTCCCTCCTCTGCAAACAAACCCACTGTTCTGTTGGAGGAGCTGCTAGTGCGTTGAAGGAGGGACAGTGCGGGGGGGGGGGGACAGACGATGGCCACATAGGATCTGAGCTCCATTGTAAATCTGCATTCTTAAAATTGCAACGATCCCTGTTTAGCAGGTCAAGAGCAGAACAGTAATTCTGTTACCGGGGTTATTAATTGTCGTGGCTGCTGCTGTTAATCAAGCACCACCGATGCACACAGAGCAACACACAGCTGCAAGCTGAAGCGGAATTACGCCCTTCTCAGTCCACTGAAGTCAGTGGGCTTAAGGAGGGATGTTAACTGTGGGTGATTCTGCAACAGGCACTCACTCCACATTTTCTCAACTGGGAAGGGAAAGTGCAGCTCAAAACCACATCCAAATACCTCGGGGCAACACCATACTGACTGGGAAGTCACCCCTGAACAGCCATAAATCTATGCAGAAGGTACCATAGAATCCGATGATCAGAGAAAGTGAAAGTGGCATGCAGTGTGGGGGCTCCCATAAAACCCAATGAGCAAAGAAAGTGAAAGCAGCCTGGAGTGTGGAGGCTACCATAAAATCCAACCATCAAAGTGAAAGCAGCATGCAATCCAGAGGGGCATTTCTGTTCCAACGTGGGTTTTGTAAAAGAACGGAGGGAAAAGCCAACGCAGAATCACCCTATGCTTAGGACTCCACTGGCAAGTGCAAACAAGGAGCTCTGGCAGAGCTTGCAAATAACCTTAACTTGTCTCTTAAGGTCGTATAGAGCCACATTGTGTCTCATGATGCCACCTGTATGCAGGAGTGCCAGAAGGAGGTAAAGTTTCTGCCTTTGCGTCACATGGCTGTTAGCTCAGTATGCTAAGGGCCGGGTGAAATATGAACAAATAGATTGTTTCTGCCTTCGGCGCTATCAATCCCATACCTTGTGTCAGCACTAAATCCAATGCAAATAATAAAAACAAACCTTCCTTGCATTAAATCCCGAGCAGTCCATTAAAAACTGTGTACACAGTGAAACAAACAGATGATTAAATAAGGCCCACAACAGTATTTCTATAATATACCTCTCTAAATAACATAACGGAACAGGCCCATTCAGAGCTGATTAACCTCAGTCCAGGAAGATCATTTATATCAAATCATTACGCTCAGCTGATTAAAAATGAATTAATTCCTACAGAAAACCATTTCCAAACACGGCCTTTCCTCATAAATCCAACACCAGAAGGGGGGGGAGAGACCCAGAGTCTTATAATGCAGAATTCTACAGTCAGGGTCATAAATCAGTACAAAGACCAAAGAGTGCAGGTGGTCCAGGGAACAGTCTGGGAGCACCCAGTCCAATGGCACGTGGAGTTCCATGCCTTGACGGGAGACCCCTGGGAATCCCCCGCAAGCTGCCTTGAGTGCACCATGGAAAAGCAGTCTGGAAGCATTAATATTAACAACAACGATAATTATAGCAGCCTGTTAAGTATGCAACTCAACACGATTGGATTTCAGCAAAGTGATTTTGGCTTTATTGTAACAGCAAATTCAGCTCAACAACACACACACAGAATAGTGGAGCGCAGCTCCCTTTTTAAATGATCCGGGCTGTCAAAGCCACACCCATAAATAAGTTAACATCCAATAAGAAAACAAGGATAAAGACCAATGAGGTCTGTTCCCTCTAAAAAGCTATCTACAGTTACGATTGGCTATTTACAAGGTTTCACAGAAACCGACCAATGGGAATGTTGCAGTTTATAATCCCATTTTATGTCTGAAGCTTAACATGGGAATAGATATGACAGATTCCAGCTTCAGGACATAACACAGCCCAAATCTGATGTCACTTTGTTGCCCACCAATAGAAGTTCCCAGCCTTTGACACAGCAGGCATGGTACTGCAAAAGTGAATTATGAATGAGGACCAAGTTAGCTGTATGACCAGGACAGCTATTTTTGTGTATTCACCGAAACTGGAAGGAAGGGAATTCAACCAGTGACCATCGTCTCCCACACCATTGTTGTTAGTGGACATACAAAGCTGAGGCTCAAACAACAAGATACAGATAAGGGCGCCACAAATTTCAAGACAAACATCTCCAGGAGTCAAACTTTCCATGTTCGATAGTGATGATCAGAGTCAGCCTATCACTGGCTCCGTTTGGTTTGGCATCAAACTCAAACGCCTGCTGAGCAGATTTGCATTCTCCCCCCCCCCAAAAAAAAACTATGTATGCATAAAAATGCTGCCAATCCAAACAGATCAGCAGCTATTAACATTGCTAAGGTCTACTTAGAGAGGAATGCCAAACAGCAGGATGTTTTGCTTAAAAGCACGCCATTTATTCATGACCGATTTATGTGACTTGTGACTGATTTAACTGTCTCTTTAAACAATTGCCTGGCAAGCAGAGCAGTGGTGCAGCAAAGGACAGCGGGAGAGCAGAACTCAATCAGGCTGTGTGAAGCATGCCCGTGGACGAAAAGCTGACTGTATTGTACTGCACTGTTAGAATGGGATACGGTAGAGCAACCTGCTAAGCAGCCACGAAAGGGTTAAAAGAAAAACCGTTGAAAAGTTGCCTCCATTTGGTCAGCTGAGACTGACTGCGGAATCCAGGCTTAGGAGACGGAGGCCAGGAGCACTTGGCTCACCCCTTGTGATTAGTGTTTACCACCAGGGCTCTTTTTGTAGGAAAATGCCCAGCAGGAACTCATTAACATAACAGGCCACACCCAACATCAGAAACTCATTAGCACATTAGGCCACACCCCGTCGTTGCCAGAAGTGTGGTCATCCAGCCACACCCACCAGCCACACCCACCTTTTGCTTCTTATTCTGTTTGTTGTCAAAACCCTTCTTTGGTAGCAGGAACTCCTTTGCATATTAGGCCACCCCCCCAATGTAGCCAGTCCTAATGAGTTTCTGCTGTTGAGTATGGCTATTATGCTTATGATTTCCTGTTGAGCGTGGCCAACTAGAGAGCCAGCCAGAACTCGGTTCCTGTGTGTTCCTGCCCAGAAATAGCCCTGTTTACCACTATCTCATGACCCAGGCTAGCCTGATCTCATCCAGGCTCAGAAGCTAAGCAGGGTCAGCCCTGGTTAGTATTTGGATGTGAGACCACTAAGGACTTCCAGGGTTGTTATGCAGGGGAAAGCAATGGCTCTTGCCTTAAAAATAGGGTTGCCAGCCTCCAGGCGGGGCCTGGGGATCTCCCACTTTTACAACTGATCTCCAGCTGACAGAGATCAGCTTCCCCTGGAGAAAATGGGTGCTTTGGAGGATGGACTCTATGGCACTGCACCCTCCCCAAACTGTGTCCTCTCCTGGATCCACCCCCAAAGTCTCCAGGTATTTTCCAACCCAGACCTGGCAACCCTACTTAAATGCAAAAATGATCAAAAGAAACTATGAAAATGCGCTAGAATTTGGTCGATTAATTCAAAAGATATACAAATCACTGGTCTCATTCATTTTCACAGATGTGTCGTAAAACTGGTTGCCAAATTCTGACAGCTTCATTCGCAGGGCAAAGTGCTTGAATAATAATAGGCTTGAATAATACCTTTTGAATTAATCAACCAAGAATCACAACATCTTCCATCCTCATTTTCGGAAGAAGAGAAACATCGAAACGATTGAACAGTCCGGAGACTTTCGTCAAAATTTCACCTAGTTTAAGTTATTTTGGACACTATACATGTTAATCTTGTGTGGACATTTTGTACAAGAATTTCATGATGGATATCTGAACATTTTCTAGTGCATTTTCATAGTTTCTTTTGATCATTTTTGCCTCTGAGTTGCGACTGTGACCATCCAGTAATTTTGTTAACCCTACTTAAAAACCATACAGGGTCACCATATGTTGGCTGTGACTTGATGACACTTTACACACACACACACACACGACACCGTCCTTGAATGTTGTGGGCTTCCTCACTTCCTACTCATTCATTGTCTACCCAGTTACATATAACATTATTCTGCCAGTACAAGAGGAGCATTTGACTGCTGAGGTCCCTTTCCTTTCCTACTGTGGGAGGTGCCTCAGCAAGTGTCTTTTCACATGAGGGCTCTTCAGTTGCTATAACCAGACGCCACTGGGGGAAAACGGATGCTAGCTCTTACAGGTTCACCGAAAGCTATAGACATACCCGTACATCACAATCGAGCCTGGTATTCTGACTGACAGCAGTTCTCCAAAGCCTCGGACAGAATTCCAGAGGTCGTGTGGCCTGTCTAAGGTTTTAAAATCTTTATTTCCTTTCTTTTATCCATTTAGCCTGATGTCTGCTGTTTCTATTGGAAATGGCTGCTGTCTTGGTTGAAGAGTTCTCAGCAAGGCTGATTGTTTCAGGTCTGTTCTCTCCTCCTGTATCTTGGGGCAAGAAAATAATTCAGCAGCCTTGTGAGAGAGATTGCAGATTCTATTGGCCAGCAACAATGAAGCCATTGTCCTTAATCTCACCTTTGATCCTCACCCCACCTCCAGTTTGGTGTAGTGGTTAAGTGAGTGGACTCCCTCTAAAAAACCGGGTTTGATTCCCCACTCCTCCACTTGCACCTGCTGGATGACCTTGGGCAAGCCATAGTTCTGGCACAGCTGTTCTTGAAAAAGAGCAGTTTCTGTCAGAGCTCTCTCAGCCTCAGCTACCTCACAGGGTGTCTGTTGTGGGGAGGGGAAGGGAACGGAATTTGTAAGCCACTCTGAGACTCCTTTGGGTAGTGAAAGGCGGCGTATAACTCCAATCTCTTCTTCTTCTTCTTCTTCTTCTTCTTCTTCTTCTTCTTCTTTTTCTTCTTAATATCATGTTTCTAGGTTGCAAGTTTGTGGGGAAAAACCAGAACAGATGTGGATGTCCAATTTTCACTAATGGTTTAAAATGAGAGTTCCAGTAGAATGGACAGTGCTAACAGTCAATGGGTTTAGAAGAATGCAACTAGAAGAACAGCCCTGCTGAATCAGAACAAGGTTCTATCTAGCCACATAGCAGCTAACCAGTTGCCCTGGGAGGAAGACAAACAGGGCATATAGACCAAGGCCTGATGCTACCCTCACAGCGCTCAGAGGTTTCCTGCATCTGTATATAGATGTTCTCTAGCCATCATGGCTAGTAGCCAGTTTGGTGTAGTAGTTAGGAGCATGGACTCTAATCTGAGAGAACCAGGTTTGATTCCACACTTTTCCACACCTTGGGTCAGTCACAAGTTCTTTCAGAGCTCTTCTCTCATGAGCAGTTCTTAAAAGAGCTCTCTCAGCCCCACCTACCTCACAGGGTGTCTGTTGTGGGGAGGGGCAGGGAAAGGAGATTGTAAACCACTCTGAGACTCCTTCAGGTAGTAAAAGGCAGGTTATAAATCCAATCTCTTCTTCTTCTACTGATGTAACTATCCTCTATGACTTTGTCTAATGCTCTTGGCCATCCATTGGTGGTGAATTGGAAAATTTAATTAGAGCCCAACTTATTTGCCCCACAGTCCCACAGAA
This sequence comes from Gekko gecko, assembly GCA_029375565.1. Taxonomy (NCBI): domain Eukaryota; kingdom Metazoa; phylum Chordata; class Lepidosauria; order Squamata; family Gekkonidae; genus Gekko; species Gekko gecko. The sequence goes on along the minus strand of JAPDNY010000001.1, from coordinate 330,603,477 downwards.
GCTGTGGGGAAAGTCATTTTCAAAGTCCCTCAAAACCTGATTGGGTTTGCAACTTTTATGAGAAGGAAATGTGGGTATATTATCTAACATGAAAGAGACACTGGGCCCCAAAGCCTCTTCCTTGGGAATGAAATGATAATCTCCTTGGATTTCAAGCTCAGAGGAGATGGTTTTCCTTTGTGGAAGGAAATGGGCAGAATGAAAATGACTATTTGCCCATCTGCCAGGAAGAAACAAGATAGATCACTGTTTGAATATCCTGAGTTGGGGCCTTAAAAGTTGAGTATGCGCACATTGTTATGATTGAGGAAAGATGCAGGGCAACACGCATGGGAACTCAAACCCCATTTCAGGATAGGTCAATGAGAAACCTTCTCAGCTGGGTGAGAATGAGTTACTCTGTGAAAGGAGTGCAAGCTAAGGGCTGGGGAGAAATGAAGTTGAGTCGGCCTCACCCAGCCTGTGTTTCAAAGATCCAACTTGTGTTCATTTCTTGGAAAGGAACATCAAGATAAATCAGGGACTTTGCAAAACTTCGTTAGCCCTTTGTTTGTTTTTTGTTTTGTTTTCTATTGGTTTCTATAACATTCCTACTAATGTTCTGATTTGAGTTTCCTATGCTCTTGTGTGCCTAGAAACTAGAGATAAGTGTTAGTAAATAAAGATATTTTTCCTTCTAAAGTCCTCAAACTGTGGCCAAGTGCCTGGCTGTTCAACAGCACATAGACCAAATACCTGAATGATCTAGCAGAGTGAATGGAGGGCAATGAGTAGCAGCAAGTGCACAAGAAGGATGTCATTATCAGTGCCTCAAACTGCTGATAACAAGGGAAAGACAGATAAGTTTGAGTTGTGGCAGGGTCCCAGGCCTATAGCTACGGTGGGGCTTTGGGTTTTTTTTGCCCCTTTCTTAAAGACACGGCCCCACAAGAATTTCTCCTGTAAATGCTTTTTTCAATCATTTAAAGCCATTAAAGCCATTCAATCATTTAAAGCCATTTAAAGCTGTAGTGGACTAATTCCCGCACTGAGCAAGGGGCTGGAGTATTTAGGATCCTTTCTGACTCTGTCAAGAAGCTGGTCTCCTTTAAGAGAGTTTTTCTCCTTTAAGTGTTAGCTTTCTTGACTATAGAAGTCATCACCCCCACCCGCCGGCTTGTTATCAGAATGGTTGCTGAGGCTGGCAGAAGTGATTAACTTGCAGCAGTTGAGAACTGTCATCTAAAGTGGTTGACAGCTTGCAGTCTATCCTGGTAACAGCTTTCTATTGGCTACATGGCTTTTCTTTCTGCACTGAGAACTTCAGCCCCACCAGAAAAAAAATTGTCCTACTAGCCACAAAATCCTGGCTACGGGCCTACAGGTTCCTAACACATATAATAGGAGGGAAGGGGACAAGTGGGTTAGTCCCCTCACTCACACACTGTCTTCCCCACTGACTTTTGGGCACTTGCAGGCAAGGAAAGGTAAGGTGGTTTTTTTACAGAGACCATGGTACAGAGGGCTTATGCCTTCCTCCATTCTTTTTCCCGGAGCCAAAATGGTCAGAGTGGGGGAGTAACTTGCTTTACTCACTAAGTAAGGAAGTATTTCCTTTTGTCTGTCCTGAACCTATTGCCCATCAACTTTGGGTGCCTCCAAGTTCTAGTGTTATAAGAGAAGGAGAAACAGTTATCTCTGTGCAGTTTGTCTAACTCTCTATTTAGGACTGCATTGTTAGAATGGTTAGGAGTTAATATATGAATCCTCCACTAAAATAGTAATTTGCCAGAGAGCAGGGCCAGCGTGTGCATCTATAGCGACAAGCCAGTGGCGCCTCCTGATGGCAGCGCCCTAAGGTAGCAGCCTAACCTCGCCTCTATGAACCAACCGGCCCTGAACGGATGGGCAATTGGCCTGATCCAACATTGGCTTCACTTATGTTCTTAATTCCGAGTGTTTAGTGTAGAGTTCCATAATCTCCAGAAATGAGTCTCGGCATGAGAACCAGCATGGTGTAATGAGCAGAATGTGAAATTTATAGAGGGCTGACCTAGGCTCAGATGAATGAGAGCTGGTATAGCATGCTAGTTAAGAAAGCAATCCTAAGCAGGTCTACTCAGAATCCTACTCAAGTCTTTTCAGTGGGGCTTACTCAAAGAAAAGCAGGAATGCAGTATTATGCACAGTTACTCCCATCAAAACCCATCAGGATCAACAGACTGGAGTAACAATGCATAGTATTGCACTGTAAGGCAGTGGTGCAAAACCATTGCTTAATTAAATTATGGCTAGTTGTATTGTCTGAATGAAGGCCAATTCACTAATTATGCTTAGTTAGTGTCCATCAGACCATGATCTGAAGTTGATACATTAACTGCAGTTAGCCATGACTATGGTTTCACATCATGTCTGAACGCAGACATTCCAGTGTAATGCTAGCTTATGTTTGCAAATTGTGAAGTGAATCCTGGTTTTGCAAACTAGCAACAGTTAAAATAAACCATGGTTCTGCATGATGTCTGGATCAAGCCTTTGCTATAAACTGAGAAGCTTTTGGCTTGAATTTCACCTCTGCTATGAACTCAACAAATGGCCTTAGGCAGACCAAGTTTAATGTCCACCTCATAACGTGTAGATGATAACTGCCTTGTAGGGTTATTATAAGGACATAAAGTGAAACCATTGTATATTTCAGGTATGCTTAGTCTGTGATAGCAGGACTTGGCTTGCAGACAATCGTTGATATCCTAATTTATCTTGTTGCATTATTTTTGCTCTGCAGCCAGGAGGAAAAGAAGGAGACACCAGGGAACAAACTAAGACATTTGTATGTGACATGAAAACTTAGCTACCACTAACTGTGGTTAATCAACCCATTTCAAACCATGGTTTCAGGTCCAGGTTGGACAGACCCCAACCTCCTGTAGGAGTGCCTTGCATTCAGAAGATCATACTAATCGTAGTTTAATTAAACAGAGCTGATATACATGAAGTGCTTTGGAAGCACTATCTAAATGTGAATCATAGTTATTATTACTTTTATTATTTATTTGGTGAATCCCTATATCCATGGAGGGAGGGAAGGTGACACTGTGCAGCTCGATCTTGTCAGACCTCAGAAGCTAAGCAGGATCAGCCCTGGTTAGTACTTGGATGGGAGGCCTCCAAGGAAGACTGCAGAGGAAGGCAATGGCAAACCATTTCTGCTGCTCACTTGCCTTGAAAGCCCCTTGCTGTGGTTGCCATAAGTCTGGTGCGACTTGGCGGCACTTTTCACACACACGCACACATCCATGAAGCTTGAAGGGTGACCACGGTGGATTTTCAGCCTGATCTACTTCAGAGGGCTGTTTGGAGAATAAAAGGAGATAGCTCCATAGACACTTCCCTGACCTTTCATGAGAAAGGACAGGACATCGATATGAGTGAGGGAGTGATAGAAACATTCCAAAATCCATTTCAACTCCCATCTCTCATTCGGAGACCTTGAAAATAAGCGATAAATGGGTATGAAGATGTAGGCAGATCGTGTCCTAGGGAAAGATCGGCACTGGCAAAGCGTGTGCTCAGTTTTGTTTTTCTGAGCAAAGCATATGACTCCGGATGGTAAATTGCCCCCTTGACTGGTGTAGAGAGAATGTAATTAAACTGTATTTAAGTGCTCTCTGAGGTCTCCCTTTTTTCAATGTGGCATTTCACATTTTTTACTTTTTTTTTTTTGCAATCTTGTAACCACTTCCCACCAGAGGCCTTTTTACTGCAACGGAACCAGGACTCGTAAAAAAACAAATGTTTTCTGAACCATGCAACTGTCAGGAGTTTGAGATGGTCGTGTGGCAGAATTTTATTTTATTTTTATTTTTTTTTGCCAAAGAGAGTAGAGAGGCAAAAACAGACAGGGTCAGGAACTCAATTTCTGATGCATCCCTAAGCCCCAATTTGGGCTGGAGATAATAATACACCCAGCAGCCCTACAAGTTTGCAAAGACAGATAACGGGTGTCATTCTGCCGAGTTCATGAAGCCCATTTAAACTCCTCAACAGAAGGTAATGAATTATTTCTAATTTGTAGACATCTGTGTATAATGAAAATTGCCTACTGAGAGAAGACACTGAACATTCTATTCAGTATTTGCCAGGCTGGTAGAGTGGGTATCATTGGAGGGGTCACAGCGGGCAGTACCTTTAGAAAAGGGAAACAGTAAGGACATTATCAGTTAGGTGGGTATCCTGCTTAAGCCTCAGAGATGAATGAGAACTGCCCCAGAGCACTACTGTGCACAGCACTCGCTTGTTTCGGTGATGTATGTGCCAGAGAATCTCTTGGTGGGTCACACTCTAGGTCAAGGGTCTCCAACCTTTTTAAGCACACAAGAACCTTTGCAATTCTGATACAGGATAGTGTGTGCACCTGCAAAATGGCTACCACAATGTAGCTGCTGCAGGAGGCGGAGCCAGCCACAAAAAGGCTGCTGCTGGCATCTCTTCAGTCACACAGTAAAGATCCTTGAGCAACATAAAAAAAAAAAAAAAGATTTGCACAGCCAATCAAATCTCCAATGGCCAATTAGAAGCCTTGCTGGGCAAAAGCCCCATCTGGCCCTGCCCACTTTCCAAAAACACTTGGCGGGCACTTGGTTCGCCACAGTCAAGAGAAAAGACATTTTCACACAACACACGATTAATTTATGGAATTCACTGCCACCAGATATGGTGATAACCACTAGCATGTTTAAAAAAAAAAAAGGCTTAGAGAAATTGACGAAGGACTGGTCCTTCAGTGGCTGTTCACCGTGATAGCTGAACATCCATATTCAGCTACTGGCATTACTTTAGGAAGAGCTTGCCTTCACACTTAAACTTGGCTTGTGAGTTTCCAGAAAGATCTGTCAGACAGCAGTTGGAAACTGAAAACTTTAGTGGCATGGACTGCTCTGACTGAGCAAGGCGGTTGTTATGTTCTAGCGACTGCATACTTCATTTGCCCCTATCTCTTTCCCTCGTGGCTTTGAAGGCTGCTAGGTCTCCTGAGTTCACACCCCTAAGCACCAAACTTCTGGGAATTAAATGGCAGATATGGAGTGGATCCTGACAGGACATGGGCAGAGTACACTGGAACATGGTGAGGGAAGGATGGCACCAGTTTGTTAAAGGGGAGAGCCTACCTGTTCCTGGTGCCTCAGACTGAAGCGTGATGGAGGTGTTGGGGCAGAATGGAATGACAGTATCTCTCCAGCCAAGCGTAAAATAGCATCTCTGCTTGATTTTAGAAAGCCCGAAATTTTAATGCTTTTCTCTAGAGCTTTTGAGGAGGCTAAAAACCCTGAAATGTCACCTCAATCTCTGGCACCTGGTTGTAACCCTGATGGCCCTAGAACAGCCAAATGTATCCCACTTTTTGGCCAGAATATTTTGTGTATCCCAATAGAATGTTGCTTTTGGCTTCGCTAAATACGTGTGTGTGTGACACAGTCTGTTTTTTAAAAAAATCAAAACTACAAAGCTATTAATGCACAATATACAAAATCAAATAAGCAATATAACATCTAAATGGAATCCACAATCTAAGCAGCCAAATGTTGTGATCTCAGCTGGGTTATGGAATGTATTTACTCAACTAATCTAAAAATGCCAGTACTTGCCGTGACCTGGATAGCCCAGGCAAGCCTGATCTCGTCAGATCTCGGAAGCTAAGCAGGGCCGACCCAGCAAGTAATTGGATGGGAGACCTCTAAGGAATACCAGGGCTAGGATGCAGAGGCAGGCAATCAAGCCACCTCTCTGAAAAATGTCCAAAACCCCACTAGGGGTCACCAGAGGTCACCATGACTTCCAGTCATGCAAGCACAAACACACACACCCATGCACACACAAAAAAATACCCGCAAAAAAATAAAAAAAAATTGATACTTATACACAGGGATTCAAGATAAACATGCTGCAAATGAATCAGATGTTGGATAGCTAAAGAGACTGAATTATTTAATAAAACCTATAAATAGTACACAGCTGCAAAAGAGACGCCATCCAGCAGATCAGAAAGTTCACATGAGAACACAACCGTATGGTGATAGGCATTACTGTCAGGGTTGCCAGCTCCAGGTTGGGAAATACCTGGAGATTTTGGGGGAGGAGCCTGAGGAGGGCGGGGTTTGGGGAGGGGGATTTCTACAGGGTACAATGCCAGAGAGTCCACCTTCCAGAGCAGCCATTTTCTCCAGGGGAACATCTCTGTTGCCTGGAGATCAGCTGTAATCTCAGGAGATCTCAAGCCGCCGCTTGGAGGTTTGCAACCCAAATTAGTATTGACATCAGCAGCCCCCCCGGCAGGGAATCCTTGTGGGAGCTTAAGCTCCCTGCTGTGTATGTGAATGTGTGGTAAAGCTTCCTCAATTCGCTGAGTGTCCTTTCCCTGATGACTTCCACCGTCCCATGGGCTCAGCTGTGCTTGTGACAAGCAGTGTTCCGACAGGTACCTCCATAGTGAATACCATCCCTTTCCGTCCTCCAGCTGCATAAGTTGCATCACTGGACTGTTAACGAAGATATGCAAGAGAGCAAACACCTCTAGATTTCCTGCTTATATGGTGTCACCCGTTATTTCCTCTCCACGTACAGTCTGTGTGTGGTTTTTCCCCCTGTTTCTATCGGTCTTTGCAACACCTTTGCGTGAGGTGTGAATTCCTCTTGCGATTCAATAACTTCCTTTATCTCCGAGAAGGACAGGAGCTGATAGCCTCCCAAACAAGATGTAATTAGAAGGAATAATCATTCATATAACTGCTGTGTTAACTACTATAATCTCTCTCCCAGTCCCAGTTCACCTAAGCACACTCTGACTAAGATCTGTAATGGCCTTGACAAGTCCCTAGGAATGAACATATAAGGAATACAGTGATGTATGTTGTCGAAGGCTTTCACCAATACTTATACACAAGGATTCAAGATAAACATGCTGCAAATGAATCAGGTGTTGAATAGCTACAGAGATGCTTTATACAGTGACGCTTCAGTGGGGAGGGGCTGTGGCTCAGTGGTAGAGCATCAGCTTTGCATGCAGAAGATCCCAGGTTCAGTCCTTGGCATCTCCAGTTTAAAAAGGACTGGGTAGTAGGTGTTATGAAAGAGCTCTCTCTGCCTGGAACCATGGAGAGCTGCTGCCAGTCTGAGTAGACAGGACTGCCTTTAATGGACCAAGGGTCTTATTCAGTCTAAGGCACCTTCATGTGTTCTTTGTTGCTATTGTTGTTCAGTCGCACAGTCAAGTCTGACTCTTTGCAACCCCATGGACCACATTACGCCAGGCCCTCATCTCATCCTTTGCCATCTCCTTCTTCTTTTGCCTTCAATCTTTCCCAGCATCAGGGTCTTCTCCAGTGACTGCTCCCTTCTCATTTGGTGGCCAAAGTATTTGAGCTTCAGCATCTGTCCTTCCATGTGTTCAGGAGTCCCTATTTACTAAAATAAGACTTGTCTTGGATAAATAGGGACAGCTGGAGCATACAGCATTGCCTGTTACCAGCACAGGCAAAAAGCTGCCAAGAGCAACATTCAAAAGGGTGGATCAGGCCATTTCCCTCTCTTGAATCAGACTCTTTTCATCTCTCTCACTCTCTCTCCCCATCTCTCTCTCTCTCGGTTTTCCCATTCCCATGGGTAAAATGCAGCTAATAACATTTGCGTGCCTTTCAAGGGGATTGTGCGGATTCATCCTTCAATGTTTGCCAATCCCTTTGGGATCCAAGTATGAAGCAATTATCTTATTAGAAATGTAACAGGTCCCTTTCTGTTTCTGTGCTTGTACAGGAACGTGAAACTGAGCACAAGAACCAGGGTGCTACAATATTCTGTATTTTGGAAACTGTGGGTAAAGACGGAGGACAGGAGCTTTTGTTCATTGATGCCTTTTGCTTATGGCTTCCATCCTGTAATCAGGGTGAAGAGACTAAGGCTGTGGTCACACTGGAGGCTTGGCGTGGTCTGGGTGTCCCTCTAAGTGTACCAGTTTAATTGTTGTGGTAAGGTCCAAACAGACTGCATACCCTGAGGCGGTTTCCCTGTGCGCTTGCCCAGTGGTGAGGCATCCACATTACTGCAGCACCTCAACCGTGGAGCATGCTGTCTGGTTGCTTTTTAAAAAAAACATGGCGCATATGTGCTCAAGCACTCATGTGGTTATTGGCAGCCACTAAAAAAAACTGGCAGAAACTGATCTGATGGTTCAGACTTCCCATCTGACTTCAGCTCATGACAGGGGAGTTCAGACATCCAGTAAAGCAGAGTGAAAGTGCTGGCATACATAAAGACCGGACTTTCTCCAGCGTCCATTGACTCCACTTCAAGGATGGGCCATAACTGGGTGCCGATGACTGAGACATGGAAGGCAGATGATGTTGTCTGATCCTGCTCTTTAAATCCACAAAGGTACCGCCATGATATTGCTGTGGACTGCTTGTGTGACCATAGTCTAAGGGAAGGAGGGTTGGTGGTACCCCAATGGGCCAGACTTTTTACAGGTGTCATTTTCCATCTTGAGGGTCTCTCCTAGGAAAAGACCTGTTGCCTACTCATTGAGGACGTGATGGTGGGATCTTAAAGTTGCCTTGTGCTTGATGACTCTATGGAAGTAGTGAAATCTGAGGATGATAAATCAAGAGGGCCAGCTATTTTGTGGTTGTTGGTTTTAGAACTTCACTTCTGCTTCCAAGTGTACCTAGGAAGCACCTAGGAAACTCTTCACCAACCTCCCTGGTCTGCTCTCTGCCTCCAAAAGGAGGTTCCATCCAGACTCTAACAGGAACTGCCCCCTCATATGACAGTTCCCACCCTTTTGCTTGCTGAATCTCAGGGTGAAACTATATGGTACTGGGGCCCAATTCAGCACAGGTTCCCAGTGCAAGAGGAGGAGGGCCTTCCCTCCCACACTGTTTTCCTGAGATGAAAGGGTCACAGAAAGGGAAGGCTGAAGCCTCTCCTACTCCTGCATTGAGCTCCTGAGCAGAATAGGACAGAATAGTCTGTCTGCAAAAAAAGGACACCCAATCAGACTTATGTTACAAGTAATGTGTAGTCTGGCCCAGTGGGTGCCAGCTCACCTTCAGGGCTGAGGGCCGCAAAAGGCTCAGCAAAGGTTCAGCCCTCCATCCCCATTTTATAGGCAATGAAAATTCTCATTACAGTGCCGGCACAATGAAGTTGCAACCCCAGAAGATGAGGAGTAGGCACCAACAAGACTTGTGCATTTATACAAGTCTTCCTGTAAATGAAAATATGTGGGTGAGAGATTCTATTTTTAAATAAAAATGGTGCATAAGCCCTACTGTGCTTTGCTCTGGAGTTTCAGTGTATTTCTCCCAGCCCAGTACTAACCACAGAAGCGAACCTGCTTTCTTTACACGTGAGTAGACATACACATGAATATTTGAAGATCCTCTTGTCATATCTCGTTTGGCCATTAGTTTAATTAGCTATTAAAAGCGGCCTGATTTCCCCCCCCCCTACTGCAGCTAATAACAGCTAGGAGGGTAATTTAAAATTTCAAATGTCAAGAGATTTCAGAACCTCATTACTGATCTCTTGTGCCATGCCCAATGTGGCTATATATTTCTCTTCTTCTCTCTGCCCCCCCCCCCCGATACTTTCACTGATTGCAGTACACAAAACGATTGTCAGTCCCGTCCCCCTGGCCATGGCCACCAGCAGGGGATGTGGGGGTAAGGTTGTCAGATGCAAGCTGAGAAACTCCTGGAGATTTGGGGGTGGAGCCTGGGGACAACAGAGACCTCAGTGGAGTACAATGCCATAGAGCCCACCCTCCAAAGCATCAATTTTCTCCAGGGAAACTGATCTCTGTAGTCTAGAGATGAACTGTAATTCCAGGGGATCCCCAGGCATGCCTAGCTATGACACACATTAAGTCTACATGGCAGACACAGCTGAGTTCCAGAGGTGGGGATGAGCATAAGAGTAATGCCCGTTGCCCTGGATTTTGCCCTGTTCCAAACAATCTCAGTCTGTAGTGCTGACTGTCTGCCAGTGGGAGTAAGCAAAACATTTGCCCCTATAGCTAGCATGTATAACACCAGAGAAAACAGCCTATCAAATAAGCAGGAGCCACTACATGCATATAGAATAAAACCAAAACTCTCCCCACCCAGACCAGAAAGGCAGCAGTGTGATTCATCAAACAACATTTCTGAAAAACAAACTAAGCCATTGAATCATCTTTGGCATTAAGAGCAGTGTGTAACTCTGCCAGTTGGATAACGTCTCTGTCAGGTATCTGCTGAATCACTGTCTCCTTACCACCACCACCACCCCAATAAAATTATATATTAACAGGGTTTTTGTTTACATTTTGCTTAGTTGACATCCAAATGTAAATCCTTTTTTTTTTTAATTTACTTACTCACTTCATCTGTACCGTTTACCCCCAATGGGGACCACCAAGCAGATTACATCATTCTCCCCTCCACTGTTTGCCCAGGGCCCTCCAAAACCTGGAACCAGCTCTGTACTGATCCCAACCCCCTCTGTGCCAGCTGCCACTCCTGACGACCCACCCTCCACCTCCTGCCTCACAGTCAGAGCCTCAGGAGACCTGGAAACCCTCCTGGGCTGGAGATAGGACATAGAGTTCCTGCCAAAAGAGCAGAGTCAGTTGAGCCTGCCTTGGCGGGAGGGCAGGGTATAAATCAAATGAATAAATAAAAAATACATCATAGGAGCAACATGGTCCCCCTTGTGTCAAGGACGAGGGCACCAGCTTCTCTTCACAAAGCAAAGTCTCAGATAAGGAGTGGGGTGAGGCACTGGGACCACTCCAGCAGGAGGCATCTGAAACACACCTGGAAGCTCCAAGGAGACTGGCCAGCAATGTACTCCCTCTGAGCTGTGGAGTCTTGTGAGCAAAAATTCTACTTTGTGAGCTACTGGCACGAAAGTTGTGAGCGAGCGATTTGGCTACTGCATAAATTAGTTTGCTCTGGAGCCATCCTTCCTGAGTTGAGACAATAATGTGTGAGCTAGAGGCTAAAAAACTGTGGGCTAGCTTAGAGGGAACACTGCTGGTCGGCTCTCTCACCCAGGGCTGGACCAGCCCTGCCTTGCTCCTCAGACTAGGACCCAGAGCCCTCCATCCAAGAGTCTGCTGCATCCCCTGAGTTTTCTCCCCAAGTGATAATTGAAACACTGCAAGCAAAGTTGTCAACAAGCCTTGAGGGAAAAAATGTCCCTTCAAAAGAGGCTTAATGCGAAGAAATGGGCACTGAAGCATTTCCTGGCAGGGAAGTGAATAACGTCACCTGGTTAATAGCATCCCATTAAAACTCGGTTAAAGGGACAGGACATTTTTTCCCCTCCAGGCAGCTGGCAACCCAACTTGCAGGGCTGAGAAACCTCCTAAACCAACCAGACCACTGTTTGCTGTAACTAGGCATGTGTTTTTTTTAAGAGCTGGGAGCCTGTTCCTAGAGAGGTTGTTCCTTGCAGGAGTATTTAAGGCCTCAGGAGTATTTAAGGCCTCAATCTTTGTCTTTGCTAGAGCAGCATCTGAGCTCTCTGCTTCTGTGATTCATGTCTCTCAGCAAGATCCTGTGAGGCTCACCAGTTACAGTTGCCAACCTTCAGGTGGTGACTGGAGATCTGCTGCTATTATAATTGATCTCCAGGTGACAGGGATCAGTTCACTTGGAGAAAATGGCTGCCTTGTAAGGTGGATTCTATGGCATTATACCCTCCCTTCCCCAAACCCCATCCTCCTCAGGCCCGCCTCCCAAAATCTCCAGGTATTTCCCAACCTGGAGTGGGCAACCCTATCACCAGTGAACATGCCTGGTAGCTGTGAAGGGAATTGAAAACAAATCAGCCAGTATCATCATGCCCCTGTATAAATCAATGGTGAGACCTCAGTTGGAGTACTGTGTACAGTTCTGGTCACCACATCTCAAAAAGGATACTATAGCATTGGGAAAAGTGCAGAAAAGGGCAACTAGAATGATAAAAGGGTTGAAACACTTTCCCTATGAAGAAAAGTTAAAGCACTTGGGGCTCTTTAGCTTGGAGAAACGACAGCTGAGGGGTGACATGATCAAGGTTTTTAAGATTATGAATGGGATAGAGCAGGTAGAGAAAGAAGTACTTTTCTCCCTTTCTCACAATACAAGAACTCATGGGCACTCAATGAAATTGCTGAGCAGTTGGGTTAGAATGGATAAAAGGAAGTACTTCTTCACCCAAAGAGTGATTAACACATGGAATTCATTGCCACGGGAGGTGGTGGTGGCTACAAGCATCGACAGCTTCAAGAGGAAATTAGATAAGCATATGGCGCAGAGGTCCATCAGTGGCAGACCGGAAGGTCGGTAGTTCAGCAGTTCGAGACCCAAGTGCCGCATGATGGAGTGAGCGCCGGTCTCTGGCCCCAGTTCCTGCCAACCTAGCAGTTCAAAAGTAAGAAATTGCAAGTAGATGGTTTTTTACCTTTGGTGGCAAGGTAACAGTGTTCCATGTACCTCAGCATCTAGTCATGCCAGCCACATGACCACGGAAACATCTTTGGACAGCGTTGGCTCTTCAGCTTGGAAACGGAGATGAGCACCAGACCCCTAGAGTCAGATTCGACTGGCTTTCGCGCAAGGGAAACCTTTACCTTTACCTTATAGATAGGAACTCTCAGTCTGGGGCAAGTGATGCCCTGTATTCTTGGTGCTGGAGGGGGCAACAGTGGGAAGGCTTCTAGTGTCCTAGCCCCACTGCTGGGTCTCCTGATGGCACCTGGTATTTTTGCCACTGTGTGACAGAGTGTTGGACTATATGGGCCATTGGCCTGATCCAACACTGGCTTCTCTTATGTTCTTATGTTCCTCCATTGTGCAGGGGTTTGGACTAGATGACTCTTGGGTTCCCTTCCAGCTCTGTGTTTCTGGGTTTCTTCACTGAAGTCTCTCATTCTGGAAAAGTGTTGTGAGAAGTAATTAAGAAACTGAATGTGCCATTTCTGCTTCTGCCGCAAATGGAGGGGGGGAGAGCCATCGCAGGCTTGAAAATACTTCCAACCTTTACAGAGAACCAAAAAAAAAAAAAAAGCTCTTCCAAATACAAAGTTTGTTCTCCTTTGAACAAGAAGATTTAATCTCTTCCTTTCCTCTTTGCTCTCTCTAGGCAGCTTCAGAGTGTTGACTTGATAAAGAGGCTGCTTGCTTTGGGGGACTGAATCGGGAAGTGGACCACAGAGGTGAACATCAAACCCGCAGTTTCAATAGGTACTGGACTTCCTTGATTTTTTCCCTCTCTCTTTTATTCTGTGTGGAGCGAATTGCCCTTTAAGTGCCGAGGGAAGTTGCAGCAGTTGGGGAAGAGGATGTTGTTCATTACACAGCTAGGCTTTGGCTGAATCCATCATCGTGTCGCCACCTTTTTATCAAAGGTCTCGGTGTGTTTTGGAACACAGTATAAACATCGGCGCATGCATTCCGTAGTTATTTCCCCTATGCTCTGTTTAACCCTCTGTTTAACCTTCTCCCTATGCTCTGTTCTTTAATTTTAAATTGACTGTTTTAAATTTTGGCCTTATATTGTACTTCTGGTTGTTGGCAACCGCCCTGAGCCCTGTGAATTCAGGGAAGGGAGGCATATAAATTGAACTTATAGATTTAATAAATGAAACCAAAGTCTGCACAGAATAACCCAGCAAGCTAATATATCTCTCCCCAGCGTTTGGTAATGATCTCTCTAGGGTTATCGACTCCGTGTTGGGAAATCCCTGGAGTTTTGGGGGTAGGGTCTGGGGAAGGCAGAGTTTGGAACGGGGAGGGAGGTCCGTGGGGTACAATGTCTAAGAGTCCACTCCCCAAAGCAGCCATTTTTCTCCTGGGGAACTGATCTCTGTAGTCTGGAGATCAGTTGTAATTCTGGGAGATCTCCAGTCCCCACCTGGAAGCTGGCAACCCTATCGGTCATCAGTGCTGGCTCTCTGCTGAAACCACCCAAATGGCTGCTTGGGGCTGGCGCACTGAGTATTCCTGCAAGGGGTGGACCCATTCTGTAATTCTGTGGGCCCAAGAGGACATTGGTGTGCCTTCCTTGGGGTAACAAAATTTCCTCCACTGGCTTGGCCAATCAGGAGCTTGGGAACTGTAAACATACAGAATTGTCAAGCCTGTGGGTAGGCCACGATACTGGCTTGTTAGGTTGCATTTGGTGGGTGGCATACGTGGTCTCCACCTGGTTTTCAGTCCCTGTATACCATATGTTCTTCCTCCAGTGTTGAGCCAACGCTTTACAGGGCAGATTGGTAGTGATGGACACACTGTCTTTTTGGGAAGCTTGTCCTTGGTGACTAGTCTTCTCATTGAGGAATCCCTGAGAAGCTTCCAAGGAACTTGGGGCTCCCTGGAACAACACCATGCAAACCTCTTGCAGAAGCAAAGCTGTCCGTGAATTAGAAAAGAATCTGATCTGTTCCTGGAGAGCTCCGTCTCATATGAATTTATTCCAAAGTTTTGTAAAACAGGAACACTTTCCTGATGGCAGCAAGAGAGAGACGGGCATACTGTCGGTGGAGGTAAAGGGCTGAAGTTGTGGTGACTGACTCTCCGGATGTAAGGACTGATATTTGTATTTGTGCCTCTGTAAGGCCACCAGTCTCCACAGGGGGTTGGGTAGTGCCAGCTTCAGGTTCTGAAGGCCTCAGCAACATGCCTTTAACGCTCCCCTCCTTGTCATTGCTGTGGCCGCGTTTCCTTCTTTTTAGCTATTTGCTCACCTCAGTACTAGGGTTGCCAAACACACACCCCCTCTGGTGCAGGCAGGCACTCCTCTCCCCCCATCACCCCCTCTTACCGGCAGGAACCCAGAAATCATTGCAACGTGCCTACAAAAACTGGAAGTGACGTAGGCACATGAGGGGGAACACTCTGGTTGTTTTGGGCAAAACTCTATGAACTGAAGAGAATTTTATCAGAGAGTTTTGCCCAAAAACCAGAGCATTGCCCTCCCTCATGTGCCTCTGTCACTTCTTGTTTATGTAGGCACATTGCAACACCTCCCCATCCCTGGAAAGTCCCTCCCCCGCTGGCATGACAATAGGACCTGGTAACCCTACTGAGAGCCAATATCTGAGCAACAGGTGGCTCATGGTCCGTCCGTCCCCCCCAACTGTCACCACTGCCCAGTTACTCTCCCCTACAATGACCAGCTGCGAGCCAGGCAAGGAGAAATACTACTTACCAACCCTTGATTCCCTGCCCCTTTGGTCCCAATCCACACTGCCACCCAGAAGGAGAAAACAAGCAAGAGGGGAGCCTCATCTGCCTGCTCTTGTGATGAGTGACTTCATAGGGTTGCCAGCTTCTAGGTGGGGCCTGGAAATCTGACAGAATTGCAATCTCCAGACAACATGGGTCAGTTCTCCTGGAGAAAATGGCTGCCTTGGAGGGCAGACTCTGTGGCAGCCCATCCCTACTGAGGTCCCTCCCCCCAACCCCACACTCCCCAAGCTTATGCCCCCCAAATCTCCAGACATTTCCCAACATGGAGTTGGCTACCCTATGAGTGAGAGGTGGGTCGGCTGCTTCCAGAGTTCTGGGGCCTGGTGAAACCAAACCCTGATTGCAGCCCTGGTGTCAGATTTCTTGAGCTTAGTTTAGGGACTGAAGGCCTTGTTCTGTTGACAGGAAGAAACAGCGCTAACCATGTTGTTTTTAATAAGGTACCTGAAGACGCTGGTTATTACGTGACTGGCAATAAAAGCATATTACTGTGTTCGCTCATGCCGGGAGGGGAAGCGTACTTTATACCGGCATTACCTGTCCTCTGATGGGTTGGCACAAATCATTTTTTTTGAATTATTTACTAACCTAACTGAACATTTCCAGGGCTTCAAAAAGGCCATAATAAAACACAGCCACGTCCCTGCAGCTCTTGCCATAACTCTTTTTTTGCGGTAGAAAGAGAAACAAACTTGTGCTTCCTTTTTTTAATTTCAGAGTTTTCCAGATGTTCTATATTTCTTTCTCTCCATTGTGAGGTGCCCGCTGTGGGTATGATAAACGGCTGCGACGGGGCGAAAACTTCTCAAAGAATGAGTTATTTTGCTAGTAGGGTTTGCTCTTTCCAGACGCTGTCTGCTTTCCTGAAGAAACTTCTGTTTTTAATTTATCGCATAAAGAAGTTTCTGTGGCCAAGGGGCTGTAGCCGTGTAGCGTGGTTGCGTTTAACAGCGATGGTCAGGGGTCTGGAAAACAAGAACTATGAGAACAGGTTGAAGGAATAGGGCATGTTCAGGCTGGAGAAGAAGACTGAGGAGAGACATTATTGTGCTCATCAAGTACCTCAAGGGCTGTCACATGATCAAAGAAGGCCATGACTTTTCCTCTGCTTCTCCGAAGGGCAAGGCTAGACCTAACGGGCTTCAGTTGCCATTGAGGGTAGGTTGCACTGAGAGTCTCTTCCTAATGGTGAAAGCAATTTGATGATGGACCCAGATAACTGGGGTAGAGGTAGGCTCTCTTTCTTTGGGGGTTCTCAAGCGGGGGGAGCCATCTTTCAGGGGTGCTGTTCCCTGCATTGAGCAGGAGGGCTAGACTAGATTGGTCTGTAAATCCCCTTCTGCCTCTGGAACACCATAAGTCAGTTCTCAGAGCTAACCCCATTCACAGGGTGAAAGGATTGTTTGCCTCAGGCACCAGTTTTCGAATGAATTGCCAATCCTCTGAACACCTCCTTACTGCCAACTCTGTCCAGTACACAGATATCTGGTATCTGTTATTTAGTCCTGGCTGGTGTGTTTGCAGAGATATGATGCAGTGGCAACTGCAGTAGGCAAAGTCGGGAGTATGGGGTGTTGAAGACAGGGATGCCAGCCTCCAGATGGGACCTGGGGATCCCTTGGAATTATGACTCCTCTCTAGACCACAGATATCAGTTTCCCTGGAGAAAATGGCTGCTTTGGAGGGTTGGCTCTGTGGCTTTGTTCCCCACTGAGCTCCCTGTCCTCCCAGGCTCCATCCTCAAATCTCCAGAAATTTCCCAACCTGGATCTGGCAACCCTACCCCCCTTCGCCTGCTGGTGGCCAGGGGGGACTTGGAAACCCTACTGGAAGAGCTGAAGGTTGAGGAGCCTCACCTCAGGATCCCTTAATCCATATTTCACCCAAAAGTAAATGTGAAAACCTTTCTGCAGTTACTGGTGCAATGCTGTGGCTAAGAGCTGGAGCCGGGAGCCCAGAGCCCAGTTCAAATCTCTTCTTGCCCATAAATTCACCATATAAGTAAGGCTCAGCTTCAGCCCACCGTATAAAGATAATGCTCACTGAGCTTACAGGAGTTCTGTGCAGGTATTGTGATGTGAAGTACTTTAGAATATGCTATGTTAAAACTCAGCATTGACATTAAGAACGTCCATGCCCACCCAGGTTCATCATCTGTAAATCTGACGAGCTAGCTAACTTTGGGAGAGGAGCTGTAATTGATGTAGATCAAAATATAAACTGGGTGGGTTTCCCTTAACTCAACTGGTGGTCTTCAGAGTTGGGTAGGGTTGCCAACTTTTTAACTGATTCCTGTAGCTGTCCCTTTAATATCCATTTGATCGGCAGCATTGATCAGGTGATGTTATTTAGCTTCATGCCATGAATAGCTTCAGCTGTATTCCCCCCCCCCAATTAACCTTCTTTTAGAGGGACAGGGGTATTTTCCTGGACTAGTTTGTAACCTTGGAGATGTGATGGACCAGGCCAGAAGCACAGCTTCTTACTGGAGGGGAAGCACCTAGTGGGCTTCAAGTCCTTTCTGAAAATACAGAGAGGCCACCAGTGCATGAAAGAGAAGGGGGTTTTGCCTCTGCTTCCATGTTGCACTGGTTTAGGAGGCATGTTGGGTGGATATCTAGTGGAACTTTTTGGTGCTTGGTGAGGTCCTCTTCCACTGTGGTGTACACACGCAAACGTTCCAAAATTTTTCCACTTACCCCCTCATTTCCTTCCTGGGATGCTATTTATTTTTAAGGCATTTTCTGCCTAGATTTCTCCTAGAAGAGAGTATGGAGGATACTCATTTTTACAGAACAGAATGTCTTGCTTAATGTAGTGCTGGATGCTCTTGAGGGAGTTATCTACCTGTCAGGATTCTATAGACATGTTGTTAGCTCAGAACTGAAAGCAACGTACCCTACCAAAAATTGAGACACCGATCCGCAAACTGTGGTTGGTTGTGTTAATAGATAAAATGTCAGTATTGAAACAAGGTCATCCTAAAAAGACTCAGTGACAGAACTTTGTCCAATGCTGGTCTCTGTTGAATTTTGGAAGAGAAATTTTACATTGGAATCTGTGAGGAAAGAGGTGTTGAACTTTCCTCCTCAGAGTTTACTGCTGCTTATTACTGACTTGTCCTGTTTTGTTTATACCAGTTTGGTTTTTCTTTTAACCACAGCTGACCTGGATGACCCAGGCTAGCCTGATTTGTCAGATCTTAGAAGCTAAACAGGGATGGACCTGGTTAGTATTTGGTTAGGAAACTGCCAAAGAAGTCCAGGGTTGCTGTGCAAAGGCAGGCAATGGCAAACCACCTGGGGCATAACCTACTATGAAACTAATGAAGCTTAGATTTCAGGGGCCCTGAAACAACTTTTTTTTTTAATGTGGGATTTTTTCAACAAAATAGGAGTTTTTCAAAGTGTTATTAAAGTAAGGCTATTTTAGTGACAGAATCATAAGCCAATGGGTTGAAGTAATTAATATTGACCTTCGAATATGCTCTAAAACCTGTTTCACATGGCCTCAAAATGTCCCTATAATTGGTCAAATTTCATAATTTTCTCCGGGGCTTGCAGCACCCAAACCCCCAGCTGTATGGGCTCGCTGATCTCGCCAGAATCTATTCATTGCCTACATTTTGGCAGCTGGATCCTCGAATCCTTCGTTGGCGCTCGGCTTGGTAATTCTACAGCTCAGCCCTTAGCCAATCAGAACCATAAAAAGACATCTGAATTCTCCATTCAGGCCCTTTGGACCTTGTTGGATGTTGCCCTATTGTTGCTGGTTGAGGAGGGGGCCCCATAACAGTTCAAACTTCAGGGTTCCAAAAATGTAGGTCTGCTACTGAAACCACCTCTGAATGTCTCTTGTCTTGAAAAACCCTATGGTGCTGCTGTAAAGACGGCTGCGACTTCACAGCACTTCCCACCACCATGTACGACTGGTCATTTCCATGTCTCCTCTACATGCACTGTATATTTAGTCCCAAAAGTGACTTTTCTTCCCAAGGACACGGGATGCTGCGTGCACCCAGCATCTCTGCAGTGCATCTTTATATGGTTACGTGTGCATGTGTGAACTAGGCTTTAGCGGATTCAGTTTAGACACAAGCAGACTGTGTGCCTGATTATCCGCAAACAGTTCCCAAGCAGGGAAACAATCAATTAGACAAGAAAGGCTTGAGCTGCTGCCAAAATCCTTCATGCCCGAATTTCAGGTGGGAATAAACAGAGGGGTTTGATGCTGCCAAAAAGTACCATCGTGTTTCTGCTGATGTTCTCTCTGCATTTCTCCTGATACATGTCTTCTAGGAATGCAGTGCTCAACCAGCTGCAGCATGAGTTGTGGGTAGAATCTTAGAGCAAAATTGTATGTAGTATTGGGGGGAGTGTCTGTGATCAGATTCTCCAGTAAGTATTTTAACTGCAAAAGGCAGTGATTGGGGGGCTTAATATGGATCAGGGCTGTGACACTATGTAAAGGGGGGGATTAATTCTTCCCTCCCAGTCCAATCTCACCAATCAAAAACTATTATTTATTTAATTTGTTTATACCCTGCCTTTCTCCCCAATGGGGACCCAAAGCAGCTTACATCACTCTCCCCTCCTCCAATTAATCCTCACAACAATCCTGTGAGGTAGGTGTGGCTGAGAGTGTGTGGCTGGCCCAAGGTCACCCAGTGAGCTTCCGCAGCACGAGTGGGGATTCGAACTTGGGTCTCCCAGATACTAGTCCAACACTCTTAACCACTGCACCACACTGGCTCTCAAGTCCCTCTTAGAACGTTTTAATCTGCAGGAGGAGGAAAAGAAAGGCAAGGGATGGGCACTTACTCAAAGTGTAAAAGCTATGTCATTACATCGTAGAAAGCTACATAGTTACATCACAAATTCAAGTAAAATTATGGATTGTGTTGTGTCTGCAGACAACATCGTGCCATCAACGAAGAGCCAGAGCTTGAGTACCTGAGAACAATGGGACTGAGGTTCCTGGCTCCCGCGTAGGGGGACCAATGGGAACGGCGGCGGGAATTCAAACCCGCCAATGGTACCAGGGGGCGGCCCCTCCCTAATGTATATAGTTGGCCTCCGGGCCAGTTATCAGCGTCTCGTGTTGTATAATAGCGAACCATGCTGATCACTACATCGCTGTCTGTGGTTTCTTTATGCGTCTAACCCACTATACAACAATGGCGACGAAGGTGGGATCCTGTTGAGCGCTCCAGCCGGGCTGTCGGACAACGCTACCGAAGACTCGCTCCACCGCTCCACGGGCATCCTCCATGAGCGCCTCCGAGGGTGAATCCAGAGCCGTGTCGCTGCCGCCGACTAGCACAATGGCCATCGCTCCAGGATCCGGGCTGCTACCGCCGTTCGACGCTTCCCAGCCCCAACGATGGGGAGCCTGGGTCACGGGTTTGCGGCAAGCCTTCGTGTTCTATCAGATCACGGACGAAGACCGAAAGAGGGGACTGCTGCTCTGCTCTTGCGGCCCCGTGATCGTGGATCTGGCCCAATACCTTCTCTCTCCCAAGAAGGTGGAGGAGTGCACGGTCGACGAGATTGTAAAGGCCGTGCAGAACTACTACTCCCCAAAGCCGTCGGAGATGACCTGCCACGTGGTTTTCCAGCATCGGAACCAGCAGGGCAAAGAAACCGCCGCGGAGTTCCTCGGAGAGCTCCGCCGCCTGGCGGCCGACTGCACCTTCGGAGAGCACTTGGAGATGGCTCTCCGCGACCGTTTCGTCGCAGGCCTCAGGGAGGAGAAACTCCGGCGCCGAATAATGGAGGGCGAGAAGGTGACCATCACCTCAGCGTTAGCCACCGCCACTGCATGGGAGAGGTCACACCCGACCACCACCACCGCGACGCATCGTGTGGCCTCCCCGGGAACAGTGACATCGACGACCCCGAGGTACACCGCACACTAGCCCAGCATCGCCCGCCAGCACCGTCCGCTAGCTCCGCACGCAAGCAACCCGGCTCGGCGGCGCAGGAGTGTGCCAGCTGCGGAGGGCAGCATGAGAGGAGATCGTGCCGGTTCCGGGACGCCACATGTCGGGACTGCGGCCGCACGGGCCACATCGCAAGGGTTTGCCGGTCCAAGCCATCACGCGCAGCGCAAAAAACCGCCCCGCCACAGGTCTGAGGCGCACTTCGAGGACTGCGCGGCCCCGGAGGAGGACCTATACCAACTGACCAACGCCCCGGCCGCCCGAACACAGGTACTGAAACTCCCCAGTCAGGCCTCTACCCCAAAAATATACGTCCGGATCAAAGTAGAGGGGCCCCCTTACAAATGGAACTCGATTCGGGCTCCGCCTGTTCCATCATTTCGGAGGCCACATTAAGACATATTTGCCCAAAGGGGGCCCCGCTTGCGGCCATCACCCGTGACGCTCATGGACTTTCAGAGAAACCGAGTGCCAGTGAAGGGGGTCGGGAGTTTCAGGGTGCAGTACCGGGGCTTCAAGGGTCACTTGGACTTGCTCGTAGTCGAGGGCGACCTAGTTAGCCTCCTGGGGAGGGCCTGGTTTGGATCCCTAGGAATCGCGATCGAGGGGTCCAGCATTGCGCAACCCGCGACTTCCAGGAAGTGTGCCGCGAGTTCCCATCCGTTTTCGACGGGTCCCTGGGCCGATACACGGGCCCCCGGTTTCGCTACAACTCAACCCCACAGTGGCCCCTATCCGCATGCGTGCCAGGTCCGTTCCGTTTGCCTTAAAACCCAAAATAGACGCGGAACTGGACCGACTGGTGGCGCAAGGGGTTTTGGAGCCGGTCTCTCACGCAGTGTGGGAAACCCCGATCGTGACCCCCATTAAACCTAACGGGGATGTCCGCATCTGCGCGGATTATAAATGCACGATAAATCGGGCATTGCAGGACCATGCCTACCCGGTCCCGGTGGTGAGCCATGTTCTGGCCACCTTGGCAGGGGCCAAGATCTTCGGCAAACTAGATCTGGCCCAAGCTTACCAGCAGCTGCCTGTCGATGGGCCGACAGCAGAGGCCCAAACAATTGTAACGCACCGGGGGCCTTCAGGGTCAATCGCCTGCAATTCGGAGTGAGCGTGGCACCCGGAATTTTCCAGCAACTGATGGACTCTCTCCTCAAAGGGATCCCCGGCGTCACACCATTCTTCGATGATGTGATGATCGCCGCCGCCACGCCTGATGAGTTCGCCTCCCGCCTCCACATGGTCCTCAGCCATTTCCGGGACGCCGGCCTCAAGGTCAAGCGTGAGAAGTGCCAGCTCGGGGTATCATCCGTCGACTTCTTGGGCTTCACGGTGAACGCGGAGGGACTCCACCCGGCCCGGGACAAGGTGAAGGCCATCGTGGAAGCGCCGCCCCGACCTCCAAAGCCGAGCTCCAGGCTTTTCTCGGACTCTTGAACTTTTACCACGCCTTTCTCCCCCACAAGGCGGCGGTAGCCGAGCCCCTCCACAGGTTGCTCGACAAAAAGGCACCCTGGGTCTGGGGCCCGCATCAGGCTGCTGCGTTCCGGGCCGTCAAGGCCCTGCTCATCTCGAACGCGGTCCTGGCACATTTCGACGAGACCCTGCCCGTGGTCTTGGCTTGCGATGCGTCTCCATATGGGGTGGGAGCCGTGCTGGCGCACCGTCTCCCGGACGGCCGGGAGGTCCCGGTCGCGTACTACTCGCGGACCCTGTCTGCGGCCGAGCGGAACTACGCCCAGATAGACCGCGAGGGACTGGCAGTCGTGGCTGGGGTGAAGAAGTTCCACGACTTCGTCTATGGCCGTCCCTTCACAGTCGTCACAGACCACCGGCTGCTGCTGGGCCTCTTCGCGGCGGACCGCCAGACGCCACAGGTACTATCCCCTCGGGTCTTGCGGTGGTCCATCTTCTTGGCGGGCTACAACTACACGCTCCAGCACCGGCCAGGCAAGGCAATGGGACATGCAGACGCGCTGAGCCGCCTCCCCCTGCCAGACGAAGGGGTGGACCCGGCCCCAGCTCATCATGTCCTCCAGTTGGAGGGTCTTCCAGACGCCCCTCTCCAGGCCACGGACATCGCCCGCCGCTCAGCCCGTGACCCCATCATATCCCGGGTTCTCGGCTGGGTGGTGAGGGGGTGGCCTACGGCCTCGGCGGGCCCCGAGTTCAGCGCATTTACAATGCGGCGCGAGGAACTATCGGCACACAAGGGCTGCCTGCTGTGGGGGGACCGGGTCGTAGTCCCCAGCGCACTCCAGCAACAGGTCCTGCAGGCTCTGCACGAGGCACACCCCGGCATCGTGCGGATGAAAGCCCTCGCCCGGAGCTACGTCTGGTGGCCAGGCATCGATGGGGAAATAGAGGCCTGGGTGAAGCATTGCCAGATCTGTCAAGAAGTCCGGCCAAGCCCACCATGTGCACCCACCCAGGCATGGGAATCAACAAGGACCCCGTGGTCCCGGCTCCACATCGACTTCGCCGGGCCCTTCCACGGGTTAACATTCCTGGTCACCGTGGACGCGTACTCCAAGTGGCTGGAGGTGAGTCCAGTCTCCTCCACCTCCGCAAGCGCCACCATCCGAGCCCTCCGGAAGATATTTGCCACGCATGGCTTGCCGGACACCATCGTCTCCGACAACGGCCCGGCGTTCACATCCGAGGAATTCCAGCGGTTCCTGCGGGACAACTTGATCCGGCATATCAGGTCAGCGCCCTTCCACCCTGCCACGAACGGCCAAGCAGAACGCATGGTCCGCACGGCTAAGGAAGCTTTAAGCCGCCTGACCGAGGGGGACTGGGAGTCACGCATAGCCCGGTTCTTGCTGGCGAACCGGACAACACCCAACCCGGTCAGTGGCCACTGCCCCGCGGAGCTTCTCATGGGCCGGCGACCCGCCATCCTCCTGGACCGCCTGCACCCCGACAGGGCTCCAACAGGACGGAACTGGGTCGAGGACTGGGAGGCACCACGGGGCTTCTTCCCAGAGGACCCGGTGTTCGCAAGGAACTACGGCCGAGGCCCGGAGTGGATAGCAGGAAAGGTAATCCGCCCCACCGGCCCTGTTTCCTATGAGGTGTTGACAAATGACGGGCAGGTTCTGCGGCGCCACGTGGACCAGCTGAGGCGGCGCCTACTTCCAACGGTAGGAGACCGGGGAAACCAAGGGGAGGTGGAGCAGGCCCCACGAGAAGCTGAGGGAGAGCCCGAGGCGGAACGAGACCGCAGAGGGGCGGACCCCAGCAACGGGCAGCTCAGTATGCCCGAGGCCTCATCAGCCGAGGGCCAGACGGCGCACCCTTCCCCAGCGGAAGGAGGTGAGGGGGCAGGCCCCGCCACACCACCAAGACTTGGCTGCGGAGAAACCCCAACGCCTACACCATGACGGTCCACCAGGGAACGCAGAGCCCCCGCATACCTGAAGGACTATGTCACCTAGACAGGATCGGGACTATGGGGGGAGGGGTGTTGTGTCTGCAGACAACATCGTGCCATCAACGAAGAGCCAGAGCTTGAGTACCTGAGAACAATGGGACTGAGGTTCCTGGCTCCCATGTAGGGGGACCAATGGGAACGGCGGCGGGAATTCAAACCCGCCAATGGTACCAGGGGGCGGCCCCTCCCTAATGTATATAGTTGGCCTCCGGGCCAGTTATCAGCGTCTCGTGTTGTATAATAGCGAACCATGCTGATCACTACATCGCTGTCTGTGGTTTCTTTATGTGTCTAACCCACTATACAACAGATTGGCACACCGTTTATGGGGGTGTCGTTTGCCATTAGGCGATCACAGAAACCCAGCAGTGGAAGGGACGAGATGAGTGGACTCCTCCCATTCAGTTTCATTAATTGTTTCAAAGAATTCAATCCCACCTCTTGACTAGTAAAAGATGTCCAAGCAGCCTTTGATATCAGCTGAATTCTTGATCTGTGAGACTAAGGGCCGCTCATTCCAGCAGGGGGGGAAGGAGAAGAGAGGGTGCTGGTGTTGGTGGCACGACTGCAGTCTCCTCCTCTGACCCTTCACCCTCATTTATTCCCAGGGGCTTGGCTGGTTCCCAGTGTGGGAAGTGATGGGTATACTCTATGCCC
This sequence comes from Gekko gecko, assembly GCA_029375565.1. Classification (NCBI taxonomy): domain Eukaryota; kingdom Metazoa; phylum Chordata; class Lepidosauria; order Squamata; family Gekkonidae; genus Gekko; species Gekko gecko. The sequence goes on along the minus strand of JAPDNY010000001.1, from coordinate 330,578,186 downwards.
AGTGCCTCCTGGACTTGTACTGCCAGCAGACTGCAAGACTGCAGTGTTGGGTCCCAAAAGGTAGAATCAGTGTAGAAGTTGTATCCCACTTCAAAAAGAACCATTGTTGTAGGGGGAAAGCACAGATGTGGATTCTCTTATAGCGTTTGAAAGATGTCCTGTTGGCGGAGGGCAGAGACAGGAGATGTAACCTGGTGTCCCGTCTTAAGGCGCCAGTGGAGGGTGGGTAGCACTGAGATGGCTTCAAGGTCTTCCTTCTTCCAGTTGCTACCACTGTGCTGCTGCTAGGGTTGCCAGCCTCCAGGGGGCACCTGGAGATCTCCTGCTATTACTTTTAATCTCCAGGAAATACAGACCAGTTCCCCTGGAGAAAATGACTACTTTGGAGGGCAGACTCTATGGCATTCTGCCCCAGCTGTACTGAGGTCCCTCCCCAAACCCCACCCTCCTAAAGCTCCACCCTCAAAATCTCCAGGCATTTCCCAAACCAGAGCCAGCAACCCTAACTGCTGCTCTCTCCACCTTCTCCACTGATAGGAGGGGAAAGTGTCACACCAGTTTTCTAGGAGAGTTTGTTGTGTGGTGGTAAAGCAGCTGCTTAATACACAGGCGGTCCTGGCTTCAATCCCCGACATCTCTAGGTCAAAGGATCTAGTAGCAGATGATGTGAAAGGCCTCTACCAGGAGCCCTGGAGAGCTGCTGCCAATCAGAGGAGGCAATACTGACCTTGACATACCAATGGCCTGACTCAGTATAAGGCAGTTCAGTATATTTGACTACCTAACGGGCTAGACCAAAGTGATGACAAAAAAACGTGCAAAATTTGCGCTAATAAATTTTAAATATTGATCAAAAAGATATCATACAAAAAGGTGTACAATGTTTACATGACACATCAAATGTAAGTGAAGACGGTGATCTCTGGAATGTTCTGCCGTTTCGACCCAAGTCTTCTTCTGGACAATAGTGTAGAACATGTGGTGTCCCTCTCTATCTCATTACAACTGATTCATCATCAGCAGTTTCATGGATCTCTCAGGATCATCATATGCATTGTAGAAACAGTTTCTAGAAAAGCCTTTCCATGGGCAGATGAAGATTGAATTGCTAGGCCAGGGCAGGCGGCTTAAAGCTTGGATTCTTTTCTTTTCTTTTCCCTCTCTCCTGTTAACACTATTTATTACACTGTAAAAATAACCCAGCAGAACTGTGTGAATCCCAGGAGATGCCCCACTCTTTGCCAAGCTGCAAGTCACAGCTCAACCCAGCATGCTTACAAAGTCCCAAATAAGACCTTAATTTCTTTCTGTGAAGCAGCCATACACTAGTAGGTCTCTAAAGGGCAAGTTGGCCTTCCCCAGCATCCTTGGTAGGATCTGAACTCTGCACTGCTGCAACCATGAGTACTTTAGGAATCGATTCTGCCCTGGATCTCCTTCTGGTTGAATGCTGATTGGGAAAGGAGGATCGGCACACATGTGATAGTGTTCCTTCTCCTAGAACCACTCAGATCATCCCAGTCAAATCTCAGATCTGATTAGTCCTCATACCCAATGGCAACTTCTGAAAATGATCCCCGCGCAGCAACATGGAAAGTTCTTGCAGTGATGTTTCTGTGGACAGCCCTGGACAGAAATAAAAGAAGGCATAGGATTTTTACCCCTCCCCTGACTCTGTTTTGTGCAGATTAATGTAATGGCAGAAGCATCTGCTGCAATCTAACCCAACAGGTCAAGAATCATTATTAGAATAATATCTGCTGATCTTTGTAGCTGGTGCTTCTGAGCCTGGGGAAGAACAAAGAGATGGAGGACAATTAAATTTCGCAGTGGTAAAATGTAGCTATTATTTATTTGCTTATAAAAGAAGTCATGAGTCACCTTTCCAATTAAAAAGTGCTCATCAGACGCAAATACCACAAAACCTGTAAAAAAGCATAATTAGAAAGGAAACCTAAAAAAAAACAGTTGCAAAGTTACGGCACATGAAAAGAGCAGCATAAAATAATACCAGTTATAAAAATGTAAAGGGCAGCAAGTGCTTGAGAGAAAAGGAAAATACTCCACTGGTGGTATAGTTTACTTACATCAGCCTTCCTGGTGTAATGTTTGTTGGAAAAGCAGATACCTTGCAGGGAGTGGATTTGCTGTTGCTAGACAAGGTCTGTTTGACATTGCTGGGCCAGGTTTAATGTCTGGGGGTGCTCCTGGATCCAGCCCAACTCTGGGTTGGTGTCATTGTGAGAAGAACATTCTGTACTTGCACTTGGTCCAAAGGCCTCTCCTGGATATCGCGTAACTGGTCTATGCTTCTGAAACTGAAATGTTGGACTAATCTAAACACACTTTTACATGGGGTTGCCCCAACCTGGATGGCCCAGGCTTGCCCATTCTCATCAGATCTCGGAAGCTCAGCAGGATCAGCCTTGGCTAGTATTTGGATGGGTGACCTCCAAGGAATACCAGGGCCATGATGCAGAGGCAGGCAATGGCAAACCACTTCTGAAACATCTCTGGCCTCCAAAACAAGTCTGGCTCACCACCTAGTGGTGCATAACTCTAAAGAGCTGGACGTTCTGGCTGCCAGACAATCTTAGGATCTCCTGGCTATACGACATACAATGGCATATGATAATTAATGGGGTTGCCCTTGAAGGTGTCTCAATTCACTTGGTACAAATTGCAGCCGGGACCGTCGAGAGAGGGGCTGGGGGGACAAAATTCCAGGTGCCCAAGTCAGCTGGAGGACCCTTGAAGCCAGTGTGATGCTGTAATCACAGAATGCGTTTCCTTTTCTTTTTTTTTACTAGTGCAGTTCTGCACTGCAGCCACTAGGGGCACAGGAAAGGCAGAGCACAGTGAACAGTAGTGGCTCAGTGCCTTTCTGCAACATTTACTGTGAGGCTGAGGGAAACCATTGCATCACAGATCCCACTAGATCCGTTAGCCAAGCCAGCATGGGAACAAGGCAAGACCAACTAGGACAAGCTACAGTCCTTGCCAGGATGCAGCCTCCTAATAACATCCTTAACTTCATCAGTCTTTGGTTTCCAGGCCCGTAGCTACCATGAGGCCCACAGGGCCAGGCCCCCTAGCGGTTTTTCTGGGCCCCGCTCCCCGAGTCTCAGCTCCTCTTCTCCCCCAGCCCCTTCCCCCTGATTGCCTGTCAGCCTGTCCATGGAGAGGACGAGGGCAGTGATTTCAGACGCAGCGGCAAAAGTAGCAGTGGCGGCAAGGTGAGGCTGAGAGAGCCACCCAAGCAGCAAGCATCAATGGTAAAGCCCAGACAAGGCAAGGAGGCAGGCAGGCACCTCCTCTGACCCAGCTGTGCTCCAGTGGGCTGAGCCCTCACACAGCACCTCCGTAGCCAGCCCAGCCACCCTGCACCTCACCTCTCCCAATGCTGGAAGGGAGCTGAGGATGGAAGTCAGGCTGCCCCGGCGCCATGCCATCGGAAGGGGCAGTGGAGCTTCTCAGGGAGGGAGGGAGCCGGATGCTCCAGGGAAGGCCTGCCCTTGCCGGGGTGGGGGAGGAGGGAAGTTGCAGCCGCTGAGCATAACCCTCCCTTGCCCTGGAGCCTTTGATTTAATTAGCTGGTGGGCCCCCTCAAGGCCCCCTCCCCATAAAATCCCTAGCTACGGGGCTGCTGGTTTCCCGCTTCCTTCATTTCCACACAGCTCAGTTTATTTCCGCACAACCAGATCTTGCAAAGGGGCAGACCTGTTAGTGTGTGATTAACAAAATAAGAACAAACTTTTCATTGTCTTTTCCTTACGTTCTCCAACTCTTTTCCACACTCTTCTCCTCCATTGTTTCTCTTCCTTTCCTGATCTGCCATTCCTCTATCCCCATTTCTAATTTTTCTCTTCCCCCCCCCTCTTATTTTTCATTCTCGGTCTCAGCTTAATCTCATCCATCCTGGTTGGCAACTTTGCAAGTATTTAATAGCAGTATCACAGCAAACTTCTGTTAACATTATGAACAGAAGGGGAAAGTTTATGTTTCCCCATAATCTATCAAAGTAGGGGAAAGATGCCGTCCCCCTCCTGCCTTAACATGCATGATAATAACAGAATGTTAGTCTGCCCTAATGGTAATAAATGAGGAACAGAGAACTTAGTTTAGCTTCCATTGCAAATAGCACAGGGAGGGAGGGTCTGGCAATAATCGGGGCTAGGATGCACTGATTCCTTTCATTTTTGGCCCAGGAACTCCCACAACCATCTCATTTTGAGACACGTAGTTTTATGTTATGTGGTGAGTTATGCCTGCCGCAAATGGACAGGCAGATGGACATGCTGATTCTTGTATTGTTATAGATGCGTGGTAACAGTCAGCCAAGCAATTTGTTTTGTTATGATATTTGGTTTGGATCAAGATCGTACGGGGGGGGGGGCTCAGATAGAATATTTGTCCGGGGGCCCATGGTGGCTGTCTGCAGCCCTGATCACAGATGCATGTTTGGCACACGTTGGCTGCCGGGTGCATAGGGAACCGATTCTAGAACAGCTCCGTCGCTTTCATAATTGTTACCAAACTCAATTAAAAATGGCGGTGCCTCCCGTCAGTTTCCACATGTCATTTGAAGTCTTCAGAGCTGTTGCCCCTTTTGGTGCCTTCGTTTAGGCAACTCACCAAATGAAGCCTTCATTGCTACAGCACAGGCCTTTTTGACAGTAGCAATGCCGTGGAATCACGCCAGAGGAGGAACATAGCTGCCCGCCCCCTCCAGATTTTGATGCTATTGTCTTTCAGAAGGCTTCTAAAATTTATGGATGGTTTAGAGGGTTGACAGTTATTGTGCTGATCCATTTTGAAACCTGTTTGTTGGCCGATTACGAGTCGCTTAGGCGTCAAGTTTGATGCGGATCTAAGATTTTAGTCAGCTGCTTTGAACACAACATAGTGGCAAAGAAAGGTTTATAAACACATATACAAAGGTTCCTTGAATGTCTTTCAGAGGGAAGGGTGCCACAATTAAGAAGGCCTTGCTGTTTCTCCATGGTCAGATCTGGTCATCTGTACCGCATCCTGCCACATTTAGTACATGATCCTTAGTGCAGTGGCGGAAGTATGTATAAAATTGGTACACTGATGAATGGCTGAAATGACTATGATTTTGGGAGTCCTTGGTATCTGTCAGGCATGCACAATTAAAATCGCTAATACCACTATGAGCACTGAAGCTGTTTGTCTTTCCAATCAGAGAAGATTATAACACGGGTATTGCTAAAAAAAAAAGGATAGCATTGTCATACAGGGATGGCTGCTATAATCAGAGAAATAATGAGAGGAGTGGAATGGCAAGAGCCGTGCAACTGAGGGCTGGCGATGATTAAACATACGATGTGGTAACACGGAGATGTGCTGCTGGTGCTTCATGTTCCATTGGAAAAAAAAAAGCTGTCAGGAACGCAATGCAGATGATCATAAAATTAGCAATGGAGATCAGGGTAAGGATAATCGAAGTATAATGGAGATAATTACGACCCTAATAGAAGTGAAGATAATAGCGGGTTACAGCGAAGATATTAACAGTGGAAGTGAGGGCTTTGCTAATATGGAGAGAAGACCAAAAAGGGCTGGTATAAAAGGGAATATGATGGCGCTTAGATTCCCATGCACCAAAGCGACAATAGATGCAGGGACAGCTCTGACAACAGAAAATGACCGAGTTGCAATAGGGCCAGTTAGAAGCATGAACATTGGAATGGAGATGGTTATATATTGGTCCAGAGCAATATATGGAAATGAAAACACCGGGCTTGTAATGGGATGGCCGCAGTGATGACAGTTAGCCGCCCCCCCCCTTCCCCAAAATGAAATGAAAAAGAAGGAGATACGGATTCGGAAGAAAGGGTAAGATAGCAAAAGATGGTAATGGGTATAATTAAGGTGGTATGAGAGTAGTGATAAAGATAATGGGATAGTAATTGTGGTGAGGTGATGATTGCAAACGAGGAGGTGAGGGTAACAACCACGCGGGAGATGATAAGGAAGATAATGGATTGTAAGGCAGTCGCTGTTCAAGGTAATGGAGGCAGGATGGAGCAAGGTAATGGAGTTCTAATGAGGTGATGACGGCCATGTTAGGGGAAACAGTTATTCCGATAAAAGGCTTGAGAGCCCCATAATACACGGAAGTACCCAAATTATAATATTTGCAATGACAGCTGGAGGTAAGAATGACTTAAGACAACAGCGAGTGCTTGTGTGGAGGCGTAGTGTTGCCAAGTGGGAATGGATCGGTTGAAATGTCAACAGGTGCAGGCAGAAGTGTCAATGCAAAGTTTCCCAAACTTCTGACTTAGAATTGGTGGTGGCGGTGGGATGACGGCCAGTTCTCGGAGCAGACTGGCTGGGAAGAGGCAAAGCCAAAGCAGCGCAGCCTGCAGAAATACTGGGTGGGGGTCCTAATCATTTCCGGGGGAAACCATGGAGCTTTGTCCCATTTCTGTCCCGCAGACAGAAGCGCTGGGGATTGAACCTGAAACTTCCTGCATGCCAAGCAGATGCTCTGCTATTGAGCCCTTCTGATTTTCAGAAAATGGGTTCCAGAGGCTGTGGATCCACCTGGATTAAGAGCCATGTGGTCTGTGGGGCTGCAGGGGGAAGATGTCCAGAAGACTTAGGAATCTACTTCTCGGGGTTCATCGTGGACTGCAGGAGTGGAAAGGAAGGCGTTGAAGATCTACGTCCTTTTAGGACCCCGCTCTCGATAGGCAGTCTCATCCGTGGATGGGCCCTCTGGCTTCATAGAAGTATTTAATTAATTTCTTAGAACTCCTAGTGCTCTCTGGCATGTAATTCAGCAGAGAAAAGAATAGTCACTTGGTGGGTTGCAACAATGGGCTAAGTGACCCACAAGGAAGCACAAAGATACCTGGGATGCTAGTGCTCGATAGAAACTGAAAGTATGCTAAGCCAGACATGAAGAACCTGGGTGATGGAGGACTCTGGCGTGCCCAAAAGCCCAGCCTCAGAATCTCAGAGGAACAGGTGAGATGCCTCTGTGGGGTCAGGAAGAGGGGTTACTTTGCTCTCCTTTTCTGCTAGCCTGCAAAAGAAGAAACTGGTTCTCATGTGGACATTTGACAAACTGAGGCAGCAGAGACACCTACTCTGGATTTTACCAGTTCTCCCAACTACATCCTTTCCTTGCACAGAACCATAGTGCATGCAAAACAGTTGAGTTAATGCAGTCTGGAATTCTAAAAGGGGCCATGGCTAAGTTGCTTTCCCCTCAGGAAAATGACTGGTGATTCGCCTCGATGCCTTATACTGAGCTAGGCCATTGGTTTCCAGGGTCTTGGGCTGGAGTCTTTGTGGAAGTGCTGGGAATTGAACCTGAAACTTCCTGCATGCCAAGCAGATGCTGTGCTATTGAGCCACATCCCCTCCCTGATTGAAACCCCTACCCGAGTTCAGTGTAATTTACAGTGAGCATATTCAGAGGTGTACAATGCTTTAAGGAAACCGAGAGAGAGATTCAATTAAACGTATTTCTCAGTTTGAACTTCTGGCACTCCAAAATTCAGCTATACCATTTGGAGGAGGGGAACTGTGGGGGGGGGGGCCAGGAGCAACTCTCTCACCATCTCCTCCACTGCTGTTTTCCTCCTGAAAAACTGGGGGTGGGATATGAGTGGATGTATTTCCCCCAGTGGAGATAAAAGTAGCTTGAGGTAGAATTTTTCAATAGGGAAATGGCAGTGTGCAAAGGGTTAAAGAACCCCCTCTCCCCACCCCCATATTCTCCTCCCAGAGGCAGTGGTCCCAGTGGCTGCATTTGGAAAAGAAAAAGGTGTGCCTTTTAGAATGAACCCAGAACAAAATATATGTATTTACTTAAAAGATTTTATGCTACCTTTCCCTAAGAGCGGTTTCACTCTTAGAAGTTTGAATAAAAATGAGTAGCAATTGAAGGCCCTCGGTACTTGTATATTTAAGAGGCATTGGGCCAAAAGCCTTACCTGTGTGCAGGTAAGCAGGTGGGATCTGTGACCCAGCTTGTTTTCCCAAGGCAATGAGTGTTTTGCTGGCCATCTGAGTTCACTGCACATTTTTGGCTCTCTCTCCAAGTCTTCTAGCGGAAGATATATTAGTGTGTGCAAACGCTTTAGGCGCTGGACCCATGTGCTTGGGGTGGAGGGGAGGAGAGGTTGTTCTTTTAAAGGCTCGCGAAAGGGTGAAACAAAGAATGTAAGAAGGTAACAAAGGTAAGAAGGTAACAAGATCAAGGGTATGGTGAAAAAGAATGTGGCAGATGGCTCTTTCCTTTGAGAGAATGAAGAAACAGCCTTTGTAACCCAAGTCACAGGCAGGATGAGAAAGAGTTTTGCAACACAAATGTAAACCCGAAAGAGTCATCCCAACACACCTGGGACGCCCAAGAGACCAGAGTTCCTCCAGTATAAACCCACTGAAATCAATACACTTCAACACTCACTGTTATCGCACACTGAACGGGATTAGTATTGAGTAGCAGTGCACAGTCTACTGACAGCATATAGTTACCCTGTGAGTAGATGCTTCAGATTAAATTTCTGTACTTGAAGTACCAAGTCCTAAATCAGCTTTCCAGTCTACTTCCCCTTGGAAGACCAATATATTTTGCCAGTTGCTTTGCCAGACAATAAGTCAAAATCATGAAGCCATTGAACCCCTCCTGGAATCCGCTCAGTTCAGAATGTAGATTCATGGAGAAATATATTTTGTCGGTTGCCATCACAGGAAAACATAGATTTATAGTCTAATAAAATAATACGTTACTTCTAGCTGGTGGCTTGCCTTAAGGTCGAATTAGAGGCCTGGATTTATAGTTTACATGGTTGCAGAAGCACCGTAAAGAAAACTTAATCAGGTTCTGAAGTCCAGAAATCAGGACGCAACTTTTGACTCCCCGTCAAAGCTAACAGCCTGGATATCCGTCAGCACAGGGGAACTCTTGAAGACAGCTTCTAGTTGACTTAGCTCTAGATTGACAGGAAAAGTTATCAGTGGGCAAGCAGGCTACTTCAGAGTAATGCGGATTGTTTCTTGGCTAGAGGCTGCCACTGTGGCTGAACATGTCAAATTACAAAGAGCCAACAGTCCATCCTGAGACGCCTTAGAGCCTTCTGTACATGAAGGGAACTTTAGAGGTGTAGCCCTGTTAGTCACAGCAAAAAACAAACAGCCTGGAAGCATCTTAAATACAAATAACAAATGTTATTGTATCATAAGCTTTTGGGAGCTATAAGAGATTGGATTTATACCCTGTCCTTCTCTTGGAGTCTCAGAGTGGCTTACAATTTCCTTTCCCCTCCCCACAACAGACACCCTGTGAGGTCGGTGGAGCTGAGAGAGCTGTTTCAAGGGCTGCTCTTGAGAGAACAGCTCTGAAATAACTTGTGACTGATCCAAGGTCACTCCAGCAGCTGCACGTGAAGGAGTGGGGAATCAAACCCAATTCTTCCAGATTAGACTCCGTGCTCTTAACCACTACACCCAACTGGCTGTAGCCCTCTTCTTTTTTGGCGGTCTCCTATCCAGGGGTCTTTTTTGGGGGGAGCGCACCGGAGCGCAGCTTCGGGAGCTCAGGAGCCAAGCCCCGCCCCCAGCCGGCATCCCGGAAAGTCTTTCAGGCAACCGAATGTCAATTTCAGCTCCATTATATCCTATGGGCTAACTTTTCTTCCCACCATAGAGAACAATGGAGGGAATGGGGCAACCTGTTTGGGGGCCCATAGAATTGGACCCCCTGGTCCAATGTTCTTGAAATTTGGTGGGCATCTTGGGGAGAGGCTCAATCAGCTACCCTGTGAGTTTGGAGCCTCTCCCTCAAACCCCCTCCCCTCCAGCCCCCAGAATATACCCTATGTTTTCACCATTGATGCCAATGGCCCATAGGGTATAATGGGGCTGAATTGCCGCCGAATTTCTTTCATTCCCTCCTTTCCTTCTCTCTTTTTCCTCTTTCCCTCCTTCTTCCCTTCTCTCTTTCTTTATTTCCCACCTTCTTCTCTTCTCTTTTTTCCTCCTTTCCCTGTTTCCCTCCTTCTTCCCTCTCTTTCTTTCCCTCTTTCCTTCTCTCTACTCTCTCTCTTTCCTTCCCTCTTTCCTCCTTCTGTGGCCCAACTCTCATGAGAAGGAGTTCAAACTTTAAACCCCTTCTCTCTTAGCTCCCCCATCCAGACCAGCTGGGGAAGGGAAGGGGAGGCTTTTGAAGATGCCCCCCCCTTTGCTTCCCCTTCTGACATCACTTCCGGTGATGTCAGGGGGCGTGGCATATGCTAATAGCCTAAAGCTCATTAGAATACCATATGCTAATGAGCTCCTGCAGCTGTTTTTCTACGAAAAGAACCCTGCTCCTATCCAAGTACTAATCAAAGCCAACCCTGCTTAACTTCTGTGCTCTGATGAGCTCAAGGCTAGTCTGGCCTTTTCAGGCTGCCTTGGTATAGGTAGGAGAGAACTAATGTCAAATTGGCATGGGATGAATGCACAGAGCACAAGTCACTTTGGAACTGAGTCAGGAACTGCTCCCACCAGAAAGGAAGGAACCTTGATATATGCAAAAGCATAAAGGAAAACTCAGCGATCTTCTGACCTGGAGTCAGATTTCAGGTCCAGACTTCTCATATGCAAGAAATGTTGCCTCTGGGCCAAAAAAATCTTAGCTGACCTAGAAAAAGGAGAGTTTTTAAAGGGGGGGGAGTACACTGGAAGTAATCCTTACCTCAGCAGAAATACCACCGGCAGCTGAGTCATCTAGTCAACAAGCTACCTGCCAGGCACTGAAGCGTATCCCTCTTGTTTAATCAGAATGTAGTAATCACCGAATACATCATGTTCAATTTGCTGAAGGAGGAGCACGGGTCTCTATTTAATTCAGTTGCCGGTGTCGAAACACAGTTTTCATATTGCAAAGGCCATCACTGCCAAAAAAAAAAAATCAGAATGGCAAAGCCCCATTAAGTCAAATTAAGCTGTCCAACCCCCTACCCACCCACCCCCTTCTCTCAATGACAAGGAAATGGGCCAGCTAATTAAAGAACCGGGATCTGGATGACATTTTCCAATTTTTTTTCCAGCACGTTTGGTAAGGCCAGGTCGTAAAGGAAGGAAAACATTGTTACTAAAAAGAAGAGGCTTCTTCTAGTATAACATTCCTCTGAGAGTCAGTATGGTGTGGTGGCCAGGTTCAATTCCCTGCTCGTGCCATGGGTTGCTGGGTGACCTTGGGCCCACCACACTCCCTCAGACTAATCTACCTCACAGGGTTGTTGTGAGGATAAAATTGAGAAGAGGAGAATGATATAAGCTGCTTTGGGTCCCCGTGGAGGAGACAGACGGGGTACAAATGAATTAAATATGTGTGCAATTTTGCAACTCTAGAGACTATAGTCCGGGAATTGTGCTTTTCATAAAACATAAATCATTTGGCAAGAACTTAGTATATGATTTAGACATTTTGTGTTGTTTTTTTTTAAAAAAAACCTTTATTGACAGGATATATAAACACGTTTCACATTTCAAAGTAATTGTTGATACATCCTTTTCTAGTATTCCCTCCCCCCCCTCCCCAGGCTTCCAGTGATGCTCCACCCCCATTATTGTTTCAGTCAATATTCTCTAACAATAAAAACTTGACCAATATTCGATTCTTCATTTCTAACATTTTCAATTTCTATATCTCATTCTTAGGTAACATTTTAGTTAATATTCATTACTTTCTAGACTTCAAATCTTAGTAATTATCAAAGCAGAGTAGCTTATTTTTTACATCCCTGTTCAGTTCTAAATAGCCTTTAAAGTCTTTCCATTCTGCTAAGAATTCTTCACCTTCTTTTCCGTTAAGCTTCTTTGTCAATTTGTCCATTTCTACCATAAAAAGCATCTTCTTTATCCAATCCCATTTTTCAGGTATCTTTTCTTGCTTCCAAAATTGAGCAAATGTCATTCTTGCAGTTGTAATCAAATACCATAACAATGTTCTCTTTGTCACGTTGCATTCTTCCATTTTAAGACCTAAAAGTAGCATTTCTGGCTCTTTTTTCAATGTACATTTCAGGATCTTCTGAATTTCATTATGGATCTCAGTCCAAAAAGCTACCGCTTTTTCACACATCCACCACATATGATAAAATGAGCCTTCCTTTTTTTTACATTTCCAACATTTGTTAGACATGTTCTCATTCATATTAGCAATTTTTTTGGTGTCATATACCATCTATACATCATTTTATAACAATTTTCTTTCACATTAACACATGTTGAAATTTTAATAGACTTTTTCCACAGACACTCCCAAGATGATATATCTATTTCTCTATTTATATTTATAGCCCATTTCACCATCTGCTCTTTTACAATCTCATCCTCTGTATACCATTTTAACAAAGCCTTGTAAATTTTGAAATCGTTTTTTTACCTTTTTCTGCCCATATCACTTCAATTTCATTATTCTCTTTCCTGAAACCATACCTCATTTTATCCACCTTAAATAAATCATAGATCTGTCTGTAATTCAACCAGTCATATTCAAATGCCAGTTCCTTCCTAGCTCTCATCACAAAACTACTCCCCTCTACCTTCAAAATGTCTCTGTAAGTTATCCAGTCTTGTCCTTTGTGCCTTGAAAGTGGTTTAATTACCTCTGCCGGAACTATCCATAATGGTCTTGTTTCAAAGAAAAATCTTTTATATCGCATCCAAGTCATAAACAGTGATCTTCTTATAAAGTGGTGTTTGAAAAAATTGTCCACTTTGGATTTCTCATACCATAAATAGGCGTGCCATCCAAACTTACAATCATGTCCTTCCAGCGCCAACATTTTTCTATTATCCAAATTAATCCATTGCTCAAGCCAAGACAGACACACCACATCATGATACAATCTAAGATTTGGGAGTTGAAATCCTCCCCTTTCCTTTGCATCACATAGAATCTTCATTTTAATCCTTGGTTTCCTTCCTGACCAGACAAATTTCGAGATCTCCTTCTTCCATAAATTCAGCACTTTAGATTTAGACACTTTGTAAGTGCTTAAGACGCTGAACTGCAGGCTGGAAGGTCGGTAGTTCAGCAGTTCGAGACTCGAGTGCCGCATGACGGAGTGAGTTCCCGCCTCTGGTCCCAGCTCCTGCCAATCTAGCAGTTCAAAAGCAAGAAATTGCAAGTAGATAAATAGGTACTGCTTCAGTGGGAAGGTAACAGCGTTCCATGTGGCTCGACGTCTAGTCATGCTGGCCACAATATCACGGAAACACTGACTCTTCAGCTTGGAAATGGAGATGAGCACCGTATCCCTAGAGTTGGATTCAACGGGCTTTCGAGCAAGGGAAACCTTTACCTTTACCTACGGGAAATTTATTAAGCTGTATTTATGCAGTATTGATTTATGCACTATGTTGTGGTTATAGGCTATTTACATATTATTATATTAATATATCATTATTAGATCCAGTCATTTCTGGGTTATTAGTTATTCAAACAGACTTTTTTATATTTTGGATTTCTCCTTATTTCCGTGTTCTCCTTTTGTGTATGATTCCTACCATGGAACAAATTCGGTATATAGTTTAGTGTAAATAGTTTCGTGTTGGGAGGAAACTGTGTATCGTTTTTGCAAACGTTTTTGGCAGTGCTAAAAAAAGCCTGTTTTTGATGACTTCACTTGCCCTTGTTGACATCACCATATGTCCATAATCCCATTAGCTCTGGCTATGTAACATCATCCCATTTGTTACGTGATCCCTAATTGGGTGCCACGTGCCCCAGGAAACAGTGACACTAAAGAGAGGTGGGAAAAAGATGTATTTTCTAGGCAAAATTTCTACCACTCCAATTAAATGGCTAATTCTGATCAGAAAACTGGAAGTAAGAGAGTATTTGGCGCAGCTTTAGTTCATTCATTTATGGGATCGCTAAAATCTCTCCAAAATCTTCTTGAGACAGCTGACGTAAAGGAAGTGAAAGGGAAAAAAATGCGAGGTTAAAAAGCAAGGATACACATAGCTAAAATAAATAAAACTAAACTTTTGAATTGATAATCCGCTTGGATTTATCAGAAACTGCGGGCAGAATATTTGATTCCTGTTTAGTCCTAAAATCCTTTCCGAGGCAGAAAAGCAAGAAATGTAATGCTAAAATTGCCTCGATTACAGCATCTCCCAATGGATCAGCAGAATACAGCGAGAAAACTTCTTAGGATTGGAGAAGCCTACTTTCTGTTACCCGTCTACTCATCTGAGAGAACTGGGTTTGATTCCCCCACTCCTCCATTTGCACCTGCTGGATGACCTTGGGCAAGCCATAGTTCTGGCACAGCTGTTCTTGAAAAAGAGCAGTTTCTGTCAGAGCTCTCTCAGCCCCACCTACCTCACAGGGTGTATGTTGTGGGAAGGGGAAGAGAAAGGAGATTGTAAGCCACCTTGAGACTCCTTTGGGTAGTGAAGGACGGGGTATAAATCCAGTCTCCTCCTCCTCCTCCTCCTCCTCCTCCTCCTCTTCTTCTTCTTCTTCTTCTTCTTCTTCTTCTTCTTCTTCTTCTTCTTCTTCTTCTTCTTCTTCTTCCGTGCTGCTGTGGGTCTGGGTAGGGAAGAGAACTTGGCACAGCAAGATTGAAGCCAAGGGCAGCCTCTTTATCATCCATTCATTTGCCGCTCATTCACTAGCTCCTTCATTCATTTTCTCCATTTGCCTTCTGCTGCTGAGGATGGTGGGCCCCGTGCTGTGTCAAATAAGGTGTTTGGGTTATTTAAGGTAGGTGGGACCGTGTGAATACAAGAGACGTGCAATTGGAAGGCATATAAGGGGGAAAGCAGAGCGGGAGGCTAAGGGTGTTTGCCGGCTGTTGTGGAATTTAAGAACAATCAGCCTGTCTCTGAGACGGCAGGTAAGCCAGAATGAGTTTTATGGGGGCTCCACGGAGGATTGCAAAGCTGAAAATCCTTTGATAGTGAAAGGGAGATGTTGTACCAGGAGAGGTCTGCTTAGCATTCCTCTTAAATAAATTCCACGTGGGGCAGACTCAGACCCAATCCGTTTAATAACCAAACCAGACTCTTGTTTGAGCGGCATCTTCCAGGAACTCTGATTTACAGCGCCTTCCTTTAATAAAGAGATATTGATGGGATTCTATTACATCTGCAAAAAAAAAAAGGTCCCTGGGAATTGACACCACATTCATGGAGGAAGTGGGGAGGCATCGAAATAATAATCAGTCTGAAGGGGAGACTGGCAGCAAGGGCGCAGCCCAGATTACAATTTTAGCAAAGAGAGAGAGAGAGAGAGAGAGAGAGAGAGAGAGAGAGAGAGAGAGAGAGAGAGAGAGAGAGAGAGAGAGAGAGAGAGATAAATCAGTGGGGATCTCTTATTTTATTTCAGCAAGTAGTATTTTTATTTTGAATGCCTGTTCTGGTAGGCCAGTTTCCCTGCTTTGTGTATCAGCAGTGCTCCAGTGTATGTCTTGTGCCCCGTTGGACAAGGTTTTAGGGTATGGTTTACCAGGAATGGAGCTGCGGTGGCTCAAGTGGTTAAGACGCTGAACTGCAGGCTGTGGAAGGTCAGTAGTTCAGCAGTTCGAGACCCGAGTAGTACCGCAGGACGGGGTGAGCTCCCGTCTCTAGTTCCAGCTCCTGCCAACCTAGCAGTTCGAAAGCAAGAAATTGCAAGTAGATAAATAGGTACCACTTTGGTGGGAAGGTAACAGCGTTCCGTGCGCCTTGGTGTTTAGTCATGCCGGCCACATGACCACGGAAATGTCTTCGGACAGCGCTGGCTCTTCGGCTTTGAAACGGAGATGAGCACCACAACCCTAGAGTCGGATTCGACTGGCTTTCGAGCAAGGGAACCTTTACCTTTACCTTTACCAGGAAAGTTCTCTTGCATGAACCTCATTGGACTGGTACAAGAGCAAGCACCAGGACTTAGACCTGGGGAAATATTTCTGTTTGCAGATTGAGGTGGGAGACAGACTGTCATTTCTAAGTGAGTAAAATGATTTCAGCTTCTCGGGGTGTTCATATATATATTTAATTGTCCCATTGTTATTTTTGATCAAACGGGCATTGCAGATTTTTGAAACATTCTAAAAACCTTCCAGTCCTGTTTAGCCGACACAAAAGTGGGATTACTGTGCACACCATGAGAAGCGATCTCTTTCAAACTGCCCTCAGCTCTACAGCATGTAACGATTGTTGCCATTCCCCAATTAGGGGTGGGGAATTGCCTGGTTTTGCAGGCTCCTGCCCCCACTGGCCAGCTGGCCAGCGGGAGAGAATCCCCCCAACAGCAACATTGCACGACGTACCTAGGTCACCTGGAAGTGATGTAGGCACCCCCGGAAGTGATGTAGGCATGCCGGGCATGATGCTCTGGTTTTTGGATAAAACTCTATAGTTTGAGAGTGATTTTACCATAGAGTTTTGCCCAAAAACCAGAGCATCGCCTCCAGTGTGCCTACATCACTTCCGGGTGACACAGGCACAGCGCACAATGTCCCTTCTGGTGATATTGGCACGTCGGGGGCAATACTTCTGGCTCCCGAGCATCCCCCCACCCCTGCTGGCATCTCTAAAGGACCTGTCAGCCCTACATGAAACTGAGACAGTTTCCCAAGCCGAACTGGCAGGTGAAACTAGATCTTCTTTCTTGATGAGTCACCTGCCCTTCATCAGAGCATGTCTACTCTACACAGCAGGATGATCAGATGCAAAGGAAGGCAAGGTACCTTTAGTCCTTGTGTAAAATAGAGAATTTGGGCAGCTGCAGTTTTCCAAAGTCTATTCTTCTCCATTTTGCATTCTATACCATGTGGTGGCATGGACCCGAGAGCCAAACTAGACATTTAGTGGCAAACAAATCTGGTGCAGTATTTCAAGGGGCAGTGACAATAGGGGAGAGCTGACCTGAATTTTCATGTGTTTTCATCCACGTCCTGGCCATTCAAAGGATGGGTGTAAGAGCCACCAAAGCTGTTCTTTAAGATTACAGAGGGAACTGTGCAGTCTCTGAGGTAGACCACAGGGTACTGTACAGGAAAGCTTCAGCACTTCTGGAGCAAAGGAACTACCCAGTCTGGGATCTACTGCAACCAAATGTGGAAAAGTTCCCTTACCAGGCTGAGCATTGTTTTATACATGTTCTGTAAGCCCTTCCCTCTAGCCATGTCATGAGATTGTTAGTGCATCTGGGGGTGGGGCTGTTAGCAATCACTTGGGCTGGGGAAGATCTTAGAAGTATGAATGAGGGGACACAGTTTAAGTCCACTTGGTTAGATTGGGGAGCTTCCCAGAGATTGGAATACAAACTCCAGGATTACAAAATCCCTAAACTCCTACTAGCCCAGTCTCATCAGATCTCAGAAGCTAAGCAGGGTCTGCCCTGGTTAGTATTTGGATTGGAGAGCACCAAGAATCATAGAATCACAGAGTTGGAAGGGACCTACAGGGTCATCTAGTCCAACCCCTGCACAATGCAGGAAATTCACAAATACCTCCTCCACACCCCTAGTGATTTCTGCTCCATCCTCAGAAGATGACAGAAAACCTCCAGGATCCCTGGCCAAACTGGCCTGGAGAAAAATTGCTTCCTGACCCCAAAATGGCAATCAGCATTTCCCTGGTTGTGTAAGAAAGGGCCACAGGAACTAAGCACTGAGGCAACCCTTCCTGCCCTCCCTCTCATGATCTGCCTAAGTTCACAGAATCTGCATTACTTCCAGATGGCCATCTGTCCTCTCTTTGAAAGCCTCCAAAGAAGGAAAGGCCACCACTTCCCAAGGAAGCCTGTTCCACTGAAGAACTTCTCTGTCAGGAAGTTCCTCCTAATGTTTAACCAAAAACTCTTCTGCTTTAATTTCAACCAATTGGTTCTGGTCCAACCTCCTGGGGCAACAGAAAACAACTCTGCACCATCCTCTGTATGACAGCCCTTCAAGTACTTGAAGATGGTTATCATATCACCTCTCAGTCGTCTCCTCTCCAGGCTAAACATACCCAGCTCCTTCAACCTTTCCTCATAGGACTTGGTCTCCAGACCCCTCACCATCTTTGTTGCCCTCCTTTGGACATGTTCCAGCTTGTCTATATCCTTCTTAAATCATGGTACCCCAAACTGAATACAATACTCTAGCTGAGTTCTAACCAGAGTAGAGTAAAGTGGTACCATCATTTCACATGATCTGGACACTATACTTCTGGGGATACCAGGAATACCAGGGTCGTGATGCAGAGGCGAGCAATGGCCAACCACCTCTGAATGTCTCTTGCCTTGAAAACCCTATGGGGGTCACCATAAGTCTTCATCATCTTGACGTCACTTTCCACCGCCACCATGCTCCCAGTGCTCCGAAGCTTCTATGAACTCATCAGTCAGAAACTACCTTGTTCATTGGAGCTTTAAAAACCACCCATGGGGCAGGCCTGTGTGCACCGCTCTGTGTGAGTCTAGGACTGAGATGAAATCTTCAGGTGACAGACAAAAGCACACCACCGAATGGAAGCATTTTTCGATAATGAAACTGAATCTAAAAGATGGTTTCACGCCTGCTCTTGTGCTTATCATTCTCTCCCCCGCCCCCGCGGCTTTCCCCCTTTAATCTCTCCTGCCCAAGGCAACATTTGCAGATGTGGAAAAGTGGTTCTCAGACTTCTGTCTGCCAGTTTGGTCCCAAACAGACAATAATGAGGAGCGGGGAAGTTTTCTCACATATTCCGTGAAGCAGGGGGAATGTATCAAACATTAAAGACAGTGAGTTGGATTCCCCAGTAACTTCCTTTGATGGGAGGGTTTTCTGCCCCCACAGCATGACTTCTTTGATCCCTCTTGGGCCACTGCCCCAAATTCCCCCCAGAAAGCACCTCCGAAATGCACAAGAGCAAGCAATGGCTGCTGAGAAAGAGGGAAACTGTATATTATCTTACTTCCTTGAATATTCTGCTTTATATAGGTTTTGTGTTCTCTCTATATCTGGACTTGGGTTGCAATCACACACACTAAAATAATCCACTTTCAATGCACTTTCCAACTGGATTTTGCCTGTTCACACAGTAAAATCCAGTTGGAAAGAGTACTGGAAGTGGATCGAAAGTGGATTATTTAGTGTGTGATTGCAGCCATGCTTAAGTGACCTGCTTTGCAAGGGTTCCAAGTTGTCGGCCTTAGATTAATTGAATGTCACTCCCACTAAAGAGTCATCCTCGCCAATTTCCCACAAGCGCTGCTCCGCGCTTGCTCTTCCCTTTTGCCCCGATGGTACTTGTCAATTTCACACAAGCTGCTGCGGGGCCACATTTTGCCTCGCAGCTTTATGTGATTTTCCCCGCGTCTACTCAATCCTCAAAAAACAGGATTGAGTAGATGCGGGGGAAATCGCACAAAGCTGCGAGGCCAAATGCGGCCACGCAGCAGCTTGTATAAAATTGACAAGTACCATCGGGGCAAAAGGGAAGAGCGAGCGTGGAGCAGCACTTGTGGGAAATTGGCCCCTAAGAATTTCTATAATAAAATAGGGAAATGTTCTCTAGAATTTCTAGAAGTTAGTTGCTGTAGATTTTCTGGGTTGTATGGCCGTGGTCTTGGCATTGTAGGATCTAACGGTCCACCGGTAGCTACTGGCAAAACGTCAGGTCCTACAATGCCAGGACCATGGCCATGCAACCCAGAAAATCTACAGCAGCTAATGGCCATGAAAGCCTTCAACAACATAATTTCTAGAAGACTTGTAGCACAAGTCAACAGAGTGACTTCCTTCTAAGACTGTTGACTTCAGTGGAGTGGCTATAATGCTGCTTAAGCTTCTCTGGTCTATTCTTAAATAATATGCTACCCATATGGGGAGGTACTTATGGCTTGATGTATAGGCTGGGTTAGGCTGCTTGTATTATGCACTTTTAGTTCTTGTGATTGTGACACAGCTGACGTCTTAAGCAAGTGAGAAAGTTGTATGTTGGCTTGGATACCATATGTTGATGTATTGCGTGGTATTTCCTGTTTGTTCTGTTGGAGCCAGTTTGGTGTAGTGGTTAGGAGCGTGGACTTTAATCTGGGAGAACCGGGTTTGATTCCCCACTCATCCACATGCAGCTGCTGGTGTGACCTTGAGTCAGTTACAGGCTCTTTCAGAGCTGTTCTTGAAAGAGCTCTCTCAGCCCCACCTACCTTGTTGTGTAGAGGGAAAGGAGATTGTAAACTGCTCTGAGACTCAGAGAGGGTGGGGTATAAATCCAATCTCCTCCTCCTCCTCCTTCTTTTCCTTTACAACTTAGCTCTACTCTGGGTGCATTGGATCCACCTCTTTATTAGGCCCCATGCCTTGTTTTACAGTGCATATTTTTAGATCTTGTTGAATTATTTCATAAATTCTGAACCACCTTCAGAATATGCAAGATGATGATATAAATATAAGAAATGAGTAAAGGTGTAGAAAATATACACATGTTCATTCAGCTGTATATAAACCACCTGGGGGAACATAACTGGTTGCATATTTCCAGTATGAGTGTACTGCATGCAGCTGCAACCATGTGCACACTTGCAATAGTATTTGGGTCCCCCAATACTGTTTCAGGGTTTGGGTTTTTCTAGGATTCTTGAATTATATAGGTTTCATTATTCCCTATGGGGGACTTTTACTGGGGAGCTGGAGTGGCTGTTTTTCAAGCAAATTACAGCAACTTTGCAGGGGACTGATTGCACCTTGTCCATTAAAGACACCAAGTTTTTATGTGCCCCTGAACAAGGTGCCCTCAACCATCCTACTTGCAGGAACAGGGACTGGGAGGGGGAAAATGGCCCTGAAAAGGAACCACACCCCACCAAGGATGGAGAGAAGGAGGGAGAAAGAGCCACACAGACCCACAGCTCTGCTGGTTCCTGCACCTTTCATGTGCCGGCAGGGAGCCACCTTCTCTCCTCCCTTCCTTTTGCCTGGGAAAACTGTTAAGGGGGAAAAATACAGGCCTAGATTCCTTCAAATGATGGCCCTGGATATTCCCAAATATTTCCTGAAATGTACAGTAGCTAGACACTAGTATTCCTGATAATCCCAAATACTGCTCCAGTATTTGGACCAGATATATTCAAGTGCAAATCCCTACTAAGAACTGCTCTCTGTGTACAGTTTTTGTTACATTAAAAGAGGGCTTTAGGGGGGCAATTATGATGCTTTCAAAATCGTAATCCATGTTTATAGAATCATAGAATCACAGAGTTGGAAGGGGCCATACAGGTCACCCTGTCCAATCCCGTGCTCAAAGCAGAATCAGCCTAGAGCAGGGGTCCTCAAACTTTTTAAACAGGGGGCCAGTTCACTGTCCCTCAGACCGTTGGCGGGCCGCCGCGTTCGCCCCTCCCCCCCACCAGCCTGCTTGCCCGCCACCGCGTTCGCCCCCTCCCCCCACAACCAGCCTGCTCGCCCCGCTGCTGCGTTGGCTCCCTCCCCCACACCAGCCTGCTCGCCCCGCCGCCACGTTCGCTCCCTCCTCCCACCAGCCTACTCACCCTGCCGCTGCACTCCGCCCCTCCCCCCACCAGCCTGCCTCGCCCCGCCACCGCGTTCGCCCCCTCCCCCCACCAGCCTGCTCGCCCCGCCGCCGCGTTGGCTCCCTCCCCCCACCAGCCTGCTCGCCCCGCTGCCACGTTCGCTCCCTCCTCCCACCAGCCTGCTCACCCTGCCGCTGCATTCGCCCCCTCCCCCCACCAGCCTGCTCGCCCCGCCACCGCGTTCGCCCCCTCCCCCCACCAGCCTGCTCGCCCCGCCGCCGCGTTGGCTCCCTCCCCCCACCAGCCTGTTCGCCCCGCCGCCGCGTTCACTCCCTCCTCCCACCAGCCTGCTCACCCTGCCGCTGCATTCACCCCCTCCCCCACGACCAGCCTGCTCGCCCCTTCCTCCTCCTCAGCTCCTGGGTGCTCTTGCCGCCCAGGGCTGCTGGAGGAAGAAAGAGGCCGCGGGGGTGCTGCTGCTGCGCTCCTCGAGGAGGAGGCAGCTCCGGGCGGGGGAGGGCGGGCATAAACACTTGGCGGGCCGCATAAATGTCCTTGGCGGGCCGCATGTGGCCCGCGGGCCGTAGTTTGAGGACCCCTGGCCTAGAGCATCCCTGACAAGTGTTTGTCCAGCCGCTGCTTAAAGACTGCCAGTGGAGGGGAGCTCTCCACCTACCTAGACAGCTGATTCCACTTTTGCATGACTCTTTCTGTAAAAAAGTTTTTCCTAATATCCTTCCCACCCTTAATTTAAACCCATTATTACTGCCCGCAGGAACAGCTCCCTGCCCTCCTCTAAGTGACAGCCCTTCAAATACTTAAAAAGAGCAGTCATGTCCCCCCCTCAATCTCTTTTTCTCCAGTCTGAACATACTCAAGTCTCTCAGCCTTTCCTCATAGGGCTTGGTCTCCAGGCCCCTGATCATCCTCGTCGCTCTCCTCTGTCCCCGCTCTATTCTGTCGATATCCTTTTTGAAGTGCAGCCTCTAAAACTGCACACAGTTCTCTAGGTGTGGCCTGACCAATGCAGTGTACAGTGGGACTATGACATCTTGTGATTTCGATGTTATGCCTCTGTTGTATGCCCCAAGAACACATTAGCATTTTTTGTTGCTGCATCACACTGGCTCCTCATATTTGACTTACAGTCCACCCATGTCCCAAGATCTTGTTCACAGACACTGCTATCCAGAAGTGTATCCCATGTGTCTTCCTCATTTTTATAACCCAGATGTAGAACTGGGCAGGTATCCTTGTTAAATTGCATCTTGTTCACATCCGCCCACTTTTCCACTGTGTTCAGATCTGGTTGAATTCTATCTCTGTCTTCTAGTGTGTTGGCTGCTCCTCCCAATTTGGTGTCATCTGCAGATTTAGTAAGTAGCCCCTCCACACCCTCATCCAGATCATTTATAAAAATATTGAAAAGTACCAGGCCCAGAATCAAGCCCTGTGGCAACCTACTGGACAGCTCCCTCCATTCAGATTAAATGTCATCGACAACTACTCTTTGAGTGTGGTTCTCCAACCAGTTCCCTATCCACCTAACTATCCTAGAGTCCAGTCCACAGTCCTCTAGTTTACCCATCAGAATATCATGGGAGACCCTGTCAAAATCCAGATAAACGACATCAACAGCATTTCCTCAATCCAGTAAACTGGTCAGTTGATCAAAGAAGGAAATGAGGTTGGTCTGGCAGGACCTGCTGGGGACAAATCCATGCTGACTCCCCCAGATCACCAAGTTTTCCTTTAGATGCTCACAAGTAAATCCCTTTAAAATCTGATCCTGTATCTTCCCTGAACAAGTCTGTTTCTTAACTCTTCACGCACAGTCAGTGGCAAGAATGTTGAGACATGTAAAGATCACGTAAAGCTCAATTACCCCCCTCCAAATCCATCAAACCACTTTAAAGGGGTACTGAAAAATGTAATGCTTCCTTCTTCTTTTGATGCATATTTAAAGTAAGTTGAGAGTCAAATCCACATTACTGATTGTGCATATTGAACCTAGGGTGGAGATAGTTATTGGTGAGCTAATAATTGATCTATCGTTGCTTTTGTGAAGCATCTCTGCCTTGATATCTTTCTAGCCTCTTAAATATAATGTAAATTCGATAACCTTGGGTAAGCTAATAATTCTTTTTCCAATGCAGACTCATTTGAAATTTCTTTATGCAGAGCTTCTAACCTCTTGATATTCTGGAAGAAGTTTAATGCTTGTTCTTCATGTATTGTATTATTTATTTAGGGAGTTTATATGCCACATCTCCAGAGACTTGCTGAGGGTGGCTTACAAGTAATATTATAATTGTAAGATGCAGAGGTTTTAATCAAAGTTCTTCTTCAATAGTATGCCAAAGGGTAGGTCATTTAAGTTTCATCAATATGATTAAACGGAAAGCATTCAGAAAGAGATTCCCTCTTGTTTCATTCATTTATAGTGCAATCCTAAACAGTTGCATCCTTTAAATCCACTGAAGTTATTGGGCATAGAAGGGTGTAACTTTTTAATATATTTGTGTGTATGTGTGTGTGCACACACGCATGTGCATTTGTGTGCTTGCCTGGAAGTCATGGTTGACTTCTGGCGACCCCTACTGGGGGTTGGACATTTTTCAGAGAGGTGGTTTGATTAGCCTGCCTTTGCATCCCAGCCCTGGTATTCCTTGGAGGTCTCCTTTCCAAGTACTTGCCAGAGCCAGCCCTGCTTAGCTTCCGAGATCTGATGAGATCGGGCATGCCTGGGCTGTCCAGATCAGGGCAGGAGGGTGTAACTTTGCTTCGGATGGCATAGTAAATTTCCATATACCCTAGTTTGACAAGGGATGGGAATATTTGAGGTCTATTGTAACATAGGTATGAGCAGAAGGAATTTGCCAAATGACCCCACTATTTATTGATTTGATTTCTATCCTGCCTTCCCGGCAAGTGGGCTCAGGGTGGGTTACAGTCACACAGGAGTCATAACGATGACAATATATAAATTAAACAGTTAAAACAATATCCATATCCATTAAAACATAAAAGGAAGACTAGGTTATATGGAGTTGTCATCAGTACAAATTGATAGTGTGGTGGCCTGCTTCTCTTACTTGGTGAAAAGCCTGGGGTTAACACTGGACCCAGTGCAGCTCTTGGAAAAGCAAGTCAGGGAAGTGGCTAGGAATGCTTTCTATTATCTATACCAAGTGTGCCAGCTGGTCCCCACTCTTGATGGTGCTGACCTTACCATGCTGATACATGCCACTGTAACCTTGAAGCTGGGTTTATTGTACTGCTTTATATGTGGGCTGCCCCTGAAAACTATTCAGAAACTTCAGCTGGTACAGAATGCTGCTGCTGGATTGTTGACAGTTTTCCACCAGTGTGGTCATAGTTTCATTAATTATCCATTTGTTTCTGGACACAATCCAAAGTTCTGGTTGTTACCTTTAAAGCCCTGCGTGGCCTGAGATTTGCATATATAAGGGCTACCTTTTCCCATATGATCTCATGCATCAGCTAAGATCATCAGGTGCCTCACTTCTGATGGATCCTTCTATTTGGAAAGTCTGTTCCGCTGATGTCCTTGCACTCTTGTTTTCAGTGGTCAAACCCCACTTTGGAGCAGCCTGCCAGCTATGGTATGCAGGCCCATAGCCAGGATTTTGTGGCAAATTTTTTTCTGGTGGAGCTGAAGAAATAAAAGCCATTTAGCCAATAGAAAGCTGTTACCAGGATAGATTCCTAAATTGCAAGCTGTCAACCACTTTAGATGACAGTTCTCAGATGCTGCAAGTTAATCACTTCTGCCAGCCTAAGCAACAGTTCTGATATCAAGCTGGCAGGTGGGGGTGATGACTTCTACAGTCAAGAAAGGTAACACTTAAGGGAGAAAAACTCTCTTAAAGGAGACTAGTTTCTTGACACAGCATTGTAAGGGATCCTAGAGGTCCCCTACTTCAACCCCCTTACTCAGTGCAGGAATTAGTCAACTATAGCACCCCACTCTGCTTAAAGGAGCACACGCCTTTTGAAAAATATTTTTAAATGACTGAAAAAAGCATTTACAGGAGAAACTCTTGCAGGGATGTGCCTTTAAGAAAGGGGGCAGAGCCCCCCAAAGCCCCACTGTAGCTAAGGGCCTGATGGTATGGAACTGCATTTTCAATGGTATATTTTAATTCATGTTTTTAGTCATGTATATTTATATTTTGTAAGTTGCCTTGGGCATTGTGGAAAGATGGCATATAAATATTTTAAATAAATATTTTTTTTCTCCGTGTAGGCAGTCTTAAATTTGTTACAGGTACCTTCTATGCATAAGGGGGATTGTCTTATACGGAACTGTTTTTGTTTCATGTAAATAGGATAGACTTTGTACTAGCTTGAGATAATTTCAGAGAACATAAAAACATTTCTTTCTTTAATTTTTATTGCATTTTAATATATTATGGGACACAAAATATAAGGGTGGGAAGGGTACAAGGTGTGGGATACGACATAAAGGAAAATTTCATCAAAGTTCTGTAACAGCTGTTACATATTTTCAGTCTTAATTCATTATTTCCAGTTCTGTTTCTTTGTATAGTTACTAAGGCTAGTACCACTTAATCGCTGAAATATTCTGTTATGTTTCCTGATGAGAGTCTAATTCTCCGTAGTTCAAGTTGCAGTTTCTCCAAATTTATATTATGTTTATTCATTGTTCTTGGTCTTCGAGGTTTCTTTCCACCCAGTCATAAAATACTGTCCAGCTATTTCTTACATTTCATTTACTTCTGTCCTTCAACAGATTTGGCAATATATCCATTTCTGCTATTTCAAAAATTTTTGTCAAAAGTTCATTTTCTGTTGGTATCTCTGCTTGCTTCCAATACTTAGCATACAAAATTCTTGCTGCTGTAACTATATGTATAATTAGATATTTTACTTAACTTTTACATCGGGTATGATATTAAGCAAAACATTTCAGGTTTAAATGGTAGTGGTAACAAACATATTTTCTGTAACATTTCATGGACCCTTCTCCAATATAACATTGCCTCTTTATACTTCCACCAAACATGAAAATAACTTCTCACCCTTATCTTACATTTCCAGCATTCATCAGACATTGGCGGATACATTCTAGCTAGTTTCTCTAGTGTTATATGCCACCTGTAAAACATTTCATATAAATTCTCTTTAAAGGCAACCAATTTTTTTATTTTAATATTTGTTTTCCATATTTGCAACCAATGATCAAGATCAGTATTATAACCAAAATTTTGGGCCCATTTTACCATACAGTCTTTAATCACCACATCCTCCATCATTGTCCGTGACAAATACATGTAAAATTTCTTAATTTATCATTTGTTTCATTTAAAAATATGTCAAACTCCAATTGTTCTACAACAAACCCTTGGGGTTTGTCTTTAGCATATCTAGATTCTAACTGCACTCTTGTCTACCAGTCCAAATATATATTTTGTTCCTCTAGTTCTTCTTTGGACTTCAACCTATCTTCTTTTCCTAATAAATCTCCGTATCTAGATACTTTATTCTTCTCTGATAAACTAGGTTGAGTAAATGCTTCCACTGGAGAGACCCATTTTGGGATCTTCGCCTATATTTTGTGCCTAATTCTTTCCTGCGTTAACAGTAATGCTTTCCTCACCAAATGATTTCTGAAGTATTTATGATCACCTGCCTTTTGATACCAGAGATAGGCATGCCATCCTAGCTTTAAATCATGTCCAGTTTTAACAGTCTTGTATTTTCAACTCTTATCCACTCTTTAATCCATGTCAATGCACAAGCATTGTAATATGTTCCCCAGTCGCGAAGACCAAAGCCTACATTTTGTTTAAAGTCCTGCAATGCCTTCAATTTTATACTAGGTTTCTTCCCTTGCCATATAAATTTTGTTATTTTATTCAATTCCTGGAAATATGATTGTTTCAAAAGTACTGGGATAAATTGGAAAAGAAAAATAAGTTTAGGAAGTATATTCATTTTATTTGCAGCTATTCTTCCCATAAACAACAGCTGAAAATTATTCCACTTATCTAAATCTTTTTGGATTTCTTCAAGTAGTTTCATATAATTATCTTCCATCAGAGAGCTACATTTATTTGTCAAGGTAATACCCAAATATTTGACTTTACGCTCTAATTGAAATCCTGTTTTCTCTACCAGTCCTTTTGTTATAGCTTGTGTTGTGTTCTTTGTAATAGTCTTTTGTTTATTCACTTTCATTCCCACCATATAAAAACATTTCTTGAGTATGATGTCTGTAGACAAAAATAATGTGAATAACTTTTCCCATGTAGTTTTTAAAAGTTTCCATGGATTCATTAATTGCAGAAAGTCAGTTACAGCATTGAAGGAAAGAGGTTATATGTTTAAACTTGTATCTGTAACATAAAATTTATTTAACTGAAGACTAACAACTCCACTGAAATCTTCTATAATCAATTCACCTTCAACAAAATCCATTAACAGTGTGATCCTGAACTGAGTTACACCCTTGTAAGTCCCCAATTGCTGCTTGCTAGAGACAGAAATTTTGCTAATTAACTGAGAAAGAAAGAAAATAAATCTATCCTCATTATATCTTCCTCCATGTATTCTCAGATATTTTTTATGTAAATAGCTGGTGCTTTGGTTTTTGTAGTAGCTGAAGAATCATAAACTTCATCTAGTTAAACTAAAATGTTGCTTCTTAATGTGGCTTTCTTGTAATATATAGAAATTGTGTAATCCCCTTTTAACATGTTGCTTAAGTTTATTTGCATTAAAATGATGACTATTCTTTTTTTTAAAGAGAACATTAAATGGACTTTTGAAAAATTCTAAATCTCACAGAGGAAAGTTTTAGGCTTCTAATACAGCCAAAAGAAGCCCATGGTTTTATGTTATTTAATTTAGCAAAAGGGGGGGGTCGATACTTCTTACAAGGGACTTTGGCCAAGGTGCTCACTAGAGGGGCACAGCCAGTGAGATGCATCATTCCAGTAGTGCTGCGCAGGTCACACACCATTAGATGCCATTGCAAGAATTAAACAGCAGCTACCGAGTGCCAGGTGCTTTCCAGAAAGAGGACTGAAGGGGAATTGCCTCTTGTTCCTATCATTCTGGGGAAGAAGGTAGAAGAAGGTTTGGGCCAAAGGCTAAAGTAGTGGAATCAAGCACATGTCCTGGACCTCATCTCCTAAAACAGAGCTTCTAGATCATTGTAGCTGTTTGTTTATTGCAATTTGTTGGCATTCAGTTGCCAAGTATAGGAGATGGATCAGGAGTCCTTTGCATTGTAGTTAATGGTTAAGCCCTCATTGCTACAATAATCTTCAAACTCTTTCAGTAAGCATTGCAATCCAACTGGGGAATGAGCAGAGTATTGTCAACGTACATAAGAGTAGAAATTGAGGAGTTTGGTAGCACAGGTGGATGTGAATTGGGCAGCCTGTCAAGAATTTATATAAAGATTAAACAAGGAGGGCAACAAAACACATTCTTGCCTAACCCCTCTATGCAATTGGAAGGAGTCAGACAACAGTCCCTGTTTGTTGGTTTGTATTTGCACTTCAGATGTTTCAAATAGCGAGCATATGAGCTAAAGTAGGTGGGTGTCGATACCATAACTGTCAAGTTTCTGCCATAGTCTATTTCTTGGAACTAAGTCACAGGCCATCTTTAAGTCCATAAAGGCAACATAAATTGATCCATTAGAGGACGATGTATATTTTTTAATAAGATGGGACAGTACAAAACAAAGATCCAGTGTGGAATGACCCAACTGGAAGCCCGCTTGCTTAGGTACCAGTATAGAATTTTCTATCATCCAACTGGATCACCTATTTAACAAATTGGATGCATATAATTTGCCTGCTAGTGAAAGAAGATTGATTGGGCAATAGTTCCCTGGTTGTGATTTGCCGCCTTTCTTATAGATTTGGACTATAATTTTCAGGACAGAACTTCTGCCGATAACACATGATTGATCTGCGTGTCTAGTTCATCTCTCAGACAAGCTCAGAAAGTTTGCACCTGTCTTTAGTGTTTTAACAGTTCCCAGAAATCTGGTCCTCTAGCAGTAGCACTTGTATACTTGTGAAGAGCCTTCCTCCCAGTGCAGGAGGATGTCACACTTTGGGGAAAGCTCCTTGCACGGACGGAAGGTGTCAGCGCTAGCAGAATGGGTCTGTAGGATCCAACCCTCTGTCTCTTTTAAAAACTCCTCTGAGAACCTTGAAGCATATCAGGATCTTTACACCCTATTTCTAACAGCAAAAGGAAATGTATCAGACTCCTCAGCGGCACCTATGGGCTTTGGCTTTTCCTGCAGTATTCGGAACCAAAAGGGATGAAGCTTTTTCCCTCTTCTGACACCCCATTTTCTCGTGTGTCAGGAAGAACACCCAAAAGATATTTGTTGAACCAAGAGCTGCATGAAACATCCTGTTTGTTTACTGCTTATCAAGCGCTATTGAAGCAACTACTCATTAAGGACCTGCCTTCGTTTTTGTGTCTCAGGAAACTGCACACATCTTCCAGTCCTCCAATAAATCAATTCCAGAGCCTTTCCTCCTTCTAGCTCTATTTATATAACATTAACATCTTATATTTTTATGTGTTAGCATTTTTAATGCCCCAAATCCCCACATGCTCCATAAAAGTCAGTCAACTGTTACTAAAAATGCAATGCTGCCATCGCGGAGTCTATCAGCAGTATAAGAGTCTTTTCGGCAACCTTATGCATTGAATTGTGAAACAGGATATGGCGTCCCCTTGGAAATGCTGAGAGAGATCACCAGCTGATGCTGCCCGGCTAAGACTACTCTTCGGAGGGGCGCACTGTGCTCCTGAGGTTGATAATGGGCAACACAGCAGTCCATGCCTTAATTTCCAAGGGAGAGGCTGCAGGATGTTAGAACTAGGTTTGCTAGGTTTTCAAGGTTGACGTGAAAATTTAACCTTTTAGTCTTCCTTTCCTCCGGGGCACAGGCATCAGAGGAAGGTGCCTTCTGCCAGATGAAAGCAGCTCTGCTAGCAGACAGGTCTGCAGAATGTAACCTGATGTTTTCAGATGGTTCATTTGTTAGTCTGTATTTTTCTTCTTGTTCTTCTTAGTGGACATTTTGCATGCTCGTTCATCCTCTGTAGAGGTTTTTCCTCTTGAGACATTATCCCAAGGCTTCTTAAGGTCAAGAAAAACCTTATTTTTAGTATATATCCCTATAGGCACTCCCTGGTTCGTTCACCTGGTTCTAATCTGCACAGATTTTTCTTCAAGATTTTACTTGCTCACACTTCAGGAGATGAATTAATAATTAGATTTATTTTTTAAAAAATCAGACTCTAGATCCATTTATCTAAGGTGCCTATGGTTTATCTAAGGTTCAGTATCTCTCCAGCACTTCTGTGGGATGGCTGTGAGTCTTTCACAAAATAAACTGTGAAAAGTTGCTTGGCCTTATATGGACTTAGTGTGCATATCCAGTTCCCAGGCTGAGATTCCATTTCATTTGAACAACATATTTTATTTATAGCAGGCCTTGCATAGCACATGGGCAAAATATTTGCAGGGCTATGGGGTATGTTGAGGAAATCAACTCAATGAGCTCTAATATGTGGTGGTTGAGGGCCCATTCACACATTTATGGCTGAGGCCGCACACACTAAATAATCCACTTTCAATCCATTTGCAACTGGATTTTGCCAGTACACACACTGAAAGTGGACTGAGTGGATTATTTAGCATGTGTGACCGCAGCCTATGTTTTATAGCATCAAGTGGTGAATTGCATGCAGAAATGATCCATCACAGTTTAATCACTGCTTAACTGCAACTCAAAAATTACAGATTATGATGTGGATCCTACCACCCTACTGAGTACAGTTAGTTTTATTTACTTATCAAACTATTTATAGAAGAAGAAGAAGAAATTGGATTTAAACCCCGCCCTTCACTACCCAAAGGAGTCTCAGAGAGGCTTGCAAACTCCTTTCCCTTCCCTCACAGTCACCCTGTAAGGTAGGTGGGGTTGAGAGGGCTCTGACAGAAACTGCTCTTTCAAGGACAGCTCTGACAGAACTATGGCTTGCCCAAGGTCATCCAGCAGCTGCAAGTGGAGTAGTGGGGAATCAAACCCGGTTCTCCCAGATTAGAGTCCACGCACTTATACCCCACCTTTCTCTTTGTCACAAGTGGGGATCCTTCATCCAATCTAAGGAGATTTCTTCCAATTTAAGTGGCCTTTCTGTCGGAGGAAGGACCCTTTACTTTGGAGGAAGGCTCCTTAACTGGTCTAGAGTGTTTAAGATAACACTTTAAGATAACCGATGCCTATTACCCATGCATAAGGGAAAAGTTTGAACATAGTTTATCCTGGAACTGCACAATAAGCTTAGGTGGAATGATACTGGTTTAGAGTTGTGGTAGTAGAAAACAAAGTAGTGGTGGATGATAGGGTGAGGTGAAACAGACAGTAGCTCAGTGAGGTGTAACAGGCCCATTGCACCACAGTTTGTGGTGGGTGAGGTGGGATTACATACATTTCACCGCAATCACCATCATTATTGGTATTCCCCATAGTGAGTCATAACTAGCATGGAGCTAAATATTCTTCAGCTAGAATTTTCACTTTGAAAATAGTGATTTTCCTGGAGGACAGGCACACCCTGCCCTTAATCCTACTTTTCTCATGACTGTTTGCAACTGTTATAACTACTGTTCCTTCTGCTACTACTACTTCAGCAGCCATTTTCCCATGTCTCATTGTTCCTTGAGTGATCCTAGCCAATCAGGGATCACTAACTGGACATCATGATATTGCAATATATAACCAGCCAAGCTTAGCAAACGTTGCTAAGAGCAAACAATGCCCATTGAAGACAGGGCAATGTTTCCTGTTCTAGTAATGTGGATAATATAGCCAGTCAGGGATCACGCTTAAGAACTGAACAACTTCTAAGCCGTTTCTCAACAATCCGTGAAACAGTGTGGGAGGGGGCAGCTTTTGTTTTCTGGCAAAGCCTTTTGCAAAAGTCCCCGCAACCTTGTCGTGATCTTGCCTAAAGAGAATCACAGCAGTGGCACCTCAACAATCTCTTGAAGAGAGAAAAGGGAATAAATTAAAAAAGAGAGAGAGAGAGAAAAGGGAAAAGAAATAGCGAGAGAATGTGAGAGGGGACAATAGGTATGATAAAGGTAAAAATAGTCTGTCAAATAAAAAGTTAAAGGTGACTTCCATGCTGCAAGGTGGGGTTCAGTCTGGGTCTTGGTTCTTAAGCTGAAGGCCATCAGTTGAGATCATTTACCATACTTTGTTTGAGATCAGTCTGACTGGCCTTGAACACAGCCAGCGGTTCAGATCTGTCCACAGAAACAGAGCTTGGAGAGACTGAAAAGCTATGATGTCCAGCCTCATACCGGGATGAAGAATCATCCATCACCCCTCACGGATCATTCTGCACTGTCCTAATGGCATACCAGTTCAAAACAAGCATTTCAAATGCAAATTTCTCATTCAATGATTAGATATGCCCATCACCGCTTCAGTATCTCTGTGGTAGTGAGCGGCATGAGAGTTTCTAGAGAACCAAGTCTCTTGCTGTGGACTATAATAACACATTAGGATGATAATAGTACTTTGTGCTGATGGAGAGGTTTCCTACGGTGGAGTTCTGCCTGTATCCCCCTCCCCCACATGCCCCAAGCCCCATGGTACTCTATTGAAAAGTGATGCATTAAGCCTGACAATGAAAATAGAATTCCATAGGCCAGGAACTAACTGCAGAAGTTGAGTTAATGCTTTGTGTGGTCACTAATAGTGCAGTCCTAAAGAAAGTTACAACCTTCTAAGGCCATTGACGTCAAAGACATAACTCTGCTTAGAATAACACTGTAGACCATCTGCCTTTTATCAACCTCCAACCCCTTTTGTACTCAGCTAGCCAACCTAGCCATGCTGGTACATTCTATTGTAACCTTGAGGTTGGGTTATTGCAATGTGCTCTACATAGGGCTGCCTTTGATGACAACTCTGGAACTTCAGCTCGTACAAAATGCTGTGGCCAGGTTACTGTTGGGTGGAAACACCTTTGCTCACCTGTTCTGAAAGAGTTACAGTGGCTTCTGAGTGCTTCCAGGCTCAACATATGGTTTTGGTTTTGATCTAGGAAGCCCTTCATAGCATAGGACATACATAGCTGAAAACGTACCTTTCCCAATATCTACCTGTGTACAACCTCATCCCAAGAACATGGTTTCATGGTTCCATCAGTTAGGGATGTGTGGCATCACATCATGCTAGTGCATTTTCTGTTACTGCTTTACCTCTTAGGAATAGGCTCTTGCTAAGGTTCAAGCTACTTCCTCGTTGTTTGTCTTTAAGAGGCTTGCAAAACTGTTCTGTTTAGAGTTGCCAAACTCTCGCCAAGGCAGGGGAACCCCCGCTTTTGTGGGGTGCTTCCCCGCCACCAGCCAGCTGGCCAGCAGGGAGAAATCCTGCCCCCAACCAACACAAAAGGCAACATGATGATGTAACCTGTAAGTGACATCGTCATGTCGCTGATGTTGGGGGTAATGTTCTAGTTTTGGGTAGAACTCTATGGTAAAATCAGCTACAAACCACAGAGTTTTGCCCAAAAACTAGAGCCTCCCCCCGACATCAGCAATGTGATGGCATCACTTCCAGGTGACATCATCACACCAGGAGAAGATCCTGGGAAGGACACAGGTTCCCTCCAGCAGCTGCCGGGTAGGACCTGGCAATCCTAAGTAGTGGACATAAGCAGATAAGAAGAGCCCTGTTGGATCAAACCAGTGGTCCATCTAGTCCAGCATCCTGTCTCACACAGTGGCCAACCAGTTCCTCTGGAGGGCCAACAGCTGGGCTTATAGACCAAGGCCTTCGCCAGATATTGCCTCCTGCCACTGGGATTCAAATGTTCACTGCCTCTAAATGTGGAGGTTCTTTTTAGTCACTACGACTAGTAGCCACTGATAGAACTATCCTCCATGAACCTGTCTAATTCCTCTTTAAAGCCATCTATGCCTGTGGCCATCATTATGTCTTCTGGCAGCGAATTCCACATTTTAAGCCTGCCTGGTATTATGAAATGTGATTGCTTAACTGGTCCTAGTCTTTCCATGTGTATAACTCCTTGAGACTTCAGAGAATAGGTCATTTTAAGAAACAAATTCATAAATAAATGATCAGACAAAATGCACCTTAGCCTACAAAAGTTGGTGCCGAAATAAACTTGTTGGTATTTAAGGTGTTGCTAGAACATTGTTTTCTACAGCAGATTTATATGTCTCCTCCTCTGGATGTGGCTTTTCTGCATCCCAAATGTCCTGTCTTCAGTGGAGCATAGTAAGCATTTTGCGGATAATGGAAATTATCTACAATTGCTTTACATTAAGTAAACATTTACATACTTATGTCATTTGGCCGCTGCATCTGAGATTTGCTTTAATGTACTAGGACGAATAGATACTTTAGAGAAGTTATTCTCAAGCTTCTCTCAGGGAATCCTTTCTGGACCGAATTGCCTTGTGCATCTGCCAAGACCCCTGGTGTAATGTAGAGGATTCGGAGACACATCGTAGGAGCGTTCCAGATTTAACCTGGGCCTTGGTTGCACTTGTTGAGAGTACACCTAGAATACACCTAGAATATGAGCCCTGTTCATGAGTTTATAGTAGATACACATACAATCCATGTATAGTGTATACTTCATTTTTCTCGATAAGTGTGTTGCATAAGTCTGCTGTCACGTTCAACACATGTATAGCTGATTGTGTCATTTAAACTCCACGTTTATCCAGGCACTGGTCCCCAGTTTCATTTTCACATTGGCTCTTCCATACAAATTGGATGTATGCATACCCACATGCAAGATGTATGTGCATTCACTGTGACATGAGGAGGGCTACAGTGGTGGTCAAACCCACTTCAGCCTGCTTTGGTTGGCAGGAGGCTTTTGCCGTCTTTCCTTAAAGATACTCAAAAAAATATTAGTTGTTGTAGATTTTCCGGTTGTGTGGCCGTGGTCTTGGCCAAGACCACGGCCACACAACCCGGAAAATCTACAGCAGCTAATGAACTCCGGCTGTGAAAGCCTTCAACAACATACCCAAAAGAATACTTTGAGGAGTTTTTTAATGCCTGCAAAGAAAGATTGAAAGAAAGTATGAATTGCGTATCTTCCCAATTCCCCCTGTAATCCCACCATGGACCGCCCCTCCATGCATACACCTGCCTCCAAGTTTTGTGTAGTTTCGGGGGAAGGGAAGCAATAGACCGTCGATCTGTTTTTCAGAGTTTATTTCTTCTCATCAGCAGATAAGTAAAACAATTACCTAATAATATAACAAGTGTTATGTTTTCGTGCAATTAGATATAATTGTATTCATTATGTAAAGAATAATTGTGTGTTATAGAAAGTTTTATCATCTCCTGTAATAGCAGACTCCTTGGCTGCACATCTCTTACAAAGGCTCACCCACAGACAAGATCTGTTTGTTGGCATACTCAGATGGGAAGGATCTGTTAGGTAGCCTAGCCCAGTCTTGTCTTGGAATCTTGGAAGCTATGCAGGGCTGGCCTCAGTCAGTATTTGGATGGGAGACCAGCGAGGAAGTCCAGAGTTGCAACGCAAAGGCAGGCAATGGCCAGCCACCTCTGGACATGTCTTGCCTTGCAAACCCCACCAGGGGGTCACTGAAGTCAGCTGTGACTTGATGGCAAAAAAAAATTGTTTATAAAGACAAAACACAAGAGTGTCCCATCCCCCCCCAGCCCGGTGGCCTGATGAGCACTGAGCATGCTCCTTGCCCTAAGAACTGTGAGAGTAGTGGAGAATCAAATAAAGGCTGCGATCAGACAAGCATTTTGATTTGTTGTCATTGCCTCTTCCCAGTGGATGTTCAGACAGCAACGTCTGTATCCTGTCCTGCAGTTATCAGTGCCCCGTGCCCACCCCCGACTTTCCTGACACTGCAGAAAGTCCAGTATTTATGGATCCTATCAGTTTCACAGCGCTTCTGCGGATGTCTGATTGCTCTCTTGCAGGGTGACTTTTGGGAAGTCAGATCATTCACTTCCTGTTTCGCTGCCATTTGTTTTTTGAGTTACCAATGTGTGCCTAAGCGGATATGCACCACAAGCTTCTTAGGCACCCCTTGTGCATTTTGTCACACACACCCCTTCCTCCATCCACTCCATTCACCCCTCTCAGCACACGTCTGTCCCCAGCCGAACCAGAGAGAGACCCCCCCTCCCTCCAGAGCTACCACCTCACCCATCCCTTCCCTGAACTAAAGTGGCTGTTCACCATATAAAGTGGCAGTGAAGGGAGGTGGCGGCAGCAGCAACGCCAGTGTCACCAACACCTCAGCCCCTTTCCCACTGCAGCTGCTGCTCTGAAGAGCTGCCACTGACTTTCCCCAGGCATGTGTGAGGCCTAGGGAATGGGAGTGCACCACCACTGCAGTGGACTGCAATGTGCCCCCTCACTGCTGGTCGTCCTGCCACAGCAGCTGCAGCCCGGAAGGAGCCATGCTGGGATGGAAGAAGAATGCCCCCAACTGCCTGCAAGGAAAGCAGGAGCGAGGTGAGAGAGCCACTCCAGGGTGTCTGATCAAACCACCCTGGAACAAAAAAAAATCCAGATTAAATTAGAAATGCAGCCACAGCGTGATAAGCAGGCCATCTGACTGCACCCCAAAAGGAGGGGAAATGACAGAAAGAGGTGGAACATCAAGTCCATAAGAGCTTGATACTTCATGGATGACATTTCCCATCGTTTATCTCCAGACCAGTGTTCCCTCTAAGCTGAGTTAGTGTGAGCTAGTTCACAGGTTTTTGGCCCCCGGCTCACATATTTTTATCATAGCTCAGGAAGGATGGCTCCAGAGCAAACTAATTGATGCAGTAGACTAGTTGATGCAGTAGACAAATCGCTCACTCACAACTTTAATGTCAGTAGCTCACAAAGCAGAATTTTTGCTCACAAGACTCCAGAGCTTAGAGGGAGCTCCAGACACATGCAAGCATTCCTCGTGGGTCCCTTGATGCTTCTATTTACTTGCAGACTTGATGGTTGGGTCTATCATTAGTGAAATGGGGCCACCCACAGACTAAGCAGGGGTTTCTCCATTTGTGCTTGAATGCAGGAATATAATACTTTGCTAAATTCCACTCCACAGCTTTGATGAGGACTGACTGTGCTATAGAGGCTTATTGAGGGAAGTGGAGTATCAGAGAGGAAAAAAGAGGGAGAAACGACGTGGGGCATTAAAACCCTGATAATATGCTAGATGAAGAAATTTCAAAATCATTTAATCCACCTGCAGTTTCTCACAGGCCTCCTGGCCTATCGTGAAGGCAACAGCAAAACTGACCCTCCTACAAATAAGGCAGGGGGTTGTGCATACTTGGGGAACTCCCTAGATATGCAAAAAATACAGAATTTTGAGTGAAAAAGAACACTCCTGCACCCCAAAATATCTTGATACTTTCAGCATGTTGAAAGCAGTTGAAAGTCATTGAAAGAAGGGGCAATTCAACATGTCAAAAGCTACTAGAGGCATGATCAGGTGTTGAATCTTCTCTTACTCCACCTTTCAGGGTATAGCCTGTCATCCAAATGCTGGTCTGGAGAGTTCCCTGACTTATAGGAGTGGTGTTTGGTAGGACACAAGTCATTACGAGGTGTGATGCCCCTTATCCACTCACACAGAGTACCTGCTACCTTCTATAACCTCTCTTCTTCAGGTTATGGATTATGTGTCAGTCAGGAGGTCACACTCACCACCAGTCTTGTCTCTTCCAAATTCTGCAGACAGTCATGACCATCTCACACCTCAGGTCCTCTCTCTCACTCCCAGAGACATCCACAGACTGGGTAGCCCCAGTCCCCTTAATAATCAGCCTTCACAAACACAGCGCTATTGGAGCTGGGGCTCAAACACTGTTCTAGTCATTCGCTGCCACCATTAATTCCTATCCCATAATATACATGTGCATGTTAGCCAAATTGCCTTATTTCTTAATAAAGAGGGGGGAATTAAAATATTAAATGGCAATAGGCTTAATTAAGGGAGCGATAACACATGTATACCACAGTCCAATTTATCCAGGTCCCCAGAAATAGACAGGGAGACTAGGTCTTAAATAAAATGAATACTGAATAATTACACACACCTACAATAAAACAATCATACACTCAAATGATACAAAGCTAGAAATTTAGATAGAAAGGTACAGAGACTGTCTTATTACCAGGAAAATACTGATAAGAGGTGATACTTTACCTGTCTGATGCAACAAGTTGATTCTGCAGCGGAAAATGGGGAAAATACTAGGGAAGGGGTCATGTGTTGGCCAGCAGCACACATGGTAGACTCTAGACAGAGCTAGGACTAGAGTCAGCAAGGTAGGGTGGGGTCAGGTAAGTAGAAGGCAAGAGAGAGAGCAGTGGGCAGATGCTCTTCATATAGACCCTAGTAGTGGCTTGGGGCATATGCCACCAAGTCACATGATCCCCAGGAAGGTGCTAGAAACTGCCAGTTGCTTAATGGGTCAAAAGAATGGGATTAAGTGTTTGGCAATTGATATAACATTTCCTAGGAGTGACACCTTTTAGAGTAAAGGGCGGAAGATGAAGGAGAAGAAAAGACAGTCATTCAAGGTGCTTGGCCAGTAGTTAAGAGTCAACAACCCGACAATCTGCAGCTGTGTTATCTTGATGGGCAGTGGGTGTTCTTGGCAGCTCAGTTAATCTCGTCATGGTCAAGTTCTATTGTTTTACTTGAGGATGAGTAGTGCCGTTTCAGGTGATGCTGCTAGGAGAAGGGGGGGGGATACCTGTGTGATGGAAAAGAGGCTTGTCCATGGCATTTGTGCAGAAATGTCCAGGCTGCCTCTGCAAAGCATGGCTTCTCTGAAAGTCTGGCTGCTGGCTCCATGTGGCTGCAATGTCAGGGAGGCTGGCATGCCATCTACCTGGGTCTGCAGTATCTTTGGAGATGCGGGGATGGATGGCATCGGGT
Organism: Gekko gecko; assembly: GCA_029375565.1. Taxonomy (NCBI): domain Eukaryota; kingdom Metazoa; phylum Chordata; class Lepidosauria; order Squamata; family Gekkonidae; genus Gekko; species Gekko gecko. The sequence goes on along the minus strand of JAPDNY010000001.1, from coordinate 330,538,683 downwards.
GTTCCATGGGTCCACATTTGGTTTAACATGCTGCTTCAGTGCAAGGCTTCCCTTGGCTGGACGCATGTCCTCTGTCCAGTAAGTTGGCTCCATCTCCTGGTCACCATTGAGTCCATTTTCCCTGACACGTTCATTGTACAATCTAGTTTAGAGTCACATAGACCAAGATATTAAATTGTGTGTGTTTGTGTGTGTTTCTTTCCTGAGACATGCAGCCCACAAAGTTAATAAAAACAAGAAAACTTTATTCATAAGAACAAAATGCTGAAGAAAGTAAAGTTTACGAAACAATGTTTCACCTCCATTGAACTTTTGAACTAAGATCCTATGCCTACAACTGGGATTCTTTAGATACAAATTTACTATTGTCAGCCTGTTCCAAGCAGTTCTTCTGTACAATTCCCCTCAGCTAGAAAACCCTCTTTTCACCTCAGCACTTAAGCTGTCTACTTCTGTGCTGCTAACCCCCCTAACTATCATTTCTCAACTGCTCTTTTTCCAAGTCTCCTTCTCTCAACATTTCCATCAGCTTTCACTGGCTGCTCTTTGGGAGAAATGGAACCCAGCCTGCCCATCACACTAGGGTTGCCAATCTCTAGATCTCCTGCTATTACAATTGATCTCCAGGTGACAGAAATCAGTTCACCTGGGGGAAATGGCCACTTTGGACGGTGGGCTCTATAGCATTATATCCCACTGAAGTCCGTCCATCCTGTTCTCAAACCCTGCCCTCCTCAGGCTCCATCCCCAAAACCTCCAGTTATTTCCCAACCTGGAGCTGGCAGCACTAGTCATTGCAGTGAGAATGGAGGTTCTCCCCCCAAAAAAACCTCCAACAGCATGTGCTAGATACCATGTGCAGCTACTATAATCCTTTTATCAGCATTCTACTATCTTGAGTTCTGCTCAAGGTGTTAATTACTGAGGTTTCTCTGTACTTCATCTAGAATTTCACATCTCCCCAGAGACAGTTTTGCAGACAATAGAATTCTCCCATTACTACATAAGTATAATGATTATATATTGTGGTGCATAAGCTTCTCTATAACAGACAGTACCGATAAGCCATTTAAGTTGCTCTCCATGGTGCTCCAAAACATCTGTCCACCAGCTCTTGGTATACGTTTTATTAATTTGTTGTACTTCTGATGGATTTTTAAGCGGCCTTGCTGGAGAGGTGGAATGGAAAGCTTTTCAATAAAGAAATTGCTCACTCTCTCCCTCGGGAAGGCGGTGGTAATTGGGCCCCAGCAGGTGCTGGCTGTTGACTCTAGCCCCATGAGTCAGGTCCCAAAGTGGCAGTGGAAGACAGCAGGCATTTTCTAGATAAAATTAATTAGATCAGGTATTTTATCTGGGCGCTGACCATGTGGGGTGTTGACCCCCGCATGTCACCTTTGCTTGCTTTGTTTATTACGTTCATTGATAAAAGACATAGAATTGTGCACAGCCTGGTACCAAAACCTGCCATCAGAATGTATGACAGCAGTTACAGAGTAAAGCGCTCCCAAACTGTATATTAGGTACAAAAAGAAAAGAAAATAAAGCCATATGTTAAATTCCTGTTGATCCTCCTGAACACACTGGGTATGGAAAATGAATCCTGTCCATTCAATTCTACACGAAAAAGGAGGAAAAGTCAAAAGCAACCTATGTATGTATGCATGCATGTATGTGTCATCAAGTTGCAACTGACATGGTAACCCCAGCAAAGGGCTTCCTAGGCAAATGAGAAGCACAGGAGGTTTGCCATTGCCTTCCTCTGCAGAGTCTTCTTTGGAGGTCCCCCATTCAAGTATTGACCCTGCTTAGCTTCTGAGATCTGCCAAGGTTAGGCTACACCATACAATTCCCACATCCCTAAAAGCAACATAGTTCGGTCTCCTCTTTCAGGAACCAATTGACAGCCCTGTATGGGATTGGCCAGCCAACAGGGAGCAGGGGGAACCAAACCGCATTGCTTCCCAGATCGCCAAACAAACCACCTGATTAGCTCAAATATGGGAAATCACACATACTCCTTTTTTTGAAGCTGATGAACAAACTGCCCACAGATGCTATAAAAGAGCTCTGAGGTTTTGCTACAAAACCTTTTTACGTGATACTACAGCTCACTGGAATGGAAAACCTACTCCAGTTTTTTGACATTAGATGTAGGAGATGCAAATCGTGCAAGTCAGGAGTTGCTTGAGAGCACAGCTCCTCCTCCCTGGTGGAAAGATAACAAGAGGCGAATTCTCTAATTAGTGGTGTTCCAGTTCTACCAAAATGGCCTCCTTCAAGATTAGATTGTTCATTCAAGGAAGCAGCTCGGGTGATGAGTTGTTTGCAACTGATTTGCTCTCTTGGCATCATGGGCATCCCTTCTAGTTTTAGAAGAATCTTAATTTGCTTATCTTGCCTTCTTACCTCATGTCGGCAAGAGCAAATGTGGTGATGCTCACGGTTTTCAGAATACATTCCCCACACAGATGAGAAAACTGCAGGTTAAAATCTTGCTTTTGCTAGGAACTCAGAAGGTAGCCTTAAGATTAGAGCAGCATTCTCTCTCTCTCTCTCTCTCTCTCTCTCTCTCTCTCTCTCTCTCTCTCTCTCTCTCCCTCTCCCTCTCCTCTCCCTCTCCCTCTCCCTCTCCCTCTCCCTCTCCCTCTCCCTCTCCCTCTCCCTCTCCCTCTCCCTCTCCCTCTCCCTCTCCCTCTCTCTCTCACACACACACAAGCTTAAAAGAAAATATGGGGTGTTTGGGACTGATCTGCAGGAAGGGAGTTAATGTTTTTCCTCACATCATTTTCCCAGATTGTATTCTCCCAGATTAGAGTCTGTGCTCCTAACCACTACACCAAACTGGGCCCTGCTGAGCTCCCTCACCAAACACCACCACCCCATCTTCTGCCTCCAAATCTCCTGGACTTTCCCAAACTGCAGTTTTAGAAACCGGTGGAGAGGAGCTATGGCTCAGTGGTAGAGCCTCTGCTACGCATGCAGAACGTAACAGGTTCAATCCCCAGCATCTCCAGTTAAAGGATCTGGTAGCAGATGCTACGGAATACCTCTGCCTGAAACTCTGGAGAGCTGCTGCCAGCCTGAGTAGGCAATACTGACATTGATGGACCCAAGAGTCTGATTCCGTATAAGGCAGCTTCATGTGTTCACTTTCATATATTTTTTTGCCAACAGTGATGTTGTGCATTGGAGCGGTTTCGAGACATTCCCTTCATTTCTCCCCTACTGGCATGTTAAGTGGCAGCGGGGAATGGCAGGCCTGGCCAGGAGACCTGTTGGGCGAAATGCTCTCTAGGGGTAGAGCACTTCGCAACAGGTATAATTAATTTCGGGATCTTTTGGTCTATGTCTACGAGGAATGGGCTGCCGCGGGACCTTCCCAGTGAAGAGGCGAGAGACAGGACTCAGAATAATGTTTTAGTTTACTTAAATGCACAATTCCAATCAACAATATCAAATCACACACACATACATTCAAGGGCTAGGAAATATAGATAGATATAGCACAGTTGCATGAGCAGGTAAACGTTGGTTCGTTGAGGGCGATATTTACCTCCAAGGCGCGGCTCCTAAATCTTCCAGCAAGTGGGGTTAGGTAGGGTAGGAAGGATGGAAGAAGGGACACGTGGGCTAGACCAGCTAACTACACACGTGTATAATTCCAGCTGCAGACTGGAACGAAGCGAGGCAAGGGTTTGGGTACAGGATGGGGGCTTAAGAGGATAAAAGCAGACAGACAGAGGTCGTGGTTTCAGCAGCAGGGGGTCAGAGCGTCAGAGAGAGCGCAGGGAGGGGAGGGGCAAGAGACGACCTGAGCCAACCCAGAGATCGCGTTATTATAGCGTCTTGGGTGCGGGGCGTGGAAGGCCAGGCGGTGTACACCTACTGACCCTCCCAGCCGGTTGTGTCAATGACAATTTCAAATCTTATTGGCTACACTGTCTGTTGGATACCTGGGGGCTGGACAGAGGAAGCTGGCTGGCAGGCAGATTGTTTCTCCAGGTAGCTGATGGCTCTTCTATTGTTCATGTGTATGGCTCGGGTGGGGAAGGCACTTAATCCCTTCATGCAAACGACTGGCAGAGGAAAAGTCCTTTGTCTGCTGTATAGCCCTTAATCTATGTATGTGACATGCGGCAGGTATGCAATGGAGTCCCTCAGAGTAAAAAGACAACTTTTTCCTTTCTCTATGAGCTTCTCCCTTGGCATCCATTTTACAGTCTAGCAAGTACACAGACCATGTGGCAACAGCAAACAGTCCATAGCAAAGCCCCATAATGGCGTCGGGGCTAACAGACCTCCTGCTATAGCAGGAACCAGGGCTCTTTTTGTAGCCGGAACTCCTTTGCATATTAGGCCACACACACCCCGATGTAGCCAATCCTCCAAGAGCTTACAGTAGCCCCCTGTAAGAGCTCTGTAAACTCTTGGAGGATTAGCTACATTAGGGGTGTGTCACCTAATATGCAAACGAGTTCCTGCTACAAAAAGAGCCCTGTCAGGAACTATGCTTTATGAGCCCCACTATCCTGGCAAGAGACCTAGCTCCCATATTCCGGTGTGTTTCCCCTGTGGGACCAGCAGGAGCTCCAGAGGGCTGGCAGTTTACCTAGGGAGACCGATACAAGGGCGGATTTAAAAGAACAATCCACCCATGACTGCATTCAAGCATAATAACCTGGAGGAATGTTAATCACTGATTTGCTAATGAATTCTCTATGGCATTTGCATCCCTTGTTTTTGTGCCAAGTGCCCGGGCATGCTCAGATTTTGCATAGCTCTGGCAGTGACCAGTGCCCGGCCATCAGATTCCTGGAAGCTATCTCAGGTCACATAGATGGTGGAGCTGCTTTTGGCTCCTTCAGCTAGTGACTCAGTTCAGACGTGGTGCAAAAACATGGTTGGTTGAATGAAATTGTGATCAGTGTCCTTGTCTGAATGCAGGCCATCCCATTCCCTATGGTTGGGTGAGGTTTGTCAAGCCAGGATCTGAAGTTGGGTTTAATTAGTTTTATGGTTAAAAACTACTGTGGGGAGAAGAAAATGACCCAATATGCCAAATTGCAGTACAGCATGGTTGCATGTGTGGTCTTGGTCAGGACCTTTACTCTTCTCATAAACTTTTTATAATGTTATAATTCATCAACACCACCAATATCATTAATTTTATGAAAAACAAAACTTCACTTGCCAGCTTTTCAGCTTCTTTCTCCCCCCAAAATTATTACATTAGAATGTTTATAAGATTCTCAAACTATCTTCGCTCATTATAATAAATTTACAATATATTATCAAATGAATCTTTGAACTAAATTATTCCGCAAATAATTAAGCTCAGTCCTTGGAGGCCTCAAGGGTCAGGAGGGGGGGGGGGAACCCTCCTTCCAAGGACCAATTAAACCTTGGGGGAACATACCCAGACGCTTGCTGCTTCTCGTGAACTTGATGGAATTTGAAAACATAATAATGAATAAAAAGGAACGTATTTTAGGTCACATTTATAAGCTGTATGATAACAGAAACGGAACAGGTTAAGACATGCATGGTGAAATGGATGCAGAATTTTGATGAAGAAATTTCACTACAGCAGTGGGAAGGTTTGTGGATGGAAGACATAAAAGTTTACAGCGAGTCAAGCACTTAGAGAAAATTGGTACAAGGTGTTCTACCGTTGGTGTATTGCTCCAAGAGATATCGAGAAGGTGGATAAAAATTATAAAGGAAAGTGCTGGAAATGTAAAGAGATGGAGGGTACCTTTTACCTTTTACCATATGTAGTGGTCCTGCGAAAAGACCAACAAATTTTGGATAGAAGCGCATACCGAAATGCAGAAAACCTTGAACTTAAAATTTTCCATGAAACCTCAGACTATGCTATTAGGAATCTTACCATCTAATATAAATAGATTAGCGGATGAGCTATTTAGACATATGTTAACCATGGGATGACTAGAATTTGCAACCAAGTGGAAGTCTGGAATCTGCCCAAATCTTGAGAGCTGGAGAGACAAAACGGAAGAATATGTTGTTATGGCAAAAATGATGAACTGTATAAATAAAAAGCTGATCATCGAATCTGAGGATAAGTAGAAAGGCTTTTCTAATTACTACAGACAAACTACATAGATCAGACAAAGTTGTTAGAGGAGTTACAATTGTTCAGTTCTCAAAATCGTATAATTGTATTCTCGTAGTTATATTCAGTAATCTTTTATAGTTACATATTTACTAGTTATTATATGATAGTATAAACCTTGTATAACGATAAGAAAAATGTTTTTTTTATTCTTTTCTTCTCTTAGGTTCCTTGCCTATATGCTTTTTTACCAAGCCCTATAGATAGGAAATATATTGTGTTGAAGTATTGATTATCTCACCATATTTTGACTTGTCATGTTATTTTTTCATGTTTTACTTTGTTATATTAGGCAGTGTCCTTAAAATGTGTTTGACAAATGATGTTTTGTGCTTCTCACTTTCCCTTTTGTCCCTTTTTTATTCTGTACCCCTTTAAATGGTAAAATATATATTTTTTTAAAAAAAAAAGAGAGAGAGTGAAGGTCTTAAGGCCGCAAAAACAACCATGGTGCATTGGAATTTGGCATACTGCATCTTTGGAAGTTGGTGCATACTGTTATTACTATTGGAGTTCTTGTATAACACACTCAATGCCTAACAGACGAACTAAGCAAAAGACAAATTTCTGCCCTAAGGGCCTTTCCACCCAAAATGTTTGTGAGTTATCTGATTTCCACTTTCCTTCCACACCCTTTTAGAAGTGAAAGGATCTCAGAAACCAAGCTTATCATTGTACATCTATATTCATCAGTGGTCAAATCATATATGACTTCCTCCACGTTAGTATAATCCCAGGATCCTATTTCCTACTTTTTTAAATAAAGCAATTATTTTAGCTAGAAAGCACTCAGAAAAAGAGTTTTCTATTTCTAGTTCTACAGGTTTTTGCCTGGGCTGGATAGCCTTATCTTTCATCACATTTTCCCCCTTGTGGCAAAGAAAGGGGGTGGAAATAGAACCCAATTAGAGTATTTGAGATCAAGTCAGAGCCGAAATGTGTCTTGCTTTTATTAAATAATTCTTCACACCAACTCCTTCCATGCAGTGGCAAGAAAATATGGCAGTTGTCAAATGAACACGGGTCTTCCCTTTTTCAGCCCCCAGTTGCCTGGGTAGCACAGCTAAATGGCAGCTTAGTGACAGAGAGCAGGTGAGCATTTGCATAACTGAGGTGTGGCATTCAAGACCCAGGGCTGCTCCAGGGGAAAGGATTTCAGCACAGGGGTTGAGAGAGCTCTCTGGGTGCTGCTGAGAAAGATGGGTCCCTCAGGCGTAGCCAGCTTTTGTCCCCTAAAATAAACTTAACACTTTCAAAAACAAAAATGAAACTTTTATTTCAAAAGGCAATTGAAACCTTTTTTTTTAAAAAAAAGGAGCTTGTGCGAAAAGAGATGTAAAGTGAGCCTTGCAAACAAACCAGAATGTTAGAAGCGTTGAACGTTTTACACCGTCATGTGGTTGCTCTTCTAGCTGCTCTTATGTACCACAGAGAATGTGCTGAGTGTTATCTCCTCACTCTGTATATATTAAGAAATCATATTTGATTTAAAGTGTATGTAATCTCCAAATCCTACCTTCTATTGTAGTACTGAAAGTGGGAGACCAGGACTCTAATCCCCTCTCTGATGTGAAGTTGCCGACCTCCAGGAAGGCCTGCAGAGCCCTGGGAATTACAACACATCTCCAGACTACAGAAGTCAGCTCGCCTGGAGAAAATGGCTGCTTTGGAAGGGGGGCGGGGGTTGTTATTGTATTATACCCCACTGAGGTCTCTCCCCTCTCCAGACTCCACCCTTCCCAGGTTCCACTCCCAAACCTCCATGAATTTCCCAGCCTGGAGTAGGCAGCCCAGTGTAAAGCTCACTTGGTGACCATGTGCCCGCCTCTCTTTTCCAATATAATCTATGTCACAGGATTGTTCTGAGGGAGGAAATGGGCGAAGAGAGATCTACATACACTGCTTTGAGCTTCTTGGAGAAAGGGCGGAATAAAATGTGCTCCATCAATATTAATTGACTGAGGGCTAAACTAGACCCCACATCAGGAGACGGTTGAGCAGATCTCCCACAGGGTTTGTTTGCTTGTTTGTTTGTTTGTTTGTTTGTAGCTGGTTTGTGGATGTGAAATTACAATTGAGGCCAAATGCAGGGTAAGGGGATGGTATAGTGTCTAGGCTCGGTTCTAGGAGACCCAGGTTCAAACCCCACACAGCCATGGAAGTTCACTGGATGACCTTGGGCCACTCAATCACGACCTAAACTACCTTATAGGATTGTGTTGTAAGTATCAAGCTGAGGAGGGGAGAACTATGCGGTAAATCGATTTGGGTCTCCATTGGGGAGAAAAGTGGGGCATAAATACCTGAATAAATGAACTATACGGTCCCTTTGCACTGCTTTCCTGACCTTAGTCCCTTCTGATGAAATGAAACAGGTATTTTGAAGCACTGTAACACCTGGCTGGGCTGGGGGAAGGGGAACCAGTGTGGTGTGGCTGTAGGGCTGCCAGCTCCAGGTTGGGAAATTCCTGGAAATGTTGGAGGTGGAGTCTGAGGAGGGAGGCATTTGGGAAGGAGAGGGACTTCAGTGTGGCATAATGCCATAGAGTCGGCCTTCCAAAGTGGCCATTTTATCCAGGTGAACTGATCTCTGTTGCCTGGAGATCAGTTGTAATAGCGGGAGATCTCCAGCCACTACCTGGAGGTTGGCAACCCTATGTGACCAGTCAAGTCAGATGAGACATTGTCTCAAATCCCATGTCAGTATGTCACTGTTTAACCTCCTTCACAGACCAATTGTGAGGGTGGGGCATCTGGGCATCCTGCCCTGAGTTCCTCAGAGAAAAGATGGGAAGAAAATATAATCAAGGGACAGCCTCGGTGCAGCTGAGCACTTTCAAAGCCGATTGATATCAATGAGAAAGTCTTAAACGTATACTTTATTGTCCCATTGAAATCCATGAGACTTAAGTTGAAAATGCTGACTATTTAGCGCAATGGTAGTCTCAACAAATGAATATAGATAATGGAAACAAACGACCAAGGTAAAGAGTCCACTGCATCTTTATAAAGCAAAAAACGTTGCTTTCCCTTTCCCCACCACAAGCTCTAATCTAAACTCATTCTCCTTGATCAATGCCTTGTTTGAACTGATTGTTTAAAAGGATGCTTGCAGGAATATGTCACTCCTCCTCCCATCCTCTTCCCTCTTACCCCATCCCATTAAAGTGTCTTGGGAGATAGGCTTCCTCAATCCCGGGTTTAAAAGCCAGTACCCTTGTTTAAAAGAATTCTCTAAATGATGATGAGGGATATGCTCCATATTTTATGTTTTCTGAGAAAACCAATTACAAAGGGTCCCCATGGGGCAGTGGGCCAGCCCCTCTCCTGTTGCCTTTCTACAAAATCCTGAATCCTCATTTTTCAGTGAGACGGAATTACTGGGCACTATTGCAACTCTCTGACAGGAGAGATTTGCAGGCTCCATTGTGAAGATTTCCGTCCTTTTGCGAATGCTGCCAACTATCAGAAATTACAGCTTTTCAAATTTACCTCATTCTCCTTGGTGAAATGTTCCCACCGAAATCAGTAGGCGCTTCTCTGATCAATTTCTGAGAAGCAGGATTGAGTCATTAATCCTTAAAGCTTTCAAATTATCGAACGTCGAGACCGAAAATATTTTCCCCCATTTCCCAATGTGCTTTATATAATTTCTCAATTCAGCACACCACACATTTCAAAGCAAGTGTATATTATTTATCAATTTACTGGGTCATAAGAGACACACACGTTTACTTCATTTAGATAGATACCTTGCATAAAAGAAAATACTTGGTATGTTGGTAAAGTAATAGTTTGGCTGTGCATGTTATCGTGAGCTAAGAGATACTGTAGTGCTGGTGGTGAATCTTAACAGAGCCATCCTAATGTCACTCAGTTTGTTGATTCACCTGAGGTTCAGACCCTGAGAGTTGGGACTTGGGATGGAACAGAACCTCATGGTTGGATTACTGCACCATACTTGACGTGGGGCTGCCCTTGAAGACAACCCAGAAACTTCAACTTGTCCAGAATGTGGCAACCTTAATATTGTCAGGGGTAGCCACTGGGAACATGCTTCCCATTTTGAAACAGCTACATTGGATGCCAGTCTGTTTCTGAGTTCAAGGTGTTGGAGGAGAAGGAGAAAGAGAAGAAGAGGAGGAGGAGTTGGTTTAGTACTCTGCTCTTCACTACCCAAAGAAGTCTCAGATCAGCTTACCATCGCCTTCCCTTCCTCTCCCCACAACGGACACCTTGTGAAGGAGGTGGGGCTAAGAGAGTTCTGAGAGACCTGTGACTGGTCCAAGGTCCTCCAGCAGGCTTCATGTGGAGAAGGAATGGGGAATTAAACGCAGTTCTCCAGATAAGAGTCCACTGCTCTTAACCACTACACCACACTGGCTCATCCCTAGGCAGAACTAACAGCAAAAGCTCATAAACCAAGTGGAAAATATCCTGTGACCTTGGTTAGTCTTCCCCTGAAGACCCTGAGAAGGAGGCTAAGCCCTGCAACTTCAGGAGAACCCTCTTGATGTCATTCCCCCCCCCCAAAAAAAATTATTCTTTAACAAGAAGTTAACTTTTGTCATTACATCCCCATTTCATTGGGAAGGTTTCAACATAAAATGGGAACTGCGTTCAAACTTTGCTTAGACATTCTACAAATGCCTTTTTTTAAAGAATGGAATCATGTTGGGATCTGTTTACAAATAAGATGGCAAAGCTGACCCAAAAATTTTTGGTGCTCTGGGGAAATGATTTCCACTCTCTTTCCCCCACATGCTATGGGGAAGCTGCTACTACTCTCTCCCCTCTCCTGTTCCATAGGGAAGCAGCTGCCACTGCTCTCCTCCCCCCCATTCTGCATGGAAGGTGCCCCCCCTTCAGGGGGCATATGACCTTTTGCCAAGATGCTTGTAATCGGTGCAATCCAAAGCAGAATTCCACCATTCTAAATTCACTGGAGTCAAGGGCTTAGAAAGGCATAACTCTGGTTAGGATCACACTGTATGCTGTCCGTTCTCTGGATGTTTTAACACTTGAACTGCTGGTGATCCCAGCCATGGCACAAGATTTTGGATCGTGCAAGTCCCCTGTTCTATACCTTTTGCTCTTGTTGTGTTGCTAAAGTATTAAATGTAATATTGCTTAATCCCCACAATCATTTTCATAGAAGGGGTGGGTTCCATATCTGTCTGAGCTGTGGTACATATATCCTGTGCAGTTATAGTCACTGTCCCACTATCTATATTAAAGGTTGGCCATTGATGTTAATCTTGCTCACCCAGACTTCCACATCCTATGACAGTTCTGTGAGCTCTTATAGAAGTACAGTTTTGTTATTTGGTTGATGTTGATATGCAAGTCCACAGCTTCCTTCTTTATACATCTCTGGCATACTACTCCTCTGGAAGGACAGATGGCACAGACATGTGTTGGATTTCCCCACATCTCCTGCATTTACCTCTTATATCTATTTTGTTGCAATGAATGCTGGAGAGAACACTCAACTGTGCTCGCTATATGAGTGATATATATACCTCTTGATTTTGTTGCCTTCTGTCTGCAATATGCGGAGTATCTGTGTTATCTTCTTATTAGGCTTGAGAACAGTTTTAATTTATCTTTGCTCCTCAGATTGATGAGCTTGTGTAGTGGCTTTTTGAAGCATTTATCAGGATCCTGTTGTAATTGTGAAAACTTATTATCATAAAGCCGTACTGCAAGACAGTCCTTGATGAAATCTCCTTTGAGGATTCCAGAGTCACAAAACTCTGCTAGGATTTACAAAGACGTGATTTACTGTCTACAGGTTCCGAGGGGGCTCATGTTGTGGAGGTTAAATCTAACTAGGTTACTAGTTACATTTTTTTTCTTCCTCCTGAAATGGTGTGTGAAAGCTTGAACCAGTTTACTAGATTGAGCACTGTAGCCTTCAGTGAGTGGTACAAATACCAGGGATTTGACCACTTGATCCTCCGTGGGGCAGATCAATGTACTGACTTGGTAAACTTGAAAGTTTTATTTAGTTAATTGGTAAACCACTTGCCAGCCCCATCTCAGGGCCTCAAGGCAATTCACAAAAATGAAAACAATTTAAAATCTTTCAGACCGTGCAAAAAGACACAATAAAATCAGACTCAAAAGAAGCTAATTCAAAGGCCTTCCAGAGCAAAAAATGTTTTTACTTTTTTCCAGAAGGCTTGCCGAGATGGCCTTACATCCTGTCAGAAGAAGTTCCTGTGGGTAGCAACTTTAAATGTTTCTCCTTTGAATCACCATCTTCCCTCAAACAAAGCACACAGAACAAGCCCAGTCAGTGGTCTCAGTGGCTGAGGAGATTGATAATGGGAGGAGATAGTCCTTTAGGCATTGCGGATCTAAGCTGTTTAGGCCCAGATCTCTTTGCCTGCTCCACTGCACTCTCTCACCACTCCTTAGAGGCACCAAAATTTGAAGGAGAGGGGAGAGAGGATGAGCTTTCTCAGTCTCTCAGTTCTTCCTGGCTTCCTGTGCCCTGCTGCTGTTGTATGTAATCTAGAGATATTTCTGACTTGGTTGAAGCACCTGCTGCACTTAATGTACATTTCAGGGGTCTAGAAATGAAACTTCTCTGGACTCCATTTTGTCTAGGGCCAGAATGAGCTTTCTTTCAGGAGTCCAGCGCCACTGAAGCTTGTTCTGCCATTCTGGTAATCTTCTCCAAGGGGTTGCCAACTGCAGGTAAGTCCTGGAGATCTCCTGGAATACAGCTTGTCTCCAGGCAACAGATATCTGTTCCCCAGGAGAACATGGGTGGAATCTATGGCATTATATCCTGCTGAGGCCCCTCCCTGAACCCCACTCACCCCCATACTTCTAGGAATTTCCCAACCCAGAATTGACAATCCTTCAGTATCTCTATTTTTTCCCCTCCAGTCTGTACTCACTACTGCAGTGCCCTTCCTTGCACTTCCTGAGTTTCTGGGGGGTTTATAAATGTTAAAATGTGCCTTGCTTGGAAGTTTTGTCGTGTAGTTAGTGGCAAGGTTTGTCCGTGTTTGAGTCTATACAACAGTAACACAGATGAAATGTGTTTGGCGAGAGTTGTGAAAAAGTGACCTATCCATCCATCCATCCATCCACCCACCCGCCCATACATACATACATACATACACACATTGTTGCTGTTCAGTCGCACACTCAAATCCGACTCTTCATGACCCCATGGACCACATCACTCCTCTGGAGTTTGCTCAATTTCATTTTTTGTCGCATCAGTAACACTGTCTAACCAACTCATCCTTTGCTGTCCTATCCTTATTTTCATTGAATGGAAATATAATCCCATGCCATTTTCCCACCCTGAAATGTCCACTGGGCAACATGTGTAGCCACTGACAGGGCAAATACCCTGTGGTCCTGAAGGGGCACAGGATTCTCTTGTTTCTACGTTCCATGATCTTGACCTGAATTGGGGCCCCATGTGCTTAAGAACTGAGTTCCCACAAGAAACTCACAGCTGACATCTGATGATCAGCCCCTGTGGCAGTCACATGTCCAATATGTGTCGTTCAAACGTATTAGTGTTTGGGGGACTTGAGAATGCATGTTCAGGCAACTTCCATTGTACTTCAAATGTTATTTTGTTATCTTTGACTCTCCCCTTCATTCCTCCCTCCCTTCTCGTTGACTTCCCCAGGAACTGAAATTTAGATGGAACTTGGGGAGGGGAGAATTCTTAGGATTTTTTGTCCTGTTTGTGGTGATGCACAGCTGCCATTCATTGCAGTGAGGCTTGTGCAGGAAACATCCCAGTAGAATAAGCCCTGCAAGTCACATCTGTCTGTCTCCCACACTAGCAACCTTGCACCAAAACTACCATATTGGCTTGTTCCCTGGTAGGCCATCTTTTACTTCCTGTGTCAGGTGTCTGCAGCCTTACAGTTAAAAAGCCAAACTAAATCGACATTCAGAGCCACAGATCGACAAAAGGCCACTATGAGAAAACCCCACTTGCATAAATAAAACTATACAGCTTAACATTACTGATAATTGACATGCTGACTGATAAAACCATAAAGTATCTGCAGCCCAAACACTGGTGGTTGTGAGTCCTTTGTTAGGAAGCGGCACTCACGAGATCCAACAATAATCAGTACACACAGGGAGACCTATATGATTGTTTTAGCACACTGGAATAAACCTGCACATGGATCATGCTTAGACTATGACAACCAACCATCTCTATCATTCCCTGCTCCGTAAAGCATCTTCAAAAAGCCCTTTAGCGCCATTAAAAACTTTGTCTGCCATTCCCTTCACATTTTTAAACAGTCACGTTTGCTTCCATACTGAGCCACAGGTTGAAGACCCTTGGCTGAGATATAGTTTGTTGACTTTAGGAATCCTTGAGACCAGGGTTCCCTCCAAGCTGAGTTAGTGTGAGCTAACTCACTGTTTTTTAGCCTCCAGCTCACACATTTTTGTCTTCACGCAGGAAGGATGGCTCCAGAGCAAACTAATTTATGCAGCAGCCAAATCGCTTGCTCACCACTTTAATGCCAGCAGCTCACAAAGCAGAATTTTTGCTCACAAGACTCCACAGCTTAGAGGGAGCATTACTTGCCCATGGCCATTGGCTTTCGCCCACCAATCATGTTCCTCCGCAGTCATGGACCCTGACTCAGATCCCTGGAGTGTGCGGGTCAGGGCAGCGCAGCCCACTTGAGCAGCTGAGGATCGGTGGGGGGTATAACAAAGAGCCGCGCTTGATCCTAATTGTTACAAAGCACTCTGAGATGTTGATGGATGAGTGCAGTTACAAAGCACTCTGAAATGTTGATGGATGAGTGCAGTTTACCCATTGCTCTGGGAGATGGTTTGACCAAAGTCTTTTTTTTTTCAAGGCTAGCTGAAACAAAGATATTTTTACCCAGTTGCTTCCATGCTAAAAGCTCTGAGGTTGTGATAAAAAAATTATTTAAGGCTATCCCCTGAAGTATTGCTTGATTAAGGTCATTTGAGTTCAAATTCCACAAGAGAATTGTTCCTGGATTTGCAGTTTTGCTGGACACTCCAACTACAGAAGGTCTGGGGGGTGAGGGGAAGAGAGAGAGAGAGAGAGAGAATAAAGTTGGCCATTTAAAAAAAATAGCAGTTCTTCAGATTCCTATTCTGTAAATAAGCTTTGTTTATTAGCTAGTTAAAGAGTGCAATCCTAAGAAGAGCTGCACTCAAGCACAGGTACAAATAAATGTTATACCCTGGCACCCAAAGGGCAATAAAGGTTGATGTCAAGTGAGGCAGAAATGGGAGGTTGTACATGGCCAGACGCACCAGGAATTAGCCAAGCCCTGGTGGTATTGCAAGCCCCATAGGGCTTTCCTCAGTCCCTTAATTAAAGAACTAGCCCTGCATGTCCAGCAAAATGGTCTGGCGTGCCACAATTTAACATATATTTGGGGGTGGGCTATTAGCAGGAACATTTAAAAGTGCTATTTTTTAGGGTTGCTGGGTCCTACCTTTTTCCCGGTGGAGGGATCTTTGGGCCTTCTCGGGATGCGTGTGGCATGATGACATCACCTGGAAGTGACATCATCATGCCACCAATGTCACAGGGAAGAACTCTATGGTTTGAGCCCAATTTTATCAGAGTTCTGCCCAAAAACTAGAGCATCACCGCGTGATGTTGGCAGCGTGGTGACATCACTTGATTTGATTTGATTTATTAAATTTCTACCTGGCCCTCCTGGCTGAGGCAGGCTCAGGGCGGCTTACATAAAACAACATAAAATTTACAAGAGATTAACAGCAACAATTAAACAATTCTAAAACCATTTAAGCCATAAAACGTAAGAAAGTGCTCGTGCCAATAATTTCACAGCGCTCGTTGTTCCTCAATTCTCTCTCTCTTCTCAGTCGGCTCTTTGGTCTTCCGGGTGACATCCTCATGCCACATTGCAGGGCATTTGGGTTTCTGCCTGGTCAGCAGTGGGGAGGAACCTACAAAAGTAGGAGAACCCCTGCCCAGACTGGGGAGTTGGCAACCATGGCTATTTTTAAAGTCCTAGGGTGTGATCCTGTGACTACCTTCAGTTAAGCTGGATCCTTTAGCTTATGTTAAGTTTCCCTTCAAGGGGGAAAGCCTTCCTACAATGGAGAATGACTTTTTCAGATGGGGGGATCTTCCTCTGTAGATGGAAGTCTCTCTGTAAGGTGAAGATGTGGTGGGAGGAGCCACGGATCCTTCCTTCCTACTTGTATCTGAGAAAGGGAGCCAAAATCTTGTTGGTCTCTGCAGGACTTGTATCTACCTCTTGCGACTATGGTATCCGAAGGACTGGCTTCTCCCTATTGGAGCTCTACCCACACAGCCAAGAAAGTTACAGATACAGTAATAAGTAGTAGCCAGCATCTGCAACAGCCAGCATGCAGACTCAAGAACTCTGGGTGTTGGTGAGAAGCTGGTTGGGAACAGCACCACTGCGGGCATTCTTTGCTCCCATACCGTCTCTTCCCGCATGCAATGTTGTTCCTAAAGTCCATGTTGTTTCATGAGTCACCTGTTGTGGCAAATTGTGTGGCCATTTGTAAGACCTTGGCTCGTCTTCTGTAGGAAGCTGCAAAAAGAATTCTGATAGTATCTTCTGTTTCCCTGTGTGGCCTCGTTCTGATCCTGCAAGACAAGGATCCTGAGAGTTTGGCCAGCAGGGTCAATGACTGGGATGGAAGATGTGGTGCTCTTCGATAAAGATGTCGGTGCTCCGTGCCTTCTTCTCCTGTGCATGGGGGAGAGCTTATTTGCATGTGGAACTTCATGGATGACACCTTTTCCATCTACACAATGCATACTTAGCCTTATATGGGAGACAGCTGGCTGGTTCTTATATGAAACAGGATGCTGGACTAGATGGTCCACTGGCCTGATCCATCAGGGTTCCTTGTATGTTCTTACTTTGCTAGTAGCTCTTAAAAGAGGAAGGACCTCATCCCAAGCGTGGGAGATACTTGCTGCAATCAGGCTTTGAGACATGACCCTTGAACACATGAACACATGAAGCTGCCTCATACAGAATCAGACCCTTGATCCATCAAGGTCAGTATTGTCTACTCAGACAGGAAGCAGCCCTCTAGGGTTTCAGGCTGAGGTCTTTCACATCTCCTACTGCCTGGTCCTTTTAACTGGAGATGCCAGGGATGAACCTGGGACCTTCTGCTTGATGCTGTACCCCTGAGCCACAGCTCCTCCCCAGACTCTTACTTAGGGGTGTGTGATGCATTGTCTTTGTATCCCCTGGTAGAGGTTCCTATTTGATGCTTGTGTGCGAATACCTGGAAGCATTCTGAAAAGTCGAGTATTAGCAAAATGCAGTTTCTGCAGAGTGCTCCCTTTCCGTGCACAGTTCCTTTTCACCTTAGTTCTTACTGCCAAAGTCCCCACTTGTGTGTTCTGAGTTCATGCAACCTGAGGCCATAAGAATACAGCCCTACAAAGCATACCCTGTCAACCTAAAATTGATACTGCGGGAAGCAGTTTGAGGGAACGTCGCTACTTGTTGGTGATGTGCAGTCATACCTCTGTCAATTCTTGTCAACAGCTGTTGCAGGTTTCTAGGTTTTGTTTCTTGGTAACGCTGTTGGTGTGTTGGTGAGTCTGTTTCTGACTCCATAAAATGACAACTCCCTTCCTTAACTATGATGGTTGTTGATTCATGTGAGTGGCCATGTTGGTCTGAAGCACTGCTCTCACCCCTTGCCTGTATGTATGGACTGGTAATTTCCATTTCGTTGTATCTGAGGAAGTGTGCTTGTAAACAAAAGCTTATACCTTGAATAAAACTTTGTTGTTCTTAAAGGTGCCACAGGACTCAGACTTGGCTATGATGCTGGTTGCTTTCAATCAGGGCTATTTTGGGGCAGGAACACACAGGACCAGAGTTCTGGCTGGCTCCCGAGTTGGCCACACCCAGCAGGAACTCATTAGCATAACAGGCCACACCCAAAAGCAGAAACTCATTAGGACTGGCTATATTAAGGGTATGTGGCCTAACATGCAAAGGAGTTCCTGCTACAAAAAAAAGCCCTGGGTTTTGACAACAAAGAAGGTAAACAGAATAAGAAGCAAAAGGTGGGTATGGCTGGATGACCACATGTCTGGTAACATGGGGGTGTGGCCTGATATGCTAATGAGCTGTGCTATCAGGGGTGTGGCCTATTATGCTAATGAGTTCCTGCTGGGCTTTTTCTAAAAAAAAGCCCTGCTTTCAACTATTATTTTTGTCATCTTTTTCCAGCTGGCAAAAAAAAAAAAAATGTTGTTATGCTTTTTAACTTGATAAATGTAACAAGTACAATAATCTGAGCTAACTTATACATAATACATTGAAGTTCTCAAAGTCGTACATTTAAGTATAATAAGAAAAGGTAAGACTTGTGTGCATCCCCCTCCCCAGCAATCTGTGGGGGAAATTGTCAACATTTTTAGAAATGTTACATCTCTAGATTATGCACTGCTGTTCTTATGCCGTGATTGGATGCAAAATTAGTTGCTATCTTATGCTCGCCTAAGTGGCACACCTGGGGAGGTGCCAAAAGAGTTAGAGGGCCACCAGGCCCATAGCTACGGTGGAGCTATTTGGAGCTCTGCCCCCTTTCTTAAAGGCACAGCCCCACAGGAGTCTTCTTACATGACCTTTTAAAAATCATTTTTAGACTTTTTTTTAAAGGTGTGCGCCAGCTTTGCAGTCCAACTTTTCCTTTCTCTACACCCTCCTTGTCTTTCTTCTGGAGTTTTAGAGCTGTAGCCTATAGCTGTGATGCCACGATTGCTGCTGGTCTCCCATGGCTTGCAAGGCTGGGAGCCGTGCTCCTTGGGTACAGACAGAAAAATGACAAATAATTGCAGCCCCACAAGAAAAAAAAATGCCCCCACAAGCCACAAAATCCTGGCTATGGGCCTGGGCCATAGGGCACCCCTGCGATCCAGGGGCTAAACTACTGCATAGCTCCCATGGCTACTCAGAAGTAAGTACCTCTTTGTTCAGAGGGATTTGCTTCCAGAGGGGCTGCAGTGGCCCAGTGGTTAAGAAGCTGAACTGCAGACCAGAGGGTCGGTAGTGCAGTAGTTCGAGACCCAAGTCCTGCTACGGAATGAGCTCCCGTCCCTGGCCCCAGCTCCTACCAACCAAGCAGTTTGAAAGCAAGAAATTGCAAGTAGATAAACAGGTACCCCTTTGGTGGGAAGGTAACAGCATTCCATGTACCTTGGCATCTAGTCATGCCAGCCATACGACCACAGAAACATCTTCGGTCAGCCCTAGGGCTTCAGCTTGGAAACAGAAATGAACACACACACCCCAGAGTCAGATTCGACTGGCTTTCGAGTGAGAGAAACCTTTACCTTTACTAAGCATGTTTAGGATTGCAGTTCTTGGCATGAGCCAGCTGTTGTTCTGCTATGTTTGTGTATGTATGTTGAATGGGACGGGGGACCAAAATTATGGTTCACCTAGGGCACCATAGACCCTTGCCCCAAGCCTTGATCTCCATTTTCTTCAGAGAGTAGGTGTGTATTATAACAGCTCTTTGACTATCTTAACTTCATGCCAGGAGGAGAAGTAGGACTTTGCCATAAGATTGGAGCTACCATGAACTTCACAGTGTGCATGTTCAACAGCCACACTCACTTGCAAACTGATCTTTGTATCTCCTCATCTCACTGCCGGTCAATTTAAGCAGCTACCAGACTGCTTTGCTGCTTTGCAGCAGCTGTAGTGCAATTTTATTGCCTTCTGCCCGGTGGCGGCACAGAAAGTGAAATTGACTCTTCCTCAGGGTCATGGATGGTTGGGGAAGTTAATTAAATGATGCAGGAGGGAAATACAACTCCCATCAGCCTATATGGAAACATGTATGTGCATAATAATGACAGTAACATGTATATAGACTAACAGGAAATAGTAATTTTTAAAATAATAGCAGTATTTATAGGCACTGGCTCACTTAACTGGTTTGCTAACTCATTTAAATAAAGATTAACTGTGATCTTTCGGCAGCTGTAACAAGTGGGGCTGTAGGATTCTCATGGAACAGTATGAGAGTATGCATGCGTGAACTGCTGCCAATTGTATTGTACTGTATTATATGAATATGTGGAAAATAATTCACTGAACAGGCTTGACCTGCGCATGAATAGCAAAACTGCTTAACAGAAATTGGCTCCATGCTTGTGACTGGCAAACAGAGCATGAGTTAAACTAGTGGGTGTTCAAGCATCCATACAAAGGTTCAGGTGGAGCAGGTAAGTCCTCTGATCCTCTTCCTCCCACCCTCAGCCACATCACTTTCTTCACCCTTACACCATCTTAGCATCACCACTGTAGCCAAGTTACTATTGTAAAGTTACACCAGTGTAAGGCACCTGCACCATCATAACTTACACATTACTCAACTGCAGGAATTTAAACATGCTTGAAATGTTCTTGTCTATTCAGTTTTACTGAAGGATAGGACTGAACTTTAAGATATCTGTAATTTTAAATTTCATGAATGCATTGAATGTACAATATTATATGCTGAAAATAATTATATTAGCCTTTAAGATGTCACTAGTCTCCTGTTTATAAGATGAAGAAGGGTAGCTGTATTAGTCTGCCTGTAGCAGTAGAAAAGAGCAAGAGTCCAGTAGCACCTTAAAGACTAACAAAATATGTGGCAGGGTATGAGCTGTCAGGAGTCACTGTTCACTTCTTCAGAAAACAGCTAGGAGCCCATCTGTCCTATTTATTGGAAAGTGGAGTGATTTCAGATGCCAAATGACATTAGCAGGCAAATGACAATAGCAGGTGTGATTGGAGTAGGTGCGATATGCAGAGAGGTAGCAGCCATGGAGCAAGCAGCATTGGTAATGAGACAGGAAACCTAGGTCTTGATTCAGTCCAACTGGATGCATTGTCTTGAGCTTCCTTATCAGTTGCAATTCAGCAGTCTCTCTTTCTAATATTTGTTAATCTCTTAAATAGTGCTCCTGGACTCGTACACTTTTCTACTGTTTATAAGATGCATTTTACATTATAAATTTTCTATTCTTACAGTAGTAGAGCAAGTTTAAATCTGCATAGATATACACACATACTGAATTTCAGTTCTTTTCCAGAAGAATAAGGGGAAAAGGAAAGGGTTTCTCCCATTTCTGGAAATTGTATCACTGTTGAATGGGCCTCCATACAAAACTATTCCAAAACTATTAGACAACTAAAACACGTAGCTTTTCTATGTACAAGGTTTGTGTTTGTTTGTTTTTTTAATGTGGATATTCAATATTGTAAGCCCACCTGCTCATATTGGGTTATTGTCACAGTGGGAAAGAGTCCAGAGTTGTCAGCTCTTACCGTTTTGTCTGCTAGTCAGTTCATGCATAAGTCGCATACATCAGCTTCCCACCCCACCCCCATCCTTATTCACAAGACACAAGTCAAAGTATCTTTCCTCCTGAAAATTAAATTTTCATGCCCGATGTATAATCTGTGTTTGGCACGTGCTTAGTCTGTAATCTTTGAAAAGGGGGAAAGTATGTTAAAAGCTAATTTTAACTTATTGCAATGGATACCATTTGTTAGCCATTGGGTGGGCTAAAGGGAAGAAAGTTAATGCGAATTCCTTTCACTGAAACGATTATAATACCAGCAAAGGAGCAAGGAAGAAGCTGTTCATCATGAATAACAGAAGATAGTGACCGTTTTGATTGAAGTGTTTAAACAACCCAATTTTCTGTCTGAAATTGTGTTACCAAATCCCTGCAGCATGAGCGTGGATTTGGGATTCTGCAGACAGCGCCGGTGTGAATGAATTTAGGCCTTCCTTTTTGACAAAACGGAGGAAGAACATTTCCTCAGCATTTCAGTCACTGGAACGTCTTCCATGAGGAGTTATTCTTGTTTTAGAAATTGGAGGACTGAGGCCTAGTGATTAGGGGCCACGTTGATAGAGAAGTGGGATAGAAATAGTTCAGATAAATAAATAGAAGTCAAATCAGCATGAGGCAGTGCACAAGGGAGAGACTGAGTAGTCAATCCCCCCTTATTCTTCCCCCCTTTTTTTTCTTTTTTGGTGAGGCTCAGAGTCAATTTCCACAAGCTGCTTTTCCATCCAGGGAGAAGGGAGCAACATGATCCTGAATCAGGGTTGCCAACTCCAGGTAGAGGAAATGTTTGGAGAATTGTGGGTGGAACCTGGAAGGGGTAGAGTTTGGCAAGGGAGGGCCGCTTAGTTGATATGTGATGCCTTGGCGTCTACCCTCCAAAGTTGCCATTTCCTTCAGGGGAACTGATCTCTGTTGTCTGGAGATCAGCTGTAATTCTGAGAGAACTCCCATGTGTCAGCTGGAGGTTGGCAACTGTAGCTTGGATCCCCTGGAGCATTTCCGTGTGCAGAAAGATTTCTTCCCCTGGAGCGGAACTTTATTGCCTTCCTGTCCCCCTCTGCACCCTAAAAGTGCTATTCCTGGGGATCCCCTGTCCTTGCTAAATCTGGTTTGGGAAGTTCTGGGAAATCCGGGGGTGGAGCCTGGGGAGGTGGAGTTTGGGGAGGGGCAGAATCATGCCCAAACTGATTCCAGTGCTTGTGCATCGACATCCAAGCAAATCAGGAGCCAGCTGAGAGTGTAGAGAGCCCTCACACTCCGGTGGTGGAAAGAGCCATCAAGTCACAGCTGATTGGTGACCCTGTAGGGTTTTCAAGGCAGAAGGCACTCAGGTTTGCCATGGCCTGCCTCTGCGTCACAACACCCCCAGACTCACTTGGTGATCTCCCTTCCCAATACTAGCCAGGGCTGACCCTGCTTGGCTTCCGCAATCTGGCAAGATCAGGGCAGCCCGGGGCCCCTACACACTATCCTTAGCATAAATAAGCGGGGAATCCTGATGGCCCTCCAGTTCTCTTTCTTCCCAGCATCTGCTCTGTGGAACCATACTTGCCTTGGAACATGGAAGTTTGATTTGGCTATCATATTGATAGTTAATTCCTCCATGAATCAAGCTTAGCCTTCCACATAAGATGCCGCGAGACGTTTGTGCGTGTGAATTCGATAAACAGATTATTGTCTGTGTGAAGAAATGCTCCCTTTTGTCTGCTCTGAACCCTCTGCCAATCATCTCCACGCATACAGAGTTCCAGTCTTATGGGTGAGAGAGGGAAATGTCTTTCCTCTCCTACCCTCTCCTCACATTCTGGCCGCCATCCCAAGTAAAAAGTGAGATTAACCTATCTGAGATGACCCGGAATGTTAACAGCCTGCTTTCCCCTTTCGTAGCTTTGGATACAGCTCCGATCACTCACTGCCTGTAGAGAATACATACACTTTGTGTCAAAGCACACCCTAACTGGCGGAATCGGAAAAGAGCAGTTATTACCACCAACTCTATATACATTATTTATCAAACAAAGTCTCTGCAGCAGGATTACGATTTATTTTCTCTCTCTGTGCTCCCCCACGATTTTGCCCGCCCACCCTTTTCTTTGTGTTGCTGTCTCAATAGAAGATGGGGGAAAAAATCATTTTCAGTGTTTGAAGGGGGGGAGAATCAGTCCTGTGGTATTCACAGCTGTTCAAAGCAAAGTAACATTTCTGACCAAAGGAAGCACGTGGCCCTACAGGGATCCCAGAGTGTGTGCATGGGTGTTTGCCCTTGCATAGTTCCCATATCCCGGGAGGCTCACTTGCCAAAGGTTAAGTAGCAGTTATGGGGATGCCAATGTGTAAACAACTGTAAACAACCATCTGGACAGGAGCAGTGGAGGAGGGGAGAGCACAGTGGCATCTGCATTGAAACTAAGTGCTACAAGGGTGTCAAATTACTCTTTCGTTTACATTATGTGAGTTTATTGTGGATCAGGGAGCAAGCAGTCTGATCAAGCGACTTCCGTCAAAATATACGTATCTGACCACCAAATATCCATCTCTTTGCCATCTGAGGCAGTGCTTCCCAACCTTTTTGGTATCATGACACTCGAGTCCAAATTTACTTTGTGCCATGACCCATCCAGGGCTGGCCCAAGGTTTTTGGTGCCCTAGGCAAGCTACGAACTTGGCACCCATCTATTCCAGCATTCCGTTTTCTATAGTGCCCAGCCAGATGTTTTTGAGAAACCAACAAACATCGCACAAAGGGTGCAGCTGCCCCCACTATGAACCCCAAGCAAGTGGGAGCTTGTCTCCTCCTCTCCTCCTTGCCTCCTCCTGCAGCTGCATGTGTGACCTTGGGTCAGTTACAAGTTATTTCAGAGCTGTTCTCTCACAAGCAATTCTCAAAAGAGCTCTCTCAGCCCCACCTACCTCACAGGGGGTCTGTTGTGGGGAGGGGAAGGGAAAGGAGTTTGTAAGCTGCTCTGAGACTCCTTCGGGTAGTGAAGGGCGAGATATAAATCTAATCTGTTCTACCATCTCTCTCTCTTCTCTGCCAGCTGGGCCAGAGCTGGAGTTTGAGGAGGTGCACTGAGTTGGGGAGATACACAAAGATGGCAGATGCCAGTGAAGTGGTTAGCGGCAAGGGGCTCGGTAGAGTGCATCTCCCACAGCAGGTAGAGGCCAGTGAGGCGCTGGTGGGGCTTGGGCAAGAAGCGGGGCTGCTGAAGGAGCAGAACCAAGACAGAGCCCACCGTACACAACGCCTCTTTCTCTCCTCCTTTGTTTCCGTTCCATGGCATGCTGAAGAACTCCTGCCTGTTTTCCAGCCTTCCACACACACTCCTTCTTCCAGCTACTACTGTGAAGTTGCAAGTTTCTGGGTGACCTTTTCCCCTTCATTGTTGTCACCAAGAGAGAGGAGATGAGAATGTCAGAAGTCGGCAAGGAAGAGAGAAAGAGAAGGATGCGAAGGGCAGGAGCTGTCCCTAGGGAGGGCTGGCCTGCGGCCCAGATTCAGAGGCTTCGCGGCCGATTTTTGGGGCCTGAGACCCACAGGTTGGGAAACACTAATCTACAACATTTATACTTGGTGATTTTTCAGAGCATAAAACTTCATAGCCTGCCAGGACTGACCCAGAACTGCTCATCGCTTTTCATGAACGCTGATAAATGCTTTTTTTGTGTGATTGGTTGGCGTTCCATAAGATAATATTAACTTGTTGAAATTGCCATCTGTGGTCCTCACGTAATGTCACCAACACCGTCACTTAGTCAAATCTGCTTAGTTCAAACGGTGTGACCCATGATTAGGTAGTGTTACCCATGTGGCTAATCTGGGAAGGATAAAGATCCAGGAGCCTCGAGGGAAAAAATGGTACTGAAGTAACAGTAGCAAGTCAAATCGGGCCTGAGAGAAAGATGAACAATCAAATGATCAGGGTAGCTTTAAAAATCATCTTTAAAGGATAATTTAAATCATTATATATTCAGCATAACCGCAGCAGCATCTCTCTGGCAAAAAATAATAATTTTTTCCTCATAGTCTCCCAAGCAAATGGGTACATTTGGATGCTGTGCTGTAATAAAAGAAATAAATCACCTAACAACAAATGATACTAATTTGGAACTAGTTATGTTGTCTATTAAATAGGTACAGCTAGAAGGTATAAAGAAGCTCAATCTTCATTCTCTGAAGCAGGCGCCAGACATTGTGAGGCCTCTTCTCGCCATGTCCACAGACCTAATGGGCTGACTGCAGAGGGGTTGCTTTTGGATGAGAGAATTGATTATCCAGAGATGAAAAGTGCAAAATCTTCAGAAATCCATAGCAAAACGTCTTTTTTTTGGTATTTTTGCATTTTGTGTGTGTGTGTGTGTGCATGCCTGTGCCACCTCTGGCAACTCCTACTGGGGCATGGAGGACTTTCAGAGAAGTGGCTTGATAGCCTGCCTGTGCCTCCCGGCCCTGGTATTCTTTGGAGAACTCCATCCAAATACTCGCCAGGGTTAGCCCTGCTTCACTTCCAAGAGGTTTTTTTTTTGTATTTTCATAGCAAAGCATCTTGTAAAACTATATTCTAAGTGCAACCCCCCCCCAATTACTCACCAAATGCCCCCTCCCCATTGAATGGCAGTCAAAAGAAGACACAGGCTGAAGCTTGGCTTTACGCAAGTGCTATCTATTTTCCCAGAATTGGTGTGAATATTCATGCTGACAGCAGATAAATGGCAGACTAGGATCTGGGTGACCTGCGTTCAAGTCCCCACTCTGCCATGTAGTCATTCAAAAATTGGTATTATGTGATAAAAGCAGTGATGCTTCAGTATTCAGTGGTTTGGGCCACATTCTGTTTGCCAGTCATGAGCAGGGAGACAGTTTTTCAGTGGACTGTTCATCTGTTCCTCAACCCACATGTGACTGTTCAGCAGGTTGCTTCTGTTGGAACATGGAAGGATAAACAATAACAAAAACATCCTGCAGGGGGCAGCAGAGGGGACAACTAGTTAGCATAGTGAGATTAGGGACTTCCTACTATTTTCAAATAGTCTCCTTCCTGTCTCCTTTTTGGCTCTAGTTAGGACTCTTTTTCGTTCCTGCTGAGAACAGTTCGTTAACTGACTCCCTGCTAGCTAATTAGACAGACTTCTCTTTCTCTCTTCTCTTTCATACAAAATTCGTTCTCTTCTTAATAAATTGACTTTATTCTTTAAACAGCTTGTGGTCTGCTTTACTGCATATCTGGACTCTGCCAACAGCTTCAAGTATCCCTTCCTAAGACTGCAGCACAGCACAATCAATTTCTTGTGCATGCATGGTCTCACAGAGTCTGATCTACTCCTTTGTGTCCCGATGTTTAAATAGAGAGTTGGTCTGCAGTAGAAGTGCTCGACTGGAGACCTGTAGCATCTGAGAGACCAACAAGATTTTTGCTTTCAAGAGTCAAAGCTCTGATGAAGGGATCACTTTTCTACCATTCAGTGTTCATCTAAGTAGTCTGGGTGACATTAATATCTGCTGATCGGCTTGGACGAGAAGAATTTTTGCTGCAATATCGGTGGCACCTCTAGCTGGGAGTGACTTGCCCCAAGCTAATAGATGGGAGACCACGATTTGCACTGACAGAAGCTTCTGAGTTGTCTTTAAGGGCAGCTCCATGTAAAGTGCATTACAATAGTGCAGCCTTAGAGGCTCTAGTAGAGCGTATCAGAGTGGCTAGGTTGGAGCAGTCCAGGTGGGAAGACAGTTTAGGAGGACAATGTAGTTGAAAGGAGGTGTTCTTAACAACAGCCTTCGGATGTGAGGGTGATCTGGCTGCAGCTTCTTGTTGATCGATCGCCAGGGTTGATTTGGCTGATCTGGCTGGCTAGGTGGATGTCCCCTACCTTCCTCATCAGTCCATGTGTATCCCTCTATTCCTGAAGCTGCACACTCGGTGGAAGAGGACAACCATCCCAGACAGAAGGAGTGTACCATTCTTTGGTCAAGGTCTGCACTCCCCTGCTAGAACCTCCAAACAAGCTCAACAATAGCCTTCTTTTCCAGGAGCGAGGATGAGTTGGAGATCATCTGCAAGACCTTTACATGGTCTGCCAAAGATAACGACACCCTATCCAGGCTTGGTGGATCAGTGTTTTCAAGTACATCAGTATTCCCGACCATCATTCCCTCCATCTTGTCAGAATTCAATATCAATTTGTTAAACCACTTGAGAATGCAATGGCAGAAGACATCAACAGCAGTTCCTGGGGACCTACAGAAAGAAATATAGAGCAGAGTGTGACTCAGAAGCCTGACAGATATTAGAGAGTTTAGCTAAGAAAACCGATCCTTCAAGGACTCCACAGGTTAACTCCCCTAGCTGACCCCACTTCTCCAGTGGAAACTCTCCATGTTCTATTGAAGGGGTGGGCAGAAGGTCACTCTTGAGTGACCAGTCACTCTCCAAGCCGTCAGAAGTAGCTCTCCATCCCTTCTCCAGTCTCTTTCTTATCCTTCCCTTTAAAGCTTCTGTGGCAGCCTCTCTTCTCTTTTTTCTTTTGTGTGAAGGAAAAGGAGGCACATGCAGGCACGCACCTTTGTTCTGGGTGGGAAAATGAGAGCACCAGCACACTTCCCCATCTGCCTCTCCCTCCCCACTTCATGTGCATGGACAGACACACACACCTTTGCTCTGGGCCGGAGAGGCGCATGCTAGTAACACCTCCTGCATCGAAGCTGCTATTTGCTTCTTCCAGGAAAGACACAGGGGAAACAGAACATATTTTCTCTGCAGAGTAAATTATTGGGGGGGGAGCTTGCTAGGGGAAAACAGCGGGTTTTGCTGCTCAAGCACACAGACCTGCTCTGAAATGCTATAATTTTTGTCGTTTTGTGACTGGCTCTACCCACTGAGCCAAGATTTTGTCATTGGCAGGCTTTGCGAGGGGGGGGGCGACTAAGTAGCTCCTGGAAACATAAAGTCTACTTTCCCTTGTCCTGTTAGGCAGAAAAGGAAAAAAACCCAGAAAACTGAGGGCTACACCCCTAAAGCCCACTATAATTTCCAGATGGCTCTGCAGTATATATCGCGATCTCCTATGGAAGAGGCCACTGAAAGACCGAAGGGATCGACAGGGAAGCATTGCCTGTCTCCATCTGTAAAGAAAGATTGCCCACCGGAGCTATTTAAAGGAGACTCCAGGTCTGAGGCCCAGCTGCGAACTAAGCCTCGATACCACATGTCCTTTCCCTCGCGTGTACCTGTCTTGTGGTTTGCAGTCAGATGTGCAGAGCCTTTCGAAAGCCAGCTGGGGACCCAACCTATCTGTAATATTAAATGCCAATCAAATACAATATGATATGTTGCACTCTCTGCTCCTTTCCCCAACAGGCTCCTGGAAATACTCGCACTGTACAAAATTTTTAAGGAGATGATTAAGTAGGGGGAAGGCGGGAGAGTCTCTCGGATTCCTCGGGGAGGAGGGGAGGGAGAGCGCCGTTCTCATCGGATTTCTGCTCATTATCTTTATGTGAGGAGGCAGCAGGTGTCTCATCCAAGGGGATGTTCAGAAGCAGTTCCCTGTCATTCCTTTCTTTAACGGGAGTTTAGTTGCTATTCTAACAGGACAGGGGGGTTCTCCCCAAAGGATCTAAACATCTGCAAAGACCCCCATTCTTCCCTGCTGATTCTTGTCAAGCTATAAGGATGCACATCTGAGGCTCGGTTGTGGTAATAAAGCCACAGGGAAGAATGCATCTCTCTCCCTCCCTCTCTCTCTCTCCTCTCTCTCTCTCTCTCTCTCTCTCTCTCTCTCTCTCTCTCTCTCTCTCTCTCTCTCTCTCTCTCTCTCTCTTACTGGCCCAGATCCTGGGGGTTTGGGTGAGTATTTTATGCGGGGGTGTTTACGTGTGTGTGCCTAGAAGTCAGGCTTGCCTTCTGGCAACTCCTAGTGGGGCTTGGATGTTTTATTTATTTGTTTGTTTGTTTGTTCTTATTTTATTCGACTTATATCCCGCTCAGGGCAGGTTACATCAAATTAAATAAAATACAATATATACTAATACAATTAAAACACTAAAAAATCCCACAGTGGCCTTCATTCAGTGCCGTTGTCATTGACATTAAAACCCCACAGATGCCAACTCTAATATGCAGTTCTGAGCCATTGAGTGGAGGCCCAGTACAGAGGGAGGGACGTTTGTCACCCTAATTAAAAGCCTGGCAAAAGAGCTCCATCTTGCAGGCCTGTGGAACTGTAAAAGGTCCCGCAGGGCCCTGATCTCATATGGGAGTTCATTCCACTAGGTAGGGGCCAGGGCTGAAAAGGCCCTGGCCCTAGTCAAGGCAAGATGGACATCCCTGGGGCTGGGGATCATCAGAAGATGTTGATTGGCAGATTGTAAAGCCCTTCGGGGCTCATAAAGGGAGAGGCAGTGTCGCAAATATGCAGGCCCCTGGCCATGTGGGGCTTTAAAGGTAAGCACCAACACCTTGAAATGGATCCAGTACTCAGTAGAAGAAGGGTTAATGAAAGTGGGGGTTCTGGTGGTCTCTGAATCAGATAGCAGAGTCTTCCCAGGATCCTAGACTCATGAGCACATGAAGCTGCTGTCTGCAGAGTCAGACCCTTGGTCCATCAAGGTCCGTATTGCCTACTCTGACTGGCAGCTCCTCTGCAAGGTCTCCAGGGGCAGGCCCAGAATGTCATCTGACTGGCCACTGTGGAGAGAAACGGTGCCTCCCAAAGTGAGAATTGGAAGGTGTTTTGCTCCTAATTGGCGTAGGTGGATGGTTTCTTTTCTGAAGCCGCTTTCCCATGCCCGAGTTTCAGTTGTTCTGCCAGGACTGAATCGAGCAGTTCATTGTAATAGTTTTCCAGCTGTCACAAATGAATAAAAATAAAGTGTCACTAAATATAAATGGGGGAAAGTCTTTGCAAATATAGCATCCTTGACAGACTTCTAAATGAGGGAAGAAAAGAAATGCTGAATATTTTCACAGTTAACTCTATTCTTGAAGGGCTGCTTTATGAATGCTGCTCCGTGGAGTTTAGTGCCTCAATAGGCGTGCTGACAGATATTTGTAACTGGTGCACTTTTCTTCTCTTTTTGCTGCCAAGTCACAGCTGTGCAAACCGGATCAGGCAAAACCTACAACTATTGGGGAGCCAGTTTGGTGTAGTGTTTAAGAGTGCAGACTCTAACCTGGGAGAACTGGGTTTGATTCCCCACTCTTCCACATGCAGCTGCTGGTGTGACCTTGGGTCAGTCAGAGTTGTTCTCTCAAGAGCAGTCCTTGAAAGAGCTCTCTCAGCCCCACCTACCTCACAGGGTGTCTGTTGTGGGGAGAGGAAGGGAAGGAGATTGTAAGCCGCTCTGAGACTCAGAGTGAAGGGTGGGGTATAAATCCAATCTCCTCCTCCTCCTCCTCCTCCTCCTCCTCCTCCTCCTCCTCCTCCTCTTCCTTCTCATCCTCCTCCTCTTCCTTCTCCTCCTCCTCCTCTTCTATTATTATTGCTGTTATTGTTATTATTCCAATTTTAAACCACACTCCGCTGGGAAAACCAGGCTCAGGGCAGTATACAACAGTTCTCGGGAGAATTTTGTAGGCTTCCACAATGGTGCCAGCTTTCCATGGTCAGTAAGGGAAAGGTTGCAGAGCGAGGAATCAAAGGGGGCAAACTACAACAGGCCTGCCCCCCAAGGCTCAGGAGCCCCGATGTATTGCTTTGTATTGCCTAAGGTTAGTGGACAGACAAGATAGTGCCTGCCCAACCTTACTTCTTTGACCTTCAAGACAGTGGCTTCAAGAGTCAAACAGGATGCCTTTCAATGAATCAACATTATTAATTAAACGATTGTCGTTAAATGCTGCACAATAAACTATAGGATGCATTTGTTATGTTGCTCTTCCATATACTTAAATATGCTATGATATCGGCTGAAAGCATTGAGTGGGGTTGCAGGAGGAGGGCCTAGGGTTGCCAGCTTTGACTTGGGAAATTCCTGAAGATTTGTGAGTCTGGGGAGGGCTAGATTTGGGTAGGAGAGGGAGCTTAGCATAGTATAATGCCATAGATTCTGGCCTCCAAAGCAGTCATAGCCTCACAGTTTTGTTATGGTTTATCTATGGTATGAGTTACCTCTGTGAAGCCCTGAGTGGTCAAATTGATAAGAGCATGAGTCTACTATTAACTATTACATCTAAATGAAACCTCCATGGTCAGAAGCATTATACCTCCACTTGCTAGAATCTGGGGACTAAAGCAAAAGGAAATTTCTCATTCACACTCTCCTTGTGAGCTTTCCTTGCCCTGTGGTTTGCTGGGGATTGAGCATGGGGCAATCTTAAGAACATAAGAGACACCAATGTTGGATCAGGCCAATGGCTCATCTAGTCCAACACTCTGTCATACAGCGGCCAAAAATACCAGGTGCCATCAGGAGGTCCATCAGTGGGACCAGGACACTAGAAGCTCCCACACTGTTGCCCCCCCAAGCACCAAGAATACAGAGCATCACTTGCCCCAGAGTCCCTATCTATACCTTGTGGCTAATAGCCACTGATGGGCCTCTGCTCCATATGTTTATCTAATTCCTTCTTGAAGTTGTCCATGCTTGTAGCTGCCACCACCTTCTCTGACAGTGAATTCCATGTGTTAATCACTCTTGGTGCAGCGTATATGCTTTACGGTCAAGCCACGCCCCCCTGCCCAGCACTCACACTGAAAGATCTTTGCCCTGCCAGCCCTGCTCTGTTTAAATCTGAATTGGCACCCTGTATCTTTCCCCTGCAAGCCCACAAACACATTTAATAGGGTCGTGACGTATCTGGGTTTGGCCAAACCTCGGAGCCTCACGAGGCAGGTTCTGTGCATAAAAGTTAATGCACAGCTAATGTGACAAAGGCGTTTGTTGACAGCTCTCTTCCAACCATCTGGTCTTTATGTTCTGAGTCTCTATGGAGGTTTGACCAGGGCTGCTCTGCCATTGACATGATTGCTAATTTGGACCTTCCCATTCGCTTTGGCTCTGAGGGTGACCCATCACTTCAGTCGCGTCTTCCCTTTGTCTGGATTTCCCCCCTCTGGCTCCATTTACACCCGTCACGATAACTAGTGACGGTGTTCCTGATGTTTCCAGTGCGTTCCGCACATTGCTGTAAATTAAACAAAAAGCAAAACACAAAGCCTGAGACGTGCCGTTAGAGTTGAGCTGACGCAGCGTGTGTTCTGCATATGGATAATAGATGATAGTGTTTTGATGGCGCTTGGAAGGAGGCACCGTGAGCTGTGTAATTTGCCTCTGACAGGTAGCACACTGTCTGGGTTAAGTGGGAAGGCCCTGCGGAGGTCTAAGATGCCTCAAAGTGTCTAATGAAACATGACAACCATGTATTAGATGCGTGGGCATGAGGCCACGCTGCTTCTTACCTGCACTGAATAATAAGAGAGAGAGAGAAACAAAAGGATCGTTCTCGCTCCAATTTAGCCATAGCCGATGACCAACAATCGTCGTGATTCCATGTTGGCCATTTGAAGGCCGGGATGCAGCCTCCCATTACCTTTCTTGGCAGGAATCCAACTTCATACATAGGATGGTTCATTTGTGCAACCTAGGGGTGCCCCCTTCCAGGAGGCACCTAGAGGTCTCCTGTTATTACAGCTGATCTCCAAATGACCAAGATCAGTTCCCTTGGAGAAAATAGCTGCATTGGAGGCTGGACTCTGTGGCACTGCACCTTGCTGAGGTCCAGGACTCTTTTTTGTAGCAGGAACTCCTTTGCATATTAGACGACACACACCCTAATGTAGCCAATCCTCCAAGAGCTTACAGTAGCTCCTGTAAGAAGAGCTCTATAAGCTCTTGGAGGATTGGCTGCATTAGGGGTGTGTCGCCTAATATGCAAAGGAGCTCCTGCTGCAAAAAGAGCCCTGCGTGAGGTCCCTCTCTTCCCATAATCCCGCCTTCCCCAGGCTTCACCCCCAAAATCTCCAGGTATTTCCCAACCCAGAGCTGGCAACCCTAGTGCAATCTGAAGGACAGTTGCACACACAGAAGTTGTAACTCTGCTTCGGGTTGCCCTGCAAACAGGGTTTTCACTCCTCCTTCAGGATAAAGATTTACTGGCAACGTTTTATGAATGGGCCAACTGGAGTTATTGGCTTAGATTGGGGAAATGACTATAAAAATGATTAGACAAACATGTAGAGGATAGGTCTGTAGCTACTACTAGGCATGCCATCTAAATGGAACCTCCATGCACAGAAGCAATATACCTCTGACTGCCAGGTGGGCTTCACTTTCACCCTTCTTTGTGTGCTTCCAAAGACATATGACTGACAGCAGTCAGAAATGAGTCTGGTCAGGCAAGCCAACCTGTATTCTAATGTTCTGCTGGCCTAATTAAGATAAGATTTGTGCAACTGTATGCTCTGTGCTTGCCACAGACTGAGCTTGATAGATACTCCGATGGCTTTAATGCCTGGGGGTAGTGAGAGGTCCAAGTTTTCCATACGCACTCGCACTGCAGCATTATGCCAGAAGGATCTCCCTGCTGTACCCCCTTGCATTCAGTTTGACTCATGAAATGACCTTCTTGCCCTGTGTCAAACAAGAGGCTCTCTCGTGCATGTCTCCTTCAAGGCTCCGTTCTGAAGCATGCAGGGAAGCCACCTGGGAGGGAAGAAACCCCATGCAATTATTCCTCAGGAGCACCTGTCTGCACAATAAAAATATAAACATCTATCAAACATCATGAATTCAGTGCAATAATATTGCATTGGTACATTTTCTATCTGTTACATTCCATCTCGCTATTCTTCTAAGGTGCTCGGGACAGCATATATACTTTTCTCTTCCTCAATGTAATCCTTATTTAATCCTTATAACAACCCTGTGAGGTAGGCTAGGCTGAAAGGTAGGGGAGGGAAACATGGTGGTACAGAGGGAAAAGAAATTTTATTTCATTTGAGGATCACAATGTATTTCACACCCAGATTCATTGGGGAATTCTGAATTAGGCTAAAAGTTCACCCACTGAGGGCAGAGTGGAGATTTGAACCCAGGACTCCCGCATCCTAGCCCAACATGTGAACTATTGGATTGCCCTAGCTTTTACATTCCTCTGGAAACATCCAAGTGACTGGGATGGGTGGGACTCATGGGAAAGAGTATGCCACAAAGACACCCCAACCACAAAGAAGTTCTCCAGGATTGCAGAAGCCCTAAAGGGGCACAGAGGTATATATAAGGTAGCACGGCAGGCAGGGCCCAAATAGTTTTAAAAGTCATAAGCAGAACGGACAAGGTCCTGTTCAGGATGTCCTTATTAACAGTGAAGATGTCCCATTTCCATAGTTGTGATCACTGAGCCTGGTGCTATAGCCCTTCAGTTATAAACCAGCTATTGTAATTTTAATGTCCTAAGCAGCTTGACACCAGCAAACTGAATGCGGAGCTTGTGCAGCCTGATCCAACGTGTGCAGACTCAGCAATAAGGCTTGCGGGGTGCAGTGGGGCTTGTGTCCAAATAACTGGGTGTTGGATTGCAGCCTTAATGGTAGGCAGGCTATTATCTCTCATTACAGTCGCAAACAGGGTGGAATCATTCCATTTCTCAGTTTCCAGTTTGGAATATATGCCTATAACACTGCTTGATCCATGCGTTTCAGTTCTCCCTGCTCAAAAGAAAGCACCTGTTTCATGTCGCTTATCCTTGATAAATCACTGTTCCTATTGAGTCCTTATTTTGTATTATTGAGAGATGGGGGGATTAGTTGTTGGGGGGGCGGTACCTTTTCTTGTGAGCTGCTGGAGCACAGTTGTTCTTTGGAGTTCAGGATCCTCCCTTGGTCTATAGGAGTTTAATTTCTGAGTGGGAGCAATGTTACTCAAAGAGGCAGTCTCCTAATTTATTAGGGGAAATTAGCTTTAAAGAGACAAAGTCAAAGGGAGTAACTGGGATTCTCCTCCTATGTATATGGGGATCTTTCCCTTAGAGAACTCTCAAAATGAACCATTCAGATGTTCAGCTGGAAAGGGTTTTATTGAAATAGGAATAAAAAGGCAAAACACACACATACAAACTCAGAGAAAGCATAGAAGCTAGCTAAGAGGAAATCAGGGAGGAGGGGGAGAAAGCAGTTTTGGGGAAGCTATAGTTACCAGAGTGAGGTCCACAGAGGCAGCAGCAAAACAACCAGTGTTTCACAGAGAAAAGGAGAAGGCCCACACACAAGTGGAGGTGTGAGGTATGATGTCGAGAACACACACACACAGTGGAGCAGTGCTTGATTATAGGGGAAAATGCTCCCTGGGGCAGTCTGATGTGTTTGCCCCCAAAACAATAATTTGATGGGTTTTTCAGAGGTGAACAATATTTTGGGGGAAGCTTGATGGGCTTATCTGAGGTGGACTATAGATGCTAATGGTAATTGATGACCCTGTAAGTGTTAAGTGTTGCTTAATTAGGGAAAGCAGGTGAGGGGAAGGGAGCCTGGGTGTTGACGAGATTAATCCAAGGTGAGGCAAGATGTTCTTGGGAAACCCCTTTGTCCTAAATTAGGCATCTCTGTAGGGTGGGGAGGAGGTCATTAGCTGGCCAGCCACTCTTTCCGACACTTCTAAACTACATGTTGAGACTTGTCACTGGCTGACATCCATTTTCTGTCATGTCGGGCCAGGTAGTGTGTTGCACTTATGATATTTGAGAGGATATATTAGGAAGGGTGTTTATGATTTCCTAGCTATAAACTTCCCCTTCAGCAAGAGGAGGGGACTGACTGCTAACAGCAGATGTCTCTTGTCTCTTGTGCATATGCATGCACCATGCACCATGCCATGCATGTGGGCTTCCCAGTTGCCTGGGCCCCCATCTCCCACCCTCAAGAAACTGAGGAGTGGGAGAGAAAAAATGACCTCCATAACTTGTGTATGTTTGTGCACGTGTGTGCGTGTGAGTGTGAAGTGCCATCAAGTCACAGCCAACTCATGGCAACTGTTACGGTAGGAAGGGGTTTTTTTGCTAGCTGGGAGCACCCTGGTAACCAGCCGCCACTACTTAGGATCTCCTGAGAACTTCTAGAAGAAGAGAAGAGGAGACTGGATTTATACCCTGCCCTTCACTACCCAAAGGAGTCTCAGAGCGGCTTACAAATCTGCTTTCCCTTCCCCTCCCCACAACAGACACCCCGTGATGCAGGTGGGGCTGAGAGAACTGACAGAAACTGTCCTTGAGAGAGCAGCTGTGCCAGAGCCTGTGACTGACCCAAGGTCACATCAGCAGGTGCAAGTGGAGGAGTGGGGAAACAAACCCGGTTCTCCCAGATTAAAGTTTGCGCACTTAACCTCTACACCAAACTAGACTGATCTGTTTTGAAGGTATCCTTCTACAGCAGTACTAGAACATTAACAGAGTGGCACAGTAGAAACTCTAGAAAATACTTTATAACCAACTATGTAGCGGCTATGCGGTCTAGCACAATCTAGCAGGGAGGAGATCCAGAGAAATATCCCCAGAGGACTGAATTGTTCTAAGTGAAGCCAAAAACTGCCTTTATAAAAAGGTTTATTATAAAAGACAAAGAGAAAAAGAAAAAGGGTGGTTGGATTCAAAAGAGCGGTAGGAAAAGCGCAGAACAAAATACGGGGGCGGGGGACTACACAAGAACACAGCACAGTGAATTCCAGGATAAAAAGCAATGCCGTTGAACTAACTCAGCTAAATACACTATCTAAACTGTAGCAGGTTCTTCTACAGAGTTCCTTGTGTTAACAAGATTTTGGAGGAGTCCTTAACCCTTACCCAGCCTCCTGTGGAACAAGCTTCTGATGAAGATGGAAAACTGAAGATGAGGGGAAATCTCAAATGTCCAGATATTTATGGCCAACAGAAGCGGACCTAAGCCAGCCTCTTTTCTAAGTGTTGTTGTCAAGATGGCACAAAGCCTCATCTCTGTTGTCAGAGACTACTGTTACCAGTCAGAGACTTTACAGTCCCACCCCCATCAAGCTGTAATTTTGTATTGTTACGGCCAGTGGCCATATGCAATAAATCTAAATCTACAATCTACCTCCATCAAGCATCTGGTAATGGCTCTTAACTTCCAAGATTAATAGGTGGTCTGGCACAAACTGAATTGTCCTTTGTCCAAAAAGGATTAACTCTGGCAGGCTGGTCCAATCTGGAATGGAAATGAACCGGCCATTCTAAGATAACCGCGGGACTACAAGATCCCAGACAGTTTAGGTGGCACTCATGCCCTAGTAAGGTTTTAGGGTTTCTGTCAAAGGGACCCTGTAGGTTTTTCAAGGCAAGACATGAACAGAGGTTATTGCCCACCTCTGTGTCATGACCCTGTACTTCCCTCGAGTTCTTCCGTCCAAGGACTAATCAGGGCTGACCCTACTTAGCTTACGAGAACTGTCAAAATCAAACTAGCCTGTGCCATCCAGATCAGTGCCCTCCATAGTAAGAGTGTAGAAATTTCAATTAGTCTCTGTGGTCTTTACCATAGAGGTTACGGAAGCTCCTAGAGTATCATACAGAAGTGCCATCACATGGTCCCAAAATTCCACCCTCCCCAAGTACCAGCCACCAAATCTCCAGACATTTGCCTAGGCGGTGTTATGCATACTGTTCTGTGTACTGCACATAATACTGTCAGTTTTCAGTTGTTCGATGCGGCATATAGGACACTTTTGTTTTTGTAGCATGAATGAATATGCAGAGAACTTTCAGCAGTTTGTAATAAGGACATGCATAAGTCATTAGCATGAAAGTGGGGGGAGTGTTATGAGTGTAGCTTTGTTTTCATTTCTGAAATGTTGAAGGATATGCATACCTCTCTTCCTATCACAATTTAATTGGCTGTGCCAGGTCATAAATGGATGTAAACTTTTCACTCCATCACTGTCTTCAAGGAACAAAGGCAGCGCTTAGAAGAGAAGCAAGTTAAAAGCAAGCATGTTTTAAATGGGAAAGGGGCATCTCTCATAAGAAAAGAAGAGCCCTGCTGGGTCAGACCAGTGGTCCATCTAGTCCAGCATCCTGTCTCACACAGTGGCCAACTAGTTCCCAAAGGGCATAGAGGCTGAGGCATTCCCTGATGTTGCCTTCTGGCTCTGGGATTCAAAGGATTAGTGCCTATGAATGTGGAGGCTCCCCTCAGTCACCCTGGCTAGCAGCCATTGACAGACTTATCCTCCATGAACCTAATTCCCTTTTAAAGCTGTTTATTCATGTGGCCATTACTGAACCCTCTGGCAGTGAATTCCACATTTTAATCACTCTCTGTGTAAAGGAGTATTTCCTTTTGTCTGTCCTGAACCTACTGCCCATCAGTTTCATTGAATCAAATTCTAGTACTTTGGGAGAGGGAGAAAAAAATCCTCTTTGTCAACTCTCTCCATCTCATGCATAATTTTATATACCTCTATAAAGTCCCAGGCTCTTCAGCCTTTCCTCATTGGGAAGGTGCTCCAACCCCTTACGCATCTTGGTCACCCTCCTCTGTACTTTCCCCAGCTCTGCAATGTCCTTTTGGAGATACCACGACCAGAACTGTACTCAGTATTCCAAACAAGGTCACATCAGAGATATGCACAGGGGCATTACAATATCAGCCATTTTATTCTCAATCCCTTTCCTAATAATTGCTCACATAGAGTTTGTTTCCTTGGGAAGTTCTCAAGAATCAGCTCCAGTAACTAAACAAAATTGGGGGGGGGGGCGACAGACTGTTCATCATGGGCATGTAAAATGCCATCAAGTTGCAGCCAACTTAGGGCAACTCTGTAGGGTTTTCAAGGCAAGAGACATTCAGAGGTGGTTTGCCAGTGCCTTTCACTGCCCAGCATCTCTGGGCTTCCTCAGTGGTCTTCCATCCAAGTGCTAACCAGGGCCACCTGTGCTTAAATTCTGGGATCTGACGAGATCAGGCTGGCCTCCTTGATTTCTTTGTTATTATCTGTGTCAGAAAGAACTTCTGGCGTGCAAAGGGATGGGGAGGAAGAGGAACACTGTATGTCATCTAGTCATGGCCAAGCAATGCCAGGGGGGCAGATGTCTCGAGCATACCTGCATGGCAATGCATACGCATGAACGCAAAAGAGTTGCGCAGAGCAGACTTATTTATCTAGGCTGCGGTTTGCGTAGTCGCAGAGCCAACCTGCAAAGCCAACTGTTTTTGAAAAGCCCCTACCGAGTTCACACCCATTTGTACAGTAGCTACCTGGTAATTGCATGTTGTTGAGTCTTCCTAGGCCAATATTACACTCAGCCGTTAATTGCTGTGTGTGTACACTCTCTGGGCAAAGATAAAGGTGTAAAATGGTATTTGCTTTTCTGTTTACATTTTATTTTGCCACGTAATTAAGTAATCAAATCCAACCACCTAATTAGGGAGGATTTACAAGGTGTTTATGCCCTGTGACTTTATGCAATAAACATTAATTGTTCTTTTATGATTCCAGCTATTATACAATAATGCAGACTTTGTCGGACTGAAAAAATGCAGGCATTACCAGATAATACCAGCCCACTGGGGGTGGCACTTTCCTCCAGTGCAAGGAACTTTCCCCTGATGCAAGAGGCTGCAGCTTCAAGAAATGGCTCCTGGTACTGCAAGAAAGCACCAGCCCTAGCAGAATGGGACCACAGGAGCCAACCCTTTAGGTTTCAGTTTGCCTAGGTAGTTCCCACCTCATTCCTACCTATGCACTTGGGTCAGAATCCAGAGGGGCGAACTCGAAATGAGCTGTGGGTTTCAAAAGAGGTATGCTCAGGTTGTAAGAACTGTGTCAGAGTTACCGGGTTCCACTTCCCTGGTTTCAGATCTGCATACAGTTGCTCAGATTCCCAGACTCTGTGATTTCAGCTGCAGCAAAAGTCTGATGATATATTTCCATTAGTTTAAAAGCCCTGGAGAGCACTAAGCAATGGCTCGCATGTTCATTCTTGCTTGCCTTTGTGTTTACACGATGCTGACATTGGTTCTCAATCTGGAGTCTACAGAGATGGCGCGGGGGGCAGGGGGGGGTGTCCATGCGGTATTGCAGTGAAAACACAGCGCTCTCTTCTGCTTGGCTGCCTAGTCTGGTCGTGTCTGTTAGGGAATCTGTCTTTTTTTTAAAAAAGGCTATTTACTATCGTAG
Organism: Gekko gecko; assembly: GCA_029375565.1. Classification (NCBI taxonomy): domain Eukaryota; kingdom Metazoa; phylum Chordata; class Lepidosauria; order Squamata; family Gekkonidae; genus Gekko; species Gekko gecko. The sequence continues at coordinate 330,498,042 of JAPDNY010000001.1, read as the reverse complement.
TCTCACACTCTTCCTTGGGGGATCCCCGGGACTGGTCCGTACTGCACCCCCCACTTAACTTTGACAATCTTGCCACCTCAGCTGCTTGCTGGGAATGCCCTGGGAATGTCTCTCCGAAAGTGTATCTGACATACAGCTGAAACGAGTCCTTCCCAGGCAATTGCATGATAAACCCTTCCACCCTCCAGTTTGTTTCCAGGGCTGGACTTTGGTCTCAGAGAAGGTTTGAGGCTTGGAAAATCCTGGGTGGAGGCATATTAATAGCTGGCTTCCCCCCGTGGCTTTCTTAGAGCAAGCGAGGTTATTTTCTGTGACAGTGTCTCTCAACCTAAGGGTCGGGACCCAAAAGTAACGCCTCTGAAAGTGGCCAGCCCTCCCTAATGCCTGCCTCCCGGCCTTTCCATCGCTCTCTGTTTTGTATCTTCGAAACCAAGATCTGACCCTGGAAACAGTAGCTTCCATTGTCATATGTTAGTGAAGGGTGTGATGAGATCCTGGCTGGGAGGAGGGAAGGGAGGGGGGTCAGAAAGAGAGACACAAAAAAAAAGGAAAGGAAAGGAAAGGAAAGGAAAGGAAAGGAAAGGAAAGGAAAGGAAAGGAAAGGAAAGGAAAGGAAAGGAAAGGAAAGGAAAGGAAAGGAAAGGAAAGGAAAGGAAAGGAAAGGAAAGGAAAGGAAAGGAAAGGAAAGGAAAGGAAAGGAAAGGGGAGTGTGTTGATTTGTATGTGCATAAATGGAAAAGAATGGAAGAAAGATGGAAGAGGGTGCTTGTAGGGGGGGACTCAAAAGAGAAGAGTGGGGGGTGCGGATTGTAGTCTGTGTGCCCTGCTTGTGTGAACAAGAGTGTGAATGTAGGGGGTAACATCTTGTGAGGGCCCTGTAGGGATCTAGCAGTGCATCCATGAACGTCGCTGAATAATATGTGACTTGTGCTTTAGCAATCACGTACAATAGAATTGTCTTGTCCAAATGTGAAAACCCAGTTCTGAATGATTGTGACTGCACAGCTATAACTCAATATTCAAACAATGAGCAGACGCAATTCTGTCCAGGGACCAGTGGTGGCTCTTGGCCTGCCCTAACATATCCATGTCCTTGGACAGACAAACTTGCCTGCTCTGATTCTCCACCTTGCTCTGGCTTTACTCCCCAACCTGCCTGTTCTTCCCTCCCCACTCTTCCCTGGTCATTCGCCTCTCTTATGGCTGTCAACCATTGGCTGACAACTTGCAGGAAAAGGAGAGGCCAGGGACAGTTTTTTTTTTTTTTTAAACAAAATTTTATTGGATTACTTTCAACATTGTTAAACATCGTTACCAATACAATTTCACAAAATTTTTACCCTATCCCCCCACCCCCCAATAGGCTTCCAACACTGCTATTAACAAAAAAAAAGAGAATTAAAAGGTAATCAAGCTTAGACTTATAACAATCGACAAACCAGGTAACCTAATTTCAAATATATAAAGGCCTGACTTTTACAAACATAATTTCCAATCAAGGTACAGTACAATCAAATATTCATTTCATTTCTCATTCACTCTCAATACAAATCAAGATTGTACATTTTCCCTTTCATTTTATATTCAGTTTCCATATACAATTTCAGGCCCTCCCAGTCTTTTAAATACAGTTCTGCCATTTGTCCATTTAGTTTTTTTGTCATTTTGTCCATTTCGGCTAAAAACAGCAGTTTTCTTAACCAATCATATATATCTGGCACCTTCTCCGTTTTCCATTGTTGAGCAAAAGCCATTCTTGCTGATGTAATCATATACCATAATAGTGTCCTTTTTTCTTGTGGAATCTTTTCCATCATCAAACCTAAGAGAAGAAGTTCCGGACTTTTCCTAATAGGAATTTTTACTATTTTCTGCATCTTGCAATGTACATTTGACCAGTATACCTTAGCTTTATCACATGACCACCACATATGGTAAAAAGAACCCTCTATTTTTTTACATTTCCAACACTTATTACTCAAGTTCTTATCCATGCTAATGTTAGCAATCTTTTTTGGTGTCATATACCACCTGTACATCATCTTATAACAATTTTCTTTTACATTAACACAGGTTGACATTTTAAAGGCTTTTTTCCATAAAAATTCCCATGTTTCCATAGAAATTTCTTTGTTCATATTTATGGCCCATTTTATCATTTGTTCTTTAACAGTTTCATCCAACGTATAGACTGTCAACAAAGTTTTATACATCTTTGATATTATTTTTCGCTCTTTTTTCAACCATATATCTTCAATCTCATCATTCTTAGCTCTAAAACCAACCTCTTTACAATCTTTCTTGTAAATATCCCGTATTTGACAATATTGTAACCATCCATACTCAAACTCTAATTCATTATTTGGTTTTAAAACATATTTTTTTCCTTCCTTTTGGAGCAACTCTTGGTATTTCAGCCAATCCTTACCTTTATATTCCGAAAAAGGATGAATAACTGCAACAGGAACAATCCACAAAGGCCTTTCATCAGGAATTGTGCTCTTGTATCTGGTCCATGCCTCAAACAGTGTTCTTCTTACATAGTGATGCTTAAACATTGAGTCTACTTTATTTTTCCCATACCAAAGATAGGCATGCCAGCCAAATCTGCAATCATGGCCCTCGAGGGCCAAAAGCTTTCTATTTTCTAAATTAACCCAGTCAGTTAACCAAGACATACATACAGCTTCATGATACAAACGCAAATTTGGGACTTGGAAGCCACCTCTGTCTTTAACATCATACATTATTTTCATTTTAATTCTCGGCTTCTTTCCTGCCCAGATAAATTTAAAAATTTCCCTTTGCCATTTTACCAGCACTTTCACGTCTTTTACAATTGGTATTGTCTGAAACAAAAACATCAATCTGGGCAATATATTCATTTTGACAACAGCAATTCTTCCAAGAAGAGATAATCTAAGTTTTTCCCATTTTTCTAAATCACTCTTTATCAAAACCCACAGTTTTTCATAGTTATTCTTAAACAAGTCAATATTTTTCATTGTAATTTCAACTCCCAAATACTTAACCTTTTTAACCACTTCACATTCTGTCACGTTTTGTAACATTTGTTGCTTTGTAGCTGTCATATTTTTACACAATATTTTTGATTTATTCTTATTTACATAGAACCCTGCGAGGTCACCAAACTCTTTTACTTTTTCAAATACCAAAGGCATATTATTAACAGGATCTTCAACAATAAACATGATATCATCAGCAAACGCTCTTAATTTATATGAAAACCCTCTAATACTCAAACCTTTTATATTATCATCATCTCTAACCATTTGCAGCAATATCTCCAAAATCCAGATGAATAGCAATGGCGACAAGGGACAACCCTGTCTGGTTCCTTTTCTGACCCGGAACACTTCTGTTGATTCTGCATTCACAATCACCGTAGCCTTTTGTTCTTTATATATTGATTTAATCATTCTTATAAATTCTGCGCCCATCTGCAATTTCTCAATCACTTAAAACATAAATTCCCAATTCAAATTATGAAATGCCTTTTCTGCGTCCAAAAATAAAAAGCCAACTTCTTTTTCCGGGTGCTTATCATAGTACTCTATTGCGTCTAAAACAACCCTCATATTGTCTTTTATTTGTCTACCTGGCAAAAAACCAGCCTGATCTTCGGCAATAGTGTCTTTCAAAAACCCTTTAAGGCGTTCTGCTAAAATTTTTGCATAAATTTTATAATCATTGTTCAAAAGTGAGATTGGTCGATAATTTTTAACATTAGTTAAATCTTGAGTTTCTTTCGGTATTAAGGTGATTGCAGCTTCATTCCAAGAATCTGGGATCTTCCCATTTTGTCTAATTTCATTTAGAAGAATCTCTAGAACCGGTACCAGGTCTTCTTGAAATTTTTTGTAAAATTTAGCTGAGAAACCATCTAGTCCTGGAACTTTGGAGATCTTTGCCTCTCCTATTGCTTTACTGATTTCTTCTTTAGTTATCACAGCATTTAACATTGCTTTTATTTCTGGGCTTGGTTGTGTCAAATTAGCTTTAGATAAATAGTCTTGAATTTTTTGCTGGTTCACTTGTTTTGCTTGAAAAAGAGTCGCATAATATTTATAAAATTCCCTCCGGATCCCTCCTGGGTCTATGATTTCTCTGTTCCCATCTTTCAATTTAGTTATTATTTTATTCTCTCTTCTTTTCTTCAATTGCCATACCAAATATTTCCCTGGTTTATTTGCTCCTTCAAAGGACTTCTGTTGCAATTTTTTCAAGTTCCAATATACTTCTTTATTTAACCTCGCATCGTATTGTTCCCTTAGGATCCTCAGCTCCCTCAAAATTTTCTTTTTGCCAGGTCTTTTCTTGAGCTCTGCTTCTTTTTTTTTTGAATATTTTCCATAATCTCTTTGTCTATTTTCAATTGTTGTTTTCTTTCATTGTTGTTAATTGCAATTAGATGTCCTCTCATCACAGCTTTGTACGCCTCCCATACCGTTTGCGTCTGTACATCCTTGTATAAGTTCAGTTGAAAATACGTTTTGGTTTCTGTCCTTATTTTGTCTACAATATTTTGTTTGTCCAGTAAATCCTCATTGAGTCTCCATCGAAATTTCTTTCTTTTAACATATGTTGACCACTTTACTGGGCTATGGTCAGAAAGAATTCTAGGTAATATTTCAATTTTACGTGTTTGCAAGATCAAATTCTCGGTCATCCACATCATGTCTATTCTTGAAAAAGATTCATGTCTTGATGAGTAAAATGAATAATCTTTGTCCTCAGGGTTTTTAGTTCTCCATGCATCTTCCAAGTGTTCATGTTTTACCATTTGAAAAAAAACCTTCGGAAGTTTACCTATACCTTCGTTTCCTTTTTTTGATTTTCTTTCAATAACATTATTAACAGTACCATTAAAATCACCCATCAGTATCATTTGCTCATAGGTTAACTGTTGTAACTGTTCCCACAGATCCTGAAAAAAATTTCCTTAGCACCATTCGGAGCATAGAGATTAACAATTAAAGTTTTTTTACTCTGAAGTATAACTTCCACTGCCAAAAATTTCCCTTCTTTATCCTTAAAAATTTCCTTTGGCTCCAATTCTTTTTTAACATATGTAACACTCCTTTTTTCTTTTGTGAGGAGAGGGAATAGAATTCCTCTCCTAATCTTTTTTGAATCAAAAATTTAACATCAGTCTTTTTAATATGTGTTTCTTGCAAACAGACAATATCGCATTTTTGTTTTTCCAACCAAAGCCTAATGTTTTTTCTTTTATGAGGTGAATTAAGTCCATTAACATTCCAAGATATAATTTGACTCTCCATGTTGGCTTTGTATTTATTTATCAGAGTCTTTAAAATTGTCTTTGATGAACTTGTTCATTTGCTCTACTGACTTGATGGTGACTCTCTTCTGTTTAAATGTAAAACTGACACCTTTTGGAATTTCCCATCTGTATCTTATGCCCTCTGTTTTCAGTTTGTCAATCAAGTCTTTAAAAAGTCGTTTATCCTGAAGAATTGTTCTGGGTAGTTCCTTTAATATCATAATTTTCTTGTTATCAATTGTGAAGTCTTCCTGGAATTGTTGCTTGAACAAGTCTTCCTTCAATCTTTTGGATATAAACTGGACAATCACATCTCTGGGTAGTTTTTTCCTTTATGCAATCGCAGAGTTGACTCTGTACACCAAATCAATCTGTGCCGCCACCCTCTCCTCTTCAAGTTTTAAGAAATCTGCAACAGCATCCACCATAACAGAATGAATATTCTCATTTTTATCTTCAGGGATTCCCCTAAATCTCATATGATTAAGCATTCCATTGTATTCCACCATTACATTAGCTTTTGCTGCTTCTTTAGCAACTTCAGATACATTAGTTTCCACTCCTTTCACTCTCTCCTCCACCTCGTCTGCTCTTTTGTTCAACGCCTGTATTTCTTTTGTAATCCCAGACAAGTCTTTTTTCAAATCTGTTACTTCTGTTACTAGAGTTTTTTCCATTTTTTGTATAGCGTCCATCACTCGTTTTTCCATGGCTTCCATCATGCCCTGTAATTTCTTTTCCTCTTTAGCAGCCATTTTCGGGGAGGACCAAGAGTTCGCCCTCTGTCGTTGCCGAAGATCGTAAGCCGTTGTTTACAATTCACATAAAACTCACATCAAATTAAAGTCTTTCTTGTGCCCAGTTAAACCGCTCTATTTTCGCTTTTTTCTATTGAGTCTTTTGGTTAAAATTCAAATAAATCGTTCCGACCTTCTCAAAATGGCGGGCGCAATTTCTCTATGGTAAATAGCTCTTCCTGTTGTTTACTTCCTGTCCGGCAATCTTAATTGTCCCCCTTAACTTCTGGTTTCTTCCCTTCTTCCGGCCTCCTTGGTCGTCTCTAGGAAATACTACTTGTCTAATCTGAGGTCACTTCCTGTTCTGGTGGTTTCTGTTGCAGCTAGCGTAATTTTCCACACTAGTTCTCACGGGGCTTGATGTTAGTTTCTATTTTAAAGTCAATATTCCAACCGCAGGAATGATCAACAAACCGGCTTTTTGGCCTTTTTTTACTGTTTAGCCGTGTTTTTTCGGAGTCGGTGTTAGTACACAAAATACAGCACGATCATGCGCTTCATCGGATGTTGTTTACTCTCGGGATCAACGCGTTTCCGGTGAGCAGTTTTAAAAAGTTACCTTCAAAGTCCATGTCTTGTTATAGCAGTGTTTCCTTGTTATCAATTTCCGTAGAATGTCTTGGAGGTCTGGGCCATGCGTTCTTATGTTGAGAATCCAACTCGGTGGGGTCTTTTAGAGAAATTCCGAAGTGCCCTCTTGGGGGAGGGGATCAAGGCTGGTCGCGACGCTCTTTAAAGCCCCGCTATCAGCTGATCTCAACTCCCTCTCGGGTCGATGCTCGTTGCTGGTCACTCCCCTGCCTGGGGAGATCTTCAGTGGGCTGTATAGCCCACCCTGTCGTAAAGAGCCCCCGTATGCTCTTGGAGCTCTGGGAGCAAAGCCAGAACATGTCAGGACGCCATGTATCCCAGACCGGAAGCCCCGGCCGGGGACAGGGTGAGTGGCATCACACCACTGGCACAATGTCACTTTTGGTGCAAACCTAGAATGGACTTACTGCTTCGGTGCAACTCTCCAGGAAGCCCCCCCCCAAAAAAAACTCTATGGTTCTATCACAGTGTTTTGGTGGGGGATCCTAGAGTGTCACAACAATCTGGTCAAGTCACTTCCAGATTTGCGCCAACAGTGCGATGGTTCCCCTAATTTCCCCACACTATCCCACCAGTTAGCAGTGGGGACAGTAGCCAGATGGCAGGAGACCAGGTTAGCCTAACTTCTCTGGTCTTTCCTAGTGCAGTGAAGGCAGACATGCCTCTAACTTACCCTCCTTGACTCCTTGTGGTGGCCATTGCCCAACCCTGTTTTCATGCTTCATTTTGGGTTGCTTCAGTAATAGTTTTTGTAGCCATTGCTCTTAACGCTTTGGGAGAGTTAACTCCCAAACATTCTCTCACTGACAAACTGGGTTTTTTAATTTGCGAACATGAGATTTTAGAAAACTATATCCTGACTATGAATGCCCCCATGGTGCATATGAGGGGAGCACATTTGGCTGTTTGATATAAGGCTGTTTGAAAGCTCTAGTAATGAGGACCTATGGTCACAAAGAGGGGTAACACCAAACTTCTGCCCAGATGAACACAAAGAACTTGTACTTCTCAATGCACCAATTCCCAAATTGGGGAAGAACTGTCAGCAAGAAATGGATTAAATCATTAAAGGCGCCTATGAACCCAAAGAAGGCATCCACGGAGGAGGCTACCTGCCGTGTCTCTGGATGATTTACTGCTCTGGCCTGGCCTCCTTCCAGCTCAGCCTGTGCCAGAGGCAGATGGTCTGCAGTGCATCTGCATCGATGTGATGAGATCATTCAATCACTCCTGCTGCAGAGACGCGGCAGAGCTACCAGAGAGCTGCTGCCCATTGCGTCTCTGCTATGAATCACCACGGCGAGTAGGCTCAAAACAGCGTCTCGTGCAGGGAAAAAATGGCAGCTCCTGGAAAAGCAGGGAATACTTTCATACTCTGGAAGTAAGCCTTTTGCAGGGCATGAATTAATTCAAGGGGGGGAAACTTTATATATCAGCTATCAGAAGTTTAGCAAAGCCTTAGAAGTAAGTAGGGTGCAAACAGAATGAACCCTCATTAATGCTGAAATACTGCCAGTCTGGACACCCTGTGGGTGATGCAAGATCCTCCTCTCCTTGCTTTGTGCTGGCCTTTTTCTTTTCAGATGCCTTTTCTAAGGCTGCAACAGCCAAGGAAGGAAACAGATCCACTGTGATAATAGTGGGTTTGAACCCATTGCCTTCCACATTCCTTGTTCTAGCTGGGTTCTCTAAGGCCCATTCTGCATCTAGCATTTGCTCCATCATTTTACCAAACCCACACTGGAACAGAAAAAGATGCGGCTTAAAACCACATTCAGATACCCCAGGCCAAGGCTGTACTGACTGCAGAGTCACCCCTGAATGGCCATGAAACAGCCGTGATTCTATGCAGATGGCTACCATAAAACCGAGAGATCGAAGGAAGTGAAAGCAGCATGCAGTCTGGACACTGCCATAAAATCTGACAATCAATCAAAGTGAAAGTGGCATGCAATGCAGAGGGGAATGTCTGTTCCAGCGTGGGTTTGGTAAAACAGCAAAACAAATGCTAGATGCAGGTTGGGCCTAAGTGTGCATCAGGCCCTTAGCCAGGATTTTTTAAGTCAGGGGGCATTAAAATTTCTTAGGGGGCACTGGCTAATCGAATACCTGACTCATTCCTCGTACCTGCCAGTGCTCAGGGGCTCTGGACTAGATGGGAAGTTGTGGGGCCTTGCCAGTAAGTGATGGGGCCTAACCCCGAAATGCCCCACTGTAGCTACGGGCCTGATGTGCATATACACCCTTATGCATCCAGCATGACCAAGTAAAAGAAGACAAAGGCATGTATCCTACTACTCCGTGCTTAGAACATGAAGTTCTCCTGTTTTCCTCTCTGTTCCTGCAGCTTCTAGTGACCCCCGGCAATGCTGCTCCCAGGGTCGCAGGCCCCATGTGGAAGAATAGCTGTGAGCAGGGCTCTTTTTGTAGCAGGAACTCCTTTGCATATTAGGCGACACACCCCTAACGTAGCCAATCCTCCAAGAGCTTACAGTAGCCCCTGTAAGAAGAGCTCTGTAAGCTCTTGGAGGATTGGCTACGTTAGGGGTGTATCGCCTAATATGCAAAGGAGTTCTTGCTACAAAAAGAGCCCTGGCTGTGAGGGTTGGAGTAATGGAGTGAGGATGGACATGGGTGTGACATCGCTCTTCCTTACTCTTTGACAAGCACACCACTGACCGGCATGGCTGTTCATTCCTCCACAGAGATCCCGCAGCCCCAGAAATTATCTTTTTGTGGGTCAGAAGGGAATGCAAGCATGGAAAGGAACATGGGAAACCTCCATGGGCCCTCTACACATGGGTGGTTGTACACCCACCAAAGAGTTGACTTTTGTGCAGGTGACATGGGGTAGTAGGCTGTTCTCATCTGGTTTACGAAATTATAACAGCCAGCCAATTCATTTATATTATGCCATCTGCAAACGTGTATAAATGAAAGCTCCGCAGCCATTCATTTTTAGGGGCTGCTAAACTGCTGGTATGGATTTGGATAATGCTGATCAAAAGTTAATACCCTGACTGGGAGCCTATTTATACATGGAAATGTAGAGGCAATTCACGAAGGAGCCAGCCAACAAACCCATTTTGAATATTGGGTAGGAGTCGGATATCCAGAAGCCGAGCTGTCTTACCTGTTAGAGCACAAATGAAATTATATCACCCAGAACCTTTTGTTATTAAGCCACTGACTTCTTTCCTATGGGGATGCCAGGCCTTATTGAAGTGTGCTGTGAAAATTCAATAAAACCAAGAAGAATATACGGGGAAAGTAACATAATGCAGAGCTGCCGTCACAACAGCAAGCATGAATTATTAAGCCAAGGGGATTTACAATCAGTCAAGGGAAGTACAGCTTTCAGCCTCCATATATAGATACTCTAATCAGCAGAGCCTTTTACCCTTGAATTTGCAGCCAGTCGCTTGAAATCAGAATCACCAAGAGCGGATCCGGGACGCTACACTCTGTAGCCTACGTCCCAAACCTTGAGCACTGATAGTTCCATCCTAGAAATGTTTCCCATGTGGGTCAAGGCTTACTGAAAGAAAACTGACTGAATATGCCTAAACTCTGGTAGCCACCGTCATCATGTGGGATACCACGAACTTCGCAGTGAACAGGTTCAGCGTGTGACTCTACCACGTTCAACCGTCGCGATCACTCGTGAGCCAAGGCTCAGATGTCCTCACCTCGCTACGGTCTCCTTTGAGCAGCTGCCAAAAAGCTATGTGGCTGTTTGATAGAGCTGGGCTAACAGTTCCATTTCCTGCTGCCTTGCAAGCTTCCTTTGCCTTTGCTCAGTAGGTGAAATCAGCTCTCCCCCAGGGGCAGAGATAGGAAGGTCAAAGTAATTAAATGACACATGGCGTGGCAGGAGTCCGACAACTTCATGAAAATGTGCCTGTGCAAAATAATCTCCGTGTTAGCATAGGCTTCAATGACGGCAAAGCAGGAAGAATTTTTATTTATAGTTTTGAATCTGTCTGCCTGTCTGTCTATCATCTAGTACTGCTCATATAGTGATAGCCTTGAGCAAAAAATAACAATATAAAAATAAGATAATGCCTTACTTAGTGTTGTTCTTGTTTAATTATTGCCCCCATAAATTTTGCCACGGAGAGAGTAACAAAATCATTTAGACCCAATAGTAACCACGTCACCTGTGTCCTCATACTGTCAGATGCCTCAGTGGGTATTTCCTTATTTCTAAGTAAAGGAGTAATTAATCTAGCTCTCAGCTCACTAAATATAGGACATTCCATAATCATATGTATAGTTTTTATTTACAGTTTCAGAGGGTAACCATGTCAGTCTGCAGTGGAAGAGCTAGAGCTGAGTCCGGTAGCACCTGAGAGGCCAAGAAGATTGGGGGGGGTATCAGTTTAGGGAGCTTTGACTCTCAAAAGCTCGTACCCCAAAAAATCTTGCTGGACTCAAATCTGTTTTTTATGTATAGTCGCTGCCTGTCCAGTTAATGTGTTCACCATTTATATGACTGGCTGCTGAGTGACAAGCCACAATGACAGATTTGTGGGGGAGGGTGAACTAGGACCACCATCCATCTGCATACAAACATGCAAGCATGAAATAGCACTGACTGCACTGTACTGTGCTGTTTGGATACATGAAAATTAACCCCACAAACTGGTTCAAACTGCTCGTGAATGGCTGAAGAATTTGTCAAAAAAAATTGGCTCCCTGTTCATGACTGGTGAGCAGAATGTGAGCCAAACCGGTAGGTGTTTGACCATCCCTAATCAATATCATTTATTACTTGTCCAATTCACAGTGAACCCAAGAACACTGGCCAAGATACATGGACATCTACTGAATATTTAGGTATTAATATGGATTTCCCATAGAATCATCCCCAGGCCAGAGATGGCCTGATTCATCCTGAGAAAGGTGCAACTGATGAAAGCAGACTTGGAGATCTATAGCCCTCACTGTAGTCACACACACTGAGACCCTATGACTGCACCTGGAGCACAGTAAGGCCTAGAGAACTCAAAGATGGCTCAGGTTGCCCTTTAGCTAGTGTGAATTGGACATCCAAAATGAAAGGGAATAGATCTTCCAGCTGAATTTGTAAAACATTCCACCTAGCTAGGTTTTGAGCTTTGGGGCCAGTTGCCAGAAAACGGGGGGGCAAGTCCATCCTTTCCACTCACCATTTTTATTTTTTAACACTCTGCACTTTAGTTAAATAAACATCATCTGTACTGGACATTCAGACCTGTCAAAAGCTACCAGTAGACCCAACTATGAATTTCCAAAAAAGAAACCCCATAGGGCATTGTCCCTCCGAGTACACCACCAAACTGTTCTGCTCTACCCCGTCACTCTAAAGGCTCTGCTCCCCAGACACCAAAGGGCTTCCTGAATTTTTCAGGAACTGCACCCTAGATGGAAACTATCAGAGCCCCCAAACCTGCCCAAGAAGAAAACAAGAGAGTTAAGCAGCAACAGTTCTGGCCTAGATCTTGCTAAAATAGCAAACTTATGTGTGGACTATATCACTTCAGAGTGCAGATAGGAGCTGTCTCAATTAAATGCTTCTCCATGCCTAAAAATATTCCTCTGCATTGAAAACTGTATGGTAGAGGTTAGGTTAGTTCATGTCTCCCTGACATACTAGTTTTCCAGGTGGAGGAAGTGGGTTTTGTGTTTTCCGTTTGGAGAAGCACCTGGTAAGGCCTGGATTCAGGTTTACTACTTCAGCCAAAAACAGGCCTCTCTCCTTCGTCTCTCAAGCTGGTGCCCTCTAACAGGACTCCTACATTGAGATGAACGATTATCCTGCTTCAGGCCATGCTGTGGAAATCTTTAAATCTGCTATTTACACTTTTGTAGGCAAAGAAAGAATGGATGGCAAGCAGCAGTCGGTGCAGGTGTTGCTAATTCCAGTTCTCAATCATTACAAGACCTTTCACCAAATGAAATAAAAACACATCCTCCACCATTCCAACTGAATTCTGTTTCCAGCATCTCAGACAGCCAGGTAAAGAAAATGCTTCATCTAGAGCAAGGCTTACAGCTGAGGCTTAAATTGAAGTTATTCCAGTAGGTTGCCAGCTTTTCATTAAAAAAAATTACTGGTCATTAGGCAGGTTCAGGAAATGGAATCTAGTCAGCAAGCGGAACCAGAAAGGCCTGGGATGAGGGCAACAGCAAATGATATTTGCTAGACAAACTTTGACATTACCTGGCTTCAGTTCTAGCAGGAAAGGGAGGTCTGGCTAAGCTCAGGTGAACAGAAGACAAAAGAGCAGGTGCAGTTATGACGAACCCCTGTACCTCCCTAACTGTCTGGCAGATTTTTCCCACCAAATCTTCAGTCCCCCCAGTGACTCAGTTGCCCTACAGTAGCATGTATATTTTCTTTATCATTGAAGACTTGACTGCCCCACCCTACATCTGAGATATTTAGTTTAGGTTTTTTTCAGCTCAGGAACTCTCCTGGAAATACAGGAGCTGTCCAGTTTTCTTTAAACCCTTGAGAAATGGCACTTGAGACAAATTAAATTTCAGAAACAGAATAACGATTTTATTAAACAGGCAGGGAATATATGTATAATAGAAATAGTTATGGTTTTGAGATTGCTGAGGTAAAAAACTTTCTAATATATATACAGAGTTGAATTCTTAGAGCATTTAAGAGAGTGCATTTGTAGTTTTGTTTCAAGGCTTTCTATTTATTTCTTTGAGAGATACTTTCTTTAGTATATTTCAGCACTAGCACAGTTCTTATGGATGTTTCTAGATTTCTTCCTTCAGATGTTACAGGTTTTCCTTTAGATAATACAGCTTTTCACTATCTCCTGAGGTGTTTAAGCTTCTCCATTTTATCACAGAGCAGAGTTCTCTTCCCAACCCCTTTCTCTGGCAGGAAGTTATTCTTCTTAGCCGTAAGAAGCAATAACTCTTTTTACTATTTGGCTTGTATGGGAGTTCTCTCTAACTACCCAGACTTTCTGCCAAATCCTTCTCCAGTATCCTTTGTCTGTATAAGGTTGTTCTGTAGTGTTTCTGAGCATCTAAATTTCTCCCTCAGAGCAATTTTAATATCTATATAAGACAATGGAGTTTCTCTTCTTCTCTCTGTAGAAGTACTTTTCTGACTATTGCCTGTCAGAAAACACTGACTCCCAAATATCTCTTTCCTCAGAAGCCACCCTCTGGCTACTGATTCAGATGTTAGATTTAAAAAGACCAAAAGGTGAAAGACCAATTTGCGAAAGACCTCTTTTCTCTCCAGATCAGCTGTTTTATTTTCTCTCTCAGCTGATGTGGGCCAATCAGAGAGTGAACAGAGCAGCCAATCACCTAAGCTCTTCTCTCTGGCGAAGATTAATTCTTGAACTCCCTGACTCTCTGATATAAGCAACATTTCAAAAAGCCTGCTTTTCATGCTATCCATCACAGCAGTCCATAAGCACAGCGCACGCCCAATGAGTGGAAACACTACTATGAGAAGCCAGGCACCAAAATATGACCAGGAGTTTGCAGCACCAAGGACAGTTCCCACATAGCCAGCAACATGGTCCTGTAGATTTCACAGCCACACATGGTCCTATGTCCCAGTCGCAGGCCCTTTCTGCACTCTCCTTTTAATCCACGTTCACTACGGTATCCTCCAAGCAATTCTGCACTAAAATCAAACTCGACCTTCTTTTTAATCCAGATCAGCCTGGTTTCAGCCTGCTGTTGGCCCAGGTTATTTTTGATGCTGTTTTGCCATGGACTTAAATTGCCTTGACTTGAACACTGAGAAAATCCAAAGGGGCAGGCAAATGCGGAAAGGACCTCACTCTGAGAAACAACAGGCTTAAAGGGGTCCTTTGGCATTCTTTGGCACGATATGTTGGAGGATCTTGAGGTTTTCAGTAGATGGTGGGGCAGTTCTTTGAGGACTTCAGGCTCAGTAGTGTTCTAGTGAGCTTCCAAAAGTCTGATATTAGTCTAGGGAGACTATTCAGAGTGAGGGTTACTACCTGGCTTCTCCACAGAGCTGCATAATAACAGGAGCCTCTCTCTCCATGAGCACGGGGTCTCCTCAGAGTCATTATCATGAACACTGCTTGGTGCTGAGGTCTTAACAACCTCCTTTTCAGATGCCAACACAGATTATCCAACAGACTGTGGGATTACTAGTTAGACCAGCAGAATAATGACTGATTGGCTCATATATAGGTGATCAGCCACAAACCATAGCATGATATCAGTTATAAGAAAAAGAAAACCCTTTCCTACTAGGACTGGCAACTGTTGATCTCAAGAATTCTGGAACTTGAGTGGAGTGACGGGCAGTGCCTGGGAGAAGCCAGGAGGTGGGCCACATAAGAAACCAGATATGACCACAGACCTTACAACTACCACTGCCGTGTCTCCGTGTTGCTTTGCTACCACCCATCTAAGCTCAATAGAGCCCACAATAGAGCAGTAAAAATGCAAAACATGTACTCTTCGTTCCAGCATGCAGTGCATGAATTGATGCACCAAGGCTGTCTATGAAAACCCAGTGCTCTGCTGTGAAAGTGTTGGCTACATATTTCAAGCGTAAGCACAGAATAAAAAACAACGACTGTTCTTCAAAAATCCTGCTTCAGTAGGGAAAAAAAACTGTCAACCAGGTGAAATTTCTGACTTTTATACAAAAAAAAAAATCCGCCCATTTTTTAGGAGGTAAAAGACTAAGATAGGAGACTGCTTTTTCCCTCTAATCAGTTGTTCACCACTGAGTGTTAATTCCCACATTAGATGGTACCTACCATAGGCTGGAGGAATTACCTCTGATCTAAGGAACCTTCCTCCAACTTCAGGGGCTCCTCCATTGAAAGGGAAAAACCATTTAAATGAGAGGGGGAAACTGCTTAAGTGAGAGGAAGTTTCCTTAGGCTGGAGGAAGACTATGCTTAGTGGAGTAGTAAGGTCTAAGCCAATAGTTCCAGTGCCACTATAGCAGCCTGGTCATTAGAAAAAATCCTTGTTGCATGTATGGTGGACGTGCAGACAGCCCAAAAAATACTGGCTATTGGTTGTAGACATTATGAAATGTAGATTAGATATGGATTTTCCCCATTCCTCTGATGTCATTTTATTAAGCTACATGCCCATGTTTCTGAAAGAATTCCAAACAGTCTTTCATATGGTAACAGCAGCTAGAATTACCTTTGTGAAATACTGGAAGTCAGATAATATTCCACCAATAGAATAATAGCTCATGATTTTTTAAAAAACCTTTTTGGGAATCAATCAAATTGACATTCTTAAAAAAGAGGGAAGGATATAGCTCTATTGAATAGAGTTTGGCAAACCTTTATTTCAACAGTTGCTCAACTGATGTGATGAAGGAAAGTACAAAGACTTCAGTGAAATGTTATTTCAAATATTTCTGCTATTTTACTGCATTTCTTCCAGTTTTGGTAGCTGTGTTGGTCCGAAGCAGCAGAACAAAGTTTCAGTTCAGTGGCACCTTTAAGACTAACAATGTTTTATTTTTAAATTTATATTTTATTGAATTTTAACATTCATTGTTACCAATGTTGTTGTTGTTGTTCAGTCGCACAGTCGAGTCCAACTCTTTGTGACCCCATGGACCACATTATGCCAGGCTTTCCAGTCTTCTGTCGTGCTCTGGAGTCTGCTTAATTTCATGTTTGTTGCCTTGATAACACTGTCTAACCATCTCATCCTTTGCCGTCCTCTTCTTCTTTGACCTTTAATCTTTCCCAGCATCAGGGTCTTCTCCAGTGAGTGCTCCTTTCTCATTTGGTGGCCAAAGTATTTGAGCTTCAGCATCTGTCCATCCAGGGAACAGTCAGGGTTGATTTCTTTTAGGATTGACTGATTTGATCTCTTAGCAGTCCGGGGGACTCTCAAGAGTCTTCTCCAGCACCATAATTCAAAAGAATCTGTTCCTCGGCACTTGAATACCAATACACTACAGTAATAATTATCACAATCATACACATCACAAATCATAACTGAGACTTAAGTCAATACAATAGATTCAGTGTATAGGAATGAACACAGCCATCCAAAATTAAAGAAGACACACAACACACTAGCTACCTTCTAGGTTTTACCATAAACTAAATCATCTATAACTTTAGGGATTTCTTGTTGGGAGGACAAATACTCTAGGATAGGTAGCCAGATAGAGGAGAAGGTAGAGTATAAAGAAGGTTTATTAAAGTATGCCAGATTGTCCATGAGTTTGGCCACAATATATAAGCTCCATATCTTTTGATGCCATTGTGGGAGGGTCGGTGACTTTAAGACTAACAAAGTTTTTTTTCTGGGTATAAACTTTCATGTGCACACACACCAGAATAAAACTTTGTTGGTCTTAAAGGTGTTACTATATTTCTCTTAATCTATTATGTAATCTTAATAAAGTTAAATTCTAAAAATTTTGTAATTAAAAAAAATATCGTGTCTTGATGTTGATGAGGCAAAAATTATCTCATGATGGCATTTGCATACCAGAAAGTAACATGTGACTCAGCCCTGAAGAATCATTGCATGTGAGGTATGAGAAATTCTAAGGCACAGGCTGTAACTCTCAGGCAGGCCTGAGCCCCAGAACTCTCCCTATAGATCAGTGGACCCCTCACAGGAGAAATTAGGGCACCAAAGGAAAGGAGGAACCTCCACATTATTCACAAATTAGCATGGCCATTACCATCTATACATCTGCGATTGGCTTCTTCTGGGCTCCACAGCAAAATTTCTGACAGATAACAGAGTGCCGTTGTTATTTGTGTAATGTACAGCATCCTCCAAGTCAGAACCTTAGGTGATTGAATTGCTTTTATTAATGCGTGCCATTTAATCTTTTAAAGAATATGCCCCTCTTGAAAAATAAGTGCTCAACAGAGCTATGGGCTGTCAGCACGAAATGTCACGTAAATCTATATGGGTGAATATTGCTGCTGTCTTCACAAACCATTGCACACCTATTATGAGCTTTCACAAAGAAAAGTCATTTTTCAAGCCACAGAAATATGAGCCTACTTTACACCCGATGTCTAGGGAAAGTGATTGCTCGTGTATATGTTCTTCCATTCACACATTCTTATAGATACTACCAATATAATCTGTGAGGTGTGATTAAAAGCCTGCCATTGTGGACACTGGTTCATTTTGCCCCATGGCTCTATTATAAAACATGTGCTAAGTGTGCGATTCCATTTTAAGAACTAAAAGTGGGAATAACGCAACCTGGGAATCAGCTTCAGGAAGTATGGTTGCCAGGCTTCCTGAGGCTTGGGGGAAGAAGCCTGGTAGCTATGAGATGGTGCCTGTGCAGGGAAGTTGCCTGGAGAGGGGTCAAAATCAGCAGGGCAGAGTTTGTCACTTGACCCAACAGGGAACCAGTCTGGCTGTGCCTGATTAATACAGAGGAATTCTCAAAGAAAAAAAAACTCTGCAGCAAATCAGAATCTAGCCTGGTGCCTTCATTCTGCCCCCTCACCTTCACATTTAACCCAGAGATTCTGAGAAGGAGGCTGAAACCCTAACATAGTGATCTCCAGTGTGGCATCTGTGGGCACCGTGATGTCAACCAATGGGTCTCCTGGTGTCTACTTGCTTCTTCCCCAAAGCCAGTTTTACCTTCCCTCCAGCTCAATGGAGCAGGAAAAGCCCAGGAAGCATCACTATTTGGTCTGCCGAGAGCAACCCCTTGAAAACAGTTGCCCATATCTTAGGAGGACCTCACGACATCCACCTTGGGTCTCAATGAGAAAGGCAGAATCTAAATTAAATAAATCCATAAGACCCATTTTGTGACTGGCCCTCCCTCCTACTATTTTGTGAAGGCTCTCACTGCTCTTTCTCAACTGTTAGGGTCTACCTGAGGGACCGCCTTTCCCTGCATGTTCCCCAGAGAGCGCTGCGATCAGGAACGCAAAACTGCTTGGCCCTCCCTGGTCCTAAGGATGCCAGGCTGGCATCAACCAGGACCAGGGCGTTCTCCCTGGTGGTGCCGACACTCTGGAACGAGCTCCCCGGCGAGATCAGGGCCCTGCGGGACCTCCAGCAGTTCTGCAGGGCCGTGAAAACGGAGCTTTTTCACCAGGCATTCCAGTAGAAGTGGCACCACATTCCACTCTGCTAGCTACACTCAGTGCTCTGCACTTTGCCAAATGTCACCGCTGTATTTATATGGAGCAAACAGCACACAGGGCAGAATCCATGGCTAATAATGTGAGGCGGGAAGTCTCCAGTTCTAACCACCCTCCAGCCACGGCAGGCATGCTCTTGTCTCTGTCCTCCTCACGACAAGTGGGGAGAAACAACACTGATCATCCCACTGCAAAACTGCTGAGCCACAAAGCCCTTGAACATTTGCAGAGTGTGCTCCATGGCACACTACTAGGCTCTGTTGTTATTAACAGAAGAGAGAATAAAGCCTAATGGACGCTGCTGAGTTGAAACAACCAGTAATGGTCAAAGAGAGCCATTAGATATTTCCAGAGGCCCCCCCTTGGGATTACAACTTCACATGGGGCTCTGTGTCGCACTGCCCTCAAACTTCAACTGATACAAAACATTGTGCCACGCTTATTACCTGGGAAGCCATAGTTTTCAACACGTTACGTAGTCTTGAAATAGTTTGTACGGGGTTGCCGGTTTGTCTCCGAGCTCTGTTTAAAGTGCTAGTTTTGACTTTTAAAGCTTGAGGTTTCCCTATATGGACTAGCCCACCAATTCTGCTTGGCACATCAGTTGGGCCTCTCTGTCCCCAGCCACGGGAAAGCTTGTGGTCGCTCACTATCAAGATTGTTCCTGTGCTTTAGATCAGGCTGCCCCTGAAAGCACCCAGTGCTTCCCCTCTCCCTGCCTTTCATAAGCAGTACCGTGCCACTCTGTTCAAGAGAGCCTTTGCTTAACCTTCAGTGTTGGTTACAATAATCACTTTACCTTGAGATATGCAGCTTTTAAGCTGGCAATTGAGTCGACTGTGTAAATGCATGTGTTGATCTTTTGGATGGGTTTTGATTTGCGTAAAGCACTTTGCGTCTGCACCTGGTGCGCAGAAAAGCAATCTCAAATGGTTTCCAAATGAATAAAGCAAGGCTCTCGAGCTGAGGTTCTCTGACATGTGAAGTATAAATATTATATAGCTTTCAGTAGCCCTGACCTGGATAGCCAGGCTAACCTGATCTCGTCAGATCTCAGAAGCTAAGCGGGGTCAGCCCTGGCTAGCATTTGGATGGAAGTCCACCAAGGAACACCAGGCTCGCGACCCGGAGGCAGGCAATGGCAAACCACTCTTGCATTGAAAAACCCACAGGACCACGACACGTCAGCTCTGACTTGAGAGCCAGAAAACAGCTGCCGCCACCACCATTCGGTCAGTCCTCCAGAATTATTCAGGTGGGTAGCCATGTTGTTCCTTCAAGAATTAGTTTCTGTTTCTCCCTCAAGGAGGGGCCTCACTCGGTTCTTGTGCTTTGGTGTTGAAGCTGTAGAGGGTATCTGTTTCCTCCATCAGGGATTGTTCTCTCTCAGTTGGAAGCAATCAGGATGCCCGTGGCTGAAGTTCCCAGAGTCTCTTGTATGTGGGCTTCAGAGCAGGACTGGAGGGTGCCCTGGAAACAGGGTCAGGAAGCTCCAACACCACACAGCAAGCCAAATTCAGCCCATCAGCTGTGCATTGTGATATCAGCCAGAGAGCCCCCCCTGCTTCTGAAGTTGTAGGCAAGCCTGAAAACAAAGCACGAAATTTATAGTACACTGTCCAAGGTTAATGGGCTGCATGTGGCCTGGTCGATCAAATGCCTGTGACCAAACAAAGACAGATGATTTCTCTAGTAATACTCATTCTTCTCTTCAAATCGGATAGAGGTGCTCCGGTCAGTGCAATGAAAGGCAGGTGGGAAAGCTGGGTGGACCCGACACATCCACGGAGGCAGGTTTTCAGGGAAGCAAAACTGTATGGTACTTGGTCTACTGAACCCCAGCAGCATCACTGTTAATGAGGACCATTAAAAAACCAACATCATATGAAAAGCTAAACAGATTTCAGGCTCTTTCCATAGATTTTCCTGACCCGGGCAGACTTGCCTCTCTTCGGCTGAAGAGCTGGTTTATGTGTGGCATGCTGTCAGGGCGCCGCTTAATGTACATTTTTGTATTAAGTATAATAGAGACCAAGGTTGTTTTTTGCTCTTCAGGAAATAGAGCTTTTAAAAAATCAGCACCCTCAGGAACAAAAGCAGACTAACATAAAAGAAATAACCTTTTTTTAATGATTGCTTTCAAATTTGCTTTCTAAAATGCATATTGTGCTTTCGCTTTGTCCTCAAGTTACTCTCGTTCAGTAAAACTGAGATAAAAGAAGATGAGTGATTTGGACAAATGAAGCTGCCTTATGCTGAAACGGACTATTGGTCCATCAAGGTCACTATTGTCTTCTCAGATTGGCCACAGCTAGGGTTGCCAGCCTCTAGGTGGTGGCTGGAGATCTCCTGGGATTACCACTGATCTCCAGGTGACAGAAATCAGTTCACCTGGGGGGGAAATTGGCTGTTTTGGCAGGTGGTCTCTATGGCATTATAACTGAAGTCCTTCCCCTCCCCAAACCTTCCCTTCCTCACTCCCCAAATATCCAGGCATATCCCAACCTGGAGCTGGCAACCCTAGCCACAGTTCTCCAGGCAAAGGTCTTTCAGATCACCTGTTACCTGATGCTCTTAACTGGTGATGCTGGGGATTGAACCTGGGACCTTCTGAATGCCAAGCAGAAGCTCTACCACTGAGGCATTAACCTCTGATAACTCACCCCAAAATATAACCATCCCACTACAAACATGTCTACTGAAGAATGGGATGGGAGAAAGTTTGCATTGACTTAGTGGATTCTTGAGAATGGATACTGGATTTTCAAGATCTTTTTTGTTTGTTTCAAGCAATGGATACATCTCTCTGACTCCTATTCAAGAGGAAGCATTTTCGTGAATCACATATTTGAGAGAGATGTGTAGGTGGATGTGTGACGCTGGAAATACAGTAATCTTGGGCAATTTATACAAGGTAAAAAAAGATGAATGAAAGTTTGGCTTTTCTCTAGTTCAAAAGACAAGGACAATGTGGCTCAGCAGTGGGGGAACGCCTCACAGAGGAGTTCATCAGATTTGCTTAAGATTGCCCAGCGAAGGGATTGGGGTGAGGACTCATAAACCATTCTTCATTATAATGGATTGTTGATGATTAACAAGAAGAATTGCTCTAATAAGGAGGTGGCAACGGCTGTGAACATTGCACAAGGCAACTTTTCCACAGAGACTTTGAAAGAGAATTATATAAAGAGCCACTCACAGTTGCTTTACGGAAGTGAACACACATGCGGACACACGGACTGTGACATCAGGTGTCCCCAAACCTGGTAATCTGCTCCCTTTTCTTACTTGTAGGTCATCCTCAAAGCTCCTTTTAATCCAGTTTTGCTCCACCCATCTTTCCTGGTTAGCACTATTTAGGAAGAGGAGTCCCTGTTAGGTGCCCTGTAGATCAAACATTGGCTCCCCCAGTGGTCAAAGGGGGGAATTGCAGCCATCTTCCACTTGCACATTCAGGGAACCATCACAGCCCTCCTAATCCGGGAAGTCAGAGGATAGTAGTGTCCCAGCCTCGTGTTGCTGCCTGATGTAAAGTATTGTCCAGGGGCCCTCCTTCTGCACCCCCATCAATATTGCCAGTAGACAATCCCAAATATTGAAGTATGTGGAATATCAATATAATAAATGTCTTGAATAGTTTAGAATGTAGTAGTTGATGATGATAAATTCATTCATAGCCACGAATGCTAATTTACTAGCTGGGCAAACAGGCTTCCTCTGAGTCTATCTCCTGAAGGTCAAAGGGGAAAGGTTGGAAAGGGGCAGTCATTTGCCTCATAACCTTAGGCAACAGGGACCAATAGGTTGGGCCATGGTCTTGTGGTGGCCACATGTTGCACTCGTTAGGCAATCTGCCATCTTATCTCAGTAAAGACTCTGAGATAAGCTGCCATCCTTCAGCCTGGGCAACTTGTCACTGTTTGTAGGGAATCGAGAGGTTGCCCAAGGTCCCTTCCCCTTTGGTGGCAGATATAAAGGTAAAGGCTTCCCTTGCTCAAAAGCCAGTCGAATCTGACTCTAGGAGGTGGTGCTCATCTCAGTTTCCAAGCCGAAGAGGCAGGGCTGTCTGTAGACTTCTCCGTGGTCATGTGGCCAGTGTGACTAAATGGCGAGGTACACAGAACGCTATTACCTTCCAACTGAAGCGGTACCTATTCATCTACTTGCAATTTCTTTCTTTTGAACTGCTAGGTTGGCAGGAGCTGGGGTCAGAGATGGGAGCTCACTCTGTCTCATGGCACTCTGGTCTCAAACTGCCAAGCTGCTGGCCTACCAATCTGCAACTCAGCGTCTTAACCTCTGAGTCTCTGTAGCAGATAGACCCCCTGTTATTCCCCATTACACCTTAGGATAGCCAGGTTGCCACTGCCCCTGCACCACTAATTATGGAGTTAGTAACCTGCAGGAACCCAGAGCCCCCCTTCCTCACCTTCTGCTTCCCTTGGCAATACCTCCTTCACAGCGAGGATGGCACCAGCCAACAAGCATGCACACCTGAGATCTATAAACACCCTGCTGAAGTGTTTTATTCAAGACAGAAGGATACAGGATGCGAAAATTGTTGGTACCTTCATAAAGGATAATGATTCAAAAACAATGGAAAGCTTACATGAAAGGCCAGGCAAAATGCCACAGGAGTATGCTCGGGCATCCATGTCAAGTGACTAGAAATTCCCCACAGAAGAAGAGGTGCAGAGCAGCATCTTGGTTTGCAAAGTTTAGTGTGGGGTGCAGCAGAAGGTGTCATGGGATTTAAACTATGCATATGTTCAGCAAAAGAGCAGTAGAAATGGCTTTGGCTGCCCCTCCTCAAAAAGCGGGAAAAAAACCCAGGTACAGTAAAATAAAGAGGATTCTCTAAACTACATTTATTTCCCTAGCATATAGTTACATACCCAGGACCCAGAGGGTTTAGCTCACACAGCCCTATGTGCAAGGGCTCATTCCATTGAAAGTAGTTACCAACACATCTCCAGGAAATGCACACTGGAGCTCCTTAGTTAGGAGCTTTATAGGTTTTGGCAAGTGTAAGGCTTGGATGCCTTTTCCCACCAGGATTGGGAAGCGCTAATCCTGGGATGGAGCTTTTAACTGGGAGACTGAAGTCAGAAAGAGAAATAGTGAGCTGGCATACCTATAGCTGCCTTCTGAGGAAGACTGGCATGTGATCTCAAGTATGATGTGGAAAGCGCCTTTTCTAAATGCTGACAACTCATGCTTCATGCCAGTCTAGCGCATACAATGCATGCCTAAAGTCCTGGGTTCAAACCCTGCCATCACAGGGCTAGATCAATTAAACCAGTGGTACTCACTTCGCAGAGACCTGCATTTACAGTTGCTTATTCACCAAAAGAGCCAAATTTACTTCCATCCCTGGTATGAGGCCTGCACCTTAGGAAAGTTTGCAGCTTACCTGTTCCTCTGTTAGTGCTGTTGCATGATGGAAACCACCTGCCAACCTCTTGTGCCAAGGGCCTTGTCCACTTTCCTGAAATGTGGGAAAGGTGCCACATTGGGGAATGGTGCTCAGAAGAGCCATGGGTGGCCCCAAACCACTGAAGGAGTATCGCTGAATCAAACCACCTGACTTGATCTGTTCATAACAGCTGTGAAATTATTGGCAATTAGCATTCAGTGAGAACATTCTCTTAAGCAATAAAATAATTTTCCTGATGGCTAATTCCTATCTTATTTGACTTACTTTAAATTTTATTTAAGACATTTTTAGTCTTTCTTTCTCCCCTGGACAATTCAAGGATGCCTAACAATCACAGAAGAAGAAGAAATCATACCAGTTTTGAAACTAACAGACTACTAGTCAACACCAGAAAACACAACAAACAGCTTCTGAACCTATTTGGCTTTAATGCTGTTTCCTAAAACTCAGAATTGTGGGTGCCTTCCTAGCACATTCAGAAAGGTAATTCTGTGGGGGGACCATGGCTGAAAAGGCCAGAGAGCAACCAGTGGCAGATTTGATAGGCCTGAAAAGGGGGATAAATAATCCTGATGAGAGGATTTGATTGTCATATGGGTTCCTTTTGGAAGTGAAGGTCCTTCAAGCACATGGGTCCCAGGCTTCAAAGAGCTTTAAAGATAAGCTCTAGTACCTTGACCTAAACATTTACCAGTGTAAATGTTCTCAGCAGTGGATTGCTGTACAGTGGGGTGTACACTGGACAGTAACTACACTGCCACATTTTGCACCAACTGACCTTTATGGGTTGTCTTCCAGGGCAGCCCCTTATAGAGTGCAACAGTAGTCTAGACTTGAGGTTACTGTAGCATGGCTAGGCTGGGTATATCTACAGTGTAGAATGACTCTCTATCCAGTGCACTATTTTTCTTCCTTCCTGCCCTACCATTTCTCTGTCCTGAAATTTTCACAAAATTAAGGTGTCAACTCTGATACAAGTAAAATTCAAGTAAGGTTGCCAGCTTTTTAATGGGTCTTTTTAAAAATCCGTGAACTGTGTGATCCATCACATTTTGCCCTCTACCCAGGAGACAAAGAAAGGTAAGTAAAAATAGAGTGCTGGGGGTCCCAGTGGCATTTGGGAGTTTACAAAACTTTGAAAGAACGAAAGTAATCATTCTCTCACATGAGCTTTTAACATGCTTTCCCAAATGGCTTTGCTACAATCCAGGAGCCAACATTCTTAGGATACAATCCAAGTCCGTTTTTAACGTAAACAATTCTAATGTTTCCTCGAGAAATGTAATAAACAGCTATGGTTTTCTAACCCACAAGAGATTCCCCTGATTCATGCCAAGAATACAGATTCTCACTGAGAGCAATTCATGCCTAGCTGCAAAGATATCCAGGGAGCAGTATTAAAAATATATGCCACTGCTTCGAGCGTGAGTCTTGCCAGAGGCAAGTGAAAATCGAACTTCAAATCTCCTGTATTTTGCTCTACATCTAGAGGCCATGGTTTTTATAGGGGGGGCTTAAACAGGGCAAAGTGAGCACTGACATTCCTAGTTGAGAAGGTGAAGGAAAGCAGGACTGTCCAAATATTCCAGAGGACTGCTGGTTGACATATTGTCAGAATGAAAACCCAAGTGGAGATTGCCATCTTCCTACCTGGCAAGTAGCTTCTCAAAGATTTGTTGCTGCATGCAAAAAAGAAAAAGAAAGAAAAGAAAACTCACCTGCTGGGCTGGTTCAAAGGATGACTTAACTGAATATTCTCCAGGTTGGCTTTTTTTTTTAACCCTGAAGTAATTATTCTTGGAGAGGAATAAAATGTGTCATGATCCCTGGTATTGACCCAAGGTAGAGTTTTGCCCTAAGTCAAGGTGTGGGGCAGGAAGAACTGGGAACCCCTCTCCCAAAAAATCCAGGGGATAAGGAGTTTCTGCTGCCAATAACTGTTGAATTAGTTAGGAAAATAACAGTACCACAGGCCACCTGTAGGCTTAGTCAGGACCCTGGACAGCGTTCTTTTGCCGCTCAGCCAAGAAAAGAACAAATGCAACCAGGATGGAAGATTAATCTCTTCCTTTCTTCCCTCTAGTAGTGTTGCTGAAGGGTTCTCCAGGCATGTCCTGAGAGTTCAAAAAGACACTTAGCAACAACTTATTCAAAGTAAAAGCAAATAAATTTATTTGGATAGGGAGGGGGTCTTGGAATAAGTTCGGATCGAACTGGGATGCAAAAAGGCTTCAGGCAAAATACGCAAAAGAGAAATAAAAGTGTGAGCACACCAGTTAGCTAGATACTTTACCTGGCAATCGAAAAAGATCTTGTTGGAGGTAGTGATAAACACTGAGAATCAGCCTTCCTTACCTCTTCAATCATAATCAGGAACCGGGGGGGTGGCAGCTTTTCTTTGAAATCTGGTAACTCAGTCACCTTTTTGATTTAATTCCATCAGAAGTGGGGCGGAGGAATCTTTCCATCACCTGATAATGGGGGGTACCAATCTAAAGGTGCAGAGGACACCATTTACAGGTTATTCTTCTAGCTGGCCCAGTTATCAGAACTGTCAGACTTTGGGGTATCTGTGTTATTCTTTCTAGAAAGTGATATCCATCTCCCATGGAGCCTTCCTGCCAGCTACGGTTTCAGTGACACAGCAAAATTCTTTCATTTTAGATACGGAGGAAAGGGGGGTTATAGGTAGGAGTGACTGGCCTGTCTCCATTCCCCCAACCCCAAAATCCTTCCTTTTCACAATTGTTTTCAATGCATTGCAGCCACTTGCTTCGTGGAGTATTAGTATACGGGCCACTGTTGTTGGTGGGGATATTTGCCACACCCCATCCCCATAGCTTTTGCTGGTTATTGTGCCAAAAGCATTGGACAAATCAGGCGGAAACAGTTGCATCTGAATTCCATGGGACACTAAACAGCTAATATTAAAAGTTGAACTTTTCCCCTGTATGGGATTTGCACAGATGCACCTGCGCTCGACAAGTTATTGCTTTTGCTCAAAAACTGTTTGTTGACCTTGTTTGTCCTCAGTTAACTTAAAAAATGAGGTTTCCTTGATTTCAGTGTACACAGCTTAATATAGCCACAGGGGCCAGAGATCAGTGGCACTGAACACCATGCCAGCAAACAGCGGCGTTCCCACACAAGCAAGCCTCGGTCAATTTGACCTCATCAATCATTAACAAAGAAGTCAAACTGTTGGATTCAATGATGCAAAAGAAACATCAGAAGCATTATAGAGCATCTCTGAATCCCTAAAGGGTAAATTTGTCCTCAGGTTACTAATTTTAACCACAGAACAAGTCAGAAATATATTGGAGCTTGCCTGTAAAAATAAAGTTCCTGTAGTTCTGGATCTGTAAGCTGAACCATTGGCTCTGTAATGTCCTCAAAATGACAAAACAGGACCAAAAGGCATCTTTACTAGGAGCAATAACAATGGATATGACACAATATATAGTCCATCCCAAAAACTCATTCACAGTACGATGGGTAGATTTCCACTGTTCTGTCCTGCTTAGGATTCAATCCACTGCCACTTCTGAAGATTTGAAACTAAGAATTTACGTTAAAGGATGAAAGCGTTGGGAGCACAGAACCCCAGGAGCAGAATGGGGATATACCACTCCTTTGCCTCCCCTCCCCCTTTTAACCATTTTTAACCCAATGTCTGGAAAATTTCTGACCCAGGACTTTGTGGATCATTTTTAATAAGCCAGGCACTTAGAAATGGCTAGTGACAGAGTTTAGTTTAGTCTTCTCATTATTGTTCACCATTCCTAACTATAACGACAGTATGATGGGCATGTGTATTTCTGCACGTTTCCTGTTATTGCTTTGTACAAAGCAATCAACTAAGTTAATGCTCTTGTTTTTGCTTATTACAGTTCTTCAGAGTATTGTTACTATTTACTTTTAGTATTACGTTGGCCATTATTCTTTGTTATTGCTTGGATTCTTCTAATAAAAATTGGGGGAGGGGGAGTGAAGAAGAAGAAGAAGACATTGGATTTATACCCCGCCCTTCACTACCCAAAGGTATCTCAGAGCAGATTACAAACTCCTTTCCCTTCCCCTCCCCACAACAGACACCCTGTGAGGTAGGTGGGGCTGAGAGGGCTCTTGACAGAAACTGCTCTTTTTCCAAGAACAGCTCTTATCAGAACTACTGCTTGCCCAAGGTCATCTAGCCAGGTGCAAGTGGAGGAGTGGGGAATCAAATCCGGTTCTCCTAGATTAGAGTCCGCGCACTTAACCACTACCCCAAACTGGCTCTTCTTTAAAAAAGAAATGGCTAGTTTGAACTGGGGAAGCTGAATAGAAGTAGGGATTAGCGGGGCTGATTTGAGGTGTTTTCTCATATCAAGCCAGACATACCCATCCTGGTCAGGTCTAAGTCAAGCCCTGTGCCTCAGGGGCTTCATTTGGACCTGGGTGATGGTGTCACAGGCCTGGAGATGATGCCAGTCTACTACTATTGATCTGCTAACCAGTATACGTAACTTGTCACTAAAATCAGCTCCTGTACCAGAGGACTGGAGGGTAGCAAATGTTACACTGATTTTTTTAAGGGTCCTAAGGGGAGCCAGGAAATTACAGGCCAGTCAGCCTAACATCTCTCCCAGGCGAATGAGTAGAAACTGTAATCAAGGATAGAAATATTAGGCACACAGAGGTTAAAAAAAAACCCACTGAGGGAAAAGCAGTGTGGTTTGTGTAAAGTAAAGTCCTGCCTCACCAACCTTTTGGTGTTCTCTGACTAAGTGAACAAACATGTAGACAGTGATGACCCAAAAGTCATTATATCCTTGAACTTTCAAAAAACTTTTGACAAAGTACCTCACCAAAAACTCCTGAATAAGCTTAGCAGTCATGGGATAAGAAGACAGGTCCTCTTATGGATTAAAAATTGGTTAAATGACAGGAAGCAGAGGATAGGAATAAATGAGCAGTTCTCACAGTGGAGGGAAATGAATAACCGGGTCCCGCAAGAATTGGTATTGCAGCTAGTGCTATGTAATTTGTTTATAAATGATCTGAAACTGGGGGGTGAGCAATGTAATGGCCAAGTTTGCAAATGACAAAAATTATTCAGGGTGGTGAAAACCAAGGCTGACTGTGAAGAGCTCCAGGAGGATCTCCATAAATTGGGCGAGAAGGAAATAATGTGGCAGATGATGCTCGGCGCAGGTAAGTGTAAGGTGATGCACGCTGGAACAAAAAGTCCCGGCTTTAAATAACTAATGGATAGCTCAGTGAAAATGTCAACCCAATGTGCTGCAGTGATGAAAAAGGCAAACCCTATGCTGGCAATGATTAGGGAAGCCAATATTATAAAGCCCTTGTATAGATCTATGGTGCAGCCTCATTTGGAATAATGTGTGCAGCTCTGTTCACGGTATCACAAAAAGAACATCGCAGAGCTGGAAAAACTACAGAGGAGGGCAGCCAAGATGACTAAGGGGCTGGAGCACCTTCCCTATGGGGAAAGGCTGAAGAGTCTGGGACTTTTCAGTTAAGAAAAGAGACAATGAAGGGGGGGACATGACAGAGGCTACAAAATGATGAACAGGGCAGCAAGAGTGAACAGAGAGAACTTTTCTCCCTCTCCTAAAATACTAGAACTTGGGGGGGGGGCATCCGATGAAGATGATGGGCAGTAGATTCAGGACAGACCAGAGGTGTCTGAGGGACCCTATTTGGGTGGGAAAGTGGCATAGAAGTATTTTAAAGAAATAAACACATTTTTTTACTCAATGAGTGTTTAAAATGTGGGATCCACTGCCAAAGGATGTAGTGATGGCTATAGGCATTGAAGGCTTTAAAAGGGAATTAGACAAATTCCTGGAGGAGAAGTCTACAAGGGCTATTAGCCATGGGCAGGGCTCTTTTTGTAGCAGGGACTCCTTTGCATATTAGGCGACACACCCCTAATGTAGCCAATCCTCCAAGGGCTTACAGAGCTCTTCTTACAGGGGCTATTGTAAGCTCTTGGAGGATTGGCTACATTAGGGGTGTGTCGCCTAATACGCAAAGGAGTTCCTGCTGCAAAAAGAGCCCTGGCCATGGGACTAAAGGGAACCTCCCCATTCAGAGGCAGTAAGACTCTTAACACTGCAAGGAGACAACGTCAAGGGAAGGCCTTGGCCTCTTTGCCCTGTTTGTTGGCCCCCTGGAGTAACTGGTTGGTCATAGTGTAAAACAGGATGCTGGACTAGGATGACTGGTCTAGTTCAGAAGAAGAAGGGCTCTTAGTCTTCTCCCATGCTGCTGACACCTGGGAACCAGCTGAGCATTGGCACCCCCCCTTCATCGTACCACCCCAAGTACTAGCTTGGATGGTTAGCCAGGGAACCAGTACTGGTGGTTGAAGTAAGTCCTCCCGGGCTGTTGCTGTTGGAGGATAATATTTGTTCTTCAGGGGACAAAGACAGGAATGGCATCCATACCCATCTAATAACCACAGCAGGGAGTAGAGAGGGGTAAAAATTAGCAGCCAAATTAGCAAGCACCCTGTGGCTGCTCTCGAAGTGAAAACAGAACAGAACTCCCACACCTTGGGTGCGGTCACATGGACCTTTTGATCGGGGTTCGCCACTGTTCCCTCGCGCATGTAAATTTCACATTCACATGTGCCAATCCGCCTCCCGCGCCGAAGCGGGCTCACTCCCGCAATGCTCCCGGGTTTTCCTGCCCCCTAGAAAATCAGATATTTTCCTAGCACTTGTGCTTTGAATGCGTGATTTTGCCCATCTGGACAGCCATCTTTCACGGTGATTGCAATTAGGGCTGTCTGACCGCTCCTTGTGCGTTCTTTTTTTTTTAAAAAAAAAAGCTTTCAGTTAGAGCGCTTGCGTAAACATGCACTTAATAAATCCATTTAATGTTTAATAATGGATTTATTAAGCGCATGTTTGCTCAAGCACTTAAACCAGAAGCTTTTTTAAAAAAAATGCACAAAGATGGCCCTGGAGGCAGGAACAAGAGGCGGGGGCTCCGGCAGCCTGGACGGGAGCCAGCAAGGAGGATGGTGGAGATGGCGGAGCCTTTTTTGTGAGGTAATGGTGGCAGCGGCAGCACCACCACCACCCCCACAGCAGCAGCAGCAGCTGCCTGAGCCTGCCCCATGGCCAGCAGGATTTCCTGGAGGGACAGCGCAGCGGCAGGCAAGCAGGTGCTGGAAGAGAGTCAGCCCAATCTGAAGAAAAATGTTCCCAATTTAAACAAAGTGGGAACAAAGCACGATTACCTTGCCAGTGTGACCGCACTCCTTATCTAGTTTTGCCTTCAGTCAGCTGCTCTCCACATTCTGGGGAAGAGAATCAGAAGCTCTTGGTAGCTGTGTAGAAACTACCCCACATGTGCCATAACCCCCAGCGGCCAAGGAACTGCATCGTTCCTAGAACTTGCACATAATGGTCAAGGCTAAAGGATAATGGCAGCCAAAGCAGCGAAAGGCGAGAGAGGCCTCTATGGGTCAGACCACAGGGGATGCTAGAAGATCCCTGACTGGACCCCACAATGTTATCATTGCTAAATAGCAGCCATGGGGGGAGCTATTCTGATTGATGCTGCAGTGCAAGGAGAGGCGTTGGGTTTAATTCTTTCCCTCTACACCATTTTCCTGATTGCAAATGTCCCCCAGGAGCTGATGTTTGCCCTGCTGGAGCAAATATACAGGGGACATATAGGTAATGCTTCTCCAGTGGGGCAAATAGAAATATGCACTGGGGTTCCCCTGCAGCTGTTATTTAACAATAAAAATGCGCCAGCCAAGATCTCTTCACAAGTTTTCTCAGCACCTTGCCTGAGTTAATTGTAAGTGTTCACCTTGATGCTCAATAAACAGAGAACCAGCTCAGTGATTCAGCCTTGGAGTCCTCAGAGGAAGAACTTCAGGAGCCAAGGCCACCAACCAAGAAGGACCGGCAGGACCAGTGAGAGTCTAACATGGCCAGGGCACCTGCTGACTATGGTCCAGCAGTGCCAGAGGCTGTCTTGCCTGATCCTGCGATGGAGGCCTCACTACAGGCCCCTGAAATAGTCACCACAGCTCTGCTGGGCAGGACCGCCTGGGCCCGTAGCCCCCCCAAAGGACACTCTCAGTCTGTGGGAACAGCAACAGCAGAAGGCCCCGGGCTGAGGTGGCCCAAAGGAAGGTGAAGGGCTTGACTGGCTGCATGCAGCCCCATCCCAGAGCCAGAGAATGAGAACAATGATTCTTTGCAGGATCCTACCCCAAGCACTATGCAGCCACAGGAGCTCAACACCTGCCAGCAGGGCAGCTGAGCCTGATTACTTCCCAGTTTATTTAAGCAAGGCTTGGGAAACCTGCCTTGTTGGGTCAACTGGTCTATTTGGTGTACGCTTATGTGCCAGTGCCTTGCCTCCAGCTGCTGGCAGCCAGCACCTATCGACACCTGCAAGCCTTGCTCTCTAGACCTGAGGACATGGCTTCAGAGGAGATAGAGCAGGCCAGCACCAATTGCAAGCAACTAGTGTCCCTCATGTTTAATAAGCAGCCTGCTCATGGCTATGGGGACTGCTTATCAAGCTGGAACACTAACCCATCCCCCAGTTTCCTAGAGCAAAGTGATTTGATACCAGCAAATACCGATTGTGTGAAAGGCGACAGTTTGTTCATGACTTGACCATAGGCAGAGAATGATAGGAAATTGCAGCTGGAAGGATGTTATCCACCTCTTCCAGAATGAGGAAGCCAACCCTAGAGTTATCCTTGCCAAAGGAATATGTACTTGTCTTGGCGGACAATAAAATGTACAAGTGGAAACTCTTCTAATTCAGTGTCGTCCAGTTAGTGCAGCGCTACGGCTTTGTACCCTGAATCAAGATGGGTCACCCTCCCCATTTTCTTTATTGTTGGTTCAGATGTTTTAAAGAATGGGAAAGGGGCAGAGAGATGAGGGAGCAGAGAAAAGGCAGAGACAGAAGGAAAGCGAAAAAAGAAGGGGAAATATGATGAAACATTGAATGCAGGTCCTATCTTAGAGATTCAGATGAAATGAATGTCCCGAGCCTGAACAGGGTTATGCTTAATTTAGACCCAAATGGAGAGTGTGTATGTGGTTTGCAGTAATTGCACTCTGCATAATTTCTGGTAAATTTGCAAAGCTTGTCTCTCTGACATTAGTTATGTTTATTACGTTATGCTAATTAATCTGTAGAGGAGAAGGAGGGTGGTGGTGGGTTTTTTGGTACGGTGCTCTGCTGTGATCTGGCTCGCAGATCTGCTATTTTAAATTAACAAATTAATTCCTGCTACTGCATCTGAACTGTAACCAATCTAAATCAGAGCCAGATTTTCCAGATGTTCACAGGTGTCATGATTTTTTTTCCTAAGTGAAGCTTGCGTCTTTGGGGTAAGGGTCAAACCAGATGAGATGCCAGGGGTGATGGTGTTGTTTTTTACTTGTACCAGGCACCGTATGTTTGTCCAACAAGGAGCCAGGCAAAGTGCTTTGGGGTTAGGAAACCAGCATGGAAGGAAGGTTCTAAAAACCCCTCTGGGGTTGTGATTCCAGTCTGACTTGGGAAGCTACATGCTGGCTAATTAAAAGGGAAAGAGAAATCCTGGGAGTTCCTGAATATAACAACAGGATTCCAAACAGTTGTTGCAGATTTGGGGGTGGGTGGGGAAGAAAGCAATAATACTGGGGTCTGAATGAACATGCCAACTAACGGCTGCAAGAAGAACCCTACCCTTGCAAAAATATGTGCTTATGTACATCAGCTATAGTTAATTACCATTGTGAAGGAACAACTCCCAAGCCACGTTACTACTTGGTTCTGGGAGGCTAGAAAACAACATGGCCATCCCTGGTCACCGCTACGATCTTCCTTACTCCCCAGAGTGGGCTAGTAAAAACAAACGGGGCATTAACTGCCACCACTAGTAAATCTGAGAGTATCTCCTGCACATCTAGCACTCTGTACCTGCATTGTCATTCAAAGGCGCAGTATCTCCCACTTCACTCCTATAAACTAGTATAGGGATGGGGCAATCAATTGCCCTTTTGAGCTATCGCTCTCAAGGGATGGTGAACTTACCTACTCCCCTCCCCTTTACTGCTCTTTTGATAGCAAGATCGAATAGGCATGGTGCATTTATAAAGATCAGGCTTAGAGAATTCAAAATATAAGAAAGTTTAGATCGTGCTGCACAGTCTAAATGGCACAGAGGTGGACTGGTGGTAGTGGAAAGTGCTTTCAAGTCAAGGCAAGAGGCATTCAGGGGTGGTTTGCTGTTTCCCGCCTCTGCAGAATGAACTTGGTATTCCTTGGTGGTCTCCCATCCAAATACTAACCAGGGCTGCCCCTGCTTAGTTTCCAAGATCTGACGAGATCAGAATTAGGAATCCCAAATGTCAAAATTTTCCATGACATTGCAAATTGAAAGTGGTTCACTGGATGGTTTTCAGAGAATGAATCAGAAATAGCTATTGCGTAGGTATATACATGCCTTTTAAATCATTTTTGTGGATTCTTAAGAAAGAAAAATGGCTTGCAATTATGATAACTATGTGATAAATAGTTGACTAATTTGTTGGCATTATTGTGGTAAAAGGTTTATCATCTCAGGTCTCATCTTTGGCTTCTGCAGTCCATGATTTCAGTAGATTGTGAAGTTATCAATTTACCTCCTTCTTAAGATAGGGGAAATAGGTTATGATTCTTATAGATCACTACTAGTTAATAATGAGATGATACCCTATGAAGTAATCGCTCAAGGATGTAACGGTCTGATTAGACCCTTTGACTGTATTCAGCTCAGAACTTTTATGTACAATAAGATTAGAAACCATCTGAATTTCAGAGAACGTTCTGAGTTTGAGCAGATATTGGTGAATGGTGATAAACATCTTACAGCAAAGATTTATAGCTTACTTCTAAATATGAGCAAAGGCAGTAATACTTCCCATGAAAAGAGGTGTAAGGCTCTTGGTTATATGATCCCAGAACACATTTGGAATTACATCCTTTCATGTGGTCTGTCCTTTTGAGTTTGTACTCACCTAAGGGAAAACATATATTAAAAGATTCACCTCTAGTATATGACCCCAAAGAAACTTGCTACAGTTTATGGTTCTTCGATTAGGTGCCGGTTTTGCAAGCAATTTGAAGCAAGATTTTTACATATGTGGTAGTTTTGCCACTGTTAATTATTGGAAAACCAATGCTGAAAAGTTGCAATTGAGCTAAGATGTTCCTCTTGCTCCTGAAGTGTTGCTGCTAAATAATGTCATGAACTTCCCTAAAAAAAATCCCAGGACATCATGATCGCTATAGCTAGAATTCATTATGCTTGATGCTGGAAAAAGGAAAGGTCTCCAGATGTCCAGGACTAGACTGAGACAATTAAGGAAACATTTTAAATTAAATTAACATATCTACAGAAAGGTAAAAGCATATATAAGCTAGAGTCAGTTTGGCTACCCTGCATCCAGAAAAAAAATCTAAGTAACTATTTTGACCAACTTGTATAGTGTAGTATATTTTTATTATAATACTGTACATTTTAGTTATATGGAGGGGGATTCTTATTTAAGATACTTTATTTGTAAAGCTGTCTTGAGTTAATACAAAATAAGCAAGTTTAATAAAAATAAATGGTCTTTTCAAAATTGGGCTGAGCAAGGATACAAAGAAAAGGTGGGAACATTTATTCCTCTCACCCATTACTTACTTATCCTAAACCATGCATAAATAGGATAGCTTAGAATTTCTTAAAGTTGCAGCATTTGAAAATTCAGCTTTACCTTAGATTTCAGGATTGAGACTTTTCCCTATTGTCCCTCACCACATGGACAAGATGGAGTCCTCAGGTTAAGGCATATTCCCATCCAAAGCAAGGGACACAATGGAAGAGAACATCTTCTCCTTGTCTTGAGAATTTGTAATCCCCCGCCAAGTCCATCCCCATATGGGTCATTCTTGCTCTTCCTGATCACAAGGAAGAAAAAAACTGTCTAGCCATTTGGCTTTTGCAGTCTCTGCCACTCAGTGGGACAATTTAGCAAAGTGTGAGATGGTAAACCTTTTGTTCTACTTTGGCTAGAGCCATTAAGGTCTCTAAGCCTAAAATACTCTGTGCTTAGGGCTTGATGGCTCATCCTCCAGTCCTCTCTTTTTTACCAGCTTTGAGTTTGCAGCTGGGCTCCAACTCCTGAGTAGAGTGTAATCCCAATGGCTGAATTACGGGGGGTGAATCCTAAAGTGGATGGCATTTCTCCACAGCTGCTATGTACTAGTATTAAAGACATACAATTCTCCTGAGCGCTGTACAAACAGCAGTTTCTAAGGCTTCTTAACATAATGGCCTGCCATCTAATAGATACAAAAGAAATATATGGTCAGGGGAGAGGGAGCTGTCCTGTATTCTGCAGGCAGGTCCAGTCAGATCTCCTCAAGTGGTAATGCCCTCTTGGTTAGATAGCAGACAGGAACTGGAGGCAAGAAGCTGGAACAAAACCACAGGCTTATGTGTAGCAGACTAGTTGATCCAGCAAGCTTCCTCGGCCACCCCAAAGCTTAAATAGGCTGAGAGGACAGCCACTCCACTTGCTCTGAAAGCAGCACCTGAGACTCCTCTTACCAGGCTTAACTGGGACCAGAATCCTGCAAAGTATTACATCCACCATAATCTGGCCCAAGTGATGGATCATGGGTGGAGGCAGACTCTGGTGGGCTTGTGGACTGAGTCCTGAGCTGGCACTTAGTTGCTCCAGGACCTGTGGGAAAAGAGGGAAGTTCTGACAGAGGAATTCCCACTGCAGGCTCCTGAGGGGCAAGCTCTGGAGCAGATGGGCCAGGGGGCATGTGCCCTCCAGGGGATTTCTGAAGTTTCCTGCTCTCCTCCAGGCCATGTCTCTGGCTCCTCAGAGGCTTCTGACTTGGAGACATGAGCCAGCTTAGTGGGGGTCATGATAAGCACAGCTGTGAATTTTTGGCTCTTTTGGGGTCTGTGTTTAAGAAGTCCAAATTCTTACCACCTAGCTGCCTATTTAAAAAACTAAAATATGACTGTCGAAGGCTTTCACAGCCAGAGTTCATTAGTTGCTGTAGATTTCCCGCGTTGTGTGGCTGTGGTCTTGGCATTGTGGGACCTGACGTTTCACCAGTAGCTGTGACTGGCATCCATAGAGGTATACTCCATTCTCAGAGAGTACTCCATCTTTCTGTGTTATACCTCTGAGGATGCCAGTCACAGCTACTGGCGAAACGTCAGGTCCTACAATGCCAAGACCACGGCCACACAACCCAGAAAATCTACAGCAACTAATAAAATATGACTGTTTCATTTATGGCTCTTTTATGCCTGCCATTTTTACAATTTTTACATTTAGTGTTGTGCGATTAATTAAGAATGTAAGAACATAAGAGAAGCCAATGTTGGATCAAGCCAATGGCCCACCCAGTCCAACACTCTGTCACACAGTGGCCAAAAATATCAGGTGCCATCAGGAGGTCCACCAGTGGGGCCAGGACACTAGAAGCCCTCCCACTGTTGCCCCCCCACAAGCACCAAGAATACAGAGCATCACTTGCCCCAGACTGAGAGTCCCTATCTATACCTTGTGGCTAATAGCCACTGATGGACCTCTGCTCCATATGTTTATCCAGTTCCCTCTTGAAGCTGTCCATGCTTGTAGTCACCGCCACCTCCTGGGGCAGTGAATTCCATGTTTCAATCATTCTTTGGGTGAAGAAGTACTTTATTTTATCTGTTCTAACTCGACTGCCTGCAATTTCATTGAGTGCCCATGAGTTCTTGTATTGTGAGAAAGGGAGAAAAGTACCTCATCTTCTACTTGCTCTATCCCATGCATAATCTTGTAAACCTCAATCATGTCATCATTTCTCCAAGCTAAAGAGCCCCAAATGCTTTAACCTATCTTCATAGGGAAAGTGTTCCAATCCTTTTATCATTCTAATTGCCCTTTGCTGCACTTTTTCCAATGCTATAACTTCCTTTTTGAGGTGTGGTGACCAGCACTGTACACATTATTCCAAATGAAGTTGCACCATCAATTTATACAGGAGCATTATGATACTGGCTGATTTGTTTTCAATTCTCTTCCTAATAATCCCCAGCATAGTATTGGCCTTTTTTATTGCAGTCGCATACTGTCTCGACATTTTCATTGAGTTATCTACTACAACTCCAAGCTCTGTCTCTTGGTTAGTCTCTGCCAGTTCAGACCCCATCAACATGTATCTATAGTTAGGATTTTTGGCTCCAATGTGCATCACTTTGCACTTGGCCACACTGAACCCCATTTACAACGTTGATGCCCACTCGCCCATCCTCGACAGTTCCGTTTGGAGTGCCTCACAATCCTCCCTGGCTTTCACCATCCTGAACAATTTCATATCATCCACAAATTTAGCCACTTCACTGCTTACTCCCAACTCCGAATCATTAATGAACACATTAAAAAGCATCGGACCCAGTACTGATCCCTGTGTTACCCCACTGCTTACCATGCTCAACTGAGAAAATTTCCCATTTATACTCACTCTCTGTTTCCTATTAATTAGTCAGTTTTTGATCCACAAAAAGACTTGTCCTTTTATCCCATGACTACTGAGCTTGTTTAGGAGCCTTTGATGAGGAACTTATCAAAAAGCTTTCTGGAAGTCAAGGTAAACAACATCTACTGGGTCCCCCTTGTCCCCATGTTCGTTCACTCCCTCAAAAAACACTAACAGGTTAGTGAGACAAGATCTTCCCTTACAAAACCCATGCTGAGTCTGCCTGAATAGTTTTTGTTCATTAATGTGCCTACTAATTCTTTCCTTAATAACAGTTTCCACCAGCTTACCCGGTATTGACGTCAGACTGACTGGCCTGTAATTTCCCGGATCTCCTCTGGAACCCTTTTTAAAGATGGGAGTGACATTAGCTATCTTCCAGTCCTCAGGAATGGAGGCAGATTTTAATGAAAGATTACATATTTTGTCAGGAGATCCACAAGTTCACATTGAGGTTTTTTTCAGAACTCTTGGATGTATGCCATCTGGGCCTGGTGATTTATCAATTTTTAAGTTGTCTATCAGTCGTAGGACCTCCTCTCTCATCACCTCAATCTGACTCAGGTCTTTCAACACTCCTCCTGAAATCAGCAGTTCTGGGGTGGGCAAGCACTTCTCATCCTCCACAGTGAAGACAGAGGCAAAAAACACATTCAGCTTCTCCGCCAATTCCCTATCATCCTTCAGTACTCCTTTTTACCCCTTGGTCATCCAAGGTCCCCACTGCCTCCCTGGCTGGTTTCCTGCTTCTAACGTATTTGAAGAAAGTTTTATTGTCGATCTTTATGTTTTTTTTTGCAATATGCTCCTCATATTCCCTTTTTGCCTGCCTGATCACAGACTTGCATTTTATTTGCCACAGCCTGTGTTCCCTTTTGTCAACCTCACTGAGACTAGCTTTCCACCAAGGAATCCTTCTTACCTTTTACAGCTTCCATTACTTTGTTTGTTAACCATGCAGGCCTTTTTCTATACCTATTTGTGCCTTTCCTATCCTGAGGTCTATATTTTTTCTGAGCTTCTAGGATTGTAGTTTTAAAAACTCTCCAAGCTTCCCCAATGGTTTTGATCCTTTCTACTTTTCCTTACAGTTTCCTCCTCACATGTCCCCTCATTTCAGAGAAGTTACCCCTTTTAAAGTTAAAACTGGTTGTGTCGGTCTTTCTGGACAACTCCCTATTTATACAAATGTTGAACTCAATAACATTATGGTCACTGTTCCCAAGTGGTGCACTCACTTTTACATCTCTCACCAGATCTTGGGCATTACTTACGACCATATCCAGGATCGCCTCTCCCCTGGTGCTGGCTCAAGTCTTAAGAAGAAAGGTGTGTTTCAAAGGAAGTGGCTACATCACCACACACTGGCAGAGCCCCCTTTTAAATCTTCCTGACATCTGAAGAAAATCAGAGGATTATTTCCTAACAATTAATACCCATTCATGAAACATCAGCTAACCATTCTGAGTACTTAACATAACAAAGGAATGGTCAGCCAGCAGAGCTGCAACTCAGGAAGAAAAGGCTACTTTTTACTTCTAGCCCCCAAGGAATACTATTCAAGTTGAACCAGCAAATTCCTAAAACCTGTCTGCATGCCTAGGGAATATAAGCAAATCCAGGTACTGTCTTTTAAACAGTTTAAATAGTGTAGTCACCTAATAGACAGGGAACAGTTATGAGACAGAAGGAACCAAGTGGTTGTTTGGCTCAGCTGATCTGAGGGAGAGGCATCAGTGTCTCACCCCTTCTCCAGAAGGAGGAGGAGGAGGAGGAGGAGATTGGATTTATACCTTGCCCTCTGCTCAAAGTCTCAGAGCAGCTTACAATCTCCTTCCCTTTCTTTCCTGCAGTCAAGAAGAATGGCCAGTTCTTTTTTTATTTTTAAATTTTAATTTATTTAAAAGAAAGTACCATGCCCATACAGAAAGGTCTAATATCAAACAACAGAAAACATACATCCAAAGCTATCTATTGAATAAGTCCAAGATCCCATTTCTTAAAACCTTAACCAGCTAAATTGTTGATCATCTATGGAAAGGACTCCTTTATTGGAAAGGAGAGTCAAAACTGGTGACCATAGCTCCAAATGATCTACCTGAGTCATGATACCAAGAACTCCACAAAAGACCGGATTGTCCATCATTCTACTCATTAAATTGATCCCATAATTTAGCATACCATAAATTTAAAGAAGAAGGGGGGTTGCTTGGTTCCAGGCAATAGCTATAGTTGATCTAGCAGCTGCTCATTGTTGGCCTGATTGCCTTAAATTATTAATTATAATGGGGAATTTGCGATATTATACATGGGCAATAGGCAATAAGGGAATGAACACCTATATATACAGAGGTCCCGCTTCTTCCAGAAATACCAGTAATAGACACGGAGGCTGAAGTCAGTATAAAAATGATGTGTTTTACTGGAGAAACTTCACATTCAAACAATACACAAATACACACACAATTACACAGCTTCCAGGAAAATCAGATAAAGCATACAGACATTCGCATGAGCAGGATATCGTTGGTGGGCAATATTTATCTGTCTGATGAGATGATGCGTTCCAGTGGGAAAAATAGGGGAAACTAATAGAAAGGGGAAGAAACCATGGTCTGAACCGGCAGACACATGTGGAAGACTCTGGCTGCAGTCCAGGAGTCTTAGAGGCAGGGTGAGGTTTTTTATAGCAAGAGTTAGAGGGCTGGAAAGGTCTAGAGAAGACATAGAGAGGGCATAGAGAGAGAGCACACTGCTGGGTGCCCACTTTTATTAGGGGGGCATTTGGGGAGGGCTATGCTGGACCCTCCCTTAGAACAACCCCTTGGTGGTCCATTTTGAAAGTCACGTTTGCAATGGGTGAGGGGCTTAACGAATCGGTCAATATTGAATTCTAACCTGGCTTGTGACAGAGACACCTCGATGGTCGTGATGACTCATCAGCTAGCACTCATTGTGTTCTTTGTTTTAGGGCAGTAAGACTGGTTCCTTAGGAATATCAAGTCCTTTGTCAAACTGAAGGTAGGAAAGAGTCTTTTGTGTCTTTGCTGCAGAGAAGGTTGGGGAGGGGGTTGCCACTGCAATGAAGGACTCCTTTAATGGCAGCTGGAGTCCCTGGTTTAAACAGCAATGGCAGATGGCTGTTTTTGGAGTGCTTTATGTGTCTCGGGCTACAACTGGAATGGGGCAACTTCAGGAACCATGAGCACACTGTCTCAGGCTCTTGCTGCCGCGTGTCTGGCATCACAATCTGGTGACCTTACATCAGAGTCCCTTTTGCACATTGTCTACACAGTTCATTTATGTCTATATGAGAGCACAAAGCTCCTTGCTGGGCAATATAATAAACTAGATATCAATATTTTGGCAATGCATTGGATACATACATCCACCCAATGATCAAGTAGCAAGAAGTCAGGAGAGTAAAGGAGTTCTATAGACATTATGTCACAGATTTGGAAATGAACTTTGTTTCCAAAATGTTTGTGTGATTGGACATTCCCACCATAAGTGATGCACTGTACCTACGTTGCTGCATTTAACAGTAAGGGTCATAAGTCTTTGATATTAAATGTAATTTACGTGGGGTAATGTACCAGTGCAACAGCAACTTAAAGAACTGCACTCGGATATTAACTATTGGGGAAGTATTTGCCAGCGAAGCCCATATCCGTTTCCATTCTGCCCCATTAAGAACTCAAGGAAGCAGGGAATTCTACTTAAATTGATAAGTTAACAAGGCTTTACTTAAATTCAAGATCAAAAAACTATAAATAAAAGAAATCAAGCCCCTAAAATTGGGGGCATCCTTGCTTATTAAAGTTTTGAAAGAAGTTAAGGGCCTAATGAAATTATTTTTAG
This sequence comes from Gekko gecko, assembly GCA_029375565.1. Taxonomy (NCBI): domain Eukaryota; kingdom Metazoa; phylum Chordata; class Lepidosauria; order Squamata; family Gekkonidae; genus Gekko; species Gekko gecko. The sequence goes on along the minus strand of JAPDNY010000001.1, from coordinate 330,455,364 downwards.
ACCTCAAGCCACTTACAGAGGAGTACAATTGATAATATGTTAGCCAAGGAATCCTTTTACCACTAAGGTGTTCCACTTTTTCCTTCTTAATGATACCATCTGAACAAAGCCAGAAGGCGAGGATAAGCATACCTTTCTCCCTCCAGCTACAAAAGTCATCTATTAAAAAACCTGGACTGAACCACTCCTGGTGGGTAAGCGTAGAGATCAGTGAGATTGGAGGTGCTAATTTATTTCTATGTCTATCCCAGACACTAAGCATATAACACAGAATTGGGCTTTCCTTCTGGAGCTCTAAACTCATACCAAAAAAAAGAAAAAAGAATGCCCATTTCTTGGAGAGAAAGGGACAAATGGCAATTGGTTTAGGTCAGCTTTTTTGCATTGATTTTGCAGTCCTGTGATGCTAGTTGTGCTGCGTTGTTAACAAGAAGACTTTGCTGGTGATTGAATTGCTTTTAATGTTGTTGTTGTTTTTTATCTACCCTGAGTCTCAGTAAGAAAGGTGAGCCGTAAATGATGATAACAACAACAATAGGTCACAGGCAAGCAGTTAGTCAAAAGCTTGCTTTGTCACTTGGATGTAGAGAGGTGGACTGAACATTCTGAATGTCTAATGTCACTTTTGGAAACAAGTATTTGAGAATATCAGGAACAGTTTTGCACAACTTTGGTAAAATTGAAACTAAAATCTGAAAATGCAATGAGGTCCCTGGGCACAGATTTCCAGTTGTACGCCTTGACGTTGCCCAGTTGACACTTTTGCTTTTCTGCCTCTTTAGCCTGAGAGATCACCTTTAAAACTTTGGTTCTCAGGTTCATGCTATAGAACTCTGGGCCAGACTCACTGTTTGCTCCTCTCTCTCCCCCTTTTATTTCATTTGAACTTGCTTTTGTTTTCTTGCCTGCAGGAATAGAAACATCTTGCAGAATTTTATTTTGTTTCTTCTACCCTAGTCTGGTCTCTTCCCCCCCACCCCCAGTTTTGATTTTAAGTTTTGTAGATGCCAATCCTCCCCTTTTCTTCCAGAACTTCAGGGAATTGTGGCAAAAGTTGGAGAAGGGCTGATCAGAACTGAAACTTAATTCTCAGCAACAGAGAAAGCTGTGTAAAGATTAAAGATGAGGGTAGGAAACTGTAACACCCCTGAGAAACGTCATTAATCTTATCAGAATCCTTGTAACTTCTCAAGTTACAAAATCCCCGCATTTCTTAAAGCTGTTTCATTTGATCGGGACCCTACAAACACATCCCTCCTTCTGCTATAGTTGAAAGCCAGCGACAGCTAGTGATGCAGACAAAGCCACAGATGACAGCTGACACAGCGGCGCGGGGTGGTGGGGGAGTGGGAAGAAAACATCAGCTCTCAGCCTTTCCCTTTTCTACTTTCATACCAGATCATTCCTGAAGCAGAGAAAGAAAACTTTTAACAGAACGGCAAAAAAACACACAGCAGGCATGTTAAAAAGATGTCAATGTAGAGAGCCAAATTATTTTCCATGAAAAATTGTCAACCAAAGTGAAAACACACAAAATCCCGTCCGACTTTTCTGTTACTGAAACCCGTCATTTTATGTCCCTTCACATTTTTGCTGAGATTCAGGTTGGGAAACTCCTGGAAATTTGGGGTTGGGGCTTGGGGAGGACAGGGGCCTCAGTGGGGTACAATACCAGAGGAACTGATCTGTGTAGTCTAGAGATGAGCTATAATTCCAGGGTACCCCCAGGTCCCACCTGGAAACCATATATCTACAGCCCTAGCTAACAGTAAGATCTTTATATTTAGCTGTTTATTTATTTAATTTCTATCCCACCCTCCCCTGCATGTGGGCTCAGGGCAGGTTACAACAATTAAATAAAACAGTTAAACCCATTATGTAGTGTTCTGGGGTTTAATTCTATGCTGTTTGAATTACCCTCTAGTATCCTAGTTCCCTCATTCTATTGGCTGCCTAATAAAGACCACCCATTGGTCCTGAAGCCACCTAAGGTAACCAATCACAGAGCTCTGCTTAGGTCCAATCAGACCTTGTGTATATAGTTACATGGTATATAGCTCACTGTTGAAATCGTATAAGTTTGAGTGCTGCTTTACACAGGTCAGATCAGAGCTGAAAAATGGCTTGAATAAAAGCCTTGTTATGGTTCATTGTCTCCTGCCTATCAATAATTAAAACATTACAACATAATTTCAGTTATAGCCTATAGAATCCTGATAACATCCCTAAAGGGTTGGCATCCCTAAAGAAGTCGGATCCAGACTAAATTTTCTGCCAAATGGAAAGGACCAAGTAATTTCTACCAATTCGCCCTTCAGGCTGCAGCCCCACATTGCTTTTCATGCTGTCCTTAAACTCGAGGGTCCCCTCTCCCCCAGGAGCAGCATTTCGGGGAGATCGGTCAACTGCAGGAGGAGGGGGGAGGTAAGAATGTTCCGTTCCACTGGCAGAAGTGGCTTATGAGAGCAGAAAATTTAGCCTGGATCCAGCCCAAGGGCCTGGTATCTGAGATTCATAAATGTCTTCAGTTGGGAAAATAGAAGAAGAAAATTAATTACATGACCAAGTGGGGAAAGAGCTTAGAGATGTAATTGGATGAGGTAGAGAAATTCCCCCTGTATCCCTTAGTGTTTGGTTTTTTAAAATGTCGTATGAAACTGGGGGTGGGGGAGTAGCATGTCCCCCTGGTAGGAATGGAATACGTTTGCAAGACGCAGAACAGAATATGTTGGAGAGGTGCAGAGAACATGATATCTTTTTTTAACATGTTTGTGTCAAATGTTGTAATTAGCTGCATTCGAAATGACTTTGTAATGCTCACATGTATTACTATCTGAACATGATTTCCCTGAGAAATTCTAAATTGAATGTGTACTATAATATCCTCCGAATCTAATCTAGTTTAAATCTGTTTGCTCTCCAAGTCCTGGATGTTAACCAGAGCTCAGAAAGAGCTATTTACATACCTTCAACGGGAGATTTTTGAAGCGGGGGTTGGGGTGGGCGGTGGAGCTGTGCAGTCCTTAAGCTTGTCTGATCAAGCTCTGGGAAATGGTCCAACCCTAGGGCAAATGAATTTTATACATCCTCCGATAGCCCCCTAGCATCTGTTTCCTTAGTCCTTTTCCCATACAGTGAAGAAGGGGGAGTACTCCCCAAAGCCTTAGTATGAATGAAATACTTAAACAGGATTAAACTTAAGATCTCATTCTGTTCCCATGCAAAGCCTCGTTTTTACAATTGTCTGTTTCAGATTCTCAGAATCATTCATGGTCTCTGAAGATGCTTAATGAGCTGACTGTGAATTGTGATGGAGGGGGAGTGTATCCATCACTAGCTTGGTAGTTCTGACAGAGTCTGAGTCCTTTGGAGGCAGGTAGCAGGCAAGATAAAGGTAATGGGTAATGCCAGACCTCGATAGTTGGAAAGAGTCATAACTTTCTTGTTTGTCCAAAAGACATTGGCTTAGCCTCGACCAGGGCCAGAGCCTTTTTGGCTCTGGCTCCAATCTGGCGGAACACGCACCCAAGTGAGATCAGGGCCCTGCAGCACCTATTAGAGTTCCACAGGGCCTGTAAAATGGAGTTGTTCCGCCAGGCCTTTGGTTGAGGTGGTGGGCAAGGGCGTAGACTTTCCAATTTCCCAGGGGGGGCTGGGGCTGGGCCAGAGGCATTGCTGTGCTAGGTCCTTAAAAGAACCGAGGCCCAGTGACATCATAGGGAGGAGCCAGTGACATCACAGGCCATTGTCACTATTTATGGAGGCGAAGCCATGTGGCATTCCTGGCTCCTATTATCTCCAGCGGGCCTTCAAGTCTCTCCCATTGTTTGTAATGGGCAATCCTGTCATTCCTTTTATACATCCCAGTTAGTTGTCCCTTTGAAACTGTACCACACGTATAGAGTGTACATTCCTTGCCAATGTTCCTTCTGGACTGCACACAGGGCAAAAGGAAATTTTAAAAGGCCTCTGATCTGCATGCCAATCAAGGATAATGATGTGTGGCATAAACATGAGTTAAGTGTTAAGTGTTCTCCCTGGATGGTGTACATACCAAGAACATATCTGTTGCCATTTCCCTCTCTTCCTGCTCACCACTCAGGGAAACAAAAGCCCTGTTTACATATTACAGTGAACATATGTACATCTTGCATGGACATATGTTGTTAGAAAGAGGTAATATACTTTTGAGTTACAAATAAAAGCAGCCCGCCTGCATCCTTCCCCCAGCCCCAATGGCTCAGAAACGAAGCACGGCATGGGCAAAATCCTCTGCAAAGAACCCTGGAGAACCACTGCCAGTCTGAGCAGACAATGATGATACTGATGGACTGATGGTAGAGAGACCATGCTTTGCGTGCTAAAGGATAAAGGTTTAATCCGAAGAGGTCTAAGAGAACAGCTGTTGGAAAGGATCTTTCTCTATCTGAGCCTGTAGAGCTCACCTGCATCAGAGCAGACCATGCTGACGTAGATGGAACAATGGCATGAAGACCAGTGTGGATTGAGGAGACCCATGTTCAGATCCACATTTTGCATGACACTTACTCGGTGATACTGGGACAGTTAGATTTGAGTCCAGGAGCAGATTAGAGACCAACAAGAGTTTCAGGGAATAAGCTTCCAAGAGTCAAAGTCCCCTTCATCAGGCTGGGTGATATTGCCATTGTTATGAGGTCAATATAAGGGAAGGGAGACTGGAGGAAGGGTGGGATAAAGAGGGGATTGACAGACAACATGTGAGCAGCAGAGTCCATTGGGATGGAAGAGGAGTTTACAGGAAAAAAATAGCACCAACTGATGTGACCAAGAACACAGATCTTCCCAAACTAAAACATCATAAATGATAGCCTGAACATGAACCTATATTGTAATGCACCTCTAGTGGCATTTAGCTGAACTTCCTGGACAGACAGATGTATTTTCGGTTGCCACTAGCCAAACTGGTCTGACTTTAGAGAGTTGGGACAAGCAGCAAGGCTTGAGGAAGGGGATGTAGATCCATGGTTATAGAAAAGAAGGGGGCTAGGAACTGAGAAAGCAAAGCAGTCCAAATGAAGCACAACACAGAAAGCTGTACATAGTTGAGAAGAATTAGAAAGGAATGGAGATGCACAGTTGATGTGAAGTACATTTGAGAAATTATAGAAACAGCATGGAAGTTTCTTAGTTGGGGTTAGCTACAATGCTATTGCAAGGTCTGTGTGATATAACAGGGGAGGCAGTCCACAGAAACCTGTATGACATTTTCAGACATTCTGTCTCATATACTTTAATTGTTTATCCCCCTCCTATAACAATTCCTCATCAGTCTAACAGAGATATCCTACTGAGGTCTATCCAAGGGGGCTTACTCCTAGGGAAGTATCCTCAGGATTGGACTATAAAGAGCTCTATTCAAATCCTTAACCACTGAGCTTGCTAATACTTTCTCTTCTTTCAGTTCCTTAGATCAATTTGCCCAATCCCCCATCAAACTCAAATCTTATTGGCTCTTGCAACTATGAGTAAATTATTATTACACTTCTATCACATGGCTCTTTCCCAATGATTGTGGCTCCCAAGAATAGGTTGAAGATGATTGCCTGGGAAGCACCCACACAGCACCATGCCATGGACCCAGATGGCTCAGGTTAGCCTGATCTCATCAGATTTTGGAAGCTAAGCAGAGTCAGCTCTGACTAGTATTTGGATGGGAGAACTCCAAGGAATACCAGGGACATGATGCACAGTCAGGCAATGGCAAATCATCTTTGAATGTCTGTTGCCTTGAAAATCCTACAGGGTTACCATGAGTTGGCTATGACTTGCTAGCACTTTACATCACACCAGGGCAAGTGCGCTTTAATGTCCAGAACCATTTGGGCAAGGCGTAATGTATAACTACTGTCAGTAGCATGAGATGGACCCACAGCTCAATTGGCTCTCATATCACTGCCATAGCATACAAAATAGTAAAACAGTCAGTAGCACCTTTAGGACTAACAAACTGTATTGTAGCGTAATCATTACTGTAACACAAGGGTTTTCAGAAAGCCACACACACTTTTCCAATCTTACTCCAGTGCCAGTTCCAGTCCTCAAACTCACAGAGAAACCCAAACACTCTCATTTTTGGTAGAATGACACCCCTCCCCTCCTCCACCTGGGTGGTTTGGCAAATGTAAGCCAATGCCAGAGGTTTGCATGCACCAAGTCACACAGCAGAACCAGAGCTTCCAATTTCAGCACTGGAGCTAGGGATGCCAGCCTCCAGGTGGGACCTGGGGATCCCCTGTAATTACAGCTCATTGCCAGTCTAAAGAGATCAGTTTCCCTGGGGGAGGGAATGATGTTCTGGAGGGTGGACTCTATGGCATTGTGCCCCACTGAGGTCCCTGTCCTCCCTAGACTCCATTCCCAAATATCCAGGAGTTTCCTAACCTGGATTGGGCCACCCTCCCCTTATCCCCCAGAGGTGGCCAGAGGGTACCTGGCAATCCTAACTGGGGCTATTTTAGCAAGGGAGAGGGGGGGAAGCTGGGGGAAAAAGCATATAGATTGGGAGAGAGAAGTGAAAGACAGAAAGAAGGGAAGGAAGGAAAGAAAGAAAGTCAGACTGGAAGGGAAGCAGCCTGGAGTGGGGGTGGGGCAGCTCCCCAGCATCTCCTTGTTTCCAGCTCTCACACATCTCAACGGAAAGGGAAAGAGAAACAGAAAGAGAGAGAGGGACAGAAAGCGCAGGGGGCTCCCCCTCCCGATTACAGGAGAAAGTGAGCCCAGGATTTTCTGTATCCTGGAGCAATGTGCTCCGTGCAGCACAAGAGTTCCTGGGTTTCATTTTCTCCTGCAGCCCAGTTTAAACTGGGCTGCAGGAGAAAGCAAGCCACTCACTGATGGCAGGGGCAACCAGAGGCCAAAGAAGGGCCCCCCACCTTCCCCCTCCCTCCATTCTTGCCCAGCTCCCCTCTCCAACCCTCCATCCTCTCCACTAAGTGGCAGCCAGGCACATTCTCATGCTGGCTCTCCCACCTCCCCCTGCTTGGACTTGCAGGATGGCTGGGTGGGTGCAGCCCTGGGCTCCCACCCCACCTGAAACAAGCCCCCACTCCTTACACCCCCACCTACTTACCCTTCAGGCTGGTGGCGGCAGCAAGCAGAGGCAGCATGTGCTGCCTCAAAGCCAGCCTCCACGTGCAGCTCTCCAGGCTGAACAGAGCGCTGCTGGGAGCTGTGGGTGGAGCTTAGCTTCCAGGAGGAAGCAAGCCCCCACCCCCTTGACTTCCGTCCCACTCCTAGCCCAGCCAAACAGTCACAGAAAGCAGAGGGGAAAACCCTCCACTTTCAAAATGGGGTGGGGGACGGGAGGGGGGTAGCAAGGCTCTGGCTGATACCAGTTGCCCCCCGGGGGGGGCTCAGTACCTTCGGGGGAGGCATGAGCTTCCCAGCCCCCCCAAAGATGATGCCTATGGTAGTGGGATGTCCAATGACATCAGCCTCCCCAGCTCCACCACACTTTTTCTTCTTCACACTATGCTAACTTGTGCCATTGGTGGTGGCTATGCCCACTGCCCAATACTCTGGTCTGTCTAGGGCATGCATACAGGGTGCATCCGGGAGCTTTGTTAAACTGTCTTGTATGCCATCCTGTGGTTATGTTATCAGGGTTCTATAGGTTTTAATTGAAATTATGTTTTTAATGGTTTTAACTGTTTTATTTAATTGTTGTAACCCACCCTGAGCCCGTTTGCAGGGGGGGATAGAAATTAAATGAATAAATAGATAAATATAAAGATCTTAGCTAGGGATGTAGATACAGCTGGCAACCAGTGAGGGAGAGGGGGGGAGGTGATTATTGCTGCACAATGACATCATTTTGGGGTAAATGCTGGAGCATTGCCCTGATGCAGTGTTGGCACTTCTGGGTCACTGTGGTACTGATGTCATCGCATAGGACTTAATAGTCTATGACCCTCGTACCTATGGGACCACAGCCCCCCATGCTCCCTTTGGTAATTGTCTAGGTGCCTGGCCCCAGGATGGCTTGGTTAGCTCTCACTAAGGGAAGGACCTTCTCAGTTGTGGCCCCTACCCTGTGGAAAGCACTCTCAGATGACACCCGTGCCCTGACGGAACTGTTTAGCTTCCGCGGGGCATGCAAGGTCAAATTGCTAAGGCTGACGACTGGATGGTAATTCACATGTTTGAGTTGTTTTTGTTGGCCATAAAGTGCTATCCGCATCTATTTTAATAGCTGAATGTTTTAAGGTTAATATTTTATATCTGTGATTTGATTTTATGTTGTTTTAAACTTATTTATATGGTTTTAATATTGTAAGTTGCCTGTGGGTGAGCGGCAACTAAATAAATAAATAAATAAATATTTAATTTATATCCTGCCCTCCCTGCCCAGGCAGGCTCAGGGCAGCTTACAGGTTATATAAGTATATATATATTAAAACAGCAGAATAAGTTAAAACATAGTATTTAAACCACAACATAAGTAAATAAGATTGCCTTGGCTGGCCCACTTCTGCCTGCTGACCAGATGTCAGTCAGTGGGTATCAGCACCAATTACCAGGAATTCGCCTGCCATTAGCGGGTGCCTGGTAAGCCTATGTAGGTAGCGGGCCCAATACCTAACCCAAGCCTGACTTTTGTTTATTTCTAGAAGTGATTTGTTTCCAACTCTCTGAGCAGATCTCCTCAGATTTTCCACAAAATTGTAATATGCACAAATGACATTTTACTGGCCTAGCTAGCGAAAAACTGCTGTATATATTACACTTCTGGCTCCCTGGCTCAGTTCTAACCGTAAGGGTCAGATTTCTCCCAAGGAGCTTCATGCTTTAGTTTCATATATCTCAAACAAGAACCACATTCCTTTTATTTTGATTTTATTTATCTAAAACATTTCTAGGCCGCCTTTCCACCCCAGGTGATTGACATCAAAACATTAAAAGATTTGAACAGTAGAACGGCACTGAAAATAATCCATAAAATAATCCATATCAATATATATGTATATGTGTGTGTGTGTGCATGTGTATATATGTGTATGTATGTATTATTTTATGTATTATTTTGTAGAAAAACCCCAGCAGGAACTCATTAGCATAATAGGCCACACCCCTGATAGCACAGCTTATTAGCATATTAGGCCACACCCCATGTTACCAGAAGTGTGGTCATCCAGCCACACCCACCTTTTGCTTCTTATTCTGTTTACCTTGTTTGTTATCAAAACCCAGGACTTTTTTTGTAGCAGGAACTCCTTTGCATTTTAGGCCACACAGCCCTAATGTAACCAATCCTAATGAGTTTCTGCTGTTCGGTGTGACCTGTTATGCTAATGAGTTCTTGCTGGGCCTGGCCAACTTGGGAGCCAGACGGAACTCCATTCATGTGCGTTCCTGCCCAAATATATATAAAAACACAGGCCAAGACCAAGGAGGAGGGCCAATAACAGTTATCGGGGTACACCAAATAAAACAAAAGCAGTCTTCACTCTCTGGCAAAGGACAACGATAGAGACAGACAGGGAGTTGCAAATTTTTGGCAGCACAAACAAGAAGGCCCTTTTTGGGATGCCACTTGTCCAGCCTCAGATGCCCAGGGCACCTGAAGTATGGCCTCCTAAGATAACTGGCATGGACAGCTAGGTTCAGTTGGGAGAAGGCAGTCCTATTACATCAGATGCTATCTTTGGAACAATTGACATGTCCTAATGCCATTCACCAATCCATTGACATATCCATCCATCCATCCATCCATCCATCCATCCATCCATCCATGACTTGAGCATTCTTTTCAGCTTGTTGTCATTGCCATAACTCAGTAATGCTCTTGTATTGCTCCTGTTTATTTCAGTGGAGGCTGGCCTGAAGACTTTCCTTAAATACTGTGCCCAGTGATACCCATAAAATGATTAGAAATGAGCAGATTTCCACCAAGCGCATTCTGGTTTTTTTGCTTTGTTGGTTCACTCTGTCCCATGTTCCATTCCATCTGCCTTCCCATTCAACTTGGAGACCTTTTGAAAGCTATGTTTTGGAAACGATGTATGTATAGGTTGCCATAGTTTGCAGCTGAGTTCTTTTCCTCTGGCACCAGCACGGCTCATGGCTTAAATCCCAGTTGATCAATGTGTGTTGGTCAAACCACAGCACAAAAAAGTGTCCAGGAGTGATCATCCATTTGCATCAGGATTCCACTTCATGCTGGTTTGATCAATGCACATTTGGTAGCATATACAAAAGAAAGGGCATGAATTGAAAATGGAGGCACAAATGGTGCATACCTTCAGTGGTCTGATCAAGGTCCATTGATGACTCTAAAGCCTTGAACAGCATGCCATTGGGAGTTCCATGAATGGAGCTCCCACCATATATATATATTTTCTCTAAAAATCAGCAGTGCAGTGACTACAACATTGTGCGATGGGTAAACTCTCTTGCACATTATTTTCCCAACAGGAAATTTTCCTGAGGAGCCACTGTTTGCCCCGTTGAGGTAAACATATAGCAATCTAACATACTGGGACTTCTATCTGGCAGTCATGCATTTGCAGCAAATCTGAAGACCTCAGAGCTCTGCAGCCTTGATATAAGGGTAATGTTTTTGCTTATACTGTCTAAGTCACCCAGATGGGCCTTAGATATCAAAGGATCCATTGAGCTCTGATTAGTGTATAAAAAAATTAGAGACTGAAGTGACTAGAGGGTTTATTATTGCAAGATAACTAATTACTTAAACAAGAACAAGAAGAGATACACAGAAAGTTGGAAGAGAGGCAGCCGGGGGGGGGGTGAATGCCCTTTTCCATTTTATAGATTTTCAGCTTGCAAGCACTGTGAGTTAAGTCCTTTGAGGCGTTTCGCCATCCCTTCTGTATCAAACAAGCCTGCTCTTATTTTTCACTCATAAAGAAAAAGATTCCTGCTTTGCTGCCCGGAAGATGTGAAGTCCTGGGCCTGAGTTTCTATAACGAGACTGTATGCAAAATATTGTGATATTCTGAAAGCCAGGAGGGTAGCAAAGGTCACTTCATACCGTTCAGAACCCCACAATCAGTGGCAACTCTAGCATGAGATGAGCACCAACTGTGGTTCCATTGGGGGGGGGTTTTTTGCAATTTTTCACTCTCTCCCTCCTTTATGAAACATACTCAGCCTTCTGGGACCTTTCGTCAGTATTGTATGTGGACAAATAGAGGAGGAGGAGACTGAATGTGAACACCTTGAACGGAATGAGTTAATTGGTAGTAGCCAGCATGGGTTTATCAAGAACAAGTCATGCCAGACCAACCTTATCTCCTTTTTTGACAGAGTTACTAAAATGGTTGACTCTGGCAGTGCTGTGGATGTAGTGTATCTAGATTTCAGTAAAGCATTTGACAAAGTTTCTCATGATATCCTTGAGGATAAGCTGGTTAAGTGTAGGCTGGATGGTGCAACGGTTGGATGGATTCATGGTTGATTGAAAAATCATACCCAATGAGTGCTCGTAAATGGTTCTGTGTCTATGTGGAGGGAAGTCTTGAGTGGAGTGCCACAGGGCTTGGTCCTGGGTCCAGTAATGTTCAATGTTTTTATAAATGACCTGGAGGAAGACATAGAGAGGATGCTTATCAAATCTGCAGATGACACGAAGCTGGGTGAGACTACTAATTCTGAAGAAGACAGAGTCAGGATTCAAAATGATCTAGATAGGCTGGAACAGTGGGCTAAGACAAATAAAATGAATTTCAATAGAGATAAGTGCAAAGTCCTACACTTAGGTACAAAAAAAAATCAAAGGCACAGATATAGAATGGGAGGGACTTAGCTTGATGGCAGCACATGTGAAAGGGATCTGGGTGTTCTAGTTGATCACAAGCTAAACATGAGCCTGCAGTACAACGTGGCTGTGAAGAAAGCTAATGCAATCCTAGGATGCATTAACAGAAGCATTGTGTCCAGATCATGGGAGATGGTAGTTCTGCTCTATTCCACTATGGTCAGGCCTGTGTCCAGTTTTAGGCACCACATTTTAGGAAGGATGTTGAGAAGCTCGAGCGTGTCCAGAAGAGAGCAATCAGGATGGTGAGAGGGCTGGAATCCAAGTCTTACAAGGAAAGGATGAAAGAGTTGGGTATGTTTAGCCTGGGAAAGAGAAGGCTTAGAAGAGACATGATTGCAGTCTTCAAATATCTGAAGGGCTGTCATGTAGAAGATGGAGCAGATCTAGTCTCTCTTGCTCCGGATTGCAAGACTAGATCTAATGGGTGGAAATTACAAGGGAGTTGTTACCGGCTAAATATCAGGAACAACTTCCTAACTGTAAGAGTAGTTGAGCAGTGGAACAGACTGCCTCAGGAGGTGGTGGGTGCTCCTTCGCTGGACATTTTCAAGCAGAGGCTGGATGACCATCTTTCAGGTATGTTGTAGGGCTATCTTTTGGCTATGCTCCTGCAGAGTGCAGAGGGTTGGACTAGATGACCTGCAAGGTCCCTTCCAACTCTAACATTCTATGATTCCATGATTCCATACCCGCCCTTCACTTGGAGTCTCAGAGCATCTTACAAACTCCTTCCCTTCCTCTCCCCACAACAGACACCATGTGACATAGGTGGGGCTGAGAGAGCTCTGACAGAACTGCTCTTGAGAGAACTGCTCTGAGAAAACTGTGACTGACCTAAGGTCACCCAACTGGCTGCATGTGGAGGAGTGAGGAATCAAACCTGGTTCTCCAGATCAGAGTCCACCACTCTTAACCACTACAACAAACTGGTTTCTGCAAGAACTTGTGGAGATCATCTGATTTTTCTCTCCACTATTTGCCTCTTTCCCTTTCCCAAACCCCCCATTGCCTCTTCCTTTTCTCCTCCTTACCCACCAGCCAACCTAGCTTTATCTGCCTCCATCTTCGGCTTTCCATTTTTCTCTCCCCTAGTAGCCTCTTCTTTGCAAAACTATGGCCGAAGTGTTGCTGCCAGCTGCCAAGCTCAGTTGCACAGTGGGGAAGGGGAGGACACCTAATTTCCCCCTGTATACCCTTCCCTACACAATTTCCTGCTCCTGGCAACCCATATAGCCTCACCTTTCCCTGCTTCCGTCTCTTCTCCCCATCCACCAAGCAACCTACTTTTTATCAGCCCCCCCAATCTTCAGCTATTTATTATTTATTTACTTCATTTATGCCCCATCTTTCTCCACAGTGGGGACCCAAATGAGCTTCCTTCATTCTCCTCACCTTCATTTTATTCTCACAACAAACATGTGAGGTAAGTTAGCTGAGAGTGTATAACTGGCCTATTGTCACAAAGCGAGCTTCCACTGTAGAGTGATTATTTAAACCTGGGTCTCCCTGTTCCTAGTCTGAAATTCTATCCAGTAGACCACACTCCTTTGTAGTATGGCTGCAAATGAACAGTAGCAGGTAGCCTGGCCAGGGTGAATCATGCAAGTCATGTGGTAGTGAGTCTCCTGGTGGGGCCTGCCCTGGTGAGTCCTTGTCAAAGACCAAAACAGCCCTGGAAAAGGCCTTGCCCCCTCCTCTGCCTTTTATTGATAGAAGCCAAGGCTTGAAGTCTGGCAATACTGTTGTGGTTACCTAGCAACAGCCTTTGAGAGGGCATTTTTTTATTAAAGCTATAGGCATTGCTTCTATTATTCTGAAGGCTTTCTAATCCCTGATACCATATTCTTCTTCTTTTCAGATTTTTCTGTAAACCTGGGGCTTTATTCAAGTTTGTAGAAAATTCTGTCTTGTCTGTTTATGACTCTAATCACCAGATTTAAATAACCATACAATTGGCCATGTTGAGAATTAGGTATCTTGATAGTTTCACAGCATATGGAAATCGTTAGATCAGGATGAATCATTATTACAAATCTTAGCAGGCAGTTATCATGGTCCTTTATTGTTTGTATGCTTTTTGCCTTGCTAATGATCCTACCTGGCTTGATTACTTGTCAGGGGCTATATGGATTGAACCAGGAACTCTTGGTTCCCTGCCACATATGTCACCAGGCTGCAGGCTGGAAGAAAGAAACTGCAGGGAATTCCAGGAGAGGAATTTACAGTATAGCCCGTAATCTTCTTGACCTGAATGTCAAGTAATACTGGAGGGCCAGTCACATACAAATCCAGCAAGCAAATTGTTAAGTATGAGACAAGTCTGATCTTAACTAGTGATTCAGCTTTATTCAGTCAACAGTAAACCAACACAAGGAACAGTGGAGCAACAGGCTCCCTTTTTAAACTGTCTGGGCTATGGTAACCATGCCCTAAAACAAGTTATTAACCATTAACAAAAGAGAGATAACAACCAATAGATGCCGTTCCCTCTGGAACAACTCTAGCTCCTCTGATTGGCTTGCTATGCAGAGCAGCCAATCAGATTGCTTTCTTTTAGGATACCTTCCAAAACCTCAAGCTCAACATATTATTACAATACATAACACAAATCTTCTGACTTCCTTGGTTTGGGCAATTTATCACTGGGGAAGACTTCCTAGCTCTCCCTCTGTGCACTGGCCTTCAGCACCCTCTTTTCTTATCTGCACCTTGCTTTTGTTTTGCATGAGTCTTAAGACACCTGGCTGTCCTTAGGCATAACATCTGGGCATGGACATGCAGGAACTATGTTCCTATCATTAGCAGATTTCCATTCAGGGTCTTAGAGCCACATAGGTTTGTCAGACGCTAAGTCTGAAAAGACAAGGCTCAATATAAATATTTGATATAAAAACCATTAACAAACTATTAAAACATCCATTAATTAAAATCCAGCTAGAGCATACAAACAGCACAAAACATTTAGCAGCCTAAAATTAGCTTTGTCAAAACAGACCCCAGGCTAGAAATAGACTGTAAAAACAACTTTAAAAGATCATACCCCTTCATTGTCATCCGTCCTCTTTCATCACCTTATTAACCAATGATGTCTGTGATCCTGGAGGGAAAGGGGATGATGAGGAATGATGTGATGAGGGGGGTATGCAGCTGGAATTGGTGGAAATTGCCAATTTAGTCTGGATCCAACCCATATGTACTTATTATATCAGATCACTGTCATTAGTTGGAAGTAATAATAGATATCTCAGAAACCTTTCCAGTTTGTAGAAAGTTAGCATTATTCTCACCTTCCCTTCTCTGTTTGCAACAGGAAGCTAAATCTGGGGGTATTACTACCTATGCAGCTGAACCCTATTGGTCCTTGTCAGGGCTATTTTGGGGCAGGAACACACAGGAACAGAGTCCTGGCTGGCTCCTGAGTTGGCCACGCCCAGCAGGAACTCATTAGCATAATAGGCCACATCCAACAGCAGACACTCATTAGGATTGGCTACATGTGTGACCTAACATGCAAAGGAGTTCCTGCTACGAAAAAGCCCTGGGGTTTTGACAACAAACAAGGTAAACAGAATAAGAAGCAAAAGGTGGGTGTGGCTGGATGGCAACACTTCTGGTAATATGGGGGTGTGGCCTAATATGCTAATGAGTTCCTGGTAGACTTTTTCCACAAACAAAGCTTTGGTCCTTGTATTTGTTTTCAGATTGATTTACTTATTTATTGCATGGCACAGTTACACACAGGAAGTATATTATAATAATATAAAATAGGAAACCAAGCTGATACAATGGTTATGCAGACTGATTGGGCAACCCTGCTAAATACTAATATCTAAATTTTCAGTCTACTCAATCACGGCTGGGGGGAGTTCAAAGAGCTCCATCACATTGCCTTTGAAAGCATGATGCTCACATTCCTGTGACAGATGGAAAATAGTTTGGCGGGCTGCACCACAATCGCATTTGGGTCCTGGTATTTTGCCCCATTTAAACAACAGGTCTGCCCAAATGCCAAAGCCTGTTCATATTCTATTAGCCGTATTCCACACTTTACGTGGCAAGTCAAATCCTGCAGGCCACTCGGTGTTTATCAGGTTATGGATATCGGGTGGAACTGACTGCATCCACGTTCGCAACCATTCATTCCCTAGATTGAAATTTTGTGGTTGCAGGATTTGTGCAGATCTTATTGCTGGGTGTCAGGATCTCAGACCGGATAGGCTCACATCAGCCACGTCTTTGTGGATAGGCAACTCTGTTTTCAGTTATCTTTCTATATTCATGAGGAAGAGCACCTTGTCTTCAGAGATGTGGGAGAAACATATTGGGCAATACAGTTTGGAGCAGGGACGCTGGGGGAGGGTGCTTAGCTTTCTACTTCCCTATTCCAAATCCCACCTCCCTATTGTTGCCCTTTCCCTGAGGGGTCCCAAATGCATATTTGTTCTCCCATAGCTGAGATGTGACATCAATCAGAATATTCCCAGATCACAGCCTTTCTTTTTTATCCACCATTGTCCTACAACAGGGGCAATGGAACCAAGTGATGGATGAATTCCTTTATGCTTACATGCAGCATCCAAAGCACACAGAGAGACTAGTCTGCATGAGTGGAGAAGGGACCCAAGGACAGGCCAAGAATCTTAGAGTGGAGACAGCACGAAGCAAGTCTCATTCAGCAAACGGGACTTGGAAGGGAAGGGTGCTGAGGGGAGCTGGCTCAGGCAATACCGCCGGCTGCATCAAACCCCAGTTCACCTCATTAGCACTGTATCAAAGTAGAGCGGTAGGGAGAGTCCATTATCTGGTGCTTATAAATTATCACAGGACATCATTACCTTGGCTGCTGAAGGTTGCCATGATAATGATATTGATAAGGGGGATTGGATTGGCGAAGCAGGACAGATCCCCGAAGTATCTTTTCTTATCAAGTTACTTTATCTCCTCTGTCTAATTTATGGGGCTGTTAGCGAATGCATGAATTGTGAGCCATTTTCTCTGTCCTGCATCTCTTGTTTCACTAGTCCCTCTCTCCCTCTTGAATTCTCTGTACCTTTGTGTCGCTCCTATCTCTTCATTCCTCTTCTTCTGCCTCTTCCATCTCTGTCTCCCCCCCCACCCCGAAATTTTTTATTTTCTATAACTCATCTCTGTCTTTTATCCATCCATCTGTCGGTAAGCACACTCACTTGCTCCCTCGCTCTCCTTTCCTCAGCTGGTTGATCTCTGTTTGCTCTTCCCAAAAGAGAGAGAGATTTTTGTGTTCTTACTGAACCAGAGAAAACGTTCATTCCTAAGAGAGAGAGAGAAGCAAGGCGAATTTCATATTCACACATCTAAGGCGAAGTCTATAATCCTTGCAACGCAAGAGATTGGCTTTGAAGTGTCGTTTCCCCCCCACCTTTCTGCTCCACTGACTCACAACCCACGTTGCCATCTTATACTTTACAGGCCTACATAAAAAAGGTAGGCAGGAGAAGGGTCAAAGAGCAACTTGTCGCCTCTAAAGCATTTCAAACTCTCAAAGGCAGTGACTGCTACTGAGTCCCTGGTACGTTCTCATATCTACCATTCCCTGCGGCCCGGCAGACCTCCCAGGGTCAGTGGGGAATACCTGGAGCCATTAGCTATCCTGAGAGTCAAGAAAGCAGTTTGGAGACCCCACCATTGAAAGAGGCTGTTTTGATAGCCAGAGTAGCATTGTGGTTACACTGCCGAAGTAGCATCTGGGAAATCCAGGTTCAGCTCCCCATTGTCCTGGAAGCTTGCTGGGCGATTCTGGGACAGCCATTCTCCTGGTTAGGATGCAATGGAGGAAGGGAAGACAAGGGGATAAGTTGCTTTGGCTCCCAGTTGGGGAGATAAGTGGGGTATCAATAAATAAATGAATGGACAGACAGCTCATCCCAGCACCATTTAGGACTGGGGGGATGACAGAATGCTCCTCTATGCAAACATGACCTCAATACATAGAAAATAAGTATCTCAGGAAGAAGGTTAAGCTAGAACCTTTCACGTTAACGTCTAGTGTTCTGTGTGCAGGGATTTCCCCCCCCAGAGTAGGGATCCTACAGTTAAAAGTATGTCCCTTGTTACAGATCCCTATAAATGGTGGGACCCAGGTCTGAAAGAGCTGACTATTATTGGTCTATGGACGAGAAGTTCTGTAGCAACCAAAGAAACCGAGGCATGTGGTTAGAATTAGAGTCATTGACCACTTATTGATTTATTTCATCAATTTATTTCATTAGAGTCATCAACCACTTGTTTATTTATTTCATTTCACTCTCCCCTGCAAATGGGCTCAGAGTGGGTAACATCATGATAAAATGCAATATGCAGTCTAAAACATTCACAATTCTAATAAATAGATACAACAAAATAATAAAATACAATCAACTCTACTAATAGATGGCATAAAATCTCAGGGGGGAGTAAGTCTCTAAAAACTGGTATGAAGGAAAAGATGGGAGGGGAAGGAGGAGGGGATGGGGGAGGCCAATCAAGATGGAAAACCATTGCTGCCCTCAACCATATGCCTGACGGAACAACTCTGACTTACGGGCCCCGCGGAACAGCTTTAGATCCTGCAGGGCCCGGATCTCACCCGGAAGAGTGTTCCACCAAGTCGGAGCCAGGATTGCCAGACCCACTGGTGGAGGCGGGGATTCCCTGCCGACAGGCCCTTCCTCCCCCATCCACTGATCAGCTGGCCAGAAAGGGGAACATACCTGGAGAAAGAGAAAGGCCCAGGCCTCATGGCCAGCATCACACAGGAAGTGACATCATCACACTAGTGACATCCATTTAACTCTCTAGTATTTGGGCAAAAACTCATTGGTAGAAGCTGGTTTTACCATAGAGTTTTTGCCCAAATACCACAGTGTCACCTGGGCACTGTTGGTGTGGTGACATCACTTCCTGTGCGATGATAGCCATGAGGCCTGGGTCTTTCTCTTTCTCCAGGTAAGTCCCCCCCATCCCTTGTCAGTTGCCAGGAGGAACCTGGCAATTCTACTCACAGTGTGCTAATGTGGCTAGGCTTCCACCAAGCTGAAATCTGTTTTCCGCATTCCTCCTGTGGAGCAGAGGTGGTGATGACAGCCGCAGATGTCATTTCAAGCAGCAGGTATTACTCACCAATTAAGGAGGGAAGGCAAAGTACAGCAGTAGTTTCTGAGGAAATTTAAGATAATGACCCTGTAAGTGTCGGAGACATTGCTGAACAACCGCTCAGCATGTTTTCAAGGCATGTGGTAGTTTAGCAAAAAAAAATAGTCAGAAGCTTGTAAACAGCTGTTTTAATGCAAAAGACTGGGGAAGAAGACAATACTTCATTTCCCACTGGGAATGGGGAAAAAAGACAGGGCAATGCACAGAAAATTGTTATGAATTATACAAGGCAATTTCCCATCATCACTGCTATGAAGCATGTTCTGATACCAGCCTCCATTAGCATCGGCATAGAGAGGAATCCCATCTTCAGCTATATTTATAATTTATCTGCTTTGTTTATTCCCTGCCTTTCTCCACAATGGGGACCCAAAACAGCTTACATCGTTTTCCTCTCGTCCATTTTATCCGCACAGCAGCCCTGTGAGGTAGACTAATCTAAGAGTGTGTGACTGACCCAAGGCCACCCCCTAAGCTTCCATGACAGAGTGGGGATCTCTCCCAGATGTTAGTCTGAAAGTCTAACCACTAGGTCCTGCTGGCTTGTGTTGGGTGGCTGCTGTTGAACAATAGCAAGCAGCCAGTCCTGGTCACACAAGTTGTGTGGTAACTAGTTGCCCGGGCATGGTGGCGGCCCTGGGCATGATGAGTCCTCCCTCAAAGGCCAAAACTCCCCTGGAAAGGGCCCTCCCCCTGCCTTTTACTGGCATAAATCAAGGCTTGAAGGTTGGCAATATTGATGTGGTTGCCTAGCAATGGTCATGATAAACACAAAGTGCATTAATTGCTCAAAGCTACAGGTGCCGCTTTAATTAGTGGGTGATAACCCCTCTTTTTTAGATTTCAGGGGGTTTTCTGTAAAGCTGGGGCCTTTTCAGGCTTGTAGAAAGATCTGTCATGTCTGTTTATGGCTCCAGTTTCTGGATAATTGTCCACAAATGGGGTTATGTTGACAATTCGATGCATTGGTAAAGTAGATAAACATCACTGATCAGGGCTAGTGCCATCCTAAGGTAGTGCCCATCCCCTCTTTGGTCCACATGGAGGCTTTGACCCCTACCAAGGGAATTTTAAGTGGTCATGTAAATACAGCATCTATTTTTGTTTTTGTTTTTAGAATTTACACAACAAACATTTTTTAAAGGATTTTATTTAGGCACTTTTTATGCCATCTTTTCTCTCCAATGACGACCCAAAAATTTGCAAAAAATACAGCTTAAATAAATAAAACAGAAAAACACTTTTAAAGACCCTACAATACAAAGAGAATAAAGGTGACAATAAATTACAAATAGATTTTACATTATAAATTACAGAATATTGTTGCATATATGCATACTCAAACTGCTCTGAACTTGGAAGGCTGAATTCAAATGTAAGTGCCATTTAGTTGCAACCAACTCATGGCCACCCCGAGAAAGGGCTTTCCAGGCAAGTGAGAAGAAGAGGTGGTTTGCCATGGCCTTCTTCTGCAGACCCTTCCTTGGTGTCTCCCATCGAAGTACTGGCTCTGCTTGGCTTCCAAGCTCTAATGAGATGGGGCTACACCCTGCCACCTTCCCTCCCAGAAGGCTGAATAGCTTCAGAAAATTCAAATCAATTATCATTTTGATCTTCTGTATGCTGCTGATCTTGAGGTTATGTCGATCTTTTCCATGTTCATTGATAAGATAGAGACTGCATGGGCTTTGATAACCAGCAGTGTAAGAGACTGCCGGTAGCCTTCCAGGAGTTTAATTGCTGTATTTGTGTTTATTTCTGCTGGACCACCACTCCTCCCCTTGCAAAAACAGTACCAGGAGGGTTCAGTTCCTAGTGGTGGACAAGAAGAAGGTAATTCTCAATCTCCCCCACCCCTTCTGCTCCCTACCCACCTCCTCTTTCCACAACAGTACTAGACCTTTCCTTTCTTTACAGGCAAACATTATACAACCATGGTATTCATTTCCTATTTCTACATTAACTTAGGTTTACAGAGCTTCCCCCGCCCCGCCAAAGGGGGATAAATATCTTTATAAAGTTTGCTCTTAGTATGCTAGTTTTGCCATCGCTACCAGAACAATCTGATAATCTTTTAAACTGGTCGGAGCAGAAAAGTGACAAGTGAGGGAAGGGCTAACGCCCTCCTCTCACCCTACATTTCTCTGCAGGAAATCCCATTTGCCCAGAAACTGGAGCAAGGCTGATATCAGGGGGACCCATGACACAGGCCCTTTCTGTGTGACCTGTGGTTTACCTCTGTGGCAGAAGGAGGGGCTGTTCAAGCAAAAGACCCTTGGTTCAGTCCCTAGCACCTCCAGCAACAACAACAACAACAGGTAGCAGGAAACATGAAAGATTTCGACCTGAGATCCTGGAGACTACTGCCAATCTAGGGTTGCCCCTGCTCCAGGTTTTGAAATACTGGGAGATTTGGGGGTGGGGTTTGGGGACGGGTGTAGTGGTTAAGTGCATGGATTTTAATCTGGGAGAACCGGGTTTGATTCCCCACTCCTCCACTTGCAGCTGCTGGATGACCTTGGGCAAGTCGTAGTTCTGTCAGAGCTGTCCTTGAAAGAGCAGTTCTCTCAGAGCTTTCTCAGCCCCACCTGCCTCATAGGGTGTCTGTTATGGGGAGGGGAAGGGAAAGGAGTTTGTAAGCTGTTCTGAGACTCCAAGTGAAGGGTGGGGTGTAAATCCTATCTCATCTTCCTCCTCCTGCTCCTCCTTCTTCTGCAGGATAGAATGCCATAGATACCAGCCTCCAAAGCAGATATTTTCTCTAGGGGAACTGATTGTGGTCACCTGAAGTTCAATTGTACTAGCAGGAGATCACCAGGTGCCACCTGGGAGTTGGGCACCCTATGCCAATCAGAGAAGACAACTTCTTCAATAGGCCAATGATCTGACTCACTATAAGGTGGCTTCTTGTGTTTACCAGGGGGGAGGCTGCTATATAGCACTTTCCCGACTGATAAGACCACATGAGAAGGGGCTTTTAGCTTTTGGCCCTGCCTATTATTCAGAACTGATCGAGGAGAAGCTTTAAAAAATGCAGCCAAATGAATCACTTGAACCCTTGATAGAATTATTACCTTCTAGATCAAATCCTGGCTTCTAGCATTCATCCCACCCAGCTTGACCAGGGCAGGGCATGCGGTTGTTTCTCTTTCCTAAGTGCAGTTGCAGTTGCTTAGCCTTGGTTGCTGACTAGTAATCTCTCAATTACACCCCTGTAGATAAAGGATGCCAGTGAAAGGCAACATGAAAGTCAATGGTCCTGAAGGCATCTCATTTGCACCAGACAGAGCGCAGGGTCTGCAAATTGATGTTAGATTACAAGGCAAGCATAATAAGGAAAATACTCATGTGTGACATCCACTTTAGTTGCAGGAAAATTGGTTCCTTCTGCTCTCATGCCCTGTCCTCTGCCCTTTGTTCTGTTCATCTGACACGAGATGTAAACCCCCTGGATATGAGCTGTGTCTCTTCGGTCTCCTGTGTACCACCTGGCACAGTGCTGGATCCCCAAAGTTGTTAAATAAAAGCCAAGGCATGCTACATCTTTGCTGGTGATGAGTTGGGAGCTACCAATGGATTCTCAGTAAAATTGCTCGGAATGGTTCTCTGCAATGCCTACTTCACCTAATCCATCACTGGATTTACCAGCTCTTGTAATCTGAAGGCCTTTTCACACATGATGCTACAGGTATGGTTCCTGGATCTGTGTGTTCTCTAACTGTCTCCATTTTTAACAGAGAGATGAATTGTGGGAACATGGCTGCCAGCTATAGAAGTTCCAGGTTGAGCGTTTGTCTCTGCTCATGTATTAAAAAGCTTCGGCATAGCCAAAATTTGAGTTAAAGAGCAAGACCCAGAGGGTTCTTGGCCCTTGGTTCTTAGACCGTAGCTTGCAGCCCACTTTGTGTGGGCCTACCCAATGGATCACAGACCAGCCTTGGAGTGAACAGCATTCTTTCTCTATTGCGGGTTCTTTCTTGTTTTCTATGTGTGTGGGTTTTTTTGTTGTTTTTTTTAAACAAAATTTTTATTGGGATACACTCAACATTTCCAATTACGTTACCAATACAATTTTGAAAAAGAAAATCCCCATCCCAACCCCCACCCCCTAATAGGCTTCCAACACTGCTAATAACAAACAAACAAAAATTATAAGGTAATCAAGCTTAGACTTAAATGCATCGACAAACCAGGTAACACATTTCAGTTATATATAACCTCTACAATTTCAACATATTTTCAAATAACAGTACATACAGTTCAAAATTCATTTCACTTCTCGTTCAATATCCATACGTATCCAAGTTATATATTTTCCCCTTCATTCTATATTCAGTTTCTAGATACAGTTTCAATCCTTCCCAGTCTTTTAAGTACTGTTCTGCCATTTGTCCATTTAATTTCTTTGTCATTTTGTCCATTTCCACTAAAAATAACAATTTTCTCAACCAATCATGTATATCTGGCACCTTCTCCATTTTCCATTGCTGAGCAAAGGCCATTCTCGCCGACGTAATCATGTACCATAACAATGTCCTTTTTTCTTGTGGAATTTTTTCCATTGTCAAACCCAGGAGAAGAAGTTCTGGCTTTCTCTCAATTGGGATTTTTAGTATCTTCTGCATCACACAGTGTATATTAGACCAGTATGCTTTCACTTTATCACACGACCACCACATATGGTAAAAAGAACCCTCCATTTTTTTACATTTCCAACATTTGTTACTCAAGTTCTTATCCATACTAATATTAGCAATCTTTTTTGGTGTCATGTACCATCTATACATCATCTTATAACAATTTTCTTTTACATTAATACAGGTAGACATTTTAAAAGATCTTTTCCACAAAAATTCCCATGATTCCATAGAAATTTCTTTGTTCATATTTATGGCCCACTTTATCATTTGTTCTTTAACAGTTTCATCCAAAGTCAACAGGGTTTTATACATCTTAGATACCATTTTCCGTTCTCCTTTCAACCATATATTTTCAAAGTCATCATTTACAGCTCTAAAACCAAACTCTTTACAATCTTTTTTATAAATGTCCCTTATTTGACAATATTGTAGCCAACCATACTCAAATTCTAGTTCATTATTTGGCTTTAAAACATATTTTTTCCCTTCTTTTTGCAACAATTCATGATATTTCAACCAGTCATTACCTTTATAATCTGAAAACCGATGTATAACTGCTGCTGGAACAATCCACAGAGGCCTCTCATCCGAGATTTTATCCTTGTACCTGGTCCATGCATCAAACAATGTCCTCCTTACATAATGATGCTTAAACACAGAATCGACTTTATTTTTCCCATACCAAAGATAGGCATGCCAGCCAAATCTGCAATCGTGCCCCTCAAGGGCTAAAAGTTTTCTATTTTCCAAATTAACCCACTCAGATAACCAAGACATACATACTGCTTCATGATACAAACGCAAATTCGGGACTTGGAAGCCACCTCTATCTTTAATGTCATACATTATCTTCATTTTAATTCTTGGCTTCTTCCCTGCCCAGATAAACTTGAAGATTTCTCTTTGCCATTTTACCAACACTTTCCCATCTTTCACAATTGGTATTGTCTGAAACAAAAACATTAACCTGGGCAGTACATTCATTTTGACAACGGCAATTTTTCCAAGAAGAGATAGTCTTAGTTTTTCCCATTTTTCTAAATCACTCTTTATCGAACCCCACAGTTTTTCATAATTATTCTTAAACAAATCTATATTTTTCATTGTAATTTCAACTCCCAAATACTTAATCTTTTTAACCACTTCACATTCTGTCACATTTTGCAACATTTGTTGCTTTATACCAATCATATTTTTACACAATATCTTAGATTTATTCTTGTTAACATAAAACCCTGCGAGATCACCAAACTCTTTCACTTTTTCAAATACCTTGGGCATATTATTAACAGGATCTTCAACAATAAACATAATATCATCCGCAAATGCTCTTAGTTTAAATGAAAAACCTCCAATATTTAAACCTTTTATGTTTTCGTCATCTCTAATCATTTGTAGCAAAATCTCCAAAATCCAGATAAATAACAATGGTGACAGGGGACAACCCTGTCTAGTACCTTTTCTTACCCGGAACACTTCTGTTGGTTCTGCATTCACAATCACCGTAGCTTTTTGTTCTTTATAAATTGATTGAATCATTCTTATAAATTCTGCGCCCATCAAGGATTTCTCAAACACCTTAAACATAAATTCCCAGTTCAGATTGTCAAATGCTTTTTCAGCGTCCAAAAATAAAAAACCAACTTCTTTTTCGGGATGCTTATCATAATACTCAATTGCGTCTAAAACAACCCTCATATTGTCTTTAATTTGTCTATTTGGTAAAAATCCAGCTTGGTCTTCAACAATAGTGTCCTTCAAAAACCTTTTAAGGCTCTCTGCTAATATTTTTGCAAATATCTTATAATCGTTATTCAATAATGAGATAGGCCGATAATTCTTTACATTTGTTAAGTCTTGAGTCTCTTTAGGAATTAAGGTGATTGCAGCTTCGTTCCAGGATTCTGGTATCTTTCCTGTCCTTCTAATTTCGTTTAGAAGTATCTCCAACACCGGAACCAGGTCTTCATGAAGTTTTTTATAAAATTTGGCTGAGAAGACATCCGGGCCTGGAACTTTAGAAATCTTTGCTTCTCCTATTGCTTTACTAATTTCTTCTTTAGTTATTACAGCATTTAAGAATGCTTTCATTTCAGGGCTTGGTTGTATCAAATTAACCTTGGATAGATAATCTTGCATCTTTTGCAGATCCACTTGTTTTGCTTGAAAAAGAGTCACATAGTACTTGTAAAATTCCCTCCTGATCCCTCCTGGGTCTGAAATCTCTTTATTTCCATCTTTCAAATTAATAATTGTTTTATTCTCTCTTCTTTTCTTCAATTGCCATGCCAAATATTTGCCAGGTTTATTTGCACCTTCAAAGGATTTCTGTTGCAATTTTTTCAAATTCCAATATACTTCTTTGTTCAGCCTCGCCTCATATTGCTCCCTTAAGATCCTCAATTCTCTCAAAATCTTCTTTTTGCCAGGTCTTTTCTTAAGTTCCATTTCTTTTTTCCGAATGTTTTCCATAATCTCTTTATCTATTTTCAGTTGTTGTTTCTTTTCATTATTATTAATTGCAATCAGATGTCCTCGCATCACAGCCTTGTAAGCTTCCAATACCGTTTGCGTCTGTACACCCTTATTTAAATTCAGTTGAAAATATATTTGGGTTTCTGTCCTTATTCTATCCACAATATTTTGTTTGTCCAGCAAATCTTCATTAAGTCTCCATCGGAATTTCTTTCTCTTAACATACGCTGACCATTTCACCGGACTATGGTCAGAGAGAATTCTAGGTAACATCTCAATTTTGCGTGTCTGCAAGATCAAATTCTCCGTCATCCACATCATGTCTATTCTTGAAAAGGATTCGTGTCTTGATGAATAAAAGGAATACTCTCTGTCCCTGAAGTTTTTAACTCTCCAAACATCTACCAAATGTTCATGTTTAGTCAGTTGAAAAAAGACATTCGGAAGTTTGCCCATGGCTTCAATTCCTTTTTTGGATTTTCTGTCAACAATATTATCAACAGTACCATTAAAGTCACCCATCAAAATCATTTGCTCATAGGTTAACTGTCGTAGCTGTTCCCACAAATCTTGAAAAAAATTTTCCTTCGCACCATTTGGGGCATAGAGATTGACAATTAAAGTCTTTTTATTTTGCAGTACGGCTTCTACCGCCCTTCATTATCTTTAAACACTTCTTTTGGTTCCAATTCTTTTTTGATATATATAACAACTCCTTTTTTCTTTTGGGAGGAGAGGGAGTAAAATTCCTCTCCTAATCTTTTTTGAATCAAAAATTTGGCATCAGATTTTTTAATATGTGTTTCTTGCAAACAAACAATATCACATTTTTGTTTTTCCAACCAAAGTCTAACATTTTTTCTTTTTTGGGGTGAATTAAGTCCATTAACATTCCATGATATGATTTGACTCTCCATGTTGATTTTCTGCTTATTTATCAGAGTCTTTAAAGTTATCGTCGATGAATCTGGTCATTTGCTCTACAGACTTGATGGTGACTCTCTTCTGTTTAAATGTAAAACTGACACCTTTAGGAATTTCCCATCTGTATCTTATACCCTCTGTTTTCAGTTTGTCAATCAGATCTTTGAAGAGTCATCTATCCTGGAGCATTGTTCTGGGTAGTTCCTTTAAGACCATAATTTTCTTGTTGTCAATTATGAAATCTTCCTGAAATTGTTGCTTAAATAGATCCTCCTTCAGTTTTTTAGATATAAACTGGACAATTACATCTCTGGGTAATTTTTTCCTTTGCGCAATCGCAGAATTGACTCTGTACACCACATCAATCTGAGCCGCCACCTTCTCCTCTTCCATTTTTAAAAAATCTGCAACAGCATCCACCATAACAGAATGGATGTTCTCACTCTTGTCTTCAGGTATCCCCCTGAATCTCATGTGGTTAAGCATTGCATTATATTGGACCATCACATTGACTTTTTCTGTTTCTAAAGTAACCTCAGCAACATTAGATGCCACTCTCTTCACTCTTTCATCCGTCTCATCTGCTCTTTTAGTCAACGTCTGTATCTCTTTTGTAATCCCAGACATTTCTTTTTTCAGCTCTGTTACTTCTGTTATAAGGGTTTTTTCCAACTTCTGAATCGCGTCCATCACACGTTTCTCCATAGCTTCCATCATGCCCTGTAGCTTTTTTTTCTTCTTTCGCAGTCATTTTCGGGGAGGACCAGGAGTTCGCCCTCTGTCGTTGCCGCAGATCGTAAGCCGTTGTTCAAAATTTCCCTCCAACCTACATCAAATCAAAGTCCTTCTTGTGCCCACCTAAATCGCTCTATTTTCACTATTTTCTATTAAGTCTTTCGTTTAAAATCGAAATAAATTTTTTTGACCTTCTCAAAATGGCGGACGCAATTTCTCTATGGTAAATGGATCTTCTGGGTACTCACTTCCTGTCCAGCAGTTTTAAAGGTCCCCTTGTCCCTGGTTTCCTCCCTTCTTCCGGCCTCCCTGGACTTCTCTAGGACGATTTCTTGTCTGGTCTGAGGTCACTTCCTGTTCTGACGATTTCTGCTGCAGCTCGAGTACTTTTCCACTCTAATTCTCACGGAGATTGTTGTTAGTTTCTATTTCAAAGTCAATAATCCAACCGCAGGAATGATCAACAAACCGGCTTTTTGGCCTTTTTAAGCTGTTTAACTGCACTTTTTCAAGTTTGAAGTTAGTACAACAGATACAGCACGATCATGCGCTTCATCGGATGTTGTTTACTTTCAGCCAAAATGTGTCTCTGATGAGCAATTTTTAAAAAGTTACCTTCAAAGTCCGTGTCTTGTTATAGCAGTGTTTCCTTAATATCAGCTTGCATAGAATGTCTTGGAGGTCTGGGTCATGCGTTCTTATGTTGAGAATCCAACTCGGTGGGGTCTTGTAGAGAATTTCCGAAGTGTCTTCTCTGGGGGAGGGGATCAAGGCTGGTCGCGACGCTCTTTAAAGCCCCGCTATCAGCCGATCTCAACTCCCTCTCGGGCCAAAAGCTCGCTGCCAGTCACCCCCCTGCCTGGGGGGATCTGCGGAGGGTTGTGAAAAGCCCTCCCTGTCGTCAAGACCCTCCGTATGCTCTGGGAGCTCAAAGAGCAAAGCCAGAACATGTCAGGACGCCATGAATCCCAGACCGGAAGCCTATGTGTGTGGTTTTTTATGTAAGCTGTTTTGGGTCTTTTGTCAGGAGAAAAAGTGGCATATAAATATTTAAATAAATTAAAAACAAATTTGCTAAAAATAGCCCTGATTTTTGAAACCTGATAAACCGCTCTTGCTAGAGTCAGATTCAAAATGTTAAGTGTTTTCTACTGCCCTCCTGAGCAGAGACTGTTGAAGTCAATGGGTTTAAAAGGATGTTACTCTGCTGGAGATGGCACCATGAGCTTCCTTCTCAGAGACTCGATGGGAAGAGGGCAAACTATTTAACTCAGAATTATGTAACACCCCTTGTGTACCAAATTATGAACTCATGTGAATTGTTATCACTCAGCTTGACATTCTGCTACTAGTTCCATCTTCTGCCCATCAGGTTTGTTTCCTGACCCAGCAGTCACTGCCAGATTTTGCCCCCTAATCTGCCAGGTGTTTTCTCTTGACACACCAAGCACCAATAGACTCCACCTCCTCCCCTCCTAAGCTCCTCCCCTGTGTCCACAGGTTCTGCCTCCTGACTCAGAGTGTGAACTGCTGGACATTTGGCAACCCTAGTAGATTTCTGGAAGTAGGTTTAGATTTCTGGAAAATATGGATGGTGACCAATGCTCCCTCTAAGCTGTGGAGTCTTGTGAGCAAAAATTCTACTTTGTGAGCTACTGGCATTAAAGCTGTGAGCAAGAGATTTGGGTACCACATAAATTAGTTTGCTCTGGAGCCATCCTTCCTGAGCTAAGACAAAAATCTGTGAGCTGGAGGCCAAAAAACTGTGAGCTAGATCACACTAACTCAGCTTAGAGGGAACACTGTGACAGCAGTTTGGGGGAAATGACAACCAGATGTTCCTTAATGGAGAAAGTGCACTGTGTGCAAATATGCCATTTTGCATGTGTCCAAAAGTTTAAATAGGCAGTTGGATCAGTCACAAGTCATATACATCAGTCATAAATAAATGGCATGTTTAAGAAGCCCTACTGTTCCATTTCAGAGGATAGCCATGCTGGTTAGCAGTAGAAGAGCTAGGCTGGAGACCAGTAGCACCTGAGAGACCAATAAGATTTTTGCTTTCGAGAGTCAAAGCTCTGATGAAGGGATCCCTGTTCTGCCATTCAGTGTCCATCTAAGCAGTCTGAGTGACATTCATATTTGATTGGCTGATTGGCTTGGACAATCTGACGATCTGAAAGCTGATTAGCTTGGACGAGAAGAATTTTTGCTGCAATATCAGTGGCACCTCTAGCTGGAAGTGACTTGCCCCAAGCTAATAGATGGGAGACCACAATTTGCACTGACAGAAGCTTCTTTAAGGGCAGCTCCATGTAAAGTGCATCACAATAGTGCAGCCTAGAAGTTCTAGTAGCTCATATCAGTGTGGCTAGAATGGAGCAGTCCAGGTGAGAAGGCAGTTTAGGAGAAAGATGCAATTGAAATAAGGTGTTCTTAACAACAGCCTTTGGATGTGAGGACGATCTGGCTATGACATCTGTCACCCCATTGACCACCAGGGTTGATTCAGCTGATCTGGTTGGCTAGGTGGGTGACTGGTGTCCCCTACACCCCTCACCACTCCATGTGCATCCCTTCCAAAGCTGCATGCTCAGTGGAAGAGGATGACCATCCCAGATAGGAGTGTACTGTACTTCGGTCAAGGGTATACAGTAGCCACGCTCCCCTGCAGGGAACCTCCAAACAAGCTCAAGGTCCATTTGGTATAGATGTCCCTCCAAGACGGTACTTCATTTTCATGAAGCAGCCTCTGTTTTATGAGAGTCAGGGGCTGAGCTCTGCCAGACTCCCGAGCAAATATTTTTGGCCAGATATTTAAGGAGTATCCTCTGCAAACAAAGTTCATTCCAACTATGGTAGCTTTTGAAAAGTGAAGAGCATCCCAGCATCATTTTTTCATATCATGTTGTTCCATTGAACTGTCGTTTTCATGTGTGAGGCCAAGTGCACAATGCCTTTACTAACTGCCTTACTAGTATTGCACCAGATTTTTGTAAGTGAATGTTTTTGCTCTGAAAGTATTGTATTTGGAGGCACCCCAAATCATTCCCCAAGTCCCTCTTATTTTGCTGCTTATTTACAGCATCTGTGCAGCCACAGTCAGCTTCTACTGTAACTAGGGATAGGCATGAACTGTCACACAAACTAAAGTTCATGACAAATTTTGGGTGGTTTGTACTCCACGAAGTCAAGTTCGTGACAGTTCGGCAGGAACTTTCTTCAAACTTTGAAGCTGTTCCTGGAGGTTAGTTGCTGTTTGTGAATGGATACATTTCCAGACAAATTGCCTCTGTTCAGTCAAGATGTTTACCGAACTTCACAGCCAACTTCAAAGTAAAGGTGGGATGGAAGTTTCTCTGTGAGTTTGGTGTCACTGGCTTGTTCTCGAGCCACTCCGTAGACTCCTGTACCTGTAGCAATGCAGGCAAAAAAGGACTAATGCCAAACCACAAACTGAAGGGAGGGGGGACATTTTTTCAAGTCTAGTACAACCAGTGTAGTGTACAGAATGCCCAGGAGAATCCAGTACCAGACTTAAAGGACTGGTTGATCTCAAAGCACAGTGTTACAAGAAATCCAAGCAGGGGAGGGGGTTGGAGCTCTGTGCAAGAAAATGGGAACACAGAGGAACTCTGGCAAAGTGGGGGAATCCTCTTGAAACTGACAAGATTCATTCAAAATGAACAAGACCAGTGGAGAAACCAGGAGACAGAAGGGGGAAAAGAACTTCCTGAACCTGCACCTGTGGTTTCTCCAGAAAGCACTTTCCTGGGGGCACCTTCTTTGGGGGGCTGTAACTTAGATCCCATTAACCCAATTCTCACCAAACTTGGAGGGCAGGTATAGGAGAGTCAGCCAGAGATTCCCTGCAAGTTTAGTAAATCTAGTTTGCTGGGGGGGACATTCTACTGGGTCATGAATACCTAAAATTCATGACAGTCTGTGGTTCATGAACCAGGCACACCATGAACCACAAATTGAACCGCATTTTCCCAGTTCATGCCCATCCCTAACTTTAACACAATTCCTTTTAAAAACAAATCTTCTTACCTGGAATAGTGAAATCATCACTTAGCCAGATCTGATTGGCTGGGTGATGACATCACTGAAAGCAAATGAAGCTATCAGAATAAGGGCTGCCTTTCATTGCCCTCCTGAGCCCATCAGGAATGAATGTGATAACATCATTATGAGACAGATTAAGCCAATTCAGAGTGAGAGCTCCCTAGGTCACACTGTCCTCACACTGAACACACTTTCACATCCTTTGATCCTTGCCTTACCCGTCTAAATATTGCCAAAATGGGCTGTTTTTCACAGGGGTGGGAAAGAAGGATGGCATGGTATATCCCAATCTCGTCAGAAGCTAAGCAGGGTTGGTACTTAGAAGGGAGACCACCAAGGAAGACTCTACAGAGGAAGGCAGTGGCAAACCACCTCTGCTTGTCACTTGCCTTGGAAGCCCCTTCCTGGGGTAGCCATACATTGGTGGCAATTTGACAGCTCTTTATATACACATATACCCCTTATTCACTACAGAAGAGAATGGGATGATTATTCTTAGCATGAAAAGGAAACATCTAGACCAAAGGAGAAAAACTACAGCTGGAGTAATTACAGCAAGCTATCAAATGGAAACAAATGGCTAGCTGCTATAAAAGGACAATAGGATGAAATTATAAGAAGAAAAATACAGGGTACCAGTTCACAAGCTACTTTTCTCAAAATCTCCATTCAGATTGTACAATGTCTTTCCAATGTTCTGATGAAAACTAAATGCAAGACAAATTCCCTATCAGCCAGTAAACCACAGGCATCCCAGCTGAACCCTGTACTATACTACAAATAATGAGAATCCTTTGGCTCAGAGTCACAACTCTGCCTATCTGCTGAGCACAGAGTCTCTGCCATGTTTTGCTGCAATTCTTTCAAGCAAAACTATTGGAGTGAAAGCGGGGGGGGGGGGGCAAACCCTGCAGGTCTAAGTTTAGCCCCAATGTAAACTACCTTGAAGACCAAAAGAGTTCAGAGAAGGATGAGTTTGGCCCTTGCTATTTAAATTTACCACCGAGAAGCTGCAAATCAATAGAAAAAGAGGGAAAAGAAGAGTTGATTTTTATACCCCACTTTTCTCTACCCTAAGGCAGCTTATGATTACCTTCTCTTCCCCTCCCCATAGCAGGCACCTTGTGAGGTAGGTGGGGCTGAGAGAGTTCTGAGAGAACTGTGACCGGCCCAAGATCACCCAGCAGGTGCCATGTAGAGGAGGAGTGGACTGAAGTCCACTGCTCTTAACACTGGCTCTCCAGCTAGCCAATAGCCAAATGCAATGTTGCCTGGTTGCAAATAAAGACACTTTACCATGTAATTCTGTGGGGGTGGGAAAATGTCTTTTAACAAGCAATATTTGTGCATCCGTAGCACAAACGTAAATAAACTGAACATTCTGCAGTGTAGTTTAATGACACTTAATGCAGTGCTTGCCAATGCCAGAGTCCCCCAATCAAAGTAGAGCTAGGTTTCTGGGGGACATTCTAACGGTCTGAGATCATGGCATCTTCCCACTTGGAACAGCCTATCCTAAGCTGTGTTTTCGTCACTTCGTTGTTTCTTTTCTCCAGTGCTGATGAATACAAAGATGATGCTGAAGAGTAGAATATGAAACTGGTGTTGAACAACAGAACCTTACCTATGGAGGGGAAGTGTTCACACCACAGATACATGGACTGTTCTCAATCTCCTTAAAACTTCAGCCAGTTCTGGGTTGGGGAAACCACTTGGGGAGTAGGGTTTGGGGAGGGAAGGGACTTGAGCAAGGTAAAATGCCATCAAGTCCACCCTCCAAAGCAGCCATTTTCTCCAAGGGAACTGATCTTGGTCGTCTGGAGAACAATTGTAATAACGGGATATCTCCAGGTGCCACCTGGAAGTTGGCAACCTTAAACTTTTGTGTTGTATCTCCCACCCTGTGGAATGGGCTCTCTGATGTGGGGGCATCATCCCTCGACATTTCTAGGAGGCACAGCAAGTCCATTTTCCTCTCTGGCAACTCGCTAATTCACCAAGCCTCTTGATCCCCTGGAAGCTGTTACTAAAGATGGCAGAATGTGTTTCTAGAAGGCATTCAAAGTCCCCCAGAGTACAGGGCTCCAAGCCACAGCCTTGTCCTTTGGAACATTCCAGCTCACAGCAGGAGAGGGGAGGCTTGCCCTAAGGATGCCTTGCTCCCGCAGACTTGGGCAGTTGCCATGGCAGCGTAGCTGACACTGGTTTGTCACACACACCCCGGACCCCTTCAAGCATCCCTGTGACATCAGCTAGGGTTGGTACAGGTTTTCCTGTAAGTCAGAGCTCTCAGAGGAAGTGGTAGCAATTACAGGTGTGCGTAAAGGGCTGCTTAAAGAGCTTCCTGTCGACACAGGGGGCATGAAGGGAAACTCCTTTCCTTTCCTTTGCTCCAGTGAAAAACTCCTGACAGTCCTCTGTTAGGTCAAGTGATTTCAATCAATGGGAGAAATCTCATGGCTATTATACGGCGGCTGTTCACTTTAGTCTTGCCTTACAGGTTAGGGGGTAATGGGGGAGAATATTTTAATTCATGGGGGTGTTAGTTGCCCCATCAGGAGACCTCTATTTTGACTTGGGGAAAAGGGTGCGTGGGGAAGGCTGTTCTGTGGTACCAATCTGAATAAGGCCCTGCACCACGTTGGATTGAGTTGCCACGGAGTTCTGCTGTGTGACCATCCCTGTTATGTACTGAGCCTAAAGCCGTTCCTCTAGCTCAAGGGTGGCCAAACTGTGGCTCGGAAGCCCCGTGCGTCTCTTTCACACATATTGTGTGGCTCCCGGCAGGGTAGCTAGGGAAATGAAGGGTAGGTATGCCTCCCTGACCGATCTTCTCTTCCCTAGAGTAAGCTTGAGGTAGGAGGGGAGCAGACAAAGAAAGCAGCTTTAATTTTAAATGCATTCTCAAAGCCGCCCCCTCCCCACCAGCTTGGAGAAAGCATTTGTCTCTTCAAATATCATTATCAATATCTGTTTTTACCCCTTTTGTTTTTATTTCTGGCAATCTTATTTAATGGTAATAAAAAGCAAATTTGCATATTTCCCAATAAAAACATCTGTGTAAAATTTGTTCATGCCTTGCGGCTCACAAACATCTGATGTTTCTACTCTGTGGCTCCTACATTAAGCAACTTTGGCCACCCCTGCCCTAGCTGTACCTAGAACGGGCTGGGCTTGCTTCTCTAGAACAATAGCTCACCTGAATCCAGGAACTGACCAATTGATAAGCGGTGTAATGTAAATAGCCTATCACTGGGAGTGGGTGTGTATTGGGTGTGGTGTTTGCAGGCTTTGTAAGCAGGGCTCAAGCCCTGCTAGCTTGTCTTGTAGTTTGCTGAAATCGTTTAATAAACCAGAGCTGGTCACTGCAATGCATCTAGAACCCAGTATTTAACAGTCCCCATGGCAGCCACAAGTTGATATAGCATCTAGTTGGGCCACAAGGGCAATATCTTCATCAAACTATCCAGTACAACCCCAAGATCTCTTTCCCTCTCTTTCACTCCCCATTCATACTACTCCATCATGATATGTCCCTGCGAGATTAGTTAAACTGAGAAGGTGATTGACCCAAGAACACCCAGTGAATTCTGTGATTCAAACCTGGATCTTGCCAGTTTTAGTCCAGCATGCTAACCACTACATCCCTGCACTACCTCTGTCTCTTTTAAACAGTGTCATTGTATCAGTAGAGCATGTGTGTGTGTGTGTGTGGGTGTGTGTGTGTTTGTGTGTTTGTGTGTGAAGTGCTATCAAGTTGCATCCAACTTACAGCAACTCGAACAAGAAATTTTCAAGTCAAGGGAGAAGCAGAGTGCTTTGCCATTGACTTCCCCTGCAGAGTCTGCCTTGGTGGTCTCCCTTCCAAGTACCCACCTTGCTTAGCTTCTGAAATCTGATGAGATTGGGCTATACCAGGCTACAATGGGGCATCTCGGGGCCTGGCCCCCTGACTTACCGCCAAGGCCCCCTGACTTCCCATCCAACCCAGGCTGGGTTGTATGTGCAAGGGTGTGTGCAGGTGCCCCCTGGCTTATTTAAAGGCCCCTCGAATTAAAAAATTCTGGCTATGGGCCTGGGCTATACTCTGCTGCCTTCGCTCCCCAACAAAGCAAATACTGGGATCCTTTTCACTGTTTGTTTTTTAATTATTTTTGCTATCCAGGTTTCTATTTCATACAACCACAGCAGTGAAAATCACTGACTCGCTTCTTTGTAGCTTTGTACTATTAATGATCCTGTTTAATATCACAGCTGGGTTTAGTTTGCTTGAGAAAAACAAACAGGTCAGCAACTAGCTTTGATAGAGGACCATGTTGGCAATGCCGTGAGGGGTCAGGGGCCAAAACCTTAGCCAAGCAGCCCAAGTCCCATAGTTACAGAGGTGGCTTCATCCACATCTTTCTTTTGCCTTCGGGATTGGCAATTAGGAGACCAGATGATACCACTCAAAGGGCTGGATTTGGCTCAGGGATGACCTCTGTGCAAAAGCGCTCTCTCTCTCTTAACATTTCACAAAACACATCTCTGTTTAGCCAACCTGAAGGATTTCTGCGTCACACAGTAGAGTCCTAAGCAGAGTTACACCTTTCTATGTCCACTGGAGTCAATCGACTGAGAAGGGTGCTATTTTTGTTTAGGACTGCAAGACCATAAACAACTTTGTAAATTGGAATAGCGATATAACTGATTAGTAGTTGTGGGAGCGAGTAGTAATTTGCTGATAATACATGGCTCCAAGTGGGATACACAAATTCTGTTGCAATTTATCTCTCCAGACTTTATAATTGAATTGAAAATGGATGGTAGCTTTTTGTTTTGTTTTTAACTTAGCTCTTGCAACTTTTGGATCGCCCATCACTTTTATCAGATTCCCCTAGGATCTCCATCAGACACTGACGTCATGAATGCTTCTGTTCTTCATTTCAGGTTATCGCGGCGCTCCTCTATCCAAGGCTGGCGTAGAAGCTTCTCATCCATCTCAAGAAAATGGGGGGCGATGGCGAAAATGTAGTTCTACGGAATGTCCTGGTTGGTCTCAACTTAATGCTGCTGGGATCTATCTTCAGACCCTTTGAATGCCGGCTAGAAGTGACGACAGAGAGAGTCAAAAGGCAGGTCTCTGATGAGGAAGGCAGCTATGCCAACTACACGCCCCCTGTCAAAGAGCAGCCTATGGTCTTCAGTCACATATACAACATAAATGTGCCTCTGGACAGCCTCTGCTCAACATCTCTCGAGGCATCCTCTGACCCGGAGGTGAGTTCGGAGGATGACCGGATGACGGAATACACCGAGCAGACCTCGGACAGTGAGAGCCAGGTCACCTTCACCCACAGGATAAACCTCCCCAAACAGACTTGCAAGTGTGCCGCCTCTTCCCGTGACATCCAAGAGCTGCTGAGTAGGATTGAGATGCTGGAGAGGGAGGTGTCCATGCTCCGGGACCAATGCAACTCCAATTGCTGTCAAGAAAGTGCAGCCACAGGTAGTAACCAATGCCATGAGGTCTTGCTGGGGGCTAAGAGATTTCAAAGGACAGAAGAATGAACTTGAAGTCATTTTCTTAGGGCTTGCATAGGCAGACGTCTCCACTGTGCCTCCAGGTTTCCAGGGATATTTTCAACCATTGCTGAACTGAGACCCTCATTGGCCTAAAACCCTATTGCCAGACTCACA
The DNA here is from genome assembly GCA_029375565.1 of Gekko gecko. Taxonomy (NCBI): domain Eukaryota; kingdom Metazoa; phylum Chordata; class Lepidosauria; order Squamata; family Gekkonidae; genus Gekko; species Gekko gecko. The sequence goes on along the minus strand of JAPDNY010000001.1, from coordinate 330,417,852 downwards.
TCTAATTTTTTTAAACTAAATGCATCCAAAACATCCTTGCTGATGTTCTTTCCGGAAAGAATAGTCCAGAAACCATAGACAAATATCCAAATGTGGGCTATCTATATCCTTTTGGGAAACTGTTGGTACACGCTTAATGTGGGACCCTGTTTTCTATTGTCCTGTTCTTTTTCAAATATGTATTGCATCTTGTTTGGAGGAATCAGTCTGTTGACCAAGTTTAGAATGAAATCTTTGTTGGGGGGCAGAGAGAGTCAAGATATGGAAGAAGCAAACAGACCTAAATGTGGTTAGGATTGGTTGGTAGGCCATGTTTTATTCCTTTAACCAGCACAAACTGCTGAAATTTTATATATTTATTTATGAAATTGATATCCCACCTTCCTGCCCCTACAAGAGCCTGCCCCTACAAGGCAAAGCCTAAAACATAGTGGCTGTTATGGGACCAGGAGGAAGGAAACATTAGTCAGTGACCCTGAAAAGATGTTCTTTCAGACCACTGGGCCATATTCCAGGTTCTCGTAGAATGGAAAGATGTTCAGGGAAACATCCACAAAACATTTACCCAAACCTAGAAAAGTCCAGTGGTCAATGTACATGTACTACAGCTGTACGTACATGGCTCCTGTTCACACAACATAGTGAGTGTGCAGATCAGGAGGACTGAGGGCAATACATGTTTCTGCTAAGTGTAACTGGTAGGCTCCTAGTATGTCTGTAAGGTTTGTAAAGGTCTTATGTGGGGAAACTGAAGCTAGACTCCTTGGTCTAGAATTCTTCAGACAGAGGGAAGAGCCTTGGTCAACAGAAAAAGTGGATATTTCATATTTTCTCTCTACATACATAGTCATCGAATCCAAAATGGAGCTTGCACATGGCTCCTAGAAATAAGGTCACCAAGTGCACACCTGGAGCTTGCCGGTGACTTTGGGGACAGGTCATTGGGGGAAAAGGGTGCCATTGATGCATCAATGGCACTTCTGTCAAAAATTTAGAAGTGACATCACCGAGGATCTAGGATTTCCCCAATCTCTATAGACAAGCAAAATCCTAGAGAGTCAGACATGTTGATGACATCCTTCCTCCTATTTTTTTTGCCCTGCTGCTGGTTTGAGAACCAGTGGGGAAAGGGGATGCTTCAGAGGGGGTTTGCCTCAAAAGCAGGCAACTGACTCCCCTACCTGGAAGATACAAGCTGTCCCCAACTGAGAGTTTGGTATTTCCCTGCTAAGGATGATGAAGAAGTTCTATTTTGGAGAAGTTTATAGGCAGAGAATAGCTGAGGGCACTGTGCAAGGATCTCATTCTCCCTACCCCCTGAACTGAATGTTATCACATCATAGCATCACATTGTACTCAGACGTGTGTCCACGGAGCGCAAGTTAATATACATCAGGCTGCCTCATGTTGTCCTCATAACAGCCCTGTGAGGTACATTCAGCTACAAAATGGTGATTTTCTGAGTAAACTGCGTAAATGAGTGGATATTTGAAACTCAGTGTTTCTAGGCATATCGAGGCAGATAGGGAGCCCTGGGAAGTCCAAGTTTAGAGATGGAAGGAATTTTCAATGTTTTAAAGACGTCATACAGGGCCAGCCTGAAGAGAGTTACACTTTTCTGAGCTCATTGACTTCAATGGACATAGAAGAATGTATCTCTGCTTATAAGGGCTCTGCAAGACGCTGTCTTCCAAAATCCTCCTGAGGGATTGTTTCCCTCCTCCAGTTCGGGAATAAGGAGTTTGAGCCATCCCAATTTTTACAATTGGAGCCAAAATCCCTTTGAATTGGAGTTCAGGTTGTGAAGAAATTCTCCCTGTTCTGAGTCCCCACCAGTGTTCCCTCTAAGCTGAGTCAGTGTGAGCTAGCTCACAGTTTTTTAGCCTCCAGTTCACACATTTCTGTCTTAGCTCAGGAAGGATGGCTCCAGAGCAAACTAACTGATGCAGCAGCCAAATCGCTCACTGACAGCTTTAATGCCAGTAGCTCACAAAGTAGAATTTTTGCTCACAAGACGCCACAGCTTAGAGGGAGCATTGGTCCCCGGCCCCTTCTCTTTCCCCAAAACTTACCTTTTAAGCAGCAAAGATCGAAATGCAAAAGTAAAAATTGCTTCTTGAACCTTCTTCAGATCTTAGAAGCTTTACAAACACTAACTCCCTGCTACAAAGACCACTGGGAACTGTAATTTATCAGCGCTTCCAAAACTTTTAGTAAGGACCAAGAGTGCCAGTCAAAATAGAATCCCCAAAATGTTTTCTCTTAGAACGTGTTCTGTGCCCCAAACTTTCAGCACTTTTTTCCTTCAACTGCTGGGAACATTTAGGACTATAGCATGAAGGGAGGGAGGTTTAGGCCTCTGTGTGCCATTTCCTCAACCTGAAACAACCCACAAGATTGTAATTTGCCTTACTGAGGAAAACACGCAGATGAAACAACAGGACAAACGGCAGATCTGCATGGATGTTTCAAGTCAGGAAAAAGGTGGCAGTGCAGTAATAACTGCTTCCCTCATGTCTAGGCTTGCCAGCTCTGGCTTGGCAGATTCTTGGAGATTTTGGGGGCTGTTCCTGGGGAGGCTAAAGTGAAGGGAAGTGAGAGAACTTAGCAGGGATGTAATTCCACAGAGTCCACCTCAGAAGCTGCGAATTGCATCTCATCTGGTTTGATGCTCTCAGTAAGGGTTTAGGCCTAATGAAACCAGGAACAGTTCATTCATACCCAGTGCTGGAAGGAAAGTTTAGGAGAAAGGAATGCAGGCAGGGTGGTACATAAAAATGACTGAGGAGGCTTCCAGGTCTCGTCAGAGAAAAGCAAAGCAGCAGATTTTCCCTTCTCTCAATTTTTAATAGGCGGGGTCTTTCTGAGCCTTTGAAGAACAGAATTTTCTTTAAAGAATGAACTCAGTCCCAAAACTGAAGGGTGAGACCCACCGACCTCTACTTAACAGCAGAGAGCACTTATGATAAGAAAGATAACAAAGATACGCTATTTTCTCTGTAGCAGTTTTAAAAATAGACCGAGATCATTTTTCTGACAGTTTCCAAAGAGATCTTATGGCTGGAAGTAGTATATTCAGAAGTAAAGCACTCCCTTTTTCTTTCAAGCTGCCATTTGGTGTTCAATTAAATGTGCACAAATCTCAAGGAACTTTATGGAACTTGCGCATGTATAATAGGATCGCACCCTTAGTGCCTATGGAAATCAAAAGGCCTTTTTTTTTAAGAGTACCTTGGGGGATATCTTCAGCAGTCCAAATGGTGTCAACTAAAACCTTATTTAAAAAGCAGGGAAATATCCACACTGTTTTTCCGCTGAATAACAAAGCGGCGAGCCTTTAAACCTTTCATCAGACTAAAATCTTTCAAAAGACACGGTTCAGTTGGTCATCTCTACAAGTTGGTTTTTCAAAACCAAAGAAACAGCATGCTGTTGTAATAAAGATGGGTTTTGAAAAAGGGTTTGTTGATATAGCGAATCTCAGTCTCATGAAGTAGAGGCAGAGCGTAAAAAAAAATATATTTTACACCTGAGGGAATGTCATATCAGAGGGATAGTTTGCGATTTTAAGGGCAGATGGGGGCCGCCGATGGAGAAGAAAGGAGGGAATGAAACAATAAACACACAGAGTACCTGGTTGGAGTTTATTGATTACAGCAAAATGAAGCCCTGGCCCAGCATAGGGCTGGATCCAGCACATTGGGCGACCTGCCTGTCGGCCGATAAACACCATCCCCAGCTCGCCTGCTGGGGAAACCTGGGGTAGCAAACCAGTGGATCCACAAAGGCACAAGTCTCTGCGTGGAACACTTGCACCTGGGAGCGGAGCCAGGCAACCACCCCCAAGCCGGGCATGCCATTATAAGGCTCAACCCCTAAGACCCCTTAAGGGGGTCCCCACCAGGGGAGGCGGGCATGCAGGCACAGCCTCCCTCCAAATGGATCCAGCCCAATGCTTGAGACCATCATAAAGATGTGACAAGAAAAACATAACAAGTCAACCAAGTAAAAAAAAACATGAAATAAAGGGAAGGAGGGATGTCCAAAATGAACAGGGCTGAGCAAGTGGCAGGCCAGCCTTTTAATACTCACAGGGGGATAGCTTCTTGAAAGAGATTCTGCTTGCCTCTTTGACTTGCTGTTACACAAGAGAGACATCCAGCAGGGTTAGTTGTAGATGCAAAATTCTATAATTCACCTTTGCTGGAGTCCTTTGATCTGGCAGCCCACCACGTCAATATCACTGTTTTGGAACAGAGAATGATGGGGCCCCTTTCTCTGTTATTGACAGGGGAGCCCAGTGGTTCCTATGGACATCATGGCGCCTGATGATGTGTTTCCTGGAACCCATGTACTTCTTTGTCAAATCATTTCCTCCCATAACCTAAACGAGGTGGCTTTCTCCCCTCATTTGAGTAGGAAGTGCTTCAGAAGAACCCAGGATGCTTACCTTTCTGTTTGTAGGGAGCATCCACTCAGAAATAGTGACCTTCATCATAGGAGGACACTTGGCTTCGAACCTCCTAACATTTTGTGACTGGCACTGGTACCCCATGTGATTGTCCTCTGGGGCAGCCATTCTGTGGCGGCACCTGTTCCCCATTTGCAAAAAAGTGCCCACAGGCTGAAAAAGATTGGGAACCTGTGGTACAGTCTCTGCTGCTGTATATCTTCAAATCTGGTGCCACTGCAGTGTGAAGCAAACAAGCTTTACTTAACAGTGGGACTATCTGCTGCCTCCAGCAGACATATAGCTGAACACTGTCCCTGTGCCACCAAATTCCACTCCCAAATCAGCCAATTACTTATTTCTTAGTTTCTAGGGTCAAAGGCTCTGGAGACAAGGCCACCTTAGCTGTTATTTGCTAGGCCAAGAAGTTCATCAACTTTTTCTTATATATACTTTTTTGACTGAAAGATAAAGAATGCAGATAGAAGGATAGATTGGGTAGGATATCAAGAGTGAAACAATGCCACCTTCAAAATATTGGCCAATGTGACAGCTGCCAGTCATGAAGACTGGCATATTTTATGTGAAAATCATTTCATCTGGAGCTCCCGATGCTAAACTCTTGGGCTGACTGTCACAGACTCCATTAAGCCTAAATTCAGAGGCTGTTGATATCTTCTCCCAACTGCCTTTGGTAACAACACCTGCTCACCCCATATGGTTACAGTCTTTATCAGATAAATGAATTTAATTCATGCCAGTGAAATCGATGTTTAAATCTGCCAAAGCCTCAAAGAGCTGTAATCAGGGTCATAAGGACAGCAGTATAAAAGTTCCAAGCTGTTAAAATAGCCTGAACATCCTCATCCTCCTTTACTCTCTGGTTTAGTTTAGTTTTGTGGGGTTTTTTTAAAAATCCACTTCATTACGTGTCCTGCCAGTCAGGCAGGAAATACCTGTTTCTGCCATGGAAGTTTTAAATATAACAAATCTTAGGGAAATTAAAATAAAAACATTCAGGAGCTGAGCATCCTGGGACAAACCAGTTCAGTTCACAGACCAGCAAATTCAAATAAGTCCTGCAGAACCATAGCTGCTAGATCAGATTAGAGCTTTCTGTAAGATCACAGCTCCATTCCAAGGTGAACTTTACTAAACCTAAAGAGATTGACAGCTTCAGTCAAAGGTCTTGCAAGCAGAATTTGTAAGATCCTAAAGTTTCGCTTGTTGTATATGTTTTTTCTGAATTTTCTTGCTTTCATTAGGAGTCATAGCAGTGAGGACAGCAGGTGGTGACTGCGAGAAGTAGGTGGCTGGATTTCTGGTGAAGTTTTCGAATGCTGATAAGCATAAAAATCAAAGGGTATAAGTTTCTAGAACAGTGATCCCCAACTGTGGCGCTCAGAGGTGTCATGGAGCCCACCAATGTGTTTCTTGGTACCCACTTTCTTCTCCCACAGATCCTGGCTTCAGAAGAGCTCAGAAAGCATCACCTTGGGCTCTTCTGCATTCTCATTTTCATTGCTTGTGTGTCCTTATTGCTTTGGCTTTTTTTTCCTTTTTGCCCATGTTTGGCTCCTTCTGGTGGTTGATTTGATATTACATCACTGTATGTCTGGCTTAAAAACTTGCAGTTTAAATCTGCAGGGAGATATGGCAGACATACGGCAATGTAATATCAAATCAACCACTAGAGGAAGCAAAACACACTCAGAACAGGTTGGAAAAACCCAAAACAATAGGGACACAAAAGCAAGAAAAATGAAAATGTGGAAGAGTCCCTTGTGTCTGCAGGGAGCACCTATTTGGAACCAGCTGCTAGGAGGATGCTGGGCCTGAAACCTCTAAACACTTTGTGATTGGTCCAAACATTTTGTGGTTGGCTGGAGGCTTCTATGGCAGACATTTAGTGGTTGTACCCGCTACCTGTTCTAAAATTCCAAAAGTGCCCACAAGCTTAACAGAGTTGGGGAGCCCTGTTCTAGAACTAGGTCTTCAGGAATATCATCAAATTGCTCTCCTCACCTTAATGATATTTTGAAAATCAACCTCCTTTCCTGTTCATCTCAATTGGGAAAAGTATTCCAACGTTTCAAATTTGTATTTAAAGAACGAAAAGAGTTTGGTGGAGGGTGGCTACTCTGCTGTTTCCAGAATGTATCTTTGATGGCTGCGGAAATTGACTGAACAGCAGGGACCCATTCACCTGACTAGCATAGTCAGTTGGGTAGAAGCCCAAGGTTGGAACTGCAGTGGAGACCTGCAGGTCAAAATGAACAGAATGTTGGCAGCCACGAGCATTCCAATGTCCTCTATGTGTCATGGATAGTCCAAGTTCTCAGGTACCCATGCTTGTTCAGTCACTTTCTCCATTGTATCTAGAATTTGTGGAGATCTTGATGATGCCTTTTTTAAAAGAACTTAAGAGTACACACCCTTTATGTGCGAGACTTCCTTTTTGTCTCTCCACACAACTATCTATCCCAATATTGCTGATTGTGTTTGGGGTTGCTATAACAAGTGCAACCAGCTCTATTGCTAAATTAGACATTCTATTAAACGTACTTTCAAAAAAATTAAAAATGAAAGCCATCGAGGCCGGTGTGCACGCATGCTCTTCTTCAGAAGCCAGTCCAGGGCTGGCTACTGTAGAATGAATGAACAGGGCAAGAGAGGAGAAGAAGAAGAAGAAGAAGAAGAAGAAGAAGAAGAAGAAGAAGAAGAAGAAGAAGAAGAAGAAGAAGAAGAAGAAGAAGAAGAAGAAGAAGAAGAAGAAGAAGAAGAAGAAGAAGAAGAAGAAGAAGAAGAAGAAGAAGAAGAAGAAGAAGAAGAAGAAGAAGAAGAAGAAGAAGAAGAAGAAGAAGAAGAAGAAGAAGAAGAAGAAGAAGAAGAAGAAGAAGAAGAAGAAGAAGAAGAAGAAGAAGAAGAAGAAGAAGAAGAAGAAGAAGAAGAAGAAGAAGAAGAAGAAGAAGAAGAAGAAGAAGAAGAAGAAGAAGAAGAAGAAGAAGAAGAAGAAGAAGAAGAAGAAGAAGAAGAAGAAGAAGAAGAAGAAGAAGAAGAAGAGCCTTCACCAATGTAACCCTCACTGTGAAAATAAAGGTGTTACTTCCATTTGTAAAATGCCATACAGTATGCAAGCTGTTACTGAAAAAAATCTAAAATAGGACCAATTCCTCCACACTATTCCAATCTAACTATACTGGATGTATGTAATTGGATTTTGACTGCAGAAGCTGTGGGGGTCCCTCCCCATTTTCTATATTTTTAGAACTGAACAAAAACACAGGCTTCTTTTTTGTGAAACTTTTGTCTCCTGTGACATGAGGGGCCCTTCGGGGCAGTCGATTTCATGGAGGCATGTACAGAGCCAGGGAAATGTTCATAGTCTTTAAAGTGGGAGGCAGACTCTGGTGTGATTCCACATAAACACCACACACTCACACACACACACACACATACACACGGCTTCCTGGCAATGTTGCCAAGAAAGGGAGGGACTGCAATTTTGCAGTGATTGGCTTTCTAAGGGAGAGCTGCTCTTTTTAAAAAAAGAAGTATGTATAAGTAAATAACATCGTTATATTTACATTTATGAAAAATATTAATACAGAAGTAAAACATGGCAATAAAGCCTACAAAATGCACGTCCATTAATACAGCAATGCACCTGTCTCTCTATAAATATCAAGTAATAAATAGCTACATAACTAGAGAATGCTGTTCTTTCAGGGAAATATTCATGCCACCTGTAACGGCGCCTTTCGCTGCAACCCATTCAACCCAGCCCTGATATCCTTGTTATTGTGAATTGCCTCAAATATTGATTATGTGTAATCATTACTGTGATAGAGAGTGTGAGCCAGCAAGACTCGGGAAGTCAGAACAGCCACGGGTAGGAGGTATTGGACTCTGGTCTCCAGTCCCTTCTGTTGCAAGGGGAAAGGCATATCTCCGCAATGGAAAAGGCTAGAGGCTTGCTTCTTAAAAGGAATGCTGCAGATTCAGAGAACCTGGTATACATATTGGTATAACAAAGTTTGTAGCAGGGCATGAGCTTACTGGAAGAAGTGAGCAGTGTCTCACGAAAGCTTACCCCCTGCCACAAATTTTGTGAGTCTTTAAGGTGCTGCTGGACTCTTTTCTGCTGCTACAGAAGGACTAACACGGCTACCCCTCTTCACATTGGTGTAATGTTATAGTGATACAAGAATTTTGTAGTGCCAGGTTTTTTAAAAAAAATTGCAAAAGCCCTAGTTGGGGGGGTGGGCCTTGGGCAGGGAAATCGTGAGGAAACCTGCTGTGTGAAAGCCCATTGCCTCTGCGCTTTATCAGCAGCTGCACCACCAATGGGGAAACCACGCAAGCCTGTGCCTGTGTGAACCCACATGATGCTGCCCAGGGCTTTCTTTGTAGAAAAAGCCCAGCAGGAACTCATTAGCATAATAGGCCACACCCAACAGCAGAAACTCATTGGCATATTAGGCCACACCCCTGACAGCACAGCACATTAGCATATTAGGCCACACCCCCATGTTACCAGAAGTGTGGGCATCCAGCCACACCCACCTTTTGCTTCTTATTCTGTTTACCTTGTTTGTTGTCAAAACCCAGGGCTTTTTTTGTAGCAGGAACTCCTTTGCATGTTAGGCCACACACCCGTCATGTAGCCAGTCCTAATGAGTTTCTGCTGTTGGGTGTGGCCTATTATCCTAATGAGTTCCTGCTGGGTGTGGCCAACTCGGGAGCCAGCCGGAACTCCGTTCCTGTGCGTTCCTGCCCAAAAATATCCCTGATGCTGCCTTATACAGAATCAGAGCATGGGTCCATCAAGGCCGGTGTAGTCTACTCAGACTAGCAGCAGCTCTCCGGCAGAGGTCTTTCACATCACCTGCTCCCCGATCCTTTTCAGTCGGTGGGGACTGAACATGGGACCTTCTGCATGCAGGCTCTTCCACTGAGCCACAGCCCTTCCCTAAACCATATGTGGAAACCAGAGATAGACAGACAGACAAGCAGGCACAGACCCAGTACTTGACCTTGGGGAGAGGTGAAAATAACTTGAAACGCTCTCTCTCTCGCTCTCTTTCTGGAGGCTCAAAGCAGAAGAGAGGAGGTAGCCCTTCAGACACTTCCTTACCCCATCCTGGCCCACAGTATAAGCTGCTGTCACTTAGCCCCATCTGCAGTATCAGGATAACAACAGCGGCCACTTTGACCGAATTGTTGCGTTGATTTCTGAAACAGTATATGAGCAGAGCCCTGTTAGCATTCTCAACAATGACATTCTCCATTCTTCCAGGACAGTTGGATTTCTTCCCCCATTGCAGTGGCCATGGCAACTTCAGCCTGGAATCCTGCGGCTGTGTCTGCAACGAGGGCTGGGCTGGGAAGAATTGCTCGGAGCCTCTCTGCCCCATGGGCTGCTCGAGCCGGGGTGTGTGTGTGGACGGCCAGTGCATTTGCGACAGCGATTATGGCGGGGAAGACTGTTCGGAGGCCCGCTGCCCGACTGACTGCAGCTCCCGAGGACTCTGCGTGGACGGGGAATGCATCTGCGAGGAAGGCTTTGCCGGAGAAGACTGCAGCGAGCTGAGGTGCCCCGGGGACTGTTCGGGGAAAGGAAGCTGTGCCAATGGGACGTGTATCTGCCAGGAGGGTTATGTGGGAGAAGACTGTGGGCAGCTGAGGTGCCTCAATGCCTGCAGCGGGCGTGGATTCTGCCAAGAGGGACTGTGTTCCTGTGAGGACGGCTACCAAGGGCGAGACTGCTCAGCAGGTAGGACTGTGCGTGCAAATGAAGGATGCATGCGCTCCCAAGGGTTCCTGTCTTTTTCTGGTTGCAACTCTTTTGATGCCTTTTGGGGAATGAAGGACATTTAAGATAACTTACCATTTAAAGAGCAAAAGATAAGACTGGTTATTAGGAAGGAAGATCAGCTTCAGTACTTTTAATTTCCTATCTCGGTAACGCATCCGAAAGCTTCAGCAAACAAACAAGAGTGAATTTAGCTTGCAGCGCCATTGATTATGTTTTCCAGTCACCAATTAAAACTGACCTTCGCTGAATAATCAGCTAAAGCTTTGTTTGATTAATCTATCAGCTCAACTAATTAAAGTTTGCAGTTCTCATATAAATGGGACTATGTGGCGAACTCAAAGGAGTGGCACACGCCACAAGGTCAGCTAACCTAGCCACTACGATCCATGCCTTGGTAACATCCAGACTAGATTACTATGAGGCTGCCTCTGGTTTGGAAACTGAGCGTGGTGCCTGGGATGTTCACAGGTCATCCAGGACATTGATGAGGGTTGCCAAGTCTGGCTGGGTACATCCCTAGAGTGGTAGTGCCTGGCAAGGGGAGAGTTTGGGGGAGGGAGCTCAAAGGGTCATGATGGCACAGAGTCCACCCTCTGAAACTTCTACTGCCTCCAGGGCAACTGATTCCTGTAGTCTGGAGGTTCTAGGTGTGTGCCCCATTCAGGTTCTGTTTAGGTGTGTGCCCCATTCAAGCACTTCATTCTTAAATAGAAAGTTGCAGGGACTCATGCAATGCTCCCTCTAACCCAGGGGTGTCGAACTCATTTGTTATGAGGGCTGGATCTGACATAAATGAGACCTTGTCGGGCCGGGCCACGTGTGTCATAAAATGTAATGCCAGGTAGCAGAGATATAAACTTTACAACGGACACAAACGCAAAGGACACAAACACAAACATGCTTAGAACATCAGCACTCTTGCAATATTTTCTTTATTTAACAGTGTCTGATAACTGACACCTCTTGTTCAGAATTACTGCATCAAAATGTCTGTGCTGTTGCAGTCTTGAATATGCTGTTCGGGTGTGTATCTGTAAGCTGCAAACTTATGGTGACGAACTGGAAGAAGAAGCAGAAGACAGCCAGTTCCACTGCAGGCCTGATAGACGCCCTTTGGGGGCCTGATCCGGCCCCCAGTCCTCATTTTTGACACCCCTGCTCTAACCTGTGGAGTCTTGTGAGCAGGGCTATTTTTGGGCAGGAACGCGCAGAAACAGAGTTCTGGCTGTCTCCTGAGTTGGCCATGCCCAGCGGGAACTCACTAGCATAATAGGCCACACCCAACAGCCGAAACTCATTAGGATTGGCTACATTAGGGGTGTGTGGCCTAACATGCAAAGAAGTTCCTGCTACAAAAAAAGCCCTGGGTTTTGACAACAAGGTAAACAGAATAAGAAGCAAAAGGTGGATGTGGCTGGATGACCATACTTCTGGTAACATGGGGTTGTGGCCTAATATACTAATGAGCTGTGCTGTCAGGGGTGTGGCATAATATGCTAATGAGTTTCTGCTGTTGGGTGTGGCCTATTATGCTAATGAGTTCCTGCTGGGCTTTTTCTACAAAAAAAAGCCCTGCTTGTGAGCAAATATTCTACTTTGTGAGTTACTGGTATTAGAGTTATGAGCGAACAATTTGGCCACTGCATCACTTAGTTGGATCTGGAGCCATCCTTCCTGAGCTACAACAAAAATGTGTGAGCCAGAAGCTAAAAAAAACTGTGAACTAGCTCACACTAACTCAGCTTAGAGGGAACACTGGACACATGGTAAGAGGCAGAATGGGAAGCCAGAACAGCTTGCCTCAGCCTACCTAGTTATTATCCATTTAATTCTATTAATATGTGCTAGTTAATCTTTACTCATGTTCACTTCTCAGTATTTAACCTTTCTCCCCCTTTAACTAAATTAGTTAGAAATGGGATTAATCCAGCAGTAATTTCCACTGGTAGATGGGACTTCATGGCCTTCCTCATCCCACTGAAGCCTGAATTGTTCCCCCAAATGCTGTCCCTAAGGGGGGGGGGAGTCAGAAGTCTAAAGAGGAAGAGAGGAACTGGTAAAAATCCCCCCCACACCCTTTACTTAGCAAAAATCCAACCCAATGTTTAGCCAATTAAATTTCAGTTTATTTTTTAATTTTAATCAAAAGATAGTATATACACAGAGAGTTTTAATAATGCTTGAATTATTCAAAGACTACAGTGGCATACTTTCAATGACTCAGCTTTTGACAGATCTACAGAATCTAAGCCCAGGTTTATGAGGTCACTGTGACTTCCCGCACTCGTGGTCCCAGCCCCTGCCACCACTCAGTTTGGCAGTGGGAGCAAAACCAGGGACAGAGATGGCATCACTTGATGAGGTGACATCAAATGACATCTCTGTGTCGAGTGACGTTCCCCTTCTCTGCACCCTGCCCCTCTCAGTTCTTCCGGGGCTACCATTCTGCCCCTCTCTTATCTCTGGGATTTACTGAACTTCCAGTTCCATCCACAAATCAGATAAGATCTCTGCTCTAGCTCCCCCTGTTGGACAGGAGGACTATCCATCATAACATACACACTGCTCAATAGACTGCAGAATTACTGGTTCTGCCTCTATTTCTAGCTTTTATATTTGCGGCACATTGTGCTAGTGGTGGCCTTGTATCATCTTTGGGTGCCTACCGTCTTTCTGAGTTAGAATTCCAACCCTGGACACTGGTGCTGCCCAGAGAAGTTTCCAAAGTTAAATTGGACAGGGCAAATTGATAGACCACAGTAGGGCTCCCCAAATGGTACAGAGTAAGGCAAAGTCAACAAGCAGCACAGAAAAGGTGAGGCTAATGTGTGATCTTGAAAAGTCCATATATTAAAAATGGATTTGACAAAAAACAGACAGAAATATATGACCTTTTTTTTTTTTGGTCTTTTTAAGAGAACTCCAGGACAGTGAAGATTAGCTAGAATATGCACAAGACATTTGGGATTTTGAGATGCTGCATGCACAGGCTCGTGTGAATAACTCAGGAAGGGAACAGTTGTCTTGATTCTACCTCAATGTACAGGACAACAAACATCCCAGTGTCAGTGTCAACATGGAACGACCACTATCTTGTTCATCAGCCACAGAAAATTAATCTTGTCACACTAATTGCTAACCGCTGGTAACACTACACTATTTGCTAATGGCATTGCCTCCCTGTTTCTTACTCCCTTTTGGGAGAAGGGATGAGCCCAGTGTTAATCCTTATGAAGATATGGTTACCCAGAATCACAGACTCCAGAATAGGCTTCCAAAGGATTCAGGTCCCAAGGCTAAGGTTGCCAAACTCCAGGTAGTAAAAACAAATAACCAGAATAATCTCTTATGCTGTACAAGTCACACTGGAGACTACTGTCTTCTTGCACAGTTCTATTTACAACCATAAATGATACACATAACAAATGGTTTTGCCACCATGCATAAATGACATCTGCATGAGTTGAATAGTGACCTGATAGTCCTTGAAAGTAGAAGTCTCTCTTCAGAATGATGTGGTCACTGGCTCACAGTGCAAAGAAGAGTTTCCAGAAGAAAATGTGCAGTAGACGGCATGGGCTCAAGCAGGGGTCTTTTGGGGGGGAGCGCACCGGAGCGCAGCTCCGGGAGCTCAGGAGCCAAGCCCCGCCCCCAGCCGCCGTCCCGGGGAGTCTTTCAGGCAGCCGAATGTCAATTTCAGCTCCATTATATCCTATGGGCCATTGAAGTCAATGGTGAAAACATAGGGTATATTCTGGGGGCTGGAGGGGAGGGGGTTTCAGGGAGAGGCTCCAAACTCACAGGGTAGCTTATGGAGCCTCTCCCCAAGATACCCACCAAGTTTCAAGAACATTGGATCAGGGGGTCCAATTCTATGGGCCCCCAAACAGGTTGCCCCATTCCCTCCATTGTTCTCTATGGTGGGGAAGAGGCTCCATCAGCTACCCTGTGAGTTTGGAGCCCCTCCCTCAAACCCCTCCCCTCCAGCCCCCAGAATATACCCTATGTTTTCACCATTGACTTCAATGGCCCATAGGATATAATGGGGCTGAATTGCCGTCCTTTCCTTCTCTTTTTCCTCTTTCCCTCCTTCTTCTCTTCTCTCTTTCTTTCTTTCCCACCTTCTTCTCTTCTCTTTTTCCTTCTTTCCCTGTTTCCCTCCTTCTTCCCTCTCTTTCTTTCCCTCCCCTCCCCTTTCCTTCTCTTTCTTTCCCTCTTTCCTTCCTTCTTTCCTTCTCTCTACTCTCTCTCTTTCATCCTTCTGTGGCCCAACTCATGAGAAGGAGTTTAAACTTTAAACACCTTCTCTCTTAGCTCCCCCACCCAGACCAGCTGGAGAAGGGAAGGGGAGGCTTTTGAAGATGCCTCCCCCTTTTGCTTCCCCTTCTGACATCACTTCCGGTGATGTCAGGAGGCGTGGCATATGCTAATAGCCTAATAGCTCATTAGCATACCATATGCTAATGAGCTCCTGCAGCTCTTTTTCTACGAAAAGACCCCTGGGCTCAAGACTAGCTGTGGCACGAACCCACGGAGTGGCGATGGCACACCTAGGCTGATTTGCCATTTCTTAGGGCTTCATCAGGCTGCTTTTCTTCGTGATGGATCTGCAAACATTGAACATGCTGTAAAATGCATTCCAAACTAATAGAGGAATCAGACTAATGGACTTCTAGGACTTACCTCAACCCAGTTCTGGCAAGATTCAAAATGACGCGAAGTCTACAAGTATGTTCCAAATAGCTACGAATCAGGCTCTGATCACCAGCCCACGTTGGCTAGCTTAAAAGCATCCCAAAACTCCTAAAATTGCAACCAGCTGTAGAAAATCTTAAAGGAACACATACAAGCAATAAGTGTTTACAGGATTCCCAAATAGGGTTCCCAAGTACTTACCGTAAACCAGCGGGGGACACACAGTCCCCGGCCGGAACATTCCCCCAGGCAACACCCATGCCGCACGATGCCATCACCAGGAAGTGACGCCGAGCGACGCTCTGGCAATGCGGCTGGAAACTCGATGGTACCATCGGGTTTCTAGCCGCATTGCCAGAGCATCACCCGACGTCACTTCCTGGCAATGGCATCATGCAATGCGTCTTTCCTTCCCCTGGGGATGGCCCTGCCAGGACATATGCGTCCTCTGCCAGTTTACAGTAAGTACTTGGGAAGCCTGCAGACAAATCCATGAACAAATTCAAACCATATGGCTGCATAGTGGCAGAACCATTTGTTACATGTATCATTTATGGTTGTAAGTAGAACTGTATAAGAAGACAGTAGTCTCCAGTGTGATTTGCACAGCATGACAAATTATTCTGGTTATTTGTTTGCACAACTGTATTTTGTGGTTGTTAACCTTCAGGTAGTAGCTGGAGATCTCCTGTGATTGCAACTGGAAGGTGAACTGTATGTCATTATACCCTGTTGAAGTCCCTCCCCAAACCCTGCCCTCCTCAAACTCCACCCCCCAAATCCCCAGGTATTTCCCAGCTTGGAACTGGCAAGCCAAGGCCTCTAGGCCATTTTGTTTGCTTGATGACATCAACAAACAAAGCAAGTATCCACACACAAGAAAAACCAGCACACCTGATGTATAACCTGTCTGGTATGTTTTTCTCTCAACTTCCCTCAAGAAGCTCAGAATAGCTTGTCTGGTTTTCTCACTTCATCTCCACAACAAGGAGGTAAGTTAGGCTGAGAGAGAATGACAAACCCAAGGCCCCCAAGTGAGTTTTGTGGCAAAGTGCAGATTTTAAGGACTGCTGTAAGCATGAGATACAATCTTTGAACTTTGATTTTTCTCTGTAACAGCATTGTACTAAGAAACTGGAAATATTTATTTAGAGGAATTTGATGCTACCTTTCCAGAGTCCTGCTTTGAAAAATGCATTGAAAGTAATCTCCAGTCCATGCGTTCAGTATCTCAGGTATATGGGAATGCTCATGTACAGAAATCACTTGACGTTATAACCTCTGCAGAAGTTAGGAATACCAGTCAGTGGTTTTCCTTCTTGTGTCGAAATGTTTATGAACATTCCAACTGACCCAAAGTTTGAAAACATGCAGTTTAGTAAGAGATGGGTCTGGGGGATTTGAGGGGGAAGGATGCCACAGAGAAGGGATTAGGGGGTGCTATTTCAACAGTAGTCAGTGTTAGACTAAACATGTGACCGGTTTGTTATTAGGGATGTGGGTAGACTGAGTGCATTGCATGTGAGTCATGTAAGTGGGGATGTCACTGTAGATGTGCATCTGTGACAGAGAATGTAGAGAGGGAGCTAAGTGGAAAAGGTATTATCTGCAAAATAAGACACCCACAGTTTTCACAGAGCTCCACTTGTATTTAAATAGTGACACCTCCACTTGGTTGCTTTGAAGATGTCTAGTTCTTGCAGTTCGTGAAGGCAGAGGGGTGCCATATTATGCTGCTACTTTGTTGATTCACACAGCTGTTTGAGACCACTGTGAAAACAAAACAGGTTGTGGATTATGCACAACTGGCTTCTTGATGTGTTCTGAAGGAACACAAACCAGTGTTTTCAACGGACACTTTTAACCTCATACTTGAGTAACAATGATATTTTACATTTATATAGCAACTCCTATGAGAATTTAAAATGCTGCACGCACATTCCTTCAATAACCACTGCAATCTTTTTGAAAAGCAGAATAAGAAAACGAACATTCAGGAGCTGAGGCTGATAGTGGCTTGCCTACAGCCAAGGCTGGTGCAAAGTATTTTGCCACCCCAAGCAAGCCAAGATGGGATGTCAGTCATCTCCTGTGTTGTGGATGGCTGGGACTAGGGTTGCCAACTCCTTTTACCAGGTGATGATAGTCAGCTCCATGCTATAAAAAGCTCTTACTTTCTACATACAAGGTGAC
This sequence comes from Gekko gecko, assembly GCA_029375565.1. NCBI lineage: Eukaryota > Metazoa > Chordata > Lepidosauria > Squamata > Gekkonidae > Gekko > Gekko gecko. Next base: position 330,400,696 of record JAPDNY010000001.1, on the reverse strand, counting down.
CCAAGGCCTGCTGCTGCTTGGAGGAGTAGTGAGAACAAATTGGAAGGAAAACTGACATTGTGCCAATGCTGAAACATTTCTAGCATGAACCTGGAAGTGACATCACCACATCAGGATGACACTCTAGAAGTCACCTAAAACCCTATGGGAAGTCATAAAGCTTTGGGGGAATCCTAGATCCTTTCCCCAAAGTGATGACATCAGAGTGTAGAGTTTTACCATAGAGTAGGGTTTTACCATAGAGTTTCCAGCAATTGCTACAGTTGTCACTTCTGGGTAGCTGTAGGAATCACCAGGAACTCTATGGTAAGAATGTTTTGTAAGCAGACAAGGCCTTATTCTTCTTACTTTTTCTCCTGAGATACTGCTCTCTTACAACCCTAGTTGTCAGGGACCATCCTGAGAAAAAATGAGCAATCCTAAGTGGTATAGCCCTGACACAAGTTTATTACCATTCATTTGAAAATCTCAGTTTATAAAGAGGGAACTGGGCAGTAGTTTAGGGCTGCAGAAGAAGAAAGCATTAAAAAACATGCAGTGTGGAGATTCCAAAGGTGTTTCTTTTGGCCAGTGCCTGCCTTATTGTATTCCAGAGGAGGGTGGACAGTTTACTTAGCCAAAGGCAAGAAGTCATTTTGGTTTAGGACAGAACAGCCTCCTCGTTACTTTGCCCCACCCCTCATCAGACTCAAGCCTGCTATTTTAAGCAAGAAATGCCAAATAGCCCTTTTAGTCTATTGCTCAAATAGCCTTCTTCATGTGCCACAAGTAGAAAAGCACTTTAGATAATGGTCCTGATGTTCCTGTAAGAGAAAGAGAGAGGGGCACTTTGTTATATGATGGATGGCAAAAATCTCCAAGTAGGATTAAGTATTTGCTCTTGGTCTCAGAAGGTAAGTCATGTTGACCATAGCCACAGCCACAGGGTGCAACACAATAAATCTTCCCCTATAGCACAGATAATACAATCAAAAGTTCCCCAAAGGGTATTTCTGTGTCTAACCATTCAACAGAAAACCTGTCTTCCTGAATGTAAATCTGAATCTTATTTCACGGTCCCCTGTCAGGCTGCTGGCTCCATACATTTTTGGCAAAACAGGAAAATGGCTTCTGAGGGGTCCCACCTGGGGTTTCTAGAAGCAGTAGGTATTTCTCATGCATTTTTCCTGGCTTCCTAATAGACAGCAAGGATATCCAGGGCTTTTTCTCCTGAAAATCTGTTTCTATGATATGACTGATTGCCAACTCTGGCTTGGGAAATTCCTGGACATTTGCAGGGCCGTGCCTAGGGAGGTGAGCTCAGCACAGATGTGATGCCACAGAAGCCACCTTCTGAAGCTGCCCTTTCCTCCAGGGGAACTGATGCTTGTAGTATGGACATCAGTTGTAATTCCAGGAGAAGTCCACATCCCACCTTGAGGTTAGGAACCCCTGGAACAGTCAAAGTCATCATGAATAATACTGCCTCTGAGTATGTATAGAACACTTCCCTTCTTTTAATAACCATGCTGAATCTTTGTACATCCAGGATTTGGAGTCAGGATTTCAGTAGATAACATCTTCTAGACAGGTGTGAGTGTGAGCAGGGGAAGATCAGCCATTTCTTTTACCAGGTGAAATCCAAGTGGGCTGCGGCTTGACCCAGAGGTAAAACCAAAACTTCATCTCATTAGGAAAAAAACCTAAGATCGAATGATCCTGCTTCGCAAGATCTCAGCTACCATTTTAAGGGCTGTTTACCAAGTCCATAAACAGGGAATGGAATTAGGGAATGAAGGAGGGCAAGCAAACCAGGCAGTCAAGGAAGCAAGGAAGGAAAGAGGTGAAACAGGTGAGTGATGCCCTAGGGAAGGTGAGAGAGACGCTGCCAGCAGGCAAGTGTGCCAGGCTGGGGGAAGTAGAGGCAGCAAGGGAGAAGACAAGGGCAGAAAGCAACTGTAGGAGGAAGTGGGCACCATCAGAGGGTGGGATTTCAATCTCTGGCAAGTTCCTTGTGCTTCCCACCACCACCAGCAGCCATTTGTTTGTGTTGCTTTCCAGACTTTTAGTCCTCAGCTTTTCATTTGTAGAGTCATTTGTAAGGGTATATGCATTCTTTACAGATTTTTCTGCACTGTCGATACTCTATTTATACATGAAATATATACATATCTACACGTACAATGCACATAGAAGTCTGATTTATCGATGTACAGTACCGGAAAATGCCTACATTGTATGTGCAAAATTCCATACAACGAAACAGTAAACAAATAGTCATGTGGTTCACCGGCATAAGGGACGGTGCAAAACTGAAATAAGGATTGTCAAGTCCAACCACCATAGATAAGAAGTTCAAAATGATTCCCTTGTTGCAGACTTGCTCATCATGATCCCTCACTGCAAACAAGCGTGTCAAGGAGTGGGGATTGGTTGGTTCCTTTCTGAATGTTCACCTGGAACAAAACCCAAATTGCTTGCTGGGTCATCTTTGAAACAGCCTGTGCAGCAAATAGTTGATGCATCCTTATTTGGAAACAAGTGTTAACTGAATACAGCCAAAATAGCTTTGCTTGTAATTATGTTTAGGATTACACCAAAAGGGCATAGGTTCCCTTAAGGAGACTGGCCAACCCCCTTCGATCATGCAAATGACTCTTGCTTCTCCCTCCAGTTGCCCCACCGGAGAGCCTGCGCGTGACCGCGATCAGCGACAGGGCGATTGACTTGGAATGGGACGGACCAATGGCTGTGACTGAATATGTCATCTCCTACCAGCCCGCAGTGCCTGGAGGCTTGCAGCTCCAGCAGCGGGTGCCTGGGGACTGGAGCTCCATCACCATCAAGGAGCTGGAGCCGGGCCTTACGTACAACATCAGCCTCTACGCTGTCATCAGCGACGTGCTCAGTGTACCTGTGGGAGCCAAGGTTGCCACCCGTAAGTATTGCATGACTCAGGTCTGGAAGTGGGAGGCGTTTTGAGGCAAGATTCACAGCAGCTCAGAGGGCTGACTGCTCTTGCATATATCAAGGGTGGAAATGCAAAAAAACCCAGTGTGTTTTAAGAGCATCTGCGGCTGTTGTATTTATTATCGTAATAACCATAAATAGAAGCGCCCCTGAGAAATAATCAGACACGGTCTATAACACAGGGAGTGAGGAGGAACTGCCTACCTGGCGCCCCTGCCTTCACCTGCTCCTCTGATTTAGTAAGAGGAGCGATGCGCAGCAAACGGCAAAACACTGTAAGCACTTTAGTTCTTTGGGGCCTCAACGGCAGCTAACAGGCTTCGGAGGGTTGGAATCAGTTGCCAGCAAACTTTAGCATAATCTAATTGGGGAGGTCCTGATCGGGTGAAACAACTGCGGGGATTTCAGGTTAATGAAATGGATCTCTCTCTATCCCTGTTTCCCCTTCCTCGTGACGGTTTTGCTTCCCAGTCCACTGAGTTTGTTCTAGAAGTGCCGTATATCTGCTGTGGGTTGATTCCTAAAATCCCAGAAGAACAGACCCTGTATGATGGGACCAACACAGGACTTAGCCCACCTGTTATTCTGGGGAAACTGATCATGCTATGTATCTGTGTTGCAGTGAAATTCTCTGCCACATGACGTACGGTCCCTGTCTCCTTACGCAGTGGTCCAGTTAGCAGAGCTGCAGTCCTGAAACAAAGATCCCTTGGCACTGCCTGGGCCCAACCAATAGGTGACGTAAAAGCAAATCACTGGTTCCATGCCACCCGCCCATGGTGGCCAGTCCTCCCCCTCAGCAGCCCCGTTTGGTACATCCAGGACGAAATGGCTACAAAGAGGGGAGATGGGACATCACAAGATGGGGGGGGGTTCTGCTCAATCAATCAAGCAGGCAAGCATTTATTATGGTCACAAAGTAAAACATCCATTGATAATTGTGTTGCTCGTGTAGACTTAATGTGTGTACACTAGGGATGCCAGCCTCCAGGTGGGACCTGCGGATTGCCTGGCATTACAGCTCATCTCCAGACTACAGTGATAAATTCCCCTGGAGAAAACAGATGCTTTGGAGGGTGGACTCTGTGACATTGTTCCCTACTGAGGTCCCCTGTGCTCCCCAGAAGTTTCCCAACCTGGATCTGGCAACCCCACACCCCATTCCCTGCCAGTGGCCAGGGAGGACCTGACAACCCTATCCAGATTGGCTCCAAGCATACCTATAGAATCCTTCATTCAAATATATATTTAAAAAGCAAATACATGTCACTGAATCCACACTGTATCTCAGTGGACTCCGGCAGCTGCACAGAATTTGGCAATTCTATTTAAGGTTTGGGATTGAAGGTCTGCCAGACAACTAGCAGTATACCATTCCTCCAATCATCCTGGGATTTTTTTGGAAGATAGATGTGATAAATATGTCTCTTCAGGTCATTATGAGTTGGCTATGCCTTGATGGTACTTTCCACCAAGGTCATTATAGAAGGGATACTGCAGCAAGCACATGCCCAGCCGTTTCAATTTCCTGAGTAGCACAAGGGCACAGATGTTCCTGAAGTGGTCCACCACGGTATCTCCCTTCTGTTAAGGCACATGGAAGAACACTGCTGTTCCTGCTTAGGGTCTGATAGACAAGTGCTGCCTTCTTCTGCTTGTGAATACCTACAGCAGCCCAGGGCCTCAGTGTTCATGGCATGCAATGCCAGAAGCTGCTTGGGTTACAAAGGAAAGGCCCTTCAAGCAGCATGTGCTCTGGAGCAGAGGCGTGGCAGATGGCAGAGGGAAAGGCCCGCTTAGCCTCTCTCCTAGCCTGTTGCCTTTTTCATAGAATCACAGAATCACAGAGTTGGAAGGGGCCGTACAGGCCGTCTAGTCCGACCCCCTGCTCAAAGCAGGATCGGCCTGGAGCATCCCTGACAAGTGTTTGTCCAGCCGCTGCCTCAAGAGTGCCAGTGAGGGGGGGCTCACCACCTCCCTAGGCAGCCGATTCCACTTCTGCATGACTCTTACTGTACAAAAGTTTTCCCTGAGATCCAGCCGCTACCTTCCTGCCCTTAATTTAAACCTATTATAGCGAGTCCTGTCCTCTTCTGCCAACAGGAACAGCTCCCTGCCCTCCTCTAAGGGAAAGCCCTTCATATACTTAGAGAGAGCAATCCTGCCCCGCCCACCTCCTCTTCTCCAGATGGAACATTCCCAGGTTCCTCGGCCTTTCCTCCTAGGGCTTGGTCTCCAGGCCCCCCAATCATCCTCATCGCTCTCTGTACCTGCTCCATTCTGTCCACATCCTTTTTGAAGTGAGGCCCCCCAGAATTGCACACAATACTCCAGGTGTGGCCTGACCAATGCAGTGTACAGCGGGACTATGACATCTTGGGATTTGGATGTTATGCCTCTGTTGATACACCCAACTGCACCCGCTGTACACTGTCCCACTATACACTGCATTGGTCAGGCCACACCTGGAGTATTTTTACTGCACCTTTCCCTTCCTTCTCCCCCACCCCCTGCAGAGTTCCAGCCGTGTCCCATGTGTCTAGAACCCCACAGGGGAGGGGAGAGAGAGAGGGAGTGAAAGCAGAGTTGCCAACCTGGGGTGCTCTCAGAATTACGAGTGATCTTCAGACTACACAGATCAGTTTCCTGGAGGGGGATTGCTGCTTTGGAGGGCAGACACTACGGCACATCCCACCCCAAGCGCCTTCCCCTTGCCAAAATCCACCCTTTCCAGGTTGCACTCCCAGATCTCCAGAAATTTCCCAACCTGGAGATGGAAGTCCCTAAGTCACATTGGGAAAACATGGGCAGGGAACATGGACTGCTGCATTTCTGGCCCTCTTCATCCATCTTAAAGGGGATTTCTGTCACAGAAGTGGCTATTAGGTAGACTTGCCAAGTCTGATAACTTCTAGCTAATGCTGGTAGTTCTTTTCTTCTTTTCTCATAGCATTAGAGTCTCCCAGACCCATGCCTTTTGTGACTCAAAACAGATATACAGGGACACAGAGAGAAGCAGAGATTCCAGGCAGGCAGCAAGGGTGCATTCTCCTGAGTTTATTCGGGTTGGCATCTGCTGTAGGATCTAAGGGATGCAAATTGTGGTTTCAAGCTGATCCATATTTATATTTTGATAGGGAGCTTTGCTGTAGGCAGCACAAGTCAAAGCAGGTGATCCTGGAAAGTTCGTGTGTGTTCACAGTGGGACAACATTAGAAGAAAGTTTCATCTCTGCAAACAGACAACCTCCAATACACACACACACAGAGAGAGAGAGAGAGAGAGAGAGAGAGAGAGAGAGAGAGAGAGAGAGAGAGAGAGAGAGAGAGAGAGCTGTTCTTCTCTGACAGTTGATTTTGCTGAGTCATTTGGAGCCTGGTTTGCTACAGCCCTTCGCTTTAAGCTAGGCTGTTTTTCAGTCATACATCCTTGCAGTTAGATCAGGATGGGTAGCTGTGTTGGTCTGTAGCAGCAGAAAAGAGCAAGAGTCCAGTAGCACCTTAAAGACTAACAAAATATGTGGCAGGGCATGAGCCCTCGTGAGTCACCGCTCACTCCCAGCAGTATAACTCACATTGTTGCTGTTGTTGTGTCCATGTCACAGCTGACCGGTGGCAACCCTGCAGGGCTTTCAAGGCAACAGACATTCAGAGGTGGTTGGCCATTGCCTGCCTCTGCATAGCAGCCCTGGACTTTCTTAGCGGTCTCCCATCAAAATACTGACCAGGACTGGCCCTGCTCAGCTTCCAAGGTCTGATGAGATCAGGCTAGCCTGGGAGATCCAGGTCAGGGCTAGAACTCATATACCAAAATGATATTCATCCCCATCCCCATCGTACGTGATCTTATCCCCAACCCGGTTATAGTGTGTGTGGGGGGGGAGGGAGTTCCTTCACTATTTGCTGTGTGCGTGTTAAGTGCCATCAAGTCACTCCCAGCTTACTGCAATCCTATGAATTAATGTCCTCCAGGACCTTCTGTCATTCGCAGCCTTGCTCAGGTCTTGCAGACCGGGGGCCTTTGTGGCTTCCTTGATTGAGTCAATCCATCTCCTGTTGGGTCTTCCTCTTCTCCTGCTGCCTTCACCTCTTCCATGCATTATTGTCTTTTCCACTGACTCTTGTCTTCTCATGCTGTGATCTAAGTACGATAGCCTCAGTTTAGTCGTTTCAGCTTCTAGGGAGAGTTCAGGATTGATGAGACGCGATTGGCTATCCCGAGATAATACCCACTTTTTAAAACATTGATCAAAGGCTGAGATGAGCAGCAACAAGCACCAGTACCCCTTCGGCGGTTAAGGAGTTCTCAAGCCCTTCTGTTTCATTTTAAGTTAAGTGTGTTGTGATCTGGTCAAGGGACAGAGGAAGAGTGATCCCTCCCTCCCCCACTTCCTAGTCCACTTCTGAATAGTGACTCAGTAGGGCAAACCTTCACTCGTTGCTCAAATCTGCATTTGTCTTTCCCACCGGTGTCACAGCCTTCTGACTCCGTCTTCAAAAAACCTGTCTACATTTGCTTTCGTTTCCACACTTCAATTGTGTTAGCATAATTTTGCATGTCTGCATATGTTTATCGCCCTCTCGTGGCGGCTGCATTGTCATTGCCCCTCTGCACCACTTTAAATTAAATTTCTCCAAACAACTTTCAAACAAGCATAGAGAAAGATGACGTCACAGCAGCATGAAACTGATTTTAAAATGCAAATGCAGATTCGACCATTATTGTCTTTTAGGGCCAGTCAGGTGACAGTGCAACCTTCTGCCCATGAGAGCCAGCATGGTGTAGTCTGTAGTGGTTAAGAGCAGCGGACTCTAATCTGGAGAACCAGGTCTGATTCCCCACTCCTCCACCTCATGAAACCTGCTGGTGACCTTGGGCCAGTCACAGTTCGCTCAGAACTCTCTCAGCCCCACCTGCCTCACAAGATGCCTGTTGTGGAGATGGGAAGGGAAGGTGATTGTAAGCTGCTTTGAGACTCCTTAGGGTAGAGAAAAGCAAGGAATAAAAACCAACCCTTCTTCAGCTCTTCTAATTGTTTTTGTATGTCTATTTTACCTTTAGAGAGCCAGCATGGTGGACTTGATTCTGGAGTACTGGATTTGATTCCCCACTTCTCCACATGAAGCCTGCTGGGTGACCTTGGGCCAGTCACAGTTCTCTTAGAACTCTCTCAGCCCCACCTACCTCACAAGGGGACTGTTGTGGGGAGGGGAAGGGAAAGAGATTGTAAGCCACTTTGAGAATCCCTAAGGTAGAGAAAAGTAAGGTGTAAAAACCTACTCTTCCTGCTCTTCCTAGGAAGAGGGGATGGGGATGACCAGATAGGGGCACTTTCACTCCTGCCCCCAGGGCAGCCATGCCCCCAGTACTGCATCACTTCCTGTTGGAGTGTTTTCCCTTGAAAGCCACTGGCCAAAGCCCCTAAGTTCTCCTCCCTCCTCTCCTCCTTGCCGGCCTCTTTGTCATAACACAGATGCAGATGTTACGGGAACCCATCAGCCACATGTACTGAGGTCCCTGTGATGCACCCAATATGTATGAGACCCATAACATTGGAACTGTGCGATGTGTGGATTTGTCATGGGTAAGATGTGCATGGAAAAAATACGCATTGCCCAATTCACACATTACAGTGATTGCGGGTATTGGGTGCATTGTGTGGGCTGCATGCTCTGATACGAAAAGTTGGCAGGCTCCCAGTTCATGTGAATGTAACGTCTGCACAAGGCTCTTCTGATGCACATATTAGACGTATCACAGTGAATATACATGCAGGGCATGTGCACTGCACACTTGATTTACCTTTGTACACTTATTAAGTAATTCTTCCATTACATTCAATGCATGTTTAACCGAACATGCAATTTAAGCCCCATATTTATATGGGTACTCATCCCCGGTTTTGTTTTAAAAGGTATTGGCTCTTTCTTACAGATGCCCTCACAATTACCATAAGGTGTGGATACCGCTTTGACTTGCCACCTCGCCTCTTCTCCTTTGCATCTTCTTATTGCTGGTCTCCGCTACCCTCTCTCCTGCTTCCCCTTCCTTTCACCTGCTCCCCATCTCCAACTGGCCACACACCCTTACTCCACTCCTTCTTTCCTTTTCTTGCTCTCTCTGGTCTCTTGCCCTGTCAGAAGCTGTGCACATGGCTTTCTGGCATCAGGCCCCACCCCAAGTAAGAGCATTCAGGGGACACCCACTACTAAATCCCCACTGCCTAGGGTTGCCAACTTCCAGACAGGGCCTGGAGGTCTCCCAGAAACTGTTCCCCAGACAACAGAAATCAGTCCCCTGGAGAAAACCCCTGCTTTGGAAGGTAGACTCTGTGACATTGTATCCCTCTGCGGTCCCTGCCTTCCCCAGACCCTGCCCTTCCTAGGATCCATCCCCAAATCTCCAGGAATTTCCCAACCCAAATCTGGCAACCCTATCACTGCCACCAGTGTCTCTGGCCCAGGCGGGTTTGCCGGGAAGGTAGTTCCTCCACCCAGGCATTGTGGCTGCTCTCAGCCAGCCCCCTCACCTGCCTTTCCAGTGGTCAGGTGAGTCCCCTCCTCCACCATTTCTCAACACAGACTAGGGTTGCCAGGTCCCTACCTGGCATCCAGCTGCAGGGAGAGGCTGTGTGACTGGGAGTCTTGCGCATGTGCACCGCGATGACATCACCCGGAAGTGACGTCATCACGCCAGGCACATCGTCGAGGGACACTCTAGCATTCGGGCTTAAAACTCTATGGTACCATAGAGTTTTAAGCCTGAATGCTAGAGCGTCCCCCGACAACATGCCCAGCGCAATGATGTCACCTCCCGGTGACGTCATTGTGCCAGGCACGTCAGCCCAATTCAGGCACTTTGGGGGTGAAGTTCCCCCTGGAGGCTGGATCCAGGCTGGCAGATCGGGGGCCCTTAGAGCAGGCAAATCCCCACCCCCCAGGGGGATCTGGCAGCCCCAACATGGACACTGCTGCATGTTTATGAATTTGGGTATGCAACAGTTGGTGAAGGTCAGAATTCATTGCAAGTCCAACTAGCTGGGGGCCGGGAGCCTGCTCCCGTTTCCTTACCAGCAGTTTGTAATGGAGGAATTGATGACAAAATATTGGGTTGGATGCCATGGATCTATTCTTGCTAACAGTGGCTTTTTCCTTTGCCCCAAGGAGCCTTCTCTTGTTGCCAGCAACCCCGGGTCTCCCATGTTGGGGAGGGGTCCTCTGCGGAAGGAAAGTGCTGACTCTAGCAGAATGAATGCCTGCGATCCATCCCCTAATCACCTGCTATTGTCTGCACACATCAAGCAATTGTGACGGGCACAGCTCCGCGAGCCACTTGAAATGCAGGAGACGCTAAGCTAACAGGCTTGGTCTGTGCAAAGAAACGGTGGTGATTTGGGACAGGAAGCCTGAGTCAACAGGCTTCAAAATATCTTGGTAATTGAAACCGGCCTTCAACTGGGTGAACTACAGAGGAGGTGGAGGGAACAGAGGCTCTTGTGCACGGAGGCCTACGGCTCTCCGTGATGCTTTTGCTTGCACTTGAGAATTCCCCACATGCTCTTATCCCTGAGATTATTCTATTAGAACACCCCTGCAAAACAGGAAGGAGGGGCTGTCCGCTGATGCCTATTCAGTCCCTTCAGTTGAACTGACACAGGAAGCCGTGCTTTAAAGAAACCCTTGACAATCTAAAGACAACAAGCAGGGACAAACCTGTGTTTCCAAACATGTACATTCTACACTCATAAGGGGGGCAGGATGAGCTGTGGTGGCAGGGGCACCATCCCAAGGGGACTTTCAGCAGGAAACTTGGCTCTGTCACAGCAGAAGTGGATTTACTATGAAACTAATGAGGCTTAAGCTTCAGGGCCCCTAATCCTGGAGGGGCCTTGAAGCAGCTTTCTTTTTTAAATGTAAGAATATTTCAACAAAATCGGTGGCATTTTTTTTAAAGTGTTTGTTATTAAAAGAAGGCTATTTTAGTGACAGAATCATAAGCCAATGGGTTAAAGTACTTAATACTGATCTTAGAATAGGGTTGTCAGGTAGGGTTGCCAAGTCCATCTTCGCCCGCAGCGGAGGACTTTGGGGGCCGTTCCTGGAGGGGTGGGGCATCCCTGACGTGATGGCGTCATATTGGGGATGTCCGCTCCCCCACCTGCAGCCGCGTGCCCCTTGCACGCAGGGAAATGCTCTGCAGAGAGCTGGCATTTCCCCACTCACCCAAATGCCAGCTCCATTTAAGCACAGGCAGCCTTCCCTGCACGCTCGATCTTGAGCGGAGATTGGGCTTGCAAGGAAACGCCAGCTTCCTGCACTGTCCCTTTAAGAGCAGTTTCCAGGCACCCCAATCTCTGCTCGAGATCCAGCCTGCGGGGAAGGCTGCCTTTGGAGCTGGCGTTCAGGTGAGCGGGGAATGTCAGCTCTTTGCATTTAAAGGGAGCCCTTCAAGAGAGAAGGGAGAGGGGTGGCTGGGGGTGTTGGGGCTTGGGGGTGGGGCGAATAGAACCCCCCCCAAAGTGGGGGACCCCCACCAAACCGGGGGGGTTGGCAACCCTATTGTCAGGTCCCGTGGGGGAGCTTGGGGAGTGTTCCTGTAGGGGGCAGGGACATCCCCAATGTGACAGCATCACATTGGGAATGGCCCCACCCCAAGCCCTGCCACCAAGCATGGCCACCCCCTCTCCCTTTCCTCCTCTAAGATTTAAATGATCATCTAGAGGGCCCTTTAAATCTCTCTGGAGAGAAGGGAGAGGGGTGGCCATGGGTGGTCATGCTTGGGGACGGGGCTTCCCCCAGCAGCCAATAGGGCTGAAGCCCTGAAAATCGGGTAAACCCCCACCCAGACCAGGGGTCTGGCAACCCTACCTTAGAATATGCTCTAATACCCATTTCATACTCTTGTTGGATGTTGCCTTACTGTTGCTAGTTGAGAAGGGGCCTCCATAACAGTTGAAGCTTCAGGGTCCCAAAAATGTAGGTCCACCGCTGTGTCACAACATACTGTCTGAGAAGTCTGAAGAACTTTTAATGTCGCAGAACTCAGTTCAGCTCCCAGGAAGTGTAGTGAGCCAATCAGCCCTGCTATGCTGGCATCATGATGGTGGCTTAAAAACTGCTGTTAGTGTAGAGTGGCGAGCAGCGGGTGGCGCAGAGCACCAGCAACCCAATTCCAGCAGTCTGTGCATCTGACGGGCTCCAGATCAGTTATATTGTCTCTGAAGAGGCCAGGAGAACCTCCAGCCCCCACAGTGCAATATCAAGCAGAGTACCATCAGGATGCAATCAACTTACGGCGACCCCGGTAAGGGGCTTGCAAGACGAGTGAGAAGCAGAAGTGGTTTGTTGTGGCCTTCCTCTGCAGAGCCTTCCTCGGTGGTCTCCCATCCAAGTACTGACCCTACTTAGCTTCTGGAATCTGATGAGATCAAGCCATCCCATGTTGCCTTCCCTCCCCTGTCAAGCAGAGTAACAGCCATCCAAATCTATTGACTTCAACGGACTTGGAATGGCGCAGCTCTGCTTAGGATGGGTATAACTCTGCATCCGATTGGATTGTTCTTCACCTGACTGGGTGTGTCACTGTCACGGGAGAGCCTAGAAGCTGCATATCGGGAAAGCGGGGGCTGCCTATTCTAGGCTCTCTGGTAACACAACATCGCGAAGAGAGTCAGGAATGAGGGGGCTAGAGGAGAGTTGGGAGATACCACCCATTAGGCAGTACTGGCGTGGCACAGTGTTTGGGGTGTGGGACAACTGGGTTTGGATCCCTGTTTTGCCATGGAAGCTCACTAGGTGGGCCCTGAGCCCATCACACTCTCTGAACCTCACCTACCTTACAGGGTGGCTGTGAGGACAGAGTGGAGGAGGGGGAATGATATGATAAGCCACTTTGGGTCCCCATTGGGGAGAACTGCAGGATATTAATCAAGATAAAATAAGTATCTCTGAGTTTCTGGTGGACCACAGTTCATGCTGAAGTTTCTCCCTGAGAGGAGATATCCCAGTCTGCCTCTCACAAGTGGCCTTCTATAACCAGCATCCTGTTGGAGCTCAAAGCTTTTCTGTGTCTTCCTGCTTGCTTTCCTCTGAGTCCCTTGACATCTGACCTTTATGGGACCATCAGGAAATCCATTAGATGTGGAGAGTAGGGGCATCCAATTTACCCAACAGGTATAATGATCTTGCTCATTGCACTGATTCTGTTCGCCATTCGTGGTACTTTCGAAGTGGAAATGAATGATATGTTGATGTCTGGAACTGTGGGACTGGATTATCCAAAAGGCACAACGCAACTAGCTGGGTGACTTATTTTTTCTCATTTGTGTCGCTGTGTTCCAGAACTCTCCACCCCGCAAGGTCTGCAGTTCAAAACAATCACAGAGACCACAGTAGAGATGCAATGGGAGCCCTTCTCCTTCTCGTTTGATGGCTGGGAGATCAGCTTCATCCCCAAGGTAATGGCATCATTCGAAACGGGTCCTTCCTGCCATACCGATCAGCTGGGTCTTAAGTGAGAAATGCACAATAGTTTTCATTGGGTATGTAAATGTATGGGAGGGCTGCCTTGGGCAGTATTCTGCAAGAGAACTCGGAAGGAAGAGGCCGAAAGAGAGCAATAAGTTGGGATATGGAATATGTTGCCAAGCCCAAATCTATCTCCTTGGGGCACACTGTGATCTGGATCCCATGGACTGACACACTTGGGTGTGTTGAGCTACTAGTCCTGCTTTGCCACAGAGGATGGATTACATGGCCTTTTGGTCCTACTTGCTTCAAATATGTGACTGTTTTGCTCAACACCTCACAGACTATCTATATGGACTTCAACTCTACATTAGTAGGGTTGCCAACCTCCATTTGGAGGCTGGATATCTCCCAGGGATTACAAGTGATCTCCAGATGACAGAAATCAGTTCCCCTGGAGGAAATGACTGCTTTGGAGGGTGGACTCTATGGCATTAAGCCCCATTGAGGTCTCTTCCCAAACCCTGCCCTTCCTAGGTTTCACCTCCCTGCCACAATCTCCAGGCATTTCCCAAGCGGGAGCTGACAACCCTAACAGTGACAAGGTCAGAGGGCTCCAGGGTGCTGACTCTTGTAGCTGTTTGGGATACTTTTCACTTTATTCAATCTAAGGATGTGGACAGAGTCCTTGGAGGTGTGAGGCCTGCCACATACTTAGATGACCCTTGCACTTCCGGGGGACTTAAATCTGCCAATAGTGGTGGTGGTGGTGGTTGACTGGGTCCAAGAGGTAGTCGGTGCCTCCTTGGGTGGTTGCCTCCACTGAAATAAGCTGTATTGTGTCCTCTGCTGAGGAAGCCTACCTTGGACCCAGGAGACTTTAGTAACTACTGACCAGTCTAAAATGTTCCATTCTTGAAGAAGGTGATTGAATGGGTGGTGGATGTGGATCCTTTCCAGTATGGTTTCAGAGCTGATTATGGGGCTGAAACAGCCTTGGTCATCCTCGGAGGATGATTTACATCAGAAGATGGACAGAGGAAGTGCGTTGATGCTGCTGGACTTCTCAGGGGCTTTTGATAGCATTGGACTCAAATCTGGAGAACAGGGTTTGATTCCCCACTCCTCCTCCACATGAAGCCTGCTGGGGGACCTTGGACCAGCCACAGTTGTAATAACTCCACAACATCCCATAGTAAAGCAGAACATTATTAGAGCATAGGCAAGGCATGGACTGGGGCCTGCTAGACCATAATCAGCCACAGCCAGAAACCAATATAAAGTAAAACTAAAGAAAAAGGGGTTTTCCTTAAGGGATTGTGTTAAAATAACTACATGTACAATAAGAGAATGTCAACAAATTCACAACAGCTCACAATATAACAGTTTTTTGTTGGTTTTAATGATTTTAAGATGTCTTTTTATTATGTTAGTGCTGTTGATGGCCCTGATGAGTGCAGAAAAGCAGGGTGTAATTTTTGTAAATAATATATAAAATATTGGGAAGGCCAATTTGGATCTTACATGATTAACTCGATTAGCAAACGGCAGAACTAGGGCTTTAAAAGAAGAGAGAGAGAGGTGCCGGAACTCTGAAGAGGGAAATGAAGTTCCCTCTGAAGATAAGGGAAAACTCATGAACTTTTAAGCATTTTTTAAAGAATTTTGTTGAAGAGGTTCCAGAACTCTATTCCAGCACAGTCCCCCAGAAAAAAAGCCCTGGGCAGATCTACTTGTGCCTCTGATTCATCAATATCAATAATTAGGATCAAGTAGTTGGTGATGTGAATGACCTCTGTCTGAGGCCCAGGGGAGCCACTGCTAGCTAGAGTAGCCAAGGCTGGCCTAGATAGACCAAAAGGCTCGCTCATTATAAGGTAGCATCATGTAGTTCATGCATTCATGTTATGCAGTGGACTTGCAGTTCTCTCATATTTAGAACTATCCCATTATTTGGTGCTAACCTCACAGTAGCTGATTTGTGATCTTTTTTTCCCCATGCCATCATATTGTATATAATGTGATGGTTGCTGTGGTCACATGAAAAGCATGGCTTAGCATGAATTGACAGTCACCATGGCAAGATTCAGACAATACTTGTTTCAGAGAGCTGAAAAGTGGTATAGCAGAGTCCTTATCCTCTCTTGACTCCAGCTGATTCATGCAAACTTTTTGCCACATGACAGTCAATGCCTCAGTTGTGGGAAAACTGCCATAATTATGGACAAACATGCATGGTGATGACCAAGGAAGACAAATTCCTCATTGGCAACTATTCAGACAGGGACTGAACATAAATTCCCTAGTATCACAGTACTTTTATATACATCTGGCATTTGGAATACTGTGTACAGTTCTGATCATCCCATCTCAGAAAGAATATGAGGATGTGGGCGGGTCTGTGGCTCAATGGCAGGGCACCTCCCTTGGATGCAGAGGATCCCGGGTTCAATTCCCAGCATCTCCAGCTGAAAGACCTCAGGTACCAAGGGTTGGAAAAGACCCCTCCCTGCTGGGACACTGGCAAGCTACCACCAATCAGAGCAGACAAAGCTGAGCTTGATACACCAGTGGTCTGGCTTGATATGAAACTGCTTGGCCTGTTCATAGGTTTAGCATGGAGCTGGAAAAGATACAGAAAAGGGCAACCAGAATAAGCCACGAATGGGTGTGGGGTCTTGTGAACTTTATGTTCTTACTAGGGAGCAAAGCCCGTTGTGGTGGAAGACAACGGGCCCTAGAAAGGAAGGGAGGGAGGTGGAAGGGAGAGAGGGTTGGAAAAAGGGAGGGAGGGAGGGAGGGAGGGATAGGGGGAAGAGTGAAAGAAAGGAGAGAGGAAGAAAGAAAAAGGGGGAAAGGAAGGGAAGAGGGGCAGAAAAGGGCTTCTCTGGGCCCAGAGAAGGCCTCTTCTGTCCCCCACACACCATTCCCTGGGCCTTCTATGGGGGCAGTAGGCAGTGTGTGTGGGGAAAGGGCTTCTCTGGGCCTACTGCCCCCATAGAAGGCCCATAGGATGATGTGTGGGGGATAGAAAATGGCTTCTCTGGGCCTACTGCCCCCATAGAAGGCCCAGGGGATGGCGTGTGGGGGACGGAAAAGGCCTTCTCTGGGCCTACTGCCCCCATAGAAGGCCCAGGGGATGGTGTGTGGGGGACGGAAAAGGCCTTCTCTGGGCCTACTGCCCCCATAGTAGGCCCAGGGGATGGCATGTGCGGGACGGAAAAGGGCTTCTCTGGGCCTACTGCCCCCATAGTAGGCCCAGGGGATGGCTTGTGTGGGATGGAAAAGGGCTTCTCTGGGCCTACTGCCCCCATAGAAGGCCCAGGGGATGGGGTGTGGGGGAAGGAAAAGGGCTTCTCTGGATCTACTGCCCCCATAGAAGGCCCAGGGGATGGGGTGTGGGGGACGGAAAAGGGCTTCTCTGGACCTAGTGCCCCATAGAAGGCCCAGGGGATGGGTGTGGGGGACGGAAAAGGGCTTCTCTGGGCCTAGTCCCCTCATAGAAGGCCCAGGGGATGGGGTGTGGGGGCGGAAAAGGGCTTCTCTGGGCCTAGTCCCCTCATAGAAGGCCCAGGGGATGGTGTGTGGGGGACGGAAAAGGCCTTCTCTGAGCCTAGTCCCCTCATAGAAGGCCCAGGGGATGGCGTGTGGGGGACGGAAAAGGCCTTCTCTGGGCCTAGTGCCCCATAGAAGGCCCAGGGGATGGGGGGGGCGGAAAAGGGCTTCTCTCACTTGCCTCAGCCTTGAGGGCCTGTCCCTGCGCTCACACTCCAGACGGTCCTCTCCTGTCGGAGGACTGGAGCAGACTGAGCTGAAAATACTGACCGGGGCTGACGTGGGCGGGTCTTTGCGAAGCAGCCAGTCAGCCCTGGCCAGTGTCTTCTGACTGCCAGTTCTTGAGCCGAATCAATTATGGCAAGCATAGAATGTGGTGGAACCAAAATTCAAATATATATAAGGACAGGATTTTATACTCCATTTAAATTGTGTTGCTTTACCTTCAGGTTATGTTTTGTAAGCTGCCATGGGTTTAGTGACGAAGGTGGGATATAAATATTTTAAACAAGTAAAAGATAGCAGGCTGTGAGAGGACCCATTGAGGGGTTCCTGTTTTTGAGAAAAGCCCTATGGACTTGGTCATTTTCAGTTCCACCAATGGACAGTAGCCCAGTACAGATGCCCCCCAACCCACACGTTGATTCATTGTGCAGAGAGGGACAGTGGGCATGAACATCCTGATGCCACATCCTGCCTCCACGTGATTGCCTGGTTGTCTGCAGAGTGTGACTGCTTGTACATGATCAGCGATGTTCTGAAAGCAGTGTCACTGATGATAGGTAAGGCGTGCATGCACGTCCACTTCCTCTGCATGGCCACACCCTCAGAAGGCCCGGTAATCACATGGAGGCAGAGCCAATGTGCTCATGCCCATTCTCCCTTCCCAGGTGGTGAGTCAGCATGCAGGGGTGGGGGGTCTGGACTAGGCTCCTGTCTCCAATTAAACCCAGTCCTCAGAAAAATAATAGTTTGTTATTTATTTATATCCTGCTTTTCTCCACAATGGAGACCAAAACATCATTTTCCTCTCCTCCATTTCAACAGCAACCCTGTGAGGTCAGTTACACTGAGAGAGTAGGACTTGGCAGAGTAAGGATTGGCATATGGGGTCTCCCAGATCCTCGTCCACACTCTTTTTTATTTAATATTTTATAATTAATACAGTCAATCAGGGGTCATTTGGGGCAGGAGCGGAGCTCCTGCAGTTAGAAGCACAGGCAGCGGCGAGCCCCGCCCCCAGCTCCCAGCAGGAGCACGAAGCAGCATATGTAGCATTCCTCCTGGGCCCAGATAGGCTACTCTGGGACTGGAATGACAGCCCCCAGAGTGGAAAGACAGTCCCTAGGGGTGGCGCCTGAGCGGTGGGTGTTGCCTTCTGACACTTCCTGTTATGTCAGGGGGTGTGGCATATGCAAATAAGTTATGCTAATGAGTTATGCTCCTGCACTTCTTTTTCTACAAAATGACCCCTGCAGTCAATGCAACATTATTAGTACAATCCCACAATTCTACAGTCCCCAAACAACCAATAAGATTGCAACAAAATATAACCACAAACAGAACAAATCAACAAATGAAATTTAAAAGAAATAAGCAATACCAGGAACCACAACCTGTAACTAACCACAACCTGTAACTTCCATGCATTGCTCATATTACAACAGAGTGAAATATTTCATGTTTTTTGGAACCACTCCCACCCGCAACAAGTAATTCAGTGTAATAGACCACTAGTCCACACTCCAACCGCTACACTACACTGGCTCTCATTTTTACACTGTGCAGCTTTTATATTTTATGCAATCCCATACATTATACAGCTATATATTTTGCACGCAACTGTAATACGTCTCAACAAGCCTTGCCTTAATACTATACCATCCATGCAAAACTATTGATTTTAATGGAGGTTCACTAAAGATCAGGCGGCGTAACTGAGTGCTGGAGGTGTGACAGCAGACGAGATCAGCAGAAAAATAAAAGCGAGATGAGGAGACGCTGATGAATATGACTCGAGTTTCACAGTTAAAGGGCCAGGGGGATATATTTTTTGTAGTTTCACAAGCTCTTGCTCGCTTTTTGTCTCTTTTCTGCTCGTTCCCTCAGCCACGAGCGGAATCCTCCTATAAGCTGAAGCGCACTTTTTTGGTACATTTATAAGCCCGTGGATAATGTGCTATTTAAAATCAGGTTAAATTCTTGCTAGATAAGACACCTGCCTGCTGTAAAGGAAGAAATTGTAATGCAAATGTTACCTGAGGATTCCATGAATGAACCAAATGAGCCCCAATTCCCGGATAACAGGAAGCAGTTCTGTAAGGCAGGCGAAAGCCGGCATGCATTTTGTATTTGGAAAGGAACAGATGAATAGGCAAGGTAACTGCCTGGTCCTGAAGATGGCTTTAAATTAGGGCTGGCAAACATCCCAAAAAAGGCAAGCCTGGCCTCTTCTTTTGACGCTAGTCTGGCAGCTGGGTGTTTAGGAAACAGTAGGGGAAGCTTTTCATGGCATGGAGATAGGCCATAATGTCCAATAATATCGTCACATCAGGCTTTTGATCAAGGGATAGCAACAGGGGACGCCGGAAAAGTTGGCAGATCCTTTTTGAACATTATGAGGGAGCAGCAAGGGATGATGTATGAATCATGCACACACCTGCTTTTTGCCCTTCTGTGTAACAGCCAAACACGTCCCCTGCAGTGAGGTGCGTGGGTACAATGCAGGCCCAGTCCTCACAGATCTCACCACCAGGAGAAACAAGCAAATGCTTTCTTCAGACATTCATCCCAAAGCTGGGGGGGGGGGAGGCGTCACTCAGTGTCTCATGACGCAAGATGTCTGACTGCATCCAAACTCATGTCAGACGTGTGACCGAGGATTCGACTTTAAAAGCACTTTCTGTCCCTATTCTGCTCTGCGGCCTGGTGTGAGGGGAGGAGAGGCTTCGGCCTTACCTCCCTTCCACCCATAGATCCAGAGGAGTTAGCCATGTTAGTCTGTTGCTGCAAAATACTAAAAAGCCCAGCAGCACCTTTAAGACTAACAAACTTTATTGTAGCATAAGCTTTCGAGAAACACAGCTCTCCTTGTCAGATGCACCTGGTGAAGAGAGCTGTGTTTCTCGAAAGCTTATGCTATAATAAAGTTTGTTAGTCTTAAAGGTGCTACTGGGCTTTTTACTATTCCCCCTTTCCACCCTGCACCCTTTTGGCAACTAAAAATGGATTGGGGGGGGGCATCAGAGTGTCCCACTTCTGGGAACCACTTGTCATGGGCTGTGGAGCAGAATAGGGGCAGAAAGTCCTTCTAAAGGTGAGTCCTTGGTCACACTTCTGATTCAAGTCACGGGGTGGGGTTTACTAACCCATTTCACATCATACATCTCAGGTAATGAGACCCTCACTCTTCCTTGTAATCCAAAGCTATTTAAAGGCTGTGCCTGAGCTGGTCAAAAACTGAGGACAAGTTTTCCAAGTTTGTCCCTCCTTGCCCTGGTAGGTTCTCCCTTTTCCTCTGGGTAGGTTCCCTTGCCAGGTTGGGCTGCAGAAGCCATGTGAGGTTGGGGACCTGCTTCACAGACGCCGGTGTAAACTGGGTGTAGTGGGTCGAGGGTTGCCCGTAAGGACAAACTAGGTTTTAATTATTTACTTGGAGACTTCTACCCTGCCTTCCTCCCCAGTGAAGACCCAAAGAAGCTTATAACATTGTCCTCCCCTCCTCCATTTCATCCTCACAACAACAATCCTGTGGTGTGGTTTAGACTGAGAGTGTGACTGGCCTCGCCCTCGGATCACCCTGCAGGATTCCACGACTTTTTATTATAGTTATTGCAAATTCTGCAGGGCTCGTAGGGCAGAGATGTCCCACCAGGTGTTCAGTTGACGGCAGCAATGGTTCCATCGTAGGACTCCTGTCCCCTGCCCTCCCAAGAGACAGCAGTGCTATTGAGGTTTTAGCACCATCTTTAGCTCAATTGTTGGTCTACTGGTTTTCATCGTGTTTTATCTGATGTCTTGAATTAGGGGCAGTATGCCACAGAAGTAATTTCAGACGTCTTCCATCTATGTAGAATGTATGTGTGAGGGTTCTTTGATAAAGACAAAGGAACAGGCTGAAAGTAAACTGGGACCCCGTCAGAATCTTTCACACACTGCATTGTGTAATAGAACATGCTGTTGTTTGTGTCAATGGCTTATTGTAAGAAGTAGACAATATTGTCCTTTGTAGTACTTGTATTGATACAAATAACAAGGACTGTATGTAATTGTAAGTTCTGTTGAGCACCATCACATTATTCGTAAGTAAACTTAAAGAAGAGTCTGTGCATATATGTTGCCATCTCATGGTATATATTTTTCTTCGTATTAGGTTATGACCATGTTATACACCACCCTGAGCCTAATCTCTGGGGAAGGGCGGTTGATAAAACAAATAAATAATAATGGCACAGAGGGGTCTCCCAGATCCTAGTCCAATATGCTAGTCGCTACTGGCACAGGGAGCTCTCAGAGCCTAGTCCGACATGCTAATCACTACTGGTTAGGGTTGCCAGAACCCCTGGTGCAGGTGGAGGTCCCCTGGTTTGGGGCACTTCTCTTGGGGGAATTACCCCCTCCAATGATGTAGGCATGTCGGTGACATCAGGGGGGTGATTCTCTGGTTTTGGGGCAAGACTCTATGGTTAGAAGCTAATTGTACCATAGAGGTTTTGCCCACAATCCAGAGTGTCGCCCCCGATGTCCCCAATGTGCCTATGTCACTTCCGGATTATGTAGGCACGTCACGTTTATTTTCTGCTTCTTCCCTCCCCACTCGCAGTAATTGCACCCCCATCCCCTGCTCACTCATCCAAGGGACCTGGCAACCCTACTACTGGCACAGGGATCTATGTGTCTACCCATTCCTGTGGAGAGGTCTAGTTCTGGCAAAAGAAAAAAAAATGGAGGACAAACGTCAAAAGAGCAAAATCTTGCCATTCTCCTGATTTGTGGTGTTCTGTGGCTTTCAGCCCTTCTCCTCCACCTCAGCTCCATTACCAGAAGCAAGGCAGATGAACAAGATGAGCTATCTATATATCTAATTTCCAAGTGGCCCCCTGTGTGCGGATATCTAAATCCGCACATCGGGGGCACCTGGGGCAGGGAGATTTTCCTGCGCACGTGGGGCAGTCCCCACGTGTGCAGAAAAATCTAAAAAGTTTAAAAAATTATAAGGGGATATCTAAATCCCCCAAAAGTAAAAGAGCCCTCCCTGCGCATGCGCAGGGAACGCTCTACAAACTGGCCGTTGCCGCCAAGGGATGGGAGGGCGGGAGAAGGCTTGGCGGGCCAGCCGGCCTTGCCTCTGCTGCTGGGGAGGGAGGAAGAGGGAGGCTTGGCGAGCAGCCGGCCTCGCCGCTGGGGAGGGAGGGTGAAGCTTAGCGGGCCAGCCGGCCAGCCTCCCCCCCCGCCGCCACGCCGCTTGAAAGGGAGGGAGGGGGAGGCTTGGCGAGCTGGCCGGCCGGCTCCCCCCCCGCCGCCGCCGCCCTGTTGCTTGGGTGGGTGGGTAGGAGGGAGGGGAGGCTTGGCGGGCCAGCCGGCCGGCCTCCCGCCGCCGCCGCCCTGCTGCTTGGGAGGGTGGGTGGGTGGGAGGGGGAGGCTGGGCAGGCCGGCCGGCCGGCCTCCCACCGCCGCCGCCGCCCTGCTGCTTGGGAGGGAGGGTGAGGCTGGACGGGCCAGCCGGCTGGCCTCCCGCCACCGCCGCCGCCCTGCTGCTTGGGAGGGAGGGTGGGTGGGTGGGAGGGGGAGGCTGGGCGGGCCAGCCGGCCGGCCTCCCACCACCGCCGCCGCCCTGCTGCTTGGGAGGGTGGGTGGGTGGGTGGGAGGGGGGGCTGGGCAGGCCGGCCAGCCTCACCGCCCCTCCGCTGGTGCTGGGGAGGGGGAATCTCGGCGGTCCGGCTGGCCTTGCCGCTGCTGGGGGGGAGGGAGGGTGAAGCTTGGCGGCTGGAGTACTCCCTCCCCCCGCGAATATCACGGGTCCCGCCTCTTGTCTATCTATAATGTTAGGGGGTTATTTTAGGCTTTCATTTCAACAACATCGATAACATAATCCTTTTACAGCAGAACATGTCTTTGATATTAATGTTTAAGTACACATTCCTAAAAATCAAACAATACCCATTAAGAAATGATGATGCCACACTATAGTATTTATACCGGACGCATCTTATATATTACAACAGCAATAAAGATTTTATGTTTTCTGGAACCACCTTAAGCTGCGATAAATGATCCAGTATGATATATCACACCTCTATAAAGTCATTTTGAGGTGAATTTAACTCATACTGACCAATTTGATATGTAACTTTTCCCATTATGTAAATTTCCCATATCTTCCGATACCATAAAGTGAGAGTTGGTGGATCTGAAAATTTCCATGTAATAGCTATAGTTTTTATCCCACTCATTGCTCAGGGTGGTGTATGTGTACATGGAGAACTCTGATCTCTCCGATACTAGTCTGATACTCTAAACACCACACCATACTTACTCCACAAGGCAGGAGATGGCTGTGGAGTAGGATTGCCAGCTGAGGTCTGACAACCTCCAGGAACTTGGGGGAGGGGCTATGTGTTGTTCTGTGCTACATGATGCCACATGACAACCCATGACCACCCATGGGCAGCAGCAGGCATTGGTTGCAGGGGACAGGACATCTCCTGCTCTAGAGCAGCTGAGATGGAGTGGGGTGGGGGACAAAATTCCAGGAGCTCACGTGTATCAGGTTCTCTGAATTCCCATTTTCATTTTTTTTTAAATTCCGTTCCCCTTATATCTCTGCAATGGAAGGAATCAGAGGCTTAATTTTTTAAAAAAAAATGAAAGAAGGCAGTTCAGAGAACCTGTTACATGTATTTGTTATAACGTTATATCACTGTAATGTTATTTGAGTGCCAATTAAAAAATTTAAAGCCTCCTGTGGCAGGCAGAGGAAATGGCTGCTGTGGGGACAATTTCAGGAAAAATCTGACGGGCTCCTCTAATGTGCCTCCACTCTGGAGGATGTGACCAACTTTTCACTTCACCCCAATTTTTGTTCCCCGTTAAGCATCTTTACTTTGTTGTGAACTCGCTTTTTTGTTTGAAGCGAGCAGAAATATTTTAAAGGGTTTTTTTCCCCCAGTTGAATACTTTTTGGGAGAGAGAGACTGATGTCTCGCTTCATTCAGTGGGGCTTATTCTGAGGTAATTTGTGTCTTGTCTCTATTTAATTTACAGTGGCACTTCAATTTTCTGGCTAGATCCCTTGCCTGGAGATCCATACCCTACTGCAGTCTGCACAGTGCAAATCATAAGTGAAATGTGTTCTTTAATGATCTGGTCCCATTTCCTGTACAGTTTCTTACCCAATTAACAATTTTTATTCTATGCACGGTGTCAAAAAGCCACATTATTTGTTTCATTATTATGTTTGGTTTGAATCAGGGTCACATGGAGGGGGCAGTGGAATCTTTGTCTGTGGGGCCCATGGTGACTCTCAGCAGCCCTGACAGTGGGAGACCTCCCCGCCCCACCCCCCATGTGAGTTGGTGCAGTTTCATTCCCCTCACTTATGCACTCAGGTTTTTAAAATAAAAATAAAACCACCCCCTCTTATCTATTTGAGACTGGGTGGAATAAATGGACATGTGCATAACTGCATATGCCTCCTCCCCATTAAAACATGTAGTTGCTCCAGGAAAACCCAGGTTCAAATCCCTGTTCTGTCATGATTTTGTTGTCGAGTCCGACTCTTCGTGACCCCATGGGCCACATCACGCCAGGTCCTCCTGTCTTCCGTCATCCTCCAGAGTTTGCTTAGAACATAACATAAGAACATAAGAGAAGCCAATGTTGAATCAGACCAATGGCCCATCTAGTCCAACACTCTGTCACACAGCGGCCAAAAATACCACTATCAGGAGGTCCAGCAGTGCTATCAGGAGGTCCAGCAGTGGGGCCAGGACACCAGAAGCCCTCCCACTGCTGCCCCCTCCAGCACCAAGAATAGAGTGCATCACCTGCCCTAGACTGAGAATTCCCATCTATACCCTGTGGCTAATAGCCACTGATGGACTTCTGCTCCATATGTTTATCTAATTCCCTCTTGAAACTGTCCATGCTTGTAGCTGCCACCACCTCCTGTGGCAGTGAATTCCATATGCTAATCACTCTTTGGGTGAAGAAGTATTTCCTTTTATCTGTTCTAACCCGACTGCTCAGCAATTTCATGAAGTGCCCACAAGTTCTTAATTTCACGTTCTGAATCACTTACTCCAATCATTCGCTCATAGAGTGGTTGGTGAGGATGAAAGTTAGAGTCCTAGTAGAAAGGGCAGAATAAACATATACAAAGTAGTAAATAAATCTGGAAAGAAAACCAGTGTCTTGCAGTGATAAGCTGGAATTCACAGCAGTGTAACGGAAAGGGGGTTGATTTGACCCCAGGACAATTGATCCTGCTGGGTTCTGGAAACTGGCTTGCAGATGTGGCAAAAATCCACCCACAAATAATTAAGAACCATCCACTAATCCAAGGCTCACTTAAAGAAATTAGTCAACGGTGAGAATGGTGCTGGTGGTTATTTGACCTCGGATCTACAACAACCCATCCATAAGTAGAAGGGAGGGGGCCATCACGGGCATTGCCAGGCCGTCCAGACTTTCATCTGGCTTCTTCTAAATCCTCAGGACAACGAGGGGGGTGTAATTGCACAGCTTCCAAGCAGCATGACGACCTTCAATCAGACAGGGCTGAAGCCAGGAGAAGAGTACACTGTCAATGTGGTCGCCCTCAAGGAGCAAGCCCGAAGTCCCCCAGCCTCAGCAAGTGTTTCAACCTGTAAGTAACACAAACTTCTATGCCAGTTTGGACATCAGCAAGTAATTTCTTATCTTGGTAGGCTTAGTCTGTATTAAGGGCTGTCTTTCATGATAGCTAGGATTGCTGTGTGCTCACCTGTGGCAGGGAGAGTCCCACTCTCTGTCACCCATGTGCGATGTAGTAAGCAGTGGGAGAAAAACTGGAAGCCAGAAACAATGCTGCTAATGTTGTGACCATAGAGTCAGGAAGTATTTCTCTGTGGTATATGATATGTCTCTATGGTATTCACCATAGAGATTGCATGGGCGCGGGGAGTGGCACAGCAATGATGACTTCCAGGTGGTGTCACAGAAATGGCATCATAATATCAGCAGTGCTTCCCCTTCCCAGGCTCCTCCCCCACTAGCTCCTGGGGATTGTGGGTACAGACTTAGCAACCTTAATGATAGCTCAGTGGAACCTCCAGGTTGAGACACAGAATACTAGGGGCTAGTGTTCTGGCTGAACCACCCAAGTGACTGCTTGGGGCAGCACAACGATGACTGTGCCAGTTCTGTGCCAGGGCTCAGCTTGCTCCCAGCCACCTCCTTCTTGGGCATGTGCTGCCCCTGGCCCAAGCAGCCGTTGTGGGAGACAAGAATACTGAGACTGGGCTGCCACTCGGCCCAATCTCACAGAGCAATCCTGTTTCCTGTCACATGACTACCGCACTTATCACTGGAGTGAAGCGTGATTGCATGATGAGGTTAAAATTTCAGACCAGAAGAAGACATGAAAAAGAAACTGGGGCTGCCAACGAAGGTCGCAGGGGCTTGGCTTGGACCTAGCTGATGGTGACTTAAAGGTTACCTTTGCTTGGGCAACAAACGGCCTTGAACTGGCCTCAAGTGGACCTCTGAACGCTACTTGCTGTGGGGGCAGGGAGGATCAAGGCCCTTGTGCTGGCTTCCTGGCTTTCCCTTGGAAACAGGATGCTGTTCTCCCTGGCCTCCTGGACCAGTCCAGCTGGGCTCTGGGCAACAGGATGTTAACAAACCCCCTTAGCTCATTTAGGGTCGCACTGACGAGGTTCGGCAGCTTCTGACCCATGCAGCTCTGTTCTTGGCAACCAAACCAAATCACTCCATTCATCAGAATCAATCTAGCCAATGAAAGGAACATATAAACAGCTCTTGTCAAGCTCTCCAGCAGGGGATGCATCCACAAAGCCGATAATTATAGAGCAATTAATGGGGCTTTGGAACCGAGGATGGAACCCATGCCAAGAAAGCAACACAATACAGGCAAGGCCTTTCAGTCAAACAACAGAGGGGTGTTTTTTTTTAATAATCTACAATCCTGCTGCAGATTTTAGTCAACCAACCTCTCGTCTTCTCAGTTTAAGCATAAATAGACATTCCTTCTTTTTTTTACAGATGTGTCTGTTTGAAACTTGTTTGCAGGAGGCGGCTTACCGGTGACATCTACTGGCCACATAAAGCCATCTTGAAGGAATTTGTGTAGTGTCTGCTGACGCTGCTCAGTCTCAGACAGCGGCAATGTTGCTCAAACTTCTGACAGCTGAGAATCTAACTAGGGGTGATGCTGGGAGTTCAGTGGTCGGAGCTCCCTGTTATTTCAGTCAGAAACAAATCTGCCAGGTTGCTGTTTATCCCATTGGGAGAAACACGCAGGGATCTATATGATGCTTGCATGTTTTCCCCAGTGGGCAAATAATAGCATCATAGGGTCGTTCAAGGAGAGGTCAACCACACAGGCAGGAAGGTGAATGCCCTTTCTGTCATACTGCAGTTTGGAAGAGAATGAGGACCCTGCACAAAAAGAAAAGACACTGGGAATTTAGGGTTGCCAGCTCCAGGTTGGGAAACACCTGGAGATTTTAGGGGTGGAGCCTGAGGAGGGCGGGGCTTGGGGTCTAACTTCCAAAGTGGCCATTTTCTCCAGGCGAACTGATCTCTGTCACCTGGAGATCAGTTGTAACAATGGGAGATCTCCAGCCACCACCTGGGGATTGGCAACCCTCCTGGGAAACGGTAGTCCTGGCTCTCCCAGTATCTCTTCTCATTAGTCCTTGATGCACACTTTGCTCTTTACACTTTAAACAGTTTACTTTTACAATATGGAAGAACCACATGCTGTCCCTGGAACTCGTTCCTGACCTGGGCATGCCTCCGGATTTGAAGAAGATTAGCTCGGAACTGGGACTTGTGCATAGACGTCAGCAGATAATTTTGCTGCATCTCTGCACTGGGAGTAATTGATGTCATTGTGCACACTGTAGAGGTCAAGGGTCTCAGTGGAGACTCAGTGGAAGGCCAAAGCAGTGGATCATCATACACCGATGGAGGAGGCTGTCTTCCTTGTGGGTGGGTGCTTTAAGGCTCCTTAATTGTGTCATTAATTTAATTCCAGTGGCACATAGTTTGGGCATGTCCGATTATCCGGATATATTTAAATAATCCACAGTGCATGGAGTCAGGGGACAGACCCGACACTTCTTTTCACATGCACGAGTAATGCTTCCCCAAATCTGTCTCCTTCCTCTGATTCCCATTCATGACTAGTTTTTCAGTCTGCACTGTACCTTACATTTTTCAGTCCCCTGGAAATCTGACTTCTGTGTACAGCATTATTTCAAATTATGATCATTTTAGCGGCTCCTCTGGCTTCACTAAAATTCCTTAGCTCTGGACTAGAGCGCCCCCTTTTTTGCATGGTAAGGACTCTGAGACTTCAAAAAGTGTATGCTGGGTAAAAAAAACAGTAGTGCAACCTTCCCTATCTTCTTGTTGGGAAAAAGCTAACTACTGGATTTCCCCCCCTTCATGCATCTATCAAAAAAGCACAAAAACCATACTGGGGGGGAAATTGTCAGCCGTGCATTGGAGACAGAATCATTTGGCACGTTTCATCATTTGGGTCCTGATAATAGTTAATTGCAAGCAAGGACATTAAGGTTGCAGTCCTATGCATACTTCAGCCCCATAGATCCCCATCGGATTTACTTCTTGGTAAAGCTGCCTGAGATTGGGCTGTACCACCTTTCAAAGCCCTGACCTAGGTGGCGCAGGCCAGCCTGGTCTTGTCAGATCTTGGCTGCGAAGCAAGATCAACCCTGGTTAGTATGTGGATGGGAGACCACCACGGATTTCCAGAGGAAGGCACGGACAAACTACCTCTCTTATCTCTTGCCTTGAAAACCCCACGGGGTCACCATACATTGGCTGCAACTTGACATCACTTCGCACAAATGCACACACTTTAATATTCTCACATTCAAAGGCCACAATGGAATACGTCTGCAGACTTATTTGGGGGATTCTTTACCTTCCCAAGGAAGATCGTATAAAATGATTGCTGGGATTTATCAAGGGCTGAGTAATCAACCGAAACCAGGAGATGCTTGTGAATTTATGAACTAGCCCCAAAGTTGGCAAGCCTCTTTGACTGCATTTTTTTAAGAATAAGTATTTATTTAGGGCATTTTTTTTAGCCATTGTGAGCCTTTAGGACATAATAATAATAATAACAACACACAGTAAAAATACTAGGGAAAGAATGCTGTTATTAAAGCACGACTTACAAGGGCAATGCACTTAATACAGAACATAATTTAGACTGCCACCAGCACAAAAGAAAGTATTGAATGCTCTGGAATAAAAGCTAGGATAATAGCTCTCTGATTCCCCAGGTAGCAAATAAACCTGAGATTAGATGCACAGCAGGAACAAGATAATGCCGGTTTGGTACACAAGTGATTAACAAACATTTAGCTCCTATTTTTTAGGCAGGTGTAATCCAGCAGTTATGCTTAGGGATGCTGGATTAGGGATGTTATGTTATCCCCGCCGGTTCAATTCCCAAACCAGTAACTGTTACTTCACCAGTGCAAACAACTATTCCAAACCCTTCTGACATCCAGTTCTATCCTATTTACTCTCTCTTAAGAAAAAAAAAATCTTGGGGGCTGAATTCACATGTTATTGTGCAAGCCAGGCCAAGTTGGATGTGGGAACTCTTGTGCAAGTCATTTGGAGACTGAAGGATTATTATGGAATCTACATCCCACTGAAAGCGATGGAGAAGCATGGGTCAGTTTCTCTTCTAATTTGTTTTCCTTCATTTATGCATGGACACCATCTTCAGTAATTGATGGGCCAACCCAGATACTGGTGCGAGATGTCTCTGACACAGTGGCCTTTGTTGAATGGACTCCACCTCGGGCTAAAGTGGACTACATCTTGCTGAAGTATGGCCTAGAGAACGGAGAAGGGGGGCAGACCATCTTCCGGCTACAGCCTCCCCTGAGCCAGTACTCCATGCAAGCCCTGCGACCCGGCTCCCAGTACGAAGTCTCCATCTCGGCTGTCCGTGGGACCAATGAGAGTGATGCTGCAGTCACCCGTTTTGTAACAGGTATACCCAAGATAATCGATTGTTAAGGAGAGTGCTTCTGACTGGGTATAATCATAAACGTTCACCTCCTATGCAATATGAGAATCCCCAACATAGGAAAGGAGCCAGAACTCAGTGGTAGAGCACCAGCTTTGCATGCTCAACAAGATCTCATAGCAGGCTGGGAAATGGGAGTGTGCCCATCAAAAAATGGATTTCATGGAAGGCATGCTTTTTTGTTATCCCAAAGTTTCTGAACTCTTGTTGGGACCGTTTTTCCAGTCCCCCCCCCCCCCAACGCAGCAGGAGAAGGGAAGGAGGGAGAGTCAGCTGGCCCCAGCAAAAAGCTATTCATTGGCATCTCCCATCACTTTAAATTTTAAAGGGATTGTAAACCTCACCTAAGAGATGATGGAGACTAACAGCTGATAGTTGCCTAGATAGGGCCATTTTTCCTTACAAGTAGACCTGGCCTCTCTACAGCCCATGCGAAATAACAGCTGTATTATTTCCAGCAGCAGGTGGGTTTGGCCTCTGTCCACTGGACTATCAGCTAGTTGGTTAACAGTGGATAGTCAGGGGAAGGTACACTTACCCGGCCTGCATCGGAGAATGGCAGGTGATTGGCTGGGCTTGCAGACTCCTGCATGACTTTGCTGCCCCAGGTTGGAGCCAAGCCTCCTAGGAATGCAGAAGCCCATCCCCAGATCTGGTGGGCCAGCTAAACTTTGCAGAAGTACCCACCGGCTGATCAGGCAGGGCAGTGAAGCCTCATGGGATGGGATGGGTTATTTTCATTCATATCTGATACATTTTTATACCGTCTGCCATTGCATTCAAGGTGGTTTACAACTAAACTAACATCTGTAATACACACACAATACAAAGTGCTACTGAACTTTTTTCCCCCAGCACAGAGGGGACTGGAATGGAGGACATGCAGATTCAGCCACTAACTCTTACCTGATGTTTAGTTACATAGAGTTGGATTTTGCCAGATTTTTTACTAATGGAAAAGTGAGGAAGGGTCCACCTGAAAGACTAAGCTGGGGATTGAGGGGGACCCATATGGGCAAAACTCATGAGAAATTAGGGGAGCAGCACAGAGCTCCGGGAGCCTCACATTACGGAATACACACCCCCTTGCTCTGATGCACTCTTGAAGCAGCCCTAGACAGGAAGGGGAGATTTCCTACTGTCTCCAGCAAGTACGCAGAATGTATAGTGTATTTACTTGTACCATATAGGAACACTCTCGTTAGAATTTTTTTTAATTAAATCAAAGCCCACAGAATGCTAACAGGTTTAATTTATTGTTCCATAAAGGTGAGGGGAAAGCATGTTTGGGAACTCATTTATGGGCTTGTATATTGCCTGTCATAAAGGTTACAGATGGCTACTTGTACTTCTGTAATGTTAAGTCTGTGATGATCCTTTGCCAGCTGAACTTCCGAGTGCGTGGGAGTGCGTGCACTCTTTAATGGTTTGCTGAGTCTTCCCTTCTGTGATTTACTCCTATGGCATTTCAGAATCATAAAAGACAAATAGAAAGCAAGGCCTGCTGCCTTATAAATTTGTCACTCTTCCTTCACGCGGTACGAAACTGCGCACGTTCTGCCTCCTGCGTGTACAGCCAATGTGGCACTGCAGCTGGTACATAAGAGAATGTAACCCCTGAGCCCCACCTATTGAAATCCTAATTAGGCAACTTTGCAGAGCGTTGCAACGAAAACGCACACACATTAAAAGAAAACACAGTGTCGTGCGCTGAATTCAAAGGTGAATACTCTTGCATGGCTGTAATGGCTTTAATTTTTTTTTATTAGAATACATATTTGGGCGGCAAATCTTTTGTTTCAGCACCCAAACCCGTAATTCCTAACAAGTTTTTTATTAGAATGAAATGTCTGGGCCATAATAAGGGTGGAGAACAGAGAGGGCATAACCCAGAGTGTGTTTTGCACGTGGAAGGTCCCCGTTTCAATTTACTTCTATTTAAAAAGGGCCTCAGCTAGCTAGCAAGGCTGTTAATGACAGGACGTTTTGGAGGTCATTAATTCAAAGAAGAAGAAGAGGAGGAGGAGGAGGAGATTGGATTTATACCCCACCCTTCACTACATGAAGGAGTCTCAGAGTGGTTTACAATCCCTTTCCCTTCCCCTCCCCACAACAGACACCCTGTGAGGTAGGCAGGGCTGAGAGAGCTCTCTCAAAAACTGCCCTTGAGAGAGCAGCTCTGAAAGAGTTTATCATTGACCCAAAGTCACACCAGCACCTGGTTCTCCCAGATTAGTGTTTGTGCTCCTAACCACTACACCAAACTGGCTCTCCGTAAATTGGAAGGGATTTGCTGGCACTTAACTCACACATACACACAGCTAGCTAGAAAAGATGCTCGCCTTACAGCCCTCTGCCACTGTGCCAACCTGAGCAGAATGACACCCTGCTAAGTCCATGGAAATCAGTGGGCTTAGAAGGAAGAAACTGCTTAGGAGGGCATTGATGTAATAATAGAGGATGAGATGAACCAATGGTCTGCTTCAGTAGGAGTATCAATACAGATTTTTCTTTTTAAGGCTGTGAATTGGTTTCTTGTAGCATTCAAAAGTGGATTTGATGTTGTTTCATCCAATTTTCTTGAACTCTAAATTCTGGCCTCTGGGCTTTGCCTCATTTGATTTCATTTCAGAACAATTAACCTTCCAAATGGCTTATTAGGTAACGTGGCAGATTTGCCACCATCTCAGACCTACATATTATACATGTAGACACTGGAAGTCTAGCTGAACGGCATACTCTGAATTCTAATTAGATAAAAACCATGAAGTGCTTTGCACACTTTAATGCATTACATAAATGATAAGGGTTATCATTATTATTAGTTAATTAGCAAGTTTTTCAGCTCTGTGCAAGAATTATTGGTTTGAATTCTCTGTCTGGAATTGTCAAAGAGGGCAAGATGGCAACAAATCTAAGGGAGCCATTCTAAGCAGGCCTGTTTGGAATTAAGCCCCATTTTATTCAATAGGGCTTACTCCCGGGAAAGTGCACCTAGGATTGGAATCTGTAACATGTAGCATGTGTTGCATAAGGAAAGATCCAAGTTGTTTTCCCAACAGAGCCAGTGTGTAGCAGTGTTAGAGTGCTGGAGTAGGATCTGGGAGACCCAGGTTCGAATCTCCACTCTGCCATGGAAACTCGGTGGGTGACCTTGGGCCAATGAGACACTCACACATAACAAAACAACAACAACCTTTATTGGCATAACAGTAGCGGCCTTGGTTCAGGGATACAGGAAGGGGAAAGAAAAAACAAACAGTTAATTAACTACTCATTCTGACAGAAAAGACTTCTCCTCCTATATGCACTATATGCATAATACAGGAAGTTTGCCACCGCTTCAGTGAGATCAGCCCTGTTTGAGGCTAGAAGGTTCATAATCTTACTTTCCTCAGATTTGCCCTCCAGGGATCGCAGCATAGGATCGAGGTGATAGGCACGTAATTCCTGGTAATGTCTACAAGACAGAATTGCATGGTCCGTTCCTTCAGTCTCCTTTAGCCCACATGGGCATAACCTATCCGAGAACAGTGGTTTTTTTTAATCTCCCATATAGCACGTGCTGAGACACTGGGTGATTTCCCACTAAAGCTGCCTCGGGGTTGCTCCGCCGTTTGCCCCGATACTATTAGTCAATTTCACACCCGAAGCCGCAGGACTGCATTTTGACCCGTGGCTTTGCCCGATATCCCCCGCAGTTTCGTAATCCTGTTTTTTGAGGATTACGAAACTGCGGGGAAATCGGGCGAAGCCGCTGGTCAAAATGCAGCCCTGCGGCTTCGGGTGTGAAATTGACTAATAGTATCGGAGCAAACGGTGGAGCAACCCCGAGGCAGCTTTAGTGGGAAATCACCCACTGTCAGTGGGGATGAAGTGAAGGAGAGGAGAGTGATGTAAGCTGTTTTGGACCCCAGATGGGGAGAGGGGCAGGGTAGAAATGAAGTCAATAAAACTAATGAAATAAAATAAACTTTCTGAAATATGTGGCAAGCACAACTTGAAAATACCTTTCCCATGACCATTACCACTGCATTCGGTATGACTCCTTGTGGGTTGACAATGAACACGGATTACAGTCAAGAATGAAACTGAAGCAGAAATCCTAGCTCTTGCGTGTGTGTTTTGAACGCAGAAATCGACGCTCCCAAGAACTTGCGGGTGCTCTCCCGGACATCGGACAGCTTGCAGCTAGAGTGGGACAACAGCGAAGCAGAGGTGGAGAACTTCAAGGTGGTGTACAGCACACTGGCTGGAGAGCAGTACCATGAGGTGCTGGTGCCACGGAATGCAGGTTCCACAACCAGGGCCACCCTCATAGGTAAGCCTCATCACTCACTGTACAGGCAGGGTTTTTTCTTGTAAACTGTAGAAGTGGGGGAAATTTCCATTGTTTTTGTGTACTTGTCAGAACATATGCAAGTACAAACGGTTGGGTTTGACCTGTACAGTTCCTCCAGATGATCCATTTGCAGGTAGGATGCAGTGATTTCTGCCAATACCCTCCTCCCATTGGGAGACCCCAACTTTGCATCTCATGCTGTCCCTGAAGGACTGTTGGCCTCTAGAAAACACATGTTGTGAGGCAATGGGCTACATCAGGAGAGGAAAGCAGTGAGACAGCACAGGAGAGGAAAGCAGTGAGACAGCACAGGAGAGGAAAGCACTGTGAGACAGATTTTCTTGCCAAAATTCTTAGTTCCCTTCAGGTACTGAGCTGGCCCCCAGTAGCGTGATAATATTTGCGGCTTTATGTCCCAGCCTATGACAGAATCTAATTTGATTTTTGCCCAGCCCAGGAACTTGTCAGGAGAAAACAGGAGCCCTCTTTTTAGATCCCCTGAAATGGCACTGGAGACTGTGTAACAGTGAACAATAATGAAGATTTTATTTAATAGGCAGGGATGGTAAGGAGTAGAATGGGAAAGGCTGAGGTAAATGTTGTTGATAAAACAGTCTGCTTTTCAATTGACAGACAAGGTGGTGTTGTAGCAGCTTATTTTCACAAATTCTTGGTTCTTATCAGTGAGAGATGGTTGACTAAGTCCTTTGGTTTCAGTTACAATGTTTCTGCATATAGTTTCCTATTAACTGTTCAGGTTTTCTGGAAAAATCACTCTTTTAGTGTATCAAATTCTTTCCCCTTTTCTGAAATCACAATGTGTCTTCTTTCCTCTGAGTAGTCTATAACTGTTTCCTTTCACTGCAGACTAGGGACTGTCTCAGTGCCAATTCCCTGTATAACTGGACAGGACTTATATTTCTTCCCTAAAAATATAATCCTATTCCTTTGGGCCCGATTGGAGCTTCAGTCTGCTACCCAGGGCTATTTTGGGGGCGAAGCGCACCGGAACAGCATTCCGGCTGGCTTCCAAGCCTCACCCCCACCCCCTGCCTTTCCTGGCCTGTGCCTCCCAAAAGACTGGGGAGTGGGCGAGCAAGCCTCCCCCCACCTCAACCACTTGGTCTGTCTCAATGTCAGACACCCCCCGCAGCCACAAGAATGGTTTGGCTCAAAGCGGGAGGGCAGGCTCCTCCTCCCCCGAACCCAGAAGCGGGCGGTTGTTGAGAGGTGGGAGCATACGTGTGAGGGAGAGAGGGAGAGAGAGATGCGGGGAATCACTTCAGCTGAGCCCACCCACACCCTGCCTCCTTGCCTGCCCTCCTCTGCCAGCACCTCAGCCACCACCACCTCCCAAGGAGAAGGAGGAAGAGCAGCCACCTGGAGGAGACCATGAGTGGCCCCGGGGCCCCTCTGCCACCTCCACCTCCTCAGGCACCCCCCGGGCCAAGCTCTGGGCCTGCAGGGGAAGATTCTGAGCCATCTCCACAGGCGACCTGCCTGTGTGGGTGAATGAGTGAGCGAGAGAGTGAGTGAACAAGCAAGCGGCTGTCTGGCTGACATCAGCCCCACTCGATCTGTCCTGCTACTTCTACTCCACCTCCCCAAGACACACGTTCTCCTTTCTCAAGTTGCTTGCAGGGAGAGCTTACGTGCAAGTAGAACTCCTGGATCTGGTGCTGCTTTCTCCATCCCTTGGGACTCGCGCTTAATTTCCGACAGTAGAGGAGCTTGTGGGGGGACATGCCTTTAGAGGTTGAACTGAAGCATCTTCTCTAGATAGATCACAGTAAACATGAACAACTTGTGTAGGAATAAATGTTGTTAAGCTTCAGGGCACCACTGGAGTGTTTTAGTTAGGAGACTTGAACAATTTTTAAAAAATATATAAATATCAGCAGAAGTCTTGGTGGACTAGTGGCCAGTTTGGTAAGTGCGTACCAGTGGGTTGGCATCCATCTAGACAGACCCCCGCGTCGGCTTGAGGCTCCCAGCTTTCCTTCAGAGGTTTTCAGGGCTGCCCCCCGGCATTCAAAAGGCATGCTAGGATTCAGCTCCAAGGTCAAAGGAATCTGCCCCCTCTGTGAACTGAAATGCCTTTCCTCCTTTTTTCCTGATACTTGCCTGGCTGCTATGATCATGTTGCAGACCATTTCTGCCCTGTCTGAGGGAGGACTGGTTTGGGCATATAATCAGTGTTTCACCCACTTCATACCAGAAAAGAGATCCCCGTGTTGTCTATAATCTGGGGAGGGGACTCAGTTCTTTGACTGCGTGCTGACTGTCAACACTGACTGGAGAATCTGGCCAGTTGGAGCCTGTATTATTTAAGCTTCACTTTAGAAATTTGCTACCCAGTCTTTCTCCTGTGAATGTTTCTGGGAAGGACAGTCTTTATCTAACTTCCCCAAAGCCCAACTAATCCTTCTTTTGTAGTACTTGTCTTGAGATAATGTTCTGAGAACTGTTTCCCTGAGTCCCCCTATTTGCTGAAGTGTTGTTAGTGCGTGTTCCCTCCCCCATATCTAGCAATCCAAAAGATTCCAGTGGCACCTTTAAGACCAAGGTTTAGTCAGGTACAAGCTCTCCCTCCTCTGTGAGAGCAGATCTGCATGATTCCCCCCCCATATCTAGCAATCCAGTGGCACCTTTAAGATCAAGGTTTATTCAGGTACAAGCTCTCCCTCCATTTTGAAAATAAACAAGGTAAACACAATAAGAAGCAAAAGGTGGGCGTGTCTGGATGACCACACTTCTGATAACATGGGGTGTGGCCTAATATGCTAATGAGTTTCTGCTGTTGGGTGTGGCCTGTTACACTGAGTTCCTGCTGGGCTTTTTCTACAAAAAGAGCCCTGCTGCTACCCATTCACTCTTTGCCAAAATCTCAAACCCCAGTTCTTGGTGTCTGTGTGAAAATGTACTTCAGCTTTAGCCAACACTAGACTCGGAATTCTTAGATGGAAATCTTTCTCAGATTGTGTTTAACACTGCTAAGACCAGAAATCTCTCCCTTTATTCAAAAGGTGAACCTGTCTAACAGGCTTTTTAGTCAGACCCTTCAGACATCTGGTCCTATAGCTGAACTTTTACTTAACTGAACAGTAACTGCCACTGAACACAAAACGAAATCCCTCTCCTCTCAGCACACAGCTAATCTTATATTGCCCTCAGATGGCACTGGCCAGTCAGAGAGAAAAGCAGCAGCCTGTCACTCAGGTGCAACATTCTAGAGCAGAGTTAACTGGTTCTATTTAAAAAAGCCCACAAGAAAAAAAAAACCACAGGAAAAAAGCCCATAGAAAAAAACCCGTGGCCATAAACATTTACAGGAAAAAAGCCCACATGGAAAAATGCCCAAATGGGGAAAAAGCCAGCATGGAAAAAAAGCCCATACACATAAAAGCCCACACAGAAAAAAGTCCACACGCAAAGAAGCCCACATGGAAAAATACCATGTAAAGTACCATAGATATTTATAATGATGTATAACCATTCGTCTCCACTTATGAGAATGAACAGGTATTACCTATATTTTATATTGTTGTTCTAGGATTAAAACATGACATATTCACATGCAACAATTTGTGTTGTGATTTTATCAGTTATAATCACATAATAATTTTGCTATGCTAATAGTAAATTACTTCATTACTGTAGAAAAGTGGCCTGTATGAAGAGGGCTTTAATGCTCTTGAGTGTAAAGGCTTGGAAGGGAAGATGCAGGAAATAAAAGTGACCATTTTGTTATCGACAAACTCCATTAAGAAGGAAAAACAATAACAACAGAAATTAAACTCTGTATAGAAATATTTTTAAATAAAATTAAATACTTTCAAGTTATTAATTTACCATTTGTAATGTTGGTAGGAAGTAATTTCTAAAGTAAAGGCAGAAAGATGTTAAATTATGTATAGACTGTCTAGTATGCATGGCTTTTGAGCAACTATATGGCTTGACATTCTTCAAATAATTAATATTATTTACTTATTATTAAAAATTAAAACCATAAGGTAACATTAAAATAAGTCAGTCTCCTAGCTCGATTTCCCTTGACTTGTATTTTAACAAATACAGTGTGGTACAGTGTGGTACCCCCAGTGACCATGACAAAAGACTACCTAACAGAAGTGGCAACCATGTCATGTAGTGCCTCATATTTCCTCTTTTTCACCTTTAGGTGACCTGCCTATGCATTAGCCAGTCTTAGTTTGTGGCAAGCCAGGTCCCTCTGCAGTCCATCAGACAGAAGCCACGCACTGGGATGACTACAGTGGAACAGGGAATTAAGAACAATGCATGACATGGTTGCCACTTCTGTTATTATTTGTTATTTAATGTTACCTTTTTTGTTATCTTACGGTTTTAATTTTTAATTACAAAATAACTAAATAATATTAATTATTTGAAGAATTTTAAGCCATATGGTTGTTCAAAAGCCGTGTATACTAGACAGTCTATACATAATTTAATTTAACATCTTTCTGCCCTTACTTTAGGAATTACTTTTACTGCATTAGGAAAACAGCATTTTAAATGTAGTCCATCACAGCCCCACTTTTATGAAGATGAAAATCTTTGTGGATGTTGTAGCGGCCGAGCAAAGTGAGGAGATGGCCTTTCTTGTAGGCTCTTATCGAGCAAAAAAAGAAAAAGGTATCTCTTTAGTGGCCACCACCATGGCTCTGATGGCCAGACAGTGCTGGCTTTATTGAAGCCTTTTGATACCTGGTGGCTACTAGCTACAGACTCCTTCTCTTGGAACAAGCACTGGAGAGAAAGAGTTGGGTAGCAGGAATGTTGCCAGCAAAGGAGACAGACAGCTGAGTTTTTGCAGCTGGCTAATAAGACAGGAGCCCTGGCCTGAATTGCCCTGGATTAGCCCCATCTCATCAGATCTCAGAACCTGAGCTGTGTTGGCCATGGTTAGTACTTGGATGGGGGACCACCAAGGAAGTCCAGGGTTGCAATGCATAGGCAAACAACAGCACCCCTGTTAGTCTATTGCCTTGAAAACCTTACTGGCTCACCATAAGTTGTCTGTGACTTGATGGCACTTTCTACCACCAAAAAGAAGGCAAGAGGCCCCATAGGGCATGGTATTTGATGCAGGTAAAACTTCTGCTGCTTTGATGACCAGAACAGCGTTAGGATGCTCGTCTGCTCCTCCATGCTCAGTTTGTATATTTTAAAGCAGGCAAGCATCAGAAAATCCCCACAAGTCTCAAGTATACCCTTTTGTAGAGAAACTGACCCGATAAAGGGCTTTCCCTTGAGATCTCCTATCTCTCAGGGGAAGTGGAGAGCATGAAAGAGAATAGTCTTTCAAGTAATGTGATTGCAACAAGATGCTCTGGTATTTGATCTGTGGGGGCTGCTTCATACCTCCTGGCCATCATCATTCTGCAGCAGAGTCATTGTGAAAGCCATGCCACGTATCAGGTACTTCCTTATACAGAGCTTATATCCTTCAGTACCTAAGAACTTGGCCTATTTTGTTGTGCAAATTTATTTAAGTGCAGTTGAGTCATTAGTCACTTAAAAGGCAGATGATTAAACAGCTTAAAAAACAATTAATCACCTCCATTGTAAACAGATATTTAGTGCCACAATGGAAAGAAGGCTTCTGGGGCCACTGCAACATCTCCCAGTCACCCAGATGGCCACTCTGACCTTTTTTGCATATACACACAAATTAGACCCACCTCCTCTTGAGGGCTACAAAAAGAACAAAAATGAGCAGGGAGTAGACATCCGAGAAGAGAGATGCTGACAAATTACCTTGTGGTAGAGGGCCAAGGACAGTTCAGTGAAATAATCCAGATGGTTTGGGAAAGTGGGCTCCATGCTACCTCCTTTCCGAGTCCTGAATATGATGATCAATTAAATTTCGAGCGCAAAGCAAAAACCACTCACCAAATCTTCTCAAAAGAAAACTGGTCCATCAGCACACATCTACCCTGCTCAGCATCTCATATCCAGCTGTGACAACCCTATAATGGCCCAGAGGGAAAGGGAGGGGAGGAGACCCAGGTCTGCAGGAGAACGCATGGCCACACAGTGAAAGCAGTAGATTAAAAATAACGATCTCTCCTTCATAAATTTATACAACTCTGTTTTGAATCTGACGCGGTGCTTTTTATCTCATGACTGTTCTGAGGAGGGCTGCTCTAGAATTTTAATGAACCTATGTTAGGGTCTTTCCATCTTTAAATTAAGTCTTTCTGCCTGGCTACAAAGCTTTTAGTCAGCCTGGAAAGATTTGCTCCTGCATTGTGGTACCTGATAGGGAATTCAATAAGATAGGAGGAGGAGGAGGAGGAGGAGGATCTATGTTTGCAGTTGTGCCCATCAGCAATTCCCATGGGGGTTGTCATCCTGGCCCCATGTCTTCCTGTTTTCACAGATCCCACTGAATTGCAATGGCTCTCTCACACACAAACATCATTCCCCCAAAGAATGTTCCACTAGCTCCCTTCTATTAGTGTTGGGACCTAGATATTTTTTCTTCACTCATAGCATCCATACATACATTCTTTTTCACCTCTGCATCTTCTTAGCACTAGGAAAGACCATGGACTTCTCCACATTCTCATTTCCCTTGTTTATGTATTCCTTTTAATTGGGGGGGGGGCTGTTCCACATGTGGTCGATTCACTCCTCTTCCTCTTCCTCCTCCTCCTCCTCCTTCTCCTCATCTTCTTCTTCTTCTATTACATAGCTTTGTGTCTGGCATATCTCCCTGCAGATTTAAACTGCAGATTTTTATGTTGGACATAAAGCAATGTAATATTGAATTGACCACTAGAGGGCACAAAACACATGCAGAACAGGGGTGAAAAACCTGAAGCAACAGGAAGACACAAGCAAGGAAAATTAAAATGTGGTAAAGCCCCATGTTTCCATGAAACAGAGCGCAGGGACTGCAATGCACAGTGTCCCAGATTCCATCCTTGGCATCTCCGGAGAAAAGGGGTACAGGTAGCAGAGATGGGGAAGACCTGGGCTTAGTGAGCTCACTCAGAGTAGACAATGGGGATGGGCATGAAACACCTCACGAACTAAAGCTTATGATTAATTTTGGCCGGTTCGTGGGTTGTGAACTGAAGTTCGTGGCAGGTCAGCCAGAACAAACTTTCCACTAACTTTCAAGCAGTTCGTGGTGGTTTG
Source organism: Gekko gecko (assembly GCA_029375565.1). Lineage (NCBI taxonomy): Eukaryota > Metazoa > Chordata > Lepidosauria > Squamata > Gekkonidae > Gekko > Gekko gecko. Next base: position 330,358,914 of record JAPDNY010000001.1, on the reverse strand, counting down.
TGAATGGAAACATTTCCAGACAAACTGTCTCTGCTCAGTCAAAATGTTTACCAAATTCCAAAGGCCGGGTGAGGTTCCCTGGGCATCTGATGTGTCTAGCTTGCATAGGGTCTGTTCTATACACTTTTGAACCTGTGCCTGACATTTCCCCCAAAATGCACTTTCCTGGGGCATCTTCTTTAGTGGGTCTGAGTGATGACCCCCTGAGTTCAATCTACACATAACTTAAAGAGCATGTAGAAGAACATCAGCAGGAGGTCCCCTGAAAGTTTGATGTCTCTAGTTTGCACAGGGTCTGTTCTATATACTCCTGAACCTCCTGAACTGGTGCATGTCATTTCCCCAGAAAGCATTTTCCTTGGGGCACCTCCTTTGGGGGGACTTTAACTGGGAACCCATAAATCCTATCCTCATCAAACATGGAGGGCAGGTAAAGGAGAGTCAGCTGGATATCCTCTGTGAGTTTGGTGTCTCTAGCACACGGGGGGGGGGGGCATTCTACTGCATCAACCAGTTCATTTAGCATCTAAAAGTTCACGATGTTTCGTGGCTCACGAAATGGGCACACCACGAACCACAAACTGAAATGAACCACATTTTTCCAGTTTGTGCCCATCCTGAGTAGACAATACTGGGCTATATGGACAAGGGTATGACCCAGTATAAGGCAAACAAACAATAGGAGCCAACAGAAGAATGACGTGCTGGGAAAGGAATTATCTCTGCTATCTGCTGCTGTAGCCAAAGTCCTTTAACACAGTCTCCCATAGTTCAGCACTGCTCTGAAGCTGGTCGTTTACATTATTATTCTTAACAGACCATGGAGGCTGACGCCTTCCCCTGGTGTTGCCTCCTGGCTCTGGGATTCAGAGGCTGACTGCCTTTGAACATGAAGGTTCCTTTTAGTCACCATGGCTAGTAGCCATTAATAGACCTATCTTTCATTTAACTATTTAATCCCCTTTTAAAGCTGTTTGTGCCTGTGGCCGTCGCTACACTCTATGCCAGCAGATCCCACATTTTAATCACTCACTATGCAAAGAAGTGTTTCCTTCTGTGCTCTCCAAGCAATTGCTTTGGTGGCTTGGTTGGAGAACCAACCCGGGATGGAGAAATGACTCCTGTAAGAGACGGGAAGGAAGAAGAAGTGGCACTTCCTAGGGGCAGCGCTTCCTACGAACACATAGATCTGGCCCGCACAGATGGCTGGATCTTTCCAGCACTAGAGGCAGAGAAAAGCATGGAGCAAAGGGAGGGGGGAGGAACCCTTTCTCTTCTTAACCTCTCCTGCAAGTTGCTCTTAGCACAGATTTCACGGCTGGCCTATGCTACTACAGAAGAGCATGAAACAGGTTTTCCTTAATTCCATCGGCAAGGACGTTCCGCCCTAGAGGGGGGATTTCTATATAGCGTCAGCTTTGTCTGCCTCTTGAAGCGTGGCGGGCCATCTCCGCTGCCTATTTCCAGGCAGATACGGCCTTTCGGATGGGTCCCCGGTCTGCACCTCATGCTCCGCTTATGACTGGCTGCCTTAAAACACATCTTCGGAGGGGCTTTGACATCTGTTCAGCCTAACATCCGTAGCTGAGTTTTTCTCACAACAGTGGAATTCCCTTACAGCTGGCTATTCTGTGCGGTCACAATGTGGTCTTTATGAAATGAGATTATCTGGATTGCTGTCAACGGTGCCAGACATTCATTCAGCTATTAGGCACTGTCAGAGTGTGTCAGAAAAATAGCCTGTGGATTTCGGAGGGAGAAACAATCAAAAGACATGATCTCGCACAAGCCAGGCATTCTGAAGTGCCGGTTTCTTTAATGCAAGTGCAAAGCATAAACCCAGATCTCTTCCATGGAAATCAGTGGGACTTAACTTTGACTGGATCTTATGCAGAGTACAATGGAGCTGTAAAGTGAAAAAAACATCATATCTATCTATCTGTCTATCCACTTGGTCAGATCAGAACAAGGACTTATCCAGCATTCAGTTCCCAATAGAGGCTACAAGGGTAGCTTTCTAGCCAGATCACCCAAACAGCTCCTTGGGGGCTTTCCCGATTCCGGCCTGTTCTCTGCCCAGAGAAAGGGGGGGGGGCCTTTAAAAACTTAGAGTGAAGGTTTTGCTCTTTTCAAACCTCCAAAGAAAAAAATGAATTTCTTCACACCCTGTCTTTCTCCCCCATGGGGACCCCAAATGGCTTACATCATTCTTCTTCCCATCATTTTGGCCTCACAACAACCTTGTGAGTTAAGTTAGGCAGAGAGTGTGTGTGACTGGCCCACGTCACCCAGCAAGCCAAAGCGTCAGCTTGGTGTAGTGGTTAGGAGCACGGACTCTAACCTGGGAGAACCAGGTTTGATTCCCTACTCTGCCACATGCAGCCGCTGGTGTGACCTTGGGTCAGTTACAAATTCTTTCAGAGCTGTTCTTTCACAAGCAGTTCTCTCAGAGCTCTCTCAGCCCCACCTACCTCACAGGGTGTCTGTTGTGGGAGGGGAGGAGAAGGGAAAGGAGATTGTAAGTGCTCTGAGACTCTTTCGGGTAGTGAAGGGCTGGGTATAAATGCAATCTCTTCTTCTTCCACAGCAGAGTGAAGATTCAAACCTGAGTCTCCCAGATTCTAGTCCAGCACTCCTAACCACTACACAACACTGGCTGTCAATCAAAGGAGAAAGATATGCATGCCCATCATTCTTAAAATGACTCGCATTCAAGGGAGAGGCATGATTTCCAAGGAAATAGTTGAGGATACATGTTGATAGTTTTCAAATATTAAAAAAAAAGTCAGAGGGAAAAGCAGAGAGATTTCTTCAACCTGTGAGCCAAGGACGCAGCAGGTTTAAAGTACAGGAAGACTAAGACACATTCCACTTCAGGGAGGAAGTTCTGTTTCTGACGGCTTCTGTAATGGAAGAAATTGTTTAGATTATGTATGGACAATAGCATTTCAGAGAGTCTGTGACATGGATAGGCAAAGCAAATACCAATGCTCTGGAGTAGCACTGCCACTGATCTATTTCTGGTAAACAGCAAATATTGATGGACTGTGGACTAGGGAGGACCTTGGTCCACACTGGACTTTGTGCATTGGACCTTAAGCAAGAATGCATGCTCAAAACCATTCAACAGATTTGTTTAAGAAATCCTGAAAATTAACCCTTGATCACATTGATGGACCATTTGGGTCTTGATAAGTTAGAGTAAAACATGTGAGAGTGAAGCCAGCCTAGCCCTGCACTTTAGCACTCTGGTTTCCACTATATATTTGAACTGAGTAACTAGAGATGCCCGGTCTCCCGTTTCAGCTGGAGATCTCCCGCCCCCAAGTGCCATTCCCGTCACCACTCAGCTGGGTGGCAGGAGAAAAATGAGAGGGTGGGGGCCTATCAGCATAATTGGTGATGCGATCGCATCACTTCCAGTGTGACCGGAAGTGACATCATCACATCGCTGGTGACATCATGATGTTGCTGGGAAGGGCCCCTGTCTAACTGGCAAATCTCCCGCCGGTTGCCAGCCTCGTGTTGGCAACCCTATAAGTCAAATATCAAATCCTTCCCACAGTTCTGCAGTCTTACAATGAAAGAATGGGCAGTACTTTTCCAGGGGTAAAGAAGGGGCAATGGGCTGCCACCAGGGACAGAGAACACCACATTTCCTTGTTTACATTTCGCTGTGCTTGTAGGCAGGGAATCTTTGCTGACTTAGATCTTTGGTGGCTCGGAGAATCCTCCGGTCTCTGTTCATGGGAGAAATAAATAAACCCACAAAAAGGCAAAGAGCACTGACAGAGAGCCACTGGTCTCCACTTTGATCCAATAATGATAATAGATGATAGATTGGCTTGGAAATTAACTAAATTGCCGTCTCCCCTGATGAGCCAGAAACCACAGGGCAGGCCTCCTGCCAGGAACTGGATACTTATAGCTCCGCTGCACGCAGGGGGAAGCTGCTTTCTTTCATTAATTATTGAGTGTTTCATTTATGCCTCATAAATAAGAAACTCAAATGAAAATGTTGGATGTCAGATCAGTTTGGTAACAAATAAAGCTATCGTGCACCGTTCTCTCCCTTCTTGTAAGTTTTTTGGAAGGCGACGGCTGCGGTTCTCCATTACCGTCAGGGAAGGGTAATTCTTTGCCCCAAAATGAAGTCCATTTTCTCAAACTCGCACGGGTAAAAATGATCCACAAAAGCCAGCCAGTCTCTGATACTCTGGAGTCGACTTTTTCCTTTTACCTGTAAGCGATACGGTGTTAACACTTCGAGGCAGGCTTTTGAAGCAGTGGTCCAAACACGGTGTAATTTACTCACGTTGGGGCAGGAGGCAGGCCATTGTTTTTGAGCGATTTGGAAGTCATATGAAAAGTATATCTTTGCATGTGGTGGATTTGGGCTCTTTTCTTTCATTCCACAGTTGCCTCTGTTCCTGGAGTATCAGGGCAGAACTAGGTGCTGCACCCAAACTGGGACTTCCCATGAAATGATCTTCACCATTTTATGTTTCGGCACAGTGATCTATGGCATCCCATTATGCATTCCCCCTCCCCTGTGAGCAAATGGGGTCAAGGAAGGGTGTGTTACGACACAGGCTGGTAATATTGTGTCTCTGTAGTGTGGCAATTAGTGTCAGACTAGGAACAGAGAGGCATGGCTCCCAGTGTCTGCTCTTTCATGACACTGGGAGACCTTCTTTCTCAACTGGTTTTAACACTTGAGAGCCAGTGTGGTGTAGTGGTTAAGAGTTGGACTAATATCTGTGAGATCCAAGTTCGAATCCCCGCTCGTGCCATGTGGATGCTCGCTGGGTGCCTTTGGACAAGTCCCCCTCTCTCATCCTAACCAACCTCTCTCAGGGCTCTTGTAAGGATAAAATGGAGAAGAAGAGAATGATATAAGCCACTTTGGGTCACCACTGGGGAGAAAGGAGAGGTTTAAATTAATCTAATTTAAATCACTTTCCAGCTGGGAATCCACATATTTGAAAGACCGCTCCTCCCTATATAGGCCTGTTCATTAAGTTCAGTTGGCCCAATGCCTTCTGTTGGAAGTAGCCCCCATTCGAGAGGTGAACCTGATTTCCATAGGGCATTGGGCATTCTCTCTAGAACCGCCTGCTGTTGGAAGTGTTGAGGGTCCCCCCGCCGGCAGGCTTTAGAAAGCTCTGCATTGCTCCCCTATTTTAGCAAGTGGGTGGAAATCAGACCTCCCTGTTCTTGAGCTCACGCAACTGTAGAGCTGTCGGACATATGGCTGTTGAGTTTCTGCTCCTGATGATTTTCTGAAAAGCATTGTTAGGTTTGCAGTGTGTAGGGTGGGGGGGACTGATTCTTAGGGCTAAATTGTTTTCATTTCTGCAGTGATGGTTGTTTCCCCCCCCCAAAGCATTTCATCCTATTGTATTTCAGCAGTGTCTAGAAGCCACTTGGCGCAGAGGAAAAGCAAGATAAACTTTTTTAAAAATCAACACAAACAAATAAATACATTTTATAATGTCTGAATGCCTTTTGTTATGGTGACAAGATAGCAGCTGCTTGGAAAATGCAGAATGTGAAGCAGTGCAAGCAGATAGCACTGTACAGATAAGAGTCATCAGCCTGTGGGTACTTTGGGGATTTTGGGAACAGGCCCTAGCCACCAAGGCAAAATGGCTGCCATGCAAGGGTGAGACCAATCACAGAATGGCTGTCGCAGGGGCTGGATCCAATCACAAAATATGGGGAGTTTTTTTAACAAAACGTTAGGAAGATGCCTGCCTAAAAACAGCTGTGATGGAGGCGGCTGTTTCCAGCTAGTGCTCCCTGCAGACCCAAAAGGTGATACTTCCTGGGTTCTTCTGAAGAATCTCTTATGCTTGCCTGGAGGAAAGCCAGGGTCAGTTCTTTGCTTTGGGGAAGAAGCAAGTGGGTGCCAGGAAGCTCGCTGGCAGGTGACACAGCAGCCCTGGGGCACCACATGGGGTATCCCTGGTACAGATGGAAGGTGCTGGTTCTTACCTTTAAAGCCCTATATGGTCAGGACCTACTTACCTAAGGGACTGCCTCTCCCCACATGTTCCCCCAGGAGCACTAAGATCAGTGTCCCAAAACCTTCTGGTCCTACCAGGCCCTAAAGAAGCCAAGCTAGCTGTGACATGGGCCAGGGCCTTCTCTGTGGCATCGCCATACTGGTGGAATGAGCTCCCAGATGATATCAGGGCCCTGTGGGACCTTTTACAGTTCCTCAGGTCTTGTAAAATGTAGCTCTTCCACCAGGCTTTCGATTAGGGTGCCGCCTCCCAATATTATGGCAAAAACCCAGACTATGGTGGTAGTTGACCATCTGGATGTCGAAAGATTGCCACCATCACTTATTAACATCAATTAGTACTTATGTTTCCCAGCACTTCAGCCAGTTTGGTGTAGGGGTTAAGTGCGCGGACTCTAATCTGGGAGAACCGGGTTTGATTCCCCACTCCTCCACTTGCACCTGCTGGATGACCTTGGGCAAGCCATAGTTCTGGCACAGCTGTTCCTGAAAAAGAGCTGTTTCTGTCAGAGCTCTCTCAGCCCCACCTACCTCACAGGGTGTCTGTTGTGGGGAAGGGAAAGGGAAGGAGTTTGTAAGCCACTCTGTGAATCCTTGGGGTAGTGAATGGTGGGGTATAAATCCAATCTCTTCTTCTTCACTTATGATTTTATATGTTGTGATTTTATTGAAATTCCGTGTTTTAACGTATTTTGCTGTTTTAATATATAAATATAGACATATTCTGTAAGCTGCCCTGAGCCTGCCTTGGCAGTGAGGGCAGGATACAAATTAAACAAACAAATAAATAAATAAAAATAATAATACTCCATTGCTTAACCTGTGGCTTTTTGTGCATCCATATGCAGATCTGGTACCAGGGACAGAGTATGGAGTCGGGATTTCAGCTGTAATGGATGGCAAACAAAGCGTTCCAGCTACTATGAATGCAAGGACTGGTGAGTGAATTCTGTATTATAGTCAATCACAGAGCAATGGTGAGTGAAATTGCAAGCCCTGTGTGAGAAAGAAATGCTACAGTGATGCCTCGGGAATCTGGGTCACACATTCAGCATGAAGCAATCATGGCTTCAGAGACCAGCAGACCACCTTTCCATGTCACGGTGTATTCACAGGAATGAAGGCACGCGTGAGCACAGCAAGCCACACCTGAGTTCTCTAGGCATAACAGTGAAATTTACTATATCCAGGCTTTGGTACCAAATTCAGGGGTTTTGGTTCCATGTAGGATCAGGGTCCACATGGGTTCAAAAAAGGGATCCAACAAAAATTCTAGAGCTGCAAGCGCAGGGGACCCCAACCTTTTTAAGCCTGTGGGCACCTTTAGAATTCTGACCTCACCTGTTGGGCACAGCCGCAGAACAGCTGCCACTGGGGGCAGGGCCAGCCACAAAATGGCTACTTACTTTTAGTCCCACAGTGAAGATCCTTGTTCTGTGGTAGCAGCTGCTGCCAAAGCAACATTTAAAAAAAAATTGCACAGGTGGTGAAATCACCAGTGGCCAATCAGAAGCCTTCCTGGGCAAAAGTTCCACTTGGCCCAGCCCACTTTGTAAAAACACTTGTTGGGCTCCAGGAATGCACCATGATGCCCATGGGCACCACATTGGGGACCCCCGTGCTAGTGAGTCTCAGAGCCCTGACATGCACTAGTGACACGCAGCATACACCAGGGCTTACAAGACTCTTGAGCATGCACGGGCCTCTTATGCTCTATGCAAGCATACCTGTTTTGGAAGTTCTCTAAAAAACTGTGAGAAAAGAAGGGCCAGTGGCTAATGCTTCCAGGTGGATCCGAAGGTGTGACATTAATCTCTCTCCCATTCTCTCCCTAGAATCATAGAGGTGGAAGGTACCCCAGGGTCATCTAGTCCAACCCCCTGCACAATACAGGAAAAATCACAAATACCTCCCCCCACACCCCCAAGTGAACATCAGAGGTGTCTTTCCTCTGCAGGGTCTTCCTTTGGTGGTGTCCCTTCCAAGTACTGACCCTGTTCAGCTTCTGAGATCTGACAAGATCAGGCTATACTGTGCTGCCTACCCTCCACCCCCTGGTAGGCACCACATTTTAAACAGAGCTAGGGTTCAATGTGCAGAACACTGGCCCTAATTACTGAAGGGCTCTTTAACCACATCTTGCTCTGGTGTTCTCCCCTCTACATCTCCTTTGCTCCCTCCTACGCAAGAGCTGAGGCAAATGAGAGTGAGGAGCTAAGGTGCTTCGACGGAGAGCTCTGCCAGAATCCCTTTTGCTGTTTACACTGGAGTCAGGCAGAGACCTTAACAAGAGCCCTTTTCCCTCTGAAAGAGCATCTTTCCTGGGTCTCCGACGGAGCAGCTGAGGTGCATAATCAAGGAAGAGAGAGTGCCCTGTCTGAGCCTGGGTTGTTTTCCCGCACTGGAGAAGACAGAATTCAAAAGAGTATACCAACATCATTCCGGCAGAGGAAATCAGTCATTTTTTTAAAAAAAAAAAGATAAACAAACTGTTATTTTGTTTTAGAAGCATTTACAGCCAGCATTTCAGTAGGAATTCAAACAGCTTTGCCTTTATGTGGTGTTTACACAATGATCACAGCTGCAAATATAAAAGCCCGGCTTCGCTTTCCGGGATATTGATTCCTAGATTCCCAGATCATACTGCTCCGTTCCAGCTAGCAAAATTCACTTTTGTTCCATATTAGCTTTTGACAGCCAGTCTAAACGTGTACGACCACAGGATCTCTTGGATGGCTGGAGAAAGGGCCCGTACTTGTACTTATTATGTGTTATTATTTAATAGTGACCTGGGTGGCCCAGGCTAGCCCAATGTCATCAGATCTTGGAAGCTAAGCAGGCTCAGCCCAAGTTAGTACTTGGACAGGAAACCACCAAAGAAGTCCTGGGTCATGACACAGAGGGAGGTGAGTGGCCAACCACCTCTGTTTGCCTCTTGCCTTGAAGACCCGTAAGTCAGCTGCAACTTGATGACATTTTCCACTAGCATTATTTAATGACTATTCTCCCCGGGTCAAGCCACCAGCAACTCAGGCCCAGGAGGGGACTGGGTGCACCTTGCTTGGGGAAACAAAATACATTGGACCAGCCCTGGTCTCACTACACATTACATGGGGTTGCCTTTTCTTTTGTTACTGAGTCTGACCCAGCAGTCAGATCACACAGGGACTGATGAATTTCAGATTTCAGCTTGGCATTTTTGACGACTTTCAGATTTCAAAACAAAGTTCGAGTCCAGTGGCACCTTTAAGTCCCCTCCCAAAATTATTCATGATATAAGCTTTCGTGTGCAAGCTCACTTTGTCAGAATGGCTGTCCATTCATTTTGGATAGGCTTTCTGCCACAGTAAATTTGTACGTGGTTGGTGTTCCTATATAAGTGCATCTAGGCTGGGTTTATCCAGAGTTGAGGATCAACTTATATCTTTATTGCACACAACCTGAGGAAGAGTTCCCATTGAAATGGGTGGAAATCCAGTTGCTTGTAGTCTTGTCTTCTGTCGTTTGGACTTGTAAATATAAAGTCATCTGCTCATACCTGATTGCATTCCTTCAGGAAGTCACATCTTTGAACTTGTTGGTGTCCTATTGGACTTTAACCATAGTCGGGCTACCTTTGTTGACATATACTTCAATGGTTATGTTAATTGTACCAGGCTATTTTTGTCAAGCTGTTTCTTGTTAAACCATCAAACGTTCATGTTACTTAGTAAAACTGTACTATTGGAATTGTTTATGGACTAAAAAGAACACGCATGTGCTTGAAAAACAGTTTTAAGAAAATTATTTCTTTATTATCCTTTCATTAGTATTGTGATTTTGGTTCGGGGAAATAAGTGTTCAGCCCTGTTTGTGGTGTTTTACTCTTCTTATCTGGTTACACTGAGCACCACAGTCCTCCTTTTTGTATTTCACCATCGATGTAAGCGGTCACCATACCCCCATGTTATAGGATCATCATCTGCCCCAAAGACAAAAGAGGTGCCAGAAACTGGGGACTGTCCCTGATAATTAGGGACCTGTACATGAACAGTTAATGGAGTCTTTTCATCTGCATGGGCCACTTTATGTAAGTGGGGCCCAGCCTTCTCAAGTAGTTTCTGCAGTCACACTGTGGTGGCTGGCACAGGCTGACCAAGTGCTAGAGAGTCCAAAACAGCCACTTCAGGTTGATGGTTTGGGACATGGGCAGATTGTCGGCTATTTCATGTATTATTGGTTGCTACTGAGGAGGAGGAAGAGGAGGATGCACTCTATTCTTGGTGCTGGGGGGGGCAGCAGTGGGAGGGCTTCTAGTGTCCTGGCCCCACTGCTGGACCTCCTGATGGCACCTGGTATTTTTGGCCGCTGTGTGACTGAGTGTTGGACTGAATGGGCCATTGGCCTGATTCAACGTTGGCTTCTCTTATGTTCTTATGAGGAGGAGGAAGAGGGTGCCATTTAGTTTTTCAGCATCAGGTGCTAAAATATCTCAAGTCAGCCATGGTGGCAGGAGAAGAATGCGGCACCCATCTCTGTGGTGACTATGAACCCATGACGAAATACAGACCTCTCCTCTGGGCTGTGGCTTGGGAACCCTTAGATGTGACGGCACACGGGGGAAGCTGGCAGCTCTACACAGAATGGACAGGTGCATCTCTTCTGCTGCTCAGGCCAAGTTTACATTCCGTGGTCTCTTTTCAATATCTTCTTGAGGAGAATTTTGAGAAGAATATTTTTCCTCTAGGACTTGTACGTTCCCCTACATTTCTAGAATGCTAGTTAACAGCTTACTTCTTAATATCTTCTTCTGCTCTAGAGCTTGACAGTCCCCAGGACCTCATCGTGACTGCTTCCACGGAGACATCGATCTCTGTATCCTGGACCAAAGCCAAGGGCCCCATTGATCACTACCGGGTCATTTTCATGCCTTCCTCAGGAATGGCGTCTGAAGTTACCGTGCCCAAAGAGAAGTCTGAGCTTATGCTGTTGGACTTGGAGCCTGGGACAGAGTATACCATCTCTGTCATTGCAGAGAGAGGCCGTCAGCAGAGCCTCGAGAAGACAGTGGATGCATTTACAGGTACTGACTCGGGTTACGTGAAGACTGCTACTGAAGGCCATCTTCAGTTACTTGAGGAACTATGCAATAGGTTCTCCCCCAAGTTTCTGTTTTGGGGACTAGTCCTATCATTTGTTTATACTTGATCAGCAGTCAGGGATGAGTAGTGTGATAGCCAGGTTGGAAGATGGCACCAAATTATCCAGGATGGAAACCCCAAAAGACTGGAATGTTCCAAATGCTTCTGTCATAGTGAAAAAAGTAAATTCCATGCTAGGGATTATCAAAACAGGGACTGAAGTTAAAAGGAAGCTGTAATGGTCCCTGTATAAACCAGTGGTGTGGCTGCAGCTAGAATACAGTGCTGCGTAGTTTTGATTTCAACTTTGATTTCAACAAAGATAGAGCCAGAAAAGGTTCAGAAAAGGACAACCAAAATGATCAAAGGGTTGCTGCGCCTCTCCTGTGGGGAAAAGCTGAAGTCTTTAGGGAGTCTCAGGGTGGAAAAATAAGAGAGTGTGGGATATGATGGAGGTTCATAAAATTATGCATGCAGTGAAGAAACTGAGTCAAGAGAGCTTTTTCTCATTTTCCTATATTACTAGAACTCCAGATCACCCAGTGAAAATGAGCAACACTACACATAGGACAGACAACAGGAAGTACATCTTCATGAAATGCATACTTAATTTATGTAATTTGCTGTCACAAAATGTTAGCTTAGAACCTTTCGAAAGGGATTGTACAGATGCACTGCCAATAGAATTGTGAGTGGCTATTAGAAAAGGTGGCTAAAAGCAACCTCCATGTTCAGAAATATATACCTGAATACCAGTTGGGGGGGGAGATTTTTGCCTCTTTGCCCTACCTATGAGTTTCCTAGAGACATCTGGTCAACCACTGTGAGAACCAGGATGCTGGACTAGATGGCCTTTTGCTCTGATCCAGAAGAGCTTTTGTCATATTCTTTGAAGGGTCCAAAACTTCCCTCTGTTGCCCAATATAAATTTCCAAAACATTAAGTGCAGACCAAGCCCAAAAGATTTGCTTTGGACAGGGGCCATTCCTGTAGCATCTCACACACTCCCTCATGTCCTGCTTCCCCTGTCCCGGACCTATACCTTGATTCTGTCTTTAAGAGGACCTAATTTCAGTCCAGCTGCAGCTCTTAATTTCCTAAAAGAAAGGTGCTCGAGAGTTAGGGTTGCCAACCTCCAAGTGGAGCCTGGAGATCTCCCAGGATTATAACTGATTTCCAGACTACAGTGACCATTACCCTGCAGAAAATGGCTACTTTGAAAGGTGGGCTTCATGGTATTATACCCTACTGAGGGTCCTTCCCTTCCCCAAACCCTGCCCTCCCCAGGCTCTATCCCCAAAGCTCCAGGAATTTCCCAAACCAGATTTGGCAACCATGTTGGAAGTGGGAACCCCATTCCCCCTAATTCCAAGTAAATGAAGACTGGCCCTGGTTATTCCTTTGTCACATTGCAGTTACATATAGTCAGAAGCCCTCTTAGTTGAGGAGGGGCTGTAGCTTTGTGTCAGAGCATCTGGTCTGCATGCAGAAGGTACCAGGTTCAGTCCGCAGCATCTCTAATTTAAAAAGGGGCTCAGGTAGCAAGTGATGTGAAGGGTCCTAACCTGAGACTCTGGAAAGCTGTTGCCAGTCAGAGGAGACAATACTTACCCTGATGGACCAAGCGTTCTGAGTATAAGACAGCTTCATCTGTTGAATGCTTATCGTCACTACCTGGGTTTCAAGGCTGAAGAAGACCCAGCCCATCATTTTCTCAGGCTTGCAGCTCTCTTTTGTGTTCTCGTTTCCAGGCTTCCGACCAATCACGCAGCTTCATTTTTCTCATGTGACTTCCTCCAGTGTGAACATCACTTGGAGTGACCCCTCTCCGCCAGCTGATAAGCTGATACTAAACTACAGCCCCAAAGACAAAGAAGAAACCAAGCAAGTGATGCTGGACCCCACCAAGAGACATGCCGCCTTGACTGGCCTGCAGCCATCCACAGAATACATTGTGTCCTTGGTGGCTGTCCATGGCCTCGTCAGCTCCGAGCCCATCATCGGCTCCATCACAACAGGTAATCAACTTATAATTAAAAGGCGCAAAAGGCTCAGCACACAAAAATCATTATCCCAGTTGTAGCCAGATAAAAACAGAAGCTTCTAAAATAATTAAAAACAAATTAAAATCATGGAGCAACTGATAGGCAAGGTTGACTTGTCACCATCTTGTCACGCCTTCTAATCTTCCACAAGCTTTAGCCCCAGGTAATCAGAGAAAGGCTCTCTCCATCATCAGTTAATATGCCCTGTCTTCTTGATTAGAGTGTCACTCCAGGACCAGGAGGATCTAGGTTCAAATTCCAACTCAGCCATGAAACTTGGTGTGTGACCTCGGGCCTTTCTCAGCAAAACCCACCTCACAGCATTGTTGTGAGGACGGATGTGGGGGGAAAACGCATACACTGCCCTGAGCTCCTTGGAGGAAGATCAGGATACAAATGGATAGACAGGGCCGAAGAGATTCATTGTTTCAGCGTAGAGAACACAAAATACTTGGGTTTGAGCCAGCCATCAAAGTGAGATCTAGTATTTTACCATTTAAAATGAAAAGTGTTGTTCAGTCCTAGGGGGGGAAATGGTATAGGGTTGGGTCCAGTAAAGAGTAAGCAGAATTATGTCAAGTCCATTGATGTTTGCACAAAATCTTGTGCAGCACCTAGCACTTTCTTCCTTGTGCCCAGAAATTAATTGCTCGAGATGTTGTGCAAGAGGGGATACAATAACTTTAACTTAGCACCAGGGCTTTTTTTGTAGAAAAAGCCCAGCAGGAACTCATTAACATAATATGCCACACCCAACAGCAGAAACTCATTAGCATATTAGGCCACCCCCCCATGTTACCAGAAGTGTGGTCATCCCACCACACCCACCTTTTGCTTCTTATTCTGCTTACCTTGTTTATTGTCAAAACCCAGGGCTTTTTTTAAAGCAAGAACTCCTTTGCATGTTAGGCCATACACCCTTAATGTAACCAATCCTAATGAGTTTCTGCTGTTGGGTGTGGCCTATCATGCCAATGAGTTCCTGCTGGGCGTTCCTGCCCCCAAATAGCCCTGCTTAGCACTATCAACTACCATTGTCTTTTTCTTGGGCTTCTACTCGCTCAAGAGCTCTAGTACAAGCAGAAATTTTGCATAGATCCAACCCATTGCTTCCAACTGTCCCTATTTGCCAGGGGCAGTCCTTATTTTTAAATCCCCTTCATAGTAAACCCCTGGACCTGTTTTACTGCTTGAAAGACTTCATGGATTTCTTCTGAAAATTTTGTTCTGGCAACTAGCCATTCTTAGCATTTCAACTCTTCTTTTCCAGGTCTCAGTAAACTAAATCTCACAGGGATCTCTCTGTGAATGCATCCTGGTCTAGTGCACATGCACGTAAATAGACATACATGAGCACTAAGGTCTGCTATTTCACAAGCACTGGTTTGAGAGGTTTATGCTGAATGACTGCTGATATATTATGGGCAATTGTGTTTTTCTTTGCTTTTAGATCAGTACAAGGACATATTATTGCAGCATAAATGCCTACAGTATTCTGCACGGAGCAAAAACCTGTTGGGTGCTGGATAGTTTCTCTGTCTTGACTCTCTTACATATGAGGAGTTTTTCTCTCTCCCTTGTTTTCCTTCACACAATCAGAACAAGCTCTAGTGGTTATACTTAATAGTTTTGTATCTGGTTGACGTACACTCTACAAATTGCAGGTTGACTTTTAACATGATTTATTTTATTTATTTACAGAATTTACATAATTTAAACTAAATAACCATTGATATATAGTTAACAGAACTCATTGTATTTGCATATTATAATACACATTCCCCCGCAGAAGCCCATTGGCAAAATGCATACGGAATTTTTAGCTGCGTAATAAAATGTAATTTTTATTCTACTTGCACCAGCTCTCTTGGCCTTACCTTTTATCTCTTAGTGACTGGTGCAGCCCTTTTATTTTTCCCTCGTTTCAGGTGGAAAGGAGCCTTCAGGAAGGATGTGAGGGTGACAGAGAGAGAAAGAGATCTCGAGTAGCAGTATTTGGCTTGAGAGTAAGAATGCTGGTGCTGCCCACAATGCTAGTGCAATCAATGCAGCGGATGGGCAGAAGATTCAGGACAGATTGAAGGAAATACCACTTTACACAGCAAGTGATTCAAATGTGGAATTCACTGCCAGAGGATAAAGTGGTGGCCACAGGCATAAATGGCTTTAAAAGGCGATTGGATAGATTCATAGAGAACAGTTCTAACAGTGGCTACTAGCCATGGTGACTAAAGGGGCCTTCCCTGTTCAGAACCGGTAAACCTCTGAATCCCATCTCCAGGAGGCAACATCAGGGGAAGGCCTTGGCCTCTGTGTATGTTGTTGGACCTCCAGAGGAAGTTGTTGGCTACTGTGTGAGACAGGATGCTGGGCTAAATGAACCACTGATCTGATCCAGCAAGGTTCATCTCACGTTCCAGCAAGTCATAACTGACTTATGGTGACCCCCGTGGGGTTTTCGAGGCAAGAGACGAACAGAGGTGCTCTGCCTGCCTCTGTGTTGCAATCCTGGACTTCCTGGAGAGCCAGTTTGGTGTAGTGGTTAAGTGCACGGACTCTAATCTGGGAGAACTGGGTTTGATTCCCCACTCCTCCACTTGCACCTGCTGATGTGACCTTGGGTCAGTCACAAGCTCTGGCACAGCTGTTCCTGAAAGAGCAGTTTCTGTTAGAGTTCTCCCAGCCCCACCTACCTCACAGGGTGTCTGTTGTGGAGAGTGGAAGGAAAGGGAATTTGTAAGCTGCTCTGAGACTCCAAGTGAAGGGCGGGGTATAAATCCAATCTCTTCTTCTTCTTCTTCTTCTTCTTCTTCTTCTTCTTCTTCTTCTTCTTCTTCTTCTTCTTCTTCTTCTTCTTCTTCTTCTTCTTCTTCTTCTTCTTCTTCTTCTTCTTCTTCTTCTTCTTCTTCTTCTTCTTCTTCTTCTTCTTCTTCTTCTTCTTGGTGGTCTCCCATGCAAGTATTAACCAAGGCCAACCCTGCTTAACTTCCATGACCTAACAAGACTCTACAGGGAAGGAAGGAAGGAAGGAAGGAAGGAAGGAAGGAAGGAAGGAAGGAAGGAAGGAAGGAAGGAAGGAAGGTCCTTTTGATATATGTGGGAGGGAACAGAATGAGCAGAAGTCACATCTCAATCCATTTGACCTAGAGAAAATTGTCTACCATGAGAGACCTGCTAGTGTGCCTCAGTAAATTAATCTGACTTAATAATTAAAGGTTCCCATGAGTCCAAGAGTCCCAAACACAAAGGAGGCAGTCTCTCACATCTACGCATGATTTCCTGCTCTGAGCTTGCCTCATTCCCTTCACCCCGTTTTGTCCCTCTCTGCACTGGATACAGGAGATTGCTTCCAATGCTATCAGTGCCGGGGCTCTGCAGAAATACCTCACTCTCGTGGTATTGCTTCCTATGGCATCTCTGCAGGAGATACTGCTCCGGGCTAGTCTCCTTCTGGTCAGGAGGAACATCGGGGTCAGTGGCTCACATGAAAACAGGCTATGATTTTAATCCTTGCATACTCCAGAAGTCAGTCTTCCAGACTGAAGATACATCTCAGGTTATAATTCATAAAGATAATGTGCCTTGGGTTCAGTCCTAGCAAGACACTGGAAGGTCCATGAATGGATTTCTATTTTTAAAAAACAAAACTCAAGTTAAATAGCAGTAGTGGGTGAGATGTGGATTCCCACTTCCCCCTGGTGGCACCCCGGCCACCGTTTGGGCACCCAGTGGATTAAATGGATTGTTAGCTTCATGTCTCCCTCTGCTATCATAAAAACACTGTTCAGCAACACCCCATGATACATCCCAAAGCTTCAGCTTCCCTGCCAGCTCATTTGTCCTGATCTGCTGCTACAGGAATCTTCACGGCCATCCTTCTGTTTCCTTGGTGGTGAGTGTTCTCCCACCCCTAAATGCAATACAAAGGGGATTATATGTCTATGCTTGGCTAAGTCCAAAATCTACATAGCAGCCAAGAAACCAGATTTGTTTAGCACACGTTCGTTCTGAAATCCCCTGCAAAAAGCCACCGTCATCTGCTTCTGAAGCCTCATTCTCAATGAGGTGGCAAACCCCTTTTGAATACACCTCTGTACAAAACTGTTTCCATGTTAGGGTTGTCAGCCTCCAGGCAGGGATGCCAGTCTCTAGGTGGGACCTGGGGATCCCCTGGAACTACAGCTCATCTCCAGACTACAGAGGTCAGTTGTTCCCCTGGAGAAAATGGACGTTTTGGAGGGTGGACTGTATGGCATTGTGGCCCACTGAAATCCCTGCCCTCCCCAGCTTCCACCCTCAGATCTCCGGGCGTTTCCCAGCCTGGAGCTGGCAACCCTGCCCCCCCACCACCCACTGGTGGCCAGAGTAGGCCTGGCAACCGTATGCTCCAGGTGGGGCCTGGAGATCTCCCAGAATTATAGAGATCAGCTCCACTGGAGATATTGGCTGCTTTGGAAGGTGGACTCTATGGCATATCTTCCCAAGGCCCCTCCCTAAACCCTGCCCTCCCCAGGCTCCACTCCCAAAACTTTAGGAATTCCCCAGTCTGGAGTTGAAACACTATTCCCAGTGTGCAGAAAACTAGCAAGTCAAGGAAGAAGCTGGGCTGGAATCCATCTCTGGAACATCTCGTTGTCTGAGTGCAGTGATTTTTTTTCTTTTTTACGTGGAGGAATGTTTGGTAGGGTTGCGCCAGGTCTGGATTGGGAAATACCTGGAGATTTCAGGGGCGGAGTCTGGTGAGGGCGGGGTTTGGGGAGGGGAGGAACATCAGCAGGTCATAACGCCATAGAGTCCACCCTCCAAAGCAGCCATTTTCTCCAGGGGAACCGATCTTGGTCATCTGGAGATTAAGTGTAATTACAGGAGATCTCTTTAAAAAATCTTGACCGTTCAGTGTTGTGCGTCTCCCATTGCAGTCTGAACTGGTACAGCCCAAGTTTGCTAACTAACAAGGACTGAGGCAGCAGTGTGCATCTAGACCTGTTGTGTGGCCCAGTTCTGAAAGACGTCCATGCATTTAAGCTTCCTCAGCTTCAAGAGTCCCAGAAAGATTCGTGTGCAACAGCTGCCTCTGGAGCTCAAGTGCAAAATGGCCTACACTCAACTAATGCATTACTGTTTCTTCCATGTTTATGCCAAACATATTTTTCTTCCATTAATGCAACCTCTAGGATTGCTTTAACTAGGAGGAAAGCTCTCGAGGGGGGGGGTGAGGGACACTTTAACTCTTTCCCTTCCTGCCATTTTCTTGCTGGGAAAAGTCACCTCCTCAGGTGTTTCTATCACCACTGGGGGAAATATCTCGGTACCTGTAATTCTTTCCAGAAAAATGTGAAAACAGCTTAAAGTAGAGGAAAGAGTTAAAGTTTCCCTCTGTCCCCACTCCATTTCCCCTAGACAAAACATCCTGGAAGCTAAACTTGCAAAAGAAAAGAAAACACTGTGTGAAATGCAGAAGGAAATGGTAATATGAAGTTGAGCCCTGAGATGGGTAGACCAACCAGTCCACTCTCATCAGGTTCTGGAAGCTAAGCAGGGTCGGCCCTGGTTAGTGCTTGGATGGGAGACTGCCAAGGAAAGTCCAGGGTAGCTACACAGAGGCAGGCAATGGCAAACCACCTCTGAACATCTCTTGCCTTGAATACCCCACAGGGTTACCATAAGTCAGCTATGACTTGATGGTACTTTCCATCACCAGTTGAACCCCACAAGAAAAGAAGTTGGTGCCTATTTTAGCTCAGAACCAATACAGCTGCAGCCTTTCAGATAGAAAGCACAGGGGGAAATAGTCAGGAGCTAATTGCTGAAGCTTCTTTGGCTTTCCTGAATACCCAGAGGCCTTTTTGGGCTCTAGAGTAACTAGTCTTCATTTTTATTGGGACTCGGGAGTCAAGAATTACAGTGAACGGTGACTTTGATTGATCCAAACACCATGATCTGACATTCGCAGGAAATCAAAGCTAAGACCCAGATGGCTTGATTAAAATAATGGATCAGGAAAAAAAAGTGTTTCTTTTCTTTTTTTAATTTTTCTAAGTTGTTTTTCACAAGATGAATTATCTGGCTTTGAAAAACTAAGGGGGAAAACTCCTCTCCCCCATGAATTATCAAGATCATTAAGACATGCGGTAAGAAAGTTGTTTGCTTCAGGTGTGCTTATGATACCACCAACCCCACGTACATTAAATCTTATTTCCCAAAATTAACAGAAGAGTAATGTTAGGAGACACCCCAGCTGTTTGGAAAATAAACAACAGACTCGAATCAAATGAGAACTGCCTGTAAAAAATAGGTACCTAATAAACAAAAAGGTAAGAGTGAAACTAAACCAAATAGAGGTACCTGGAGATTAATTAGACTTAGCATCCAAGTAAGATGTACAAAGACTTAACAAGGTGTGAAAGAGACATATAAAGAGATTTTGGGAGATCTATGTGGAAAAACCTTTAGTGAGGTTCCTCTAGTGGGTTGGTTTCCTTCCTCCCTCCCTCTCAGGGTTTGCTGCTTGTTCAACTTTTTCATCGTATGTATGAAGGCATATACAATGGTTAAGTGCGTGAAAGGCTGATATCAGAAATCTATTGTGTTAAATTGGGAGGAACTTTCAAGGAAAACGTAAAATAGTAAGGACTGTGTTGGAGGAGAGATTGTGGAATGAAATGGAGAATGAAAAACATGATAAAGTCTTTAAGGTTAATTGCAGTGATTGACAGGGAAGTACCTAAGTACTGGACTAAATAACCTAAAAATAAAGTATTTGTAAAATCTTGTTGTTGTTTTTTAAAAAAAAGAGAAAATAACAATGAAGAAAGTCAGAATACAGAGCAGTTCAGTGCAGTCCTCCCCCCCTCCAAAGCACAAGTGTAATCTGCAGTCACATCCTCTGAACTCCAGTGAGATAGTGGAAGCTGGTTCCGTAGAGAGGGGAATATCAAGGACATGGGCTGTTCTTACTGACCCGAGGCCCAGAGGGTCCACTGCTGGATCTAGAGATCTGAGCGGAAAAAGCTGGTTCCTGAATTGCAGAGGACAGTGTTCAGACAAGGGCAGTGGGAGGCTTATGGTATTTATACCACTCCCAACAGTGTTCCTGTTACCAGGAACATCTCTGGATGCTTTTCGTAATCACCATCCCCTTACAGCATCAAAATCAGTGCCTTAAATGAGGAATGAAATGTATAATCATGTTAACTCCACAATGGCTTTGCTCCAATTACTATGATAAATGGAGCAAAGCCATTCCTCTAAGACCTTTGCAGATATACACACACAATTATGCTTTGACTTGCATTTTTAAGGTCTTCTCATCAACAATGACAGCTACACAATTACTTTTTTTAAAAAAATGATGGTCAGGTTCCAGGGAATAAGCAATCGTTGCTGAAAAGTGTCACCTGGCAATACCGCTTTGTCTTCCCCTTTTTAGAGTTAGAATTTGCTGTACATTTTAATCATCAGCAAAGAGGCAAAACTGACATTCATTTGTTTAAATTTAGCTGTTTGAAAGCCACCTCCATCTCTGCCACTGTACCATTCCCATCTGATATAGCCTTTGTCTTAGCATTATGTTTTTCCCTAAAGAAACACAGTATTATGAACAAGAGGCTGCTGATTACAAAATGGCAGCCGTGTGGAGCTCCTTTCTCCCCACCCATCTGTAAGATCTGTTTGTCCTGATGCCATCACACTGTGCATTTTGTCACCTTTGCTGCATTAGCCGCTGGTGTGTGGCAGAAGAGAGGGATGACCCATGTAATGATATCTGCGTACATCGTGAATTGTACTCTGTGTTAGTGGGGTGAGACCTGACACATCGCTGCCATTTTCAGCAGCGGTCCCACAACCTTCCTAATATTTAGTTCTGCCCTCTGTTACCTGGAGAAAATAATCTCCTCTCTTACTTCAGGCTGGCGGCTAACAAAGAAAAAAAATAGAAGTTGGGAGTACTGTGACAGAATTAATGGAAGCTATTGTGCGCGCGCATGCTCCTTCCCTTGTCCCACTCTCAGCTCTGGCCAAACAGGTTCATTGCTCTATGAAGCACTGCAGAACCCCATAAAAATGTGTTTGAGAGGAGATAAATAGAGGGGATGAGCACGCACACATCCTGCTCTTTAAAAAGGTATCTATCTCCAGCCCCAGTCAACAGCTAGGGTTGGCAGGCCTCCTATGGCCACCAGTGGGGAGTGAGGGGTTAGGGTTGCCAGCTCCAGGTTGGGAAACTCCTGGAGATTTGGGGATGGAGCTTGGGGAGGAGAGGGACCTCAGTCAGGTACAATACCACAGAGTCCACCCTCCGAAGCATCCATTTTCTCCAGGGGAACTGATCCCTGTAATCTGGAGATGAGCTGGAATTCTGGGGGATCACCAGGTCCCACCTGGAGGCTGGCATCCCTATCAACAACTCTCTCCGAACTCCAGTAGGGCTGGTACCTGTCTTGGCACCTTGCGGAAACATTTATCCCCTTCTCCAGGTTCCTACTCATGGAAACCCTTCCTCAGACATCCTTCCAGATCCTGCAGCATAGACAACTGCAGTGGGCAATCATTTGTGTTCAAGTTCCTACCCCGGCTATGTGTGGGGATTGTCAAGAGTGAATGTTCCTCCATACAAAAAAATGTTTCCAAAACTAAAAAGAGTAACTGCAATAATTACTTAATAAGTGATTTCCAACACGTATGGGGAATTTGTTCAACACATGCTTGGTGTAGTGGTTAAGAGCAGTGGACTCTAAACTGGAGAACTGGGTATGATACCCCACTTCTCCACATGCAGCCAGCTGGGTGACCTTGGGCCAGTCACAGTTCTCTCAGAGCTGTTCTCTCAGGAACAGTTCTTGAAAGAGCTCTCTCAGCCCCACCTACCTCACAGGGCATCTGTTGTGGGGCTCGCCCACTAGGCAAGCTAGGCGCTCACCTAGGGCGCCTGCCCTGCAGGGGCACCAAAATGCCCCCCACCCCACCCCCGTGAAAAGCCCCCCTTCCCACCTGGCACTGGGAGGGAAGGGGCGGGGCGTTCTAACCCCGTCCCTTCCCTGGCTTTCCTGGGCACCTCGCAGCTGCGAGGCACCCAGGAAAGCCAGCGCTGCCGGTGCTGGGAGGGAAGGGGGGGGGGTTAGAACCCCCGCCCCTTCTCTGGCTTTCCTGGGCGCCTCAAGGTGCGAGGTGCCCAGGAAAGCGGTGCTCCATGATCTTCAGGCCCCACCGGGAGGTTGACATCCCCGGTGGGGTGGGCGCCTCAGGCTGTCCTGCCTAGGGCACCCAGACATCTGGGGCCGGCCCTGGTGGGGAGAGGAAGGGAAAGGAGATTGTAAGCTGCTCTGAGACTCCAAGTGAAAAGTGAGGTATAAATCCAACTCTTCTTCTTCTTCTTCTTCCTCCTCCTCCTCCTCTTCCCTGGGAGATCTCAGTTCAAACGCCTACTCTGCCCTGAAGCTCACTGCACTGGTTGCTTTCGTTCAGCTTCACCCGCCTCACTGAGTTATTATGAGGATAAAACTAGGGAAGGGAGATGCTGCTGTTGAGCTACGTGGAGGAAAGGCAAGATAAAAATGTGCTAGTTTGAAACAAGGGCCTGTGGCTAACACGCACACACACACACGGAAATTCTGTTTGGAAAAGGTATTAATACTGAAGAGCCATCCTGAAGCAACCACCTTATGTCCGCAGGGCGTGTCTATATCACAGACAAACTGATTTAACAACCCTTTTCATTCTCCAGGACACCTGTGGGTCTGTGAGAGGAGGACTAAAGAGAGCTCCAGCAGAGAAGTCTTAGCACCTTCACTGTACAGTTCCCAGGGTTCCTCTAAAGTGTTATAAAACTAATACTGTGTCAGCATGAATTGGGTAGCTTTTGTGTTTCACGGTGTCTAGCTCAGTTGATGCACTTGTTCCAGTGGTTCCTATTTAGCATGGTCAGTCCCTGTTTTCAAGTAGTGGGGCTTAATACGTGACTTTCCCTATTTTGTTATTTTGCCTTTTATGGGCATTGGGGGGGGACTTTTAAGATGTCGCTTCTGTGTTCACATACACACTGGAGCAGGGTCTGCAGCCTATGACTTTACAGCCAAACATGGCTCAGTAGACACCTAGATATGGCTCCTTAAAAAAAGTAATCTTTAAATGAAGGCACATTGGAGGGCTAGGTAGGATGCTGGAATATCCAGTATGTAAAAGAAATCATGTCCTGACCTGGATGGGCCAGGCTAGTCCAGAAGAAGAAGAGGGGGAGGAGGAGAAGGAGATTGAATTTATACCCCGCCCTTCACTTGGAGTCTCAGAGCCTAACCCTTCACTACCTGAAAGAGTCTCAGAGCAGTTTACAATCTCCTTTCCCGTCCCCTCCCCTCCCATAACAGACACCCTGTGAGGTAGGTGGGGCTGAGAGAGCTCTGAGAGAACTGCTCCTGAGAGAACAGCTCTGAAAGAACTTGTAACTGACCCAAGGCCACACCAGCAGCTGCATGTGGAGGAGTGGGGAATTAAACCTGGTTCTCCCAGATTAGAGTCTGAACTCCTAACCCCTACACCAAAGTCCAGTCTCATCAGATCTCAGAAGCTAAGCGTTGTTGGCCCTGGTTAGTATTTGGATGAGACCACCGAGGAAGCCCAGGGTTTGCTACACATAGGCCCCGGTCATACGGGCCAGAAAACACGGGGGAGAGGCGTGGCAGTTCACCCCGGAGCTAAATAAGACGCGGTAGCCCGATCACATGGGCCACCAGGTTGCCACACTCCAGCTCTGCGCCCTGATCACACCGCGCTGCTGCAGCGCGGCAAAAAAGCAGCGAAGTGCGCATGCGCCATGGGGGGGCGGGCCGCTGTTGATGTCTTGTGTGTGCGCATGCACTGTTCAGCATTGGTGCGCATCCCAAGGACACTTACAACATCCGGAAACCCCAGGGACATGGGCGGGCATCGGAAGCCGCGGGATATTGGCACTCCCATGATCAGATGCCAGCCTTTGCCCTGGGGTTTCCGGAAACTAGTACCTTGGACCTACTAGTTTTTTACTTCGTGTTTTCCACGGGAAGCCATGGGTTAGCCACGGGAGCACTACGCCTCCCAGATGTGTTGGTATGATCACGCACGGAAAGTCCGCAGGGCTCCCGTGCCTTCAGGGGGGCAAATGCTCAGCGTGAACGGGGCCATAGACTGGCAATGGCAAATCACCTCTGTTTGTCTCTTGCCTTGAAAACTCTACAGGGTCACTATAAGTTGGCTACAATTTAGCAGTAGTTTCTACTACAAAAGGAATGGCAGGAAAAGATCTTTAAGGGCTTCTTAGATTTGCTTTGGAGAAAGGGAGTTAATTAGAGTGGAACACTAGGGGTGTGCACTTGGTATATACCAAGCCAAATAAATACCAAAAAAAATAAATCCTTATCAGTATTTTTCAGGTATTTATTCAGCCGAATCAGATTAGAGAATCTGATTTGGCTAATGAAACAGCCTGTCGCTGCCCCCAACCAAATGCCTGATGGAACATCTTTGCCTTGCACACTCTATGGAATTGTAGTATATTCCTCTGGTCATGGATGTTACTCAGCAGAGAGTTCCTCCACGTTGGAGCCAGGGCAGAAAAAGCCCTGGCTCTGGTTGAGGACAGCCAGACGTCATGTGCAGAAAGGCCTTCAGCAATGCATTATAGTGATGGAAGGAGGGGCACTGATCCATTAATCTGTGGAATGCTGCAGACACAAGTTAAACAGAGGTGGGAAAATAGTAAAGTGGTGATTCTTAATGTGGCACCCATGAGTGCTATGGTGCCCACTAATTTGTTTCCATGCACCCACATGCTTCTTCCCCAAAGCAAAGAGCCAATCATGGCTTTCCTGCATTCACTGGAATAGAAGGTGCTTTAGAAGATCTCATGAGACATCACCTTAGGGTCTCTGGGGAAGCACCCATTTAGAAATAACTGCCTCCACTTGGAACCACCTAGAATTTGGTGGTTGTTCCCATATGGCAGCCATTTTGAGATTGGCCCAACCTCTCATGGCAGCCATTTTGTGGTGGTACCTAGCACTCTTTCTTACAATTCTAAAGCTGTCCACGGGCTCCCCAAGGTTGAATATTCCTGCAGTAACATATTCCTGACTGTATAATCCCCTAAGTAGTTGTACTATTAAGCAAAGTGCCACAGTTACTATTGTGGCCTTGAGCTGTCTACTGAAGCAGTAGTGTTCATTATGAAGTGTAATGCTCATGTCTTTCTTTGTTGTCTTCGGCCTTCTACAGGGATTGACCCGCCACGGAACCTGACCGTTGACAATGTGACTACAGATTCTGTGACTGTCCGCTGGGCTCCTCCTATTGCATCTTTTGACCACTATAGAATAGCCTACAAATCGGCCCAAGGTAATCTTCTGTGACTGTGGGCTCCCAGGAGTCCAAATGGTAATGAAGGTGTTTGAACTGGAGGGAAGTAAAAAGCTTCTGAACTAATAGGAGCAGTTCAAGCAGCTGTCCTGCACGTTGTGATTGCTTTTTGAAACCGTGCTGTTACCTGATTGGCCCAGGTATCCCAGGTACATGTAATTTCAGAAGCAGCTCTTTTGAAGGGTTTGCAGTAGCCCTTTTTACTCAAAGTCATGTACGTTTTGACACACCTGCTCCTCCTCTCAGAGGTTGTTGTCTCTAGGTCCTTTGGTAGTAGATCAGAAGCCTACATCCTCATAGAGAACTTTAGATTGTATTCAGAACAGCTGATAAGGATGACCACTTCTTTGGGCTTTGATATCAAACCACCATGAGCATTGGTCAAGATCCAGTTTTCCACATAGTAGAAACACACAACCAGATAGTAGCACCAGTGCTCTCTGCCCTTCTGCAGGTGTCTAAGAAGATTTCTTCTTAGCTACCTATAGGTCAGCAAAACTATCTTTCTCCTTGGGAGGAACCAATCTTCTATGTTAATAACAAGAAGACTTGAGAATATGCATGGGGTACATCATCAAGTACACCGGAACTCCATTGTGGTGGAGGCACTGCAGAGCAAATGCAAACAAAAACCCCATGTAGAAATTCTGACAGGTAAGGAAGGCAGAAAGCTTGACAACACAGGGCAGCCTGCTGTTCATTCCCACTGGAGTGCCTGCAGAGACCACAACAAAGAAGAGACCAATGACTTGTGGCTGGTGTTCTTTGAGTGGTCACCTGTGCAGTCACACAACCTGCCATCCTTCCCTGACACAGATGCACTTTATCCCGCAGCATTATCTAAAGGAAGAGTTGAGCGAGAGGCCGTGGCTATGTTCATTTGAGGCATACACTGTAGTGTGTGTGTGTCCCCCCTTTATGTGTGTGGAATCAGAGCTGAAACTCTCTTGAGCTTAGCTCTGTAAGGTTCAGAAGGGTATTCTGTGATCAAGCAGACAACACCAGTTGCAGGTAAGCCTCCTGCTCCTATACTCCATTCTCTCAGATCACAGGAGCTTGCAGGTGCGGGGGGAGAGATTCTAGCAAATTGCAGAATTACACCAGTGTGAATTGCTAGAAATTATTATTACTGATCACATAGAAAGAGATAAGGAAGCATCAAAGAGCACTGGCAACTCATCAACGAAACCAAAAGAAAAAAAAATTCTGCTGGCTCTTGATTATTGCTGTTATTCTGAGCTTGTTCTAAACTTAGAATGCTGCTAGTGTAGGATTTCGAACGTGTATCTCTTGTGCTAGACAGATGGCAGAAATTCTTCAAGGATCATTGGAAATCTCACCTTTTCCATGCAGAGAAAGAGAGGGGTTTATCTTTTTGGGTGCTGGCTCAATCACTTTCAGGGGGGCCGGGGGGGAGATAAATGAAGGCTGCCTCCATACAGTGAGAATTCTTGCTTTCACTGTTGAGCTGGAGAACTTCTACAGACAGGAGTTTCTGCATAGTTTCCTCTGACTTCTTCCCAGCTGTGCCCTTCCACGCATGCTGTGCAATGACTCCATTTTGGCTCTCAGGGGCATGATCAGGTCCTGTGGCGCCCCTTAGCTCTCTCTTTCTTTGTTCTCTTCACACATGCCCTGTAACAGTGCTGTGGAAATCTTTGATAGAGAAATGGCAACGGCATGCAGTGATTTAAAGAAACTCACTTAAAAAAAAAAGCTCTCTGGCAACACAGCCAGGGGAAAAATGCTGAGGAAGTGAGAGGGGCTGATGGGGGGAGGGATACTGTCAACATTAGCAGGACCTTTGCAGAGCAGGAAAACGCAAACCTTTTCTTCCAAGATGGTATGTTAACATGCTTGGGTTCTAGTAAAAAGCCCAGCAGCACCTTTAAGACTAACAAACTTTATTGTAGCATAAGCTTTTGAGAAACACAGCTCTCCTCGTCAGATGCATCTGACGAGGAGAGCTGTGTTTCTCGAAAGCTTATGCTACAATAAAGTTTGTTAGTCTTAAAGGTGCTGCTGGCTTTTTACTATTTTGCAGCAACAGACTAACACAGCTAACTCCTCTGGATGCTTGGATTTGGCGTTCTTTCCAAAAATATCAGCATAAAGCTGGTTTGGGAAAGATCTATTGAGGACAGGTAAAATCTGGAAATGGAGTGGTTGCAGCACAACATCATATGGGAGCCCCCAAAAGAAGCACTTCAGCTTGGGAGCCAACTCAGAGAAAGACATGGAAGCCAACCCAGAGAGGCATGGAAGCCTCCGCATTTAAGATGCTGATTTAGCTTCAGCCAATATTAATAAGATTCCCACTGCCACGTGTCTTGATATGGATTCCTTTGAAGCCGGGCTTAGTAGGCTAAAAAAAGATTCTCCGACTGTAGTTCCATATAAGATTAAGGAATCCACACGTTATCTGTTCAGAGATGTAGATGGGCCATTAAAATAAGCTGAAGGGTAAAAGGTTTTGGTAAGGGGATTTCATTTGCATCTAACAAGCACCTCAAACAAGCAGTTCCCAGACACTGGGCATTTGGTAATTGTTTGAAACACACATTTCCCAGGATGGTGGGCTGCGTTTGAGATTCTGTCAGTCTGCCCTGATAGAGGCAGGTTTACAGATGACTGACAGTGCAGTCCTAAGCAGAGTTACACACTTCTAAGCGTGTGGACTTCAACAGATCTGCAGGGGTGTAGTGCTGCTTAGGATGGGCATGTTATTGCATCAAAAGGAGACTTTTCCTTCTGGGTATTAGAAGGTGTATGCATGTATGTGTGTGTGTATTACAAGCACGTACTTGTCAGGCACTTTGGCTAGTCAGTCAAACACCAGGCCTCATGGTAAAGGATAGTATTTATTAGACTGCAATACTAAAGAGCTAAAACAGAAGCATTGTTAAGAATGACCTATACAAAAGAACATCTAGGGTTAAACTCAAAGGGGGGAGAGAATCCCCCTGCCTTCTACCAATAAGGTCAAAGCCCGTGCGCACGAAAGATCAAACAGAAACTACATTGCTACATTCCCACAAAGCAATAATTTCCCATGCCTAGCTGTTGTCTTAAGAAACAGAAAGGAGACATTCAGCCTGGCGTTTTCAAGGCCATTTGGCCTAGGCGAGATGAAGATTGCACCGTCTCCCAGGCAACCCCGTCACCTCCCCACATACCAGAGAAAAGACAGATACCGACATTGACAGCTTCACACCTCCCCTCAACCCTATGGCAGGGACACCTGACAGTACTACTTCTTGGAAGACACCACCAGAGTTTCTCACACACATTGTAATGTGTCGCACTGCCCGTGCTGCTAGGGTGGAAAGGAGGATTGTTATGGAATTTCCTGCTTTGAAAGTTTTCATTGAACAACCTTCTGTCCAGCAATTATAGGTACAGTCAGGGCTTCTCCCTTCCTTCCTTCCTTCCTTCCTTCCTTCCTTCCTTCCTTCCTTCCTTCCTTCCTTCCTTCCTTCCTTCTTTTCTTCCTTCCTTCTCCCTTCCTTCCTTCTTCTCTCCTTCCTTCCTTCCTTCCTTCCTTCTTTCCTTCCTTCCTTCCTTCTTTCCTTCCTTCTTTCCTTCCTTCCTTCCTTCTCTCCCTTTTTCCTTCCTTCCTTCCTTCTCTCCTCCCTTCCTTCCTTCCTTCCTTCCTTCTTTCCTTCCTTCCTTCCTTCCTTCCTTCCTTCCTTCCTTCCTTCCTTTCTGGGGGAAAAAGAAGTACTGAACTCTCAAGAGGGAAATGAAGTTTTCAATCTGTATACTGAAAACTCATGTACTTTTAAACATTTTTAAAAGAATTTTGTCAAAGAGGTTCTGAAACCCCATCCCAGCGCATTCCCCCAGAAAAAAAAGCCCTGAGACCAGAAGTTGGATTCAGTCACCAGTGTGATCCAATATGGGACCCCTGGGCTTTCATAAATGTCTCAATGGCTCCTCAGTGATATCAGAAGCTTGCTTGAAAGATGGCCTTTCTGCTGCAAGCCATCTTTCCCTGGAATGCACAGCTCCATAAAAGTATCATAGAGGATGACATTTTTGGGGATGCTTCCCTGTGTTAAAAACATCTTGCAAACAGAAAGCCAGCACAGCAAGCCAAGAGACCTTTCCCCCTGTCTGCTTGTGGGGAGTGTTTTATTTAAAGGAAGATTCAGAACTGGAATCCACCACCTGCTGTCCATTCTACCATCTCATTCTCTTGCAGGTGTGAACCAGGCCACATGCTGCCTCTGACCTTCTGTGGGCGCTCTTTCCAAAATCTGTCCCGCCCAAGCGTGCCTTTTGTCAGGCTCTTAGTAGAGTATCTTGGTTTGCGGAGAGGTAACCAGGCTGTTTTCTCGATCCATGCAGGGCGAGTGGACAGCATCGTGATCGCAAAGCGGGTCACTGAATACACCCTCAGCCATCTCCAGCCAGCCACGGAGTACGAGATCAGCTTGAAGAGCGTGAGGGGCAGAGAGGAGAGCGAGCCCCTCTCCCACATCATGTACACAGGTACAGAGTTCCTCCTTGGGGGAGGAGGAAAAGCCATGATTTTAACATAACAGCGTCTGATTTTAACATGACAATAGGAGCATGCGGGTCAGGGATGCTCAGCTCCCCCCCCAACTCTACGACTTCAATTTTTTAAAAAAATCAAGCTCGTTTCCATTAATGGCACTGGCCTGAAAGGGAAGAAAGGATGTGGTGACACCCTGACCTGGATAGCCCAGCCAAGCCCGATCTCATCAGATCTTGGAAGCTAAGCAGGGTCAACTCTGGCAAGGACTTGGATGGGAGACCTCCTTGGAATACCAGCAGTCAGGAGGCAGGGGCAGGCTTTATTCAAACACCTCTCTGAGTGTCCTCCAGGCCCCCAGTAGGGTTCAGTCACCAGAGGTCACCATGACTTCCAGGTGCACACACAGGCACCAGTGTTCCCTCTAAGCCAAGTTAGTGTGAGCTAGCTCACAGTTTTTTAGCCTCTGGCTCACACATTTTTTTCTTAGCTCAGGAAGGATGGCTCCAGAGCAAACTAATTTATGCAGGAGCCAAATCGCTTGCTCGCAACTTTAATGCCAGTAGCTCACAAAGTTGAATTTTTGCTCATAAGACTCCACAGCTTTGAGGGAGTATTGATCCAAAGCAAACTAATTTATGGAGTACCCAAATCACTCGCTCACAACTTTAATGCCCGTAGCTCACAAAGTAGAATTTTTGCTCACGAGACTCCACAGCTTAGAGGGAGCATTGATTGCACATATGAAAAATACAAAAAAATACCCCCAAAGAGGTATGCAGTATCAAAGAGAGGGGAGCTAAGTGTGGGGGGATGGTTCAGCCACCCTCCCTCATGCCCTCCTTTCGGTGTAATATCCCTCCACATATGGAAATAATGGAATTAAGACGTGGTCCCTGTTCTGTGCCACTTAGCACTGTGGGGGTCATCAGAGCTAAGGAAGCTCAAACGCCTGCTGGTTTTGCTCACATCCTGTTCACCAACTGCAACCGGGAGCCAATTTTTTGGAACCATTGATCTGTCCATTGACGTCTTGCTTATTTGTTTCTTTACTGAAGATTTTCATGTGTTTTGAAGGAGAAATCTGTTAATTGACTTCTTCATGCCTGTTCAGCATGTTTCTTTAACTATTCCTTCCTCACGGCGCAGCATAACTTGGTCGGTTTCCCGCCAGTGTTTTTGTTCCCACACAGCCCGGTGGATTTCTTCTCCCTCCCTGTCCTAACTGCATTGCTGCTTCATGGAGCAGGCGATTGTTTAAACAGACAGTTGAATCAGTCACAAATCATACAAATTAGCCATTTAAAAAATGCGGAAGGGGGGGGGTTAATCCTACCATTCAGTTAATGGCCGACTTGGCAGCCTTTTCACATATCTGCCGTTTCTGCAATAACCCGAAGCGAACCTGTTCAGCAGTCGTTCAAGTCATTTGGTGCCAAACGGAGCAGAACTAGTGACTGCCTCATGACTGATAGACAAAGTCAAGCACACTAAGTTCAACTGTCCAACAGGTTCACAATAAAACTCACAGCATCCCTAATCGAAACTGTCAGGATCACGGTTTTGGCTGCTGCAAAGCAGCTGGGCAGTTCATCTGATGCATATATAGTGAATTATTGTTTGGATGCCTGGCTTCTGAAGTAAATTTGAACTGAGCCACTGCTATGCTGACTCCATTGCCTTGCCTGTTTTGCACCGTTTGTAGCCATGGATAATCCAGAGAGCTTGACTGCCAGCAACATCACTCCGACAGAGGCCCTGCTGAAGTGGGAACCACCAGTGGCTGAAGTTGAGAGTTATGTCATTGTGCTCACACACAACACTGGTATGTCACTGCCTTGTCTTTGGCCCTCAGTAAGGATGGAGCGAACTGGATGGATGGGCTGTGGTTCAATGGAAGAGCCTCTGCTTTGCAGGCAGAAGGACCCAGCTTCAACCCCCAGCATCTCCAGTTAAAAGATCAGGTAGTGGGTGATGGGAAAGACCTCTACCTGAGACCTTGGAGAGCTGCTGCCAGTCTGGGTAGACAATACTGACCCTGATGGACCAAGGGTCTGATTTAGTATAAGGTACTAAATGTGTTCATATGTGTTCATGTGCATCTATGAGAGGCTGGGAGAAATGGAAAGAGTGTGGAAAGCTAGTGATTGGAGCAGCTGGTAGATTTTGACACGTGACATTATGTGTGTTGAAATCAACACACGTCAACAGGGGTTGGGAATGAGCACACTGGACTCCCACCCCTGCTACACCAAATCAACAGTTTATGAGCACAGAATCTACATGTGTAGGCTTCCTCCTTGTGCTCAGAAACATTCGAAGAAGCAGCATTTGTGATCATGGGGACAAAGCCTACATACAAATGCTTCCTACACATGTAGGTTCCATGCTCGAGAGCTAGCAATCACATGCATAATGTGATCCATAGAGGACTAGTGATAGGAGAAGCAGGAAGAACATGAAGGGATCAGTGTAGAGTGGTCCAAGGGTAAGATCTGAATATACATAAAGCTAAGAAGGGTTGGTCTGGATGGAAGGCCTCTTTGGATTTCTGTTCGTCTCACCTTGACATCCATTATGGGGAAATTGTGGGATGAGGGTGCAGGGGAATGGGTCTTATACTGGACTGTCCCCATGTGTTAACTTGTTCGAAAAGGGAGCTGCTGGACTGCTCATGGTCTCTACAGTCCGTCATCTTCTGATTTCAGTTGCAGGAAAGACTATTCTAGTAGATGGAGCCAGCCAAGAGTACGAGCTTATCAATTTGCTCCCTAGTACCAACTATGGAGTCACCATGTATGCCACCAATGGGCCTGTCACTAGCAGAACCATTTCCACCAATTTTACGACACGTAAGTATAGCACATTCCTCTCACTAGCCAGAAAACATGACAATTTGCAGCTTATCTTCGAGGTCCATACCCACTTTAATTCTTTGTCCAATCTTGGCAGTTTTGGATCCTCCATCAAATCTGACAGCGAGTGAAGTGACACGACGGAGTGCCCTCCTCTCATGGCTGCCCCCCATGGCAGAAATTGAGAACTACATCCTGACTTATCGGTCACCTGATGGAAGCCGCAAGGTGAGTCCTCACCATGGGGAGACTGACAGATCTGATTATTTATTTATTTAGGTTATTTGTAGTCCTCCTTTGCCATTGAGCTCATAAGAGAAGCCAATGTTGGATCAGGCCAATGGCCCATCTAATCCAAGACTTTGTCACACAGTGGCCAAAAAATACCAAGTGCCATCAGGAGGTCCAGCAGTGGGGCCAGGACACTAGAAGCTCAAGGCAGATTACACAATCTAAGCCAGCACAATAAATGGAGTAAGTAAAATGATCGTACTAGGATTACAGAAATTTGAAAACAAAACACAACTATTAGACATGATACGTTAACAATGCCAAAAAGTGGAATTCCATAGGCAGATAATAATGTAGTGGGAGCAAGATAATACATAACAGTAAACAGGTTAAATATACTATACACATTAGTGTAGCCCACTGTCATATTCTCTTTATTAAATCACCTTCTTGAAGCACTGCATCATAATATAGTCTTCCTAGGTTTATAAAAATGCCCCCCTGAACAATTCTGTTTTACATAGTTTGCAGTATGCCAGAAGGGAGGGAGTGCAGGATTCCTGACCTCAGGAGGGCCATTCTTCAAAATGGAGGCCAGCAACTGAGAATGCACATGGACAGGGAGTTGTTGATCTCACCCACTTGCAAGGTGATGGCACTTGCAGAAAGCCCTGTTCAGATGAAAAAGCTGTCATGCCCTGGACCAGAGGAAGAGATGATCCTGTAGATATGAGGAAAGTGATGGGAGGAGTTATGGGGGAGGCTGAACTTCTTCCCCTCATTTGTCCTTTTGGGGAGCTGTTTACAGTTACCTTCTACTTCCTGCTGGTTGGGCAGCCATTTCCTTCGATTCCATTCCTCTTCAAGTGATCCCACACTATCAGGGATCCCATATCAAAAAGCATCACAACCAGATCGATGACTATTTTCTGACATCACCAGGGGCAAATGAAAGCTATTTAAACTGAAGGCAGTGCTTCCTATACTGGTCACAGAGATGATCCTAGAATAAAATAATGTCTTAAAGTTAGAGGATTTTCTTTGCTTGTTTTAAGGCACTAGGCACATTGATGGCAATCAGTAAACATTGGCCATGGCTCTGGTATTGGGCGACTGACTGCATGTAACAACCGTTGTGTTCCCAGAGGAGAGTAATGTTAAGTCTTATCTAGCCAGTTCAGTGGGGCCAACAGGACCTGTATGCTCATCACAATGAAGAAGCATTGCCCTTCCATTGTCTGCTGGTTCTCCCTTTCATATGCCTTCTTCAAGGCATTTTTATTTATTCTTTTTGCCCAGCTAGTCTTTGAAACAGGATGTAAGACCCACTGAAGGACAAAATGAAGTGGAGAAACAATGGGCACCAATTGGAGTTAATCCCCTTCCTGCTACCCATTGATTCTCTCCTACATCCATCCTCCCCACCACAGTATCCTTGCTATCTGGACAAATACAAGTTTTGGGACCCTGCATCTAAGCTCTCCCCTGAATGGATTCATTGTGCTGGCATGGGCCATTTTCAGATGTGGGAGCTCTTCCATGTATGATGTAGGTGCCATACATTCATATAATTTGGAGACACCTATAACTAGCAGAGCTGCTTCAGAGAGATTTCATTTTCTGGACCTGATCTCTGAGCCAGAGGCATGCAGTATATTTCTCGCGTCACATTTGCCCTCATTTGTGGACCATCCAAGAGGACCAGCCTTTGGGGCATGCAGAGTCTTAGCAATTGCTATTGGCTACTGCTGCTTCTGTTCCCAACCAAGGGCCAAAAACCTTTTTAAGAAATGTATGCTGCCACCATTTCAGCGTTCAACTGTCTTATTGAAGACAGTTGTAGGTTGCACTTTTCCATAAAAATGCTCAGGGTGACCCAACTCCCAATTCCATCTCCCGAGCTTTTTGCATAAATCCCTCCTCTGCTGTCTGCGTTTCCATTTCTTATGGTGACCTGTGTGCAGGAGCTGATTGTGGATGCAGAAGACACCTGGATCCGCCTAGAAGGGCTTTCTGAAACCACGGAGTACACAGTACGCTTGCAAGCTGCCCAGGATGCTGTCAGAAGCGGGTTCACCTCCACTGTCTTTACTACAGGTAAGGGGAATACAGTAGTTCTGTTGGCTCTTGAATGATTTTTCCTAGTTGTCATTGGGTACACTTACTTTTTGCTGAGGCTTCATCAGGAAATGAGCTTTTTATA
Source organism: Gekko gecko (assembly GCA_029375565.1). Classification (NCBI taxonomy): domain Eukaryota; kingdom Metazoa; phylum Chordata; class Lepidosauria; order Squamata; family Gekkonidae; genus Gekko; species Gekko gecko. The sequence continues at coordinate 330,323,547 of JAPDNY010000001.1, read as the reverse complement.
TCTTGGAGGGACAATGGAAATACTGATGCCAGAGCTGAGTCAGCTTAATGAGTCCGGAGGAACACCCACTTAATCTTCACAGATGAAATGCATAATTCTCCCTGTACTGAGCTTTCATCCCGCCCACCCTTCTGGGTGACATACATGTTTCTTCCCTCCATTTTATCCTTCTAACAACCCTGTGAGCTAGGTTAGACAGACAGACAGACAGACAGACAGATAGGGGCTGTCCCAAAAGCACCCGTTAAACTTCCATAGCAGAGGGGGGGACTGGAACCCCATGTGTCCCTTTTCCTAGTCCTGCACTTTTAACCACCACATCACACCGTCTCTCTATATGCTCCCTGTCTTTTATCCCCAAATAGACATGGAGTATAAAGTTAAGGTTCAAACCAGAACTTTTCCAGTGCATTATGTAATTTGGCTCCCAGGTTTGCCACAAAACAAGGAAACTTGTCAAGTTGGCCGGAAGAGATATGGGTAGCCACGCGGATGGAGTATTTTGCAAACATACCATATACATAGAATCGTAGAATGTTAGAGTTGGAAGGGACCTTGCAGGTCATCTAGTCCAACCCCCTGCACTCTGCAGGAGCATAGCCGAAAGATAGCCCGACATACCTACAACATACCCAAAAGATGGTCGTCCAGCCTCCGCTTGAAAACATCCAGCGATGTTTTCAAAGGTGTCTTGGCAACACCGAACAATAGAAACTTGAGGAATGAAATCAGTTATTATCATTAATCATTTATATTTTTGCCAGATTCTAAATCTTACATGGAATCGCCAAGGACACCAGGGTGTCATTTTAGGAAGAAGAAACAGTGGTCCCATGGCAAGTTCCCTGCCCCTCTCCCATCCATAACAACTAGCTTAGCTTACTTCATGCCTCCCTTATCAGCAGTGGCTAGTGATGTGGCAGGAGGGCAAAGAACAGATCATATCAAGGATAACTTAAGGTAGACTTAGGAGGGGGCAATTTGGCATCAGAATGGCATTTTGGGTGGAAACTGCCTCTTTGCTGTGTTTAACTCACTCTTGCAGGCATCACAGAAAATGAACTGTTCTATCCACACATTTGGGTGCCTAACATCTGTTTCTTCTTAATAGAACAGTCCTTTTTCTTTTCTTTTCTTTTGGAAATCAGCATCAGCCTGCACCACCGAATGTTTCCTTTGTGTCGCTGTTTTAGATTAGTTTATGCAGCAAAATTGTTGAAAACGTCAAGTTGCCGGTGCATTTAGGAAGAGCGGATATCTGCAAGCCCAAGATCTCTCTCGCAGAGAATGAACTTCTGCAAACACATGAAGAATGTGGGCAGCGCCAGAGGACACCCATTGTGGAATCACTTACTTAGAAAGAAATGCTTAAGGGGTGTTGAATCCAATTACGTTTGTTCCTTGGCCGTTCAAAAGCGAGGACAAAAAAAAAGAGGCAGAAAGGAGCTGTCCACCCTTTCAGTACTGAAATCACTCCTTTGGTGTTCTATATCGAATAGGCTAAAAGGGCCGCCTTTGAACCCGCTGCTGATATATTCTTCATTGAAGCGCATGAAAAGGCTTTTCAAATGCCTGTCAGTTAACAACCGCAGCTATCAATAGCCGCAAACCCCACTTGCCTCGTAGGACTATAGATCCAGGGCCTGCTGCATTATTCCCCTCCTTCCACTTCTGTCAGTGTAAAGGATTACGGTGAGAATGCTGCAAGGGAAGAAAACCGGCACAGAGCTTTTCAGACCGATCTTACTGGCAGATGAAAAGCCTATCAAATTCCTGGTGTCCTTCCATGCAGCAGGTTTTATATTTTTTTTCCTTATTCCACTGATAACTTTTGAATTACTCTAGAGATGACCACCTTTTGTGCTCTCAAGAGTCATTCTGTTCCCCCAGACATTGCATTTTGGCTGCAGAGATCAAGCCTGCTGTGGGTGGTCAGGCTTTATAATGAAGTCAGGAGAGCATCATGGTCCCAGAGGGCTGGTGGAAAGAAAAAGCAGGACGCTGGGCTATGAATCAGGAAAAATTACCAGTTTGGTGTAGTGGTTAGGAGCACAGACTCTAATCTGGGAGGAGAAGAAGAAGAAGAAGAGAAGAGAAGAGATTGGATTTATACCCGGCCCTTCACTACCCAAAGGTGTCTCAGAGTGGCTTACAAACTCCTTTCCCTTCCCCTCCCCACAACAGACACCCTGCGAGGTAGGTGGGGCTGAGAGAGCTCTTGACAGAAACTGCTCTTTTTTTCAAGAACAGCTCTTATCAGAACTATGGCTTGCCCAAGGTCATCCAGCAGCTGCAAGTGGAGGAGTGGGGAATCAAACCCAGTTCTCCCAGATTAGAGTCTGTGCACTTAACCACTACACCAAACTGGCTCTCTGGGGTTTGATTCCCCACCCCTCCACATGCAGCTGCTGGTGTGACTTTGGGTCAGTCATAAGTTCTCTCAGAGCTGTTCTCTCAAGGGCAGTCCTCAAAAGAGCTCTCTCAGCCCCACCTACCTCATAGGGTGTCTGTTGTGAGGAGCGGAAGGGAAAGGAGATTGTAAGCTACTCTGAGACTCCTTTGGGTAGTGAAGGGCCGGGTATAAATCTAGTCTCTTCTTTTTCTTCTACCCTTCAGATAGCTTCTTGTCCATGGATCCACCCAGAGGCCACTAAGCCAGAATCTCTCCACTTCACCCTGAAACAGAGAGATAATAAATCCTGATCTCCCTTATAAGGTTGTTTCAAGGATTACAAGAAAATGTGGATTTAGTGTTCTACACTAAATTCTGGGTTTAGGTATGCCAAGATTATTACCTACAAAACCCACAGAGATGTACTGCAGTTCTTCTCAGGTCCCATAGCACTTTCCCCCATTTAGCCCTCTTTTCCCACTCAGCAAAAGCTGCCTCCCGACCTCTTTACCTGCAGCTCTCTGCCCCCTGGCTCTCCTGCCGCACATTGTCACTGGTAGGTCTGCCCACTTTAACTGATAGATTAATCAACTCAAGCTAATGTAGTAGCCAGGTAGCAATTTTAATCAGTGGGGTGAAGAGAAAAGGGTGTCATTAATCATTTGGGTCATTTCCGGTTCCAGCAGAATATTCCCTAGGGGGTTGTAGCAGCACCAAAATTTGGATTCAGATTTTGGGGCCCCTTGGATTTGGGGTGTAAAAAATTAGGAATTTCCAAGCACCTGGAATCCACTGAAGTCAATGGGAAGTAGCCATTTCACACTAAAAGACAGAGATCAGCTTTTTTTCTTTAAAAAAGATCACTTTAAAAACCGGTTTCCGTCAGCCCCCTACCTCTTCCCAGTGCCTGTGCCAGCTCCAAAGAGTTGAGCAGAAGTGGCAAATGTGGAGCAATGGCTGCAACTGCCAAGCAGCAGTGCTCAGGCATTGGACAGTGACTGCATCTGGGACCCTGAATGGTGCAGGCGTCACCAGAACAGTGCTGGGCTTAGCAGAGGGAAACAAAGGATGGCTGGTGCTGGAGCAGGGCAAATGCACTGGCAGGCAGACTGGAACAGTGAACAGCTAATGCAGCCTGGATAGCCTGGCTTAACCTGAACTTACTAGAGCTTGGGAAGCTAAACAGGGTTGGCCAGGGTTAGTATTTGGATGGGAGATCACCAAGGGAGATAGGGGTTGCTGTGCGGAAGAAGACCATGGCAAACCACCTCTGCTTCTCTCTTTCCTGGACTGCCCTAGGACTGGGTTCACTATGAGTTGACTGCGACTCAATTGCATGTTCTTCAGTGCTGGAAGGGCAGGGAACTCTACTCAACAGCACAGCACTGAGCACAGCACAGTGTTTGCCCAGTCCTGGAGCAGCTGACCATCAGGAGCCCCCGTAAGATCATTAGAAAATAGGCAGGGATGTACAAATCTATGCATAAAAGTTACAAGAGACCATCAGTCTTCCTGTTCCAAGATAATTACTGATGGGGGTAGCTATGTTAGTCTATAGCAGCAACATAACACAGAAGGATCAGTTTCCCAAAAGCTGCTGCTCTGCACTCGCTCTTCCCTTTGCCCGGATCATACGTGTCAATTTCACACTATGTGCTGCACGGCCGCATTTTGCCCCACAGCTTCGCCCGATTTCCCCCGCGTCTACTCAATCCTGTTTTTTGAGGATTGAGTAGACGCGGGGGAATTGGGCGAAGCTGCGGGACAAAATGCGGCCACACAGCACATAGTGTGGAATTGACAGGTATGATTGGGGCAAAGGGAAGAGCGAGCGTGGAGCAGCAGCTTGTGGGAAATCGGTCAAGACTGGTGGCGCATTAGAGAATTATTCCAGCATCAGCTTTCATGAGTCAGAACTCACTTCTTCAGATGCTTGAAGGTAGAACCTCAAGGCAGAACCTCATCTTCAGATATTCTCCTTGAAGACTTTGGGAGTATCATGAAGACTTTTTCAACACTGCTGTATAGTGGCTTATAATCGATCTCTCACACACACATTTATAGTTGCATCTGTGTTCTGATTTGTACAGTGCCTAGAATAAAGGGTTTCCAGAAGGGACACACCAGGATCCCATGGCTGATAAGTCAATGTAAGAAGGCAAAACATTATCAAAAGATAATGACCTGGATAGCCCGGGATAGCCCAATCTTGTCAGATCTCGGAAGCTAAGCAGGGTCGGCCCTGGCTAGTATTTGGATGAGCGACCTGCAAGGGATACCAGGGTCATGACGCAGAGTCAGGCAAACCACCTCTGAAACGTTTCTTGCCTTAAAAATAAGTCTAGCTCACCACCTAGTGGTGCATACTGCTGAAAGAGCTAGAACTGCTGGCTGCCAGACGATCTTAGGATCTCCTGGCTATACTATACACACTGCCATATGATAATTTTTTTAATTATTATTATTATTAGAGTTGGCTGATGGTGCTCCTGTTCTCTGTTCTCACAGACTGTGGGTCCTCTCTGGAAGGACCATGTCAGCAATGCCCTAGCCAGCCCTCTTGCAATCTGCAAGAGCCTCCCCTCTTCTGCTCTCCTAAAAAAAGCTACAAAATCAGAACACCCATCTAATTTCATTCTAGTAATGCTCTCCGGGAGAACAATAGGGTGTGATTAACGAAAGGGGGGGGGAGAAATCCCCAGCTGCACATCGGCTGTGTTGTGCCTGCTCACGTTGGCTGGGGAACATAACAAGAGGCTTTCGTTCTTTCCATCATGTTAATGACTGCCTGTCCTTTGTTGTTCTCATGTACAAAAGGTTCTAGGGGAATTGCAGTACAAGTGACACAAAAGAAATGTCGTTATGAATGTTGCCCCACTCTTCCAGGTCTGTTTGAAGTTTTGAAAAGTATGAATATAAATTGAAACAAGTAGTCCCTGTGGAGCACAGGGTGGGCAGTGGGGGCTGTTTATATATCATGAAACTGAAGTAAGTCCCTTGCTGGAACAAATCTCGAAGACACAGAAGTGGTAAAGAGGAGATTCTGTGAATAATACTTGTTCCGGAGAGGCCGCCATGTTAGTCTGCTGTTGTAAAAGAAATAAAGAACACTGTGATACCTTGAGACTGGATAAATCAGCCATCCATCCGTCAAATGAAGTGTGATGGTCCTTAAAGCGCAAGAGGATTCTGTTTTTTTAATGAACAAATTTATGTACACTTTGGGTTAAGAAAAATCAGAACCCCATGCCAAGAAGAACAGTTTACTGTGACCTAGCTGAGGTATGGAAATTAAGCCCGCTTCAATATATTTGGTTATTTTATATATATTGTAAAGAGCAAAATGATTTGCAAGGCAATGAAATCCTGCTTGGTAGTCTCTCAAATCATGCACATTCCCCTGCTAATTTCTGAGATTTTGCCAGGCATAACCCATATACTATAAAAGGTATTTTCACAGCGTTCAGGGCTAGAAATGAAAACTGAAATTCTGAAGCTGTTGGATTCTGCACCCCAGTACCAGTTTCTGCAGTTATGTGGAATGGACACAGCCCATCCATGTAACTCATGAAAACATCATTTGCCAAAGGGAGAAGGGAACAGAAAGCCAGTTTTCTGGCTAGGCGGAATACAAATCGAAAGTAATAAATAAATAAATAAATAAATAAATAAATAAATAAATAAATAAATATTACCTGATGCGATAACAAAAAACTAACATTTCTAGCTAGTTTTTATTCTGTGAGCAGAGAAATATAAGAAGAACCAGGAATAATTATGATGGGATTTCTGGTTGTTGTATGGGGGGGAAGTGGTAGACTGTACCAGACTGGAAGGGCTCTTACCATATATGTATGGATTTGGAGCAGGTGATCAACCTCTGTTCCTTATCCAGCTACATGCCCATGAGTTCAAACCCTTTCTGCTGTTCTATCCCACACAACTGTTGCCCACCAATATGCCTTCTCTTAGCCGCCTAGTCCATATTGGGAAAACCAGCAAGATAGAAGCAGCAAAATAAATTAAAAAATAAATTTCATGGGCACAGCTCTTAAGGGCTTTTCCTAGCTCTGAGCTCCAGTCTGCCTCTTCAGTGCTGGCCTGCCATCATGCTGCTAGTGAGAAGAGGAATGTGAGAAGGAACAGTCTCCAAGCAGTCCTAAGTCTTTTATAGAGTACCACAGTAGGGGGAGAAAACCCCTTAACAGCTTGTTTTTCTTGGCTTTTTAATATTGGTAATTTACATTGTTTTTGTGAGTTTACTGCATTGTTTTTGCTTTGTGAGCTGCCTCAAGCCAGTCTCTGGAGAGGCGGCAGACACATTTTCTAAATAAATAAGCCCGACTAGTATCAAGACCTTAGCTCAGTGGAAGAGTATTTGCTTTGCATTCACAGTCTCCAGCATTTCCAATTAAAAGGATCTTGAGGGGCACAGAGGGGAGGACTGTGTGTCCCTGTGACCTGCCCAATAATGATGAACTGATGCTTTATACATTCACATGCACAAGAAAAAGTTTCCATCACCCAGCAGCAGAGAGCGGCCAGAAGGTTCCCGGATCACTCATTAGCATCTCTGGGCGATTCTGCATCTAGCATTCACTCCACATGTTCTCAACTGGGAGGGAAAAGTGCAGCTCAAAACCACATTCAGATACCTCAGAGCAATGCCGTACTGACTGCAAAGTCACCTGTGAATGGCCATAAAACAGCCATAAATCTATGCAGAAGGTACCATAAAACCCGATGATCAAAGGAAGCGAAAGCAGCATGGAGTGTGGAGGCTACCATAAAATCCGATGATCAAAGGAAGCGAAAGCAGCATGGAGTGTGGAGGCTACCATAAAACCCAATGATCAAAGGAAGTGAAAGCAGCATGCAATGCAGAGGGGAATTTCTGTTCCAATGTGGGTTTGCTAAAACAATGGAGGGAAAACCCAGTGCAGAATCAACCTCTCTCCTTAGAGCTGAGAGAACCACTAGTAAAATTAAAACTACATTTGATGCTAGATTTCCATGACCAGAACTCCACATATGCTATTTTGACCCTAAATCAGGCTTTGGGAGAACAATACACATTGGATTTGGGGAAGGTGAGGGGGGGTGGTATTAGGGCTGCACAACACTTCTGAAGTTCCAATCCACAGAATTCCAGCATCACGTATAGTTTACTGTAAGGCAACTCTGATCAGGTGATGGCGATCCTCTAACTCTCCAACAGAGATATTTCAGAGCAAACAAGTGACAAGTGTTTATAGACATCTGTATTCTGTTACTGTGCCAGAATCAAAGCGGATTGAAAAAGAAATCCGTGTTCACTGCCAGTCAAACGATCCTGGACAAGATAGACCAGTGGTCTTGCTTAATTTAAGGCATGTTCAAGTTTCTCCGTAGCCATGTAGCTTTTCCTCAGGTGGTGCCAAACACTAGAAGCGCACTTCAGATCCATTTACCAGGACTAGACCAATCATTCAAATGTTTAGTTGGTGAATGTGCAGGATATCTCTTTCCTCTCACGTTCGTGGCTTTACTGTGTACGAATGTATCTGCCAAATACGATAAGTAAACAGGGTGTTTGTTACTGCCCTCATTTTGCAGGAGGCCGTGTGTTTATGAATCCTCAGGACTGTGCCCAGCATTTGATGAACGGCGACACGCTGAGCGGCGTGTACACCATCTTTCTCAACGGAGATCTCAGCCAGAGAGTGCAAGTGTATTGTGATATGACGACAGACGGGGGTGGATGGATTGTAAGTACACACAGAGAGCTGCCTGCGTTTTGGGTCCCAGTTTTTCTGTCAGAAACCCACCGCGTAGGAGGCTTTTGTGGAGTTACTCCATTCATTCATTCATTCATTCATTCATTCATTCATTAAGAGTTCTAAAAGGCACTCCGGGACCACACAGTCCAAGCTGTAGGAGTGAAGATTTTAAAAAATGGAGTAGCATTTACACTGCAGCTGCCCAGCAGCTCCCCACAGCAGCCAAAAACAATTGTTCTCCCCACAGCTTCCTGACAGTCAATAACACACGCTCCCGACTGTTTCCATTTACCGGAGACAGTACCAGCGTTCTGATGCCTGGCCCTGACAAATAAATTGCCTTATTTCCCCCCCTATTTTAGAAGATACCTTATTTTAAAAGTTGTTGATTTGAGTGGCTAGAGTTGAAATTCTTTGTGGTTCAGCTCTCTCTCCTGAGTCGTTCAGATTCAGATCTCTGAATGTAATTGAATGTGTGGAGCTGTGTCCATCTGTTCCTCCAGATGAGCCCCATGATGCCAGCAATATTGCTTTTGGAGGTTGTGAGGGGTTGCCCGTGTGTCTTCCATGGGTCTGTGGTTGGGTACAGGCTGGGATGTCCAGGGGTCACCGCGTTTTGTACCAGCTGAGGTTTGTACACTAGCTACATCCTGTCCGGGAAAAGACTGACTTAGCCGCTGTCACTCATGCCTTGGTAATGTCCAGATTAGCATACTGCAGTGCATTTTATGTGGGACTGAAGAGTGATTGGAAACCGCAAGTATCAAAATATGAACTTGAGCTCATTATACGGAATGTAGAATACTGGTGCTGTATCATCTTCGATCGTTGCCTCTTTGTTTCTGGGCCCAGGTCAAAATGCTTGTTTCGATCTTCATTTAAAAAAAAAAAAACTTGCTAAATGATTTGGAACCAAGTCAGTTTAAGGATTGTTTCTTCCTGTGTGAACCTACCCAAATGCTCAGACAGACAACAGAGCTGTATGTGTGTCTCCACCCACCACCAACCTTCTCAGGTATGGAAGGTGGTCATTCATAACAAGGCCTTTTCAGCTATCGCCCCTTGGGTTGTGGAATTCCATGCAGACAAGAGGCTCACTCGGCCTCTTGCTTGACTTTCAAGGCCAGTGAAACCTGTTTGGCCTAGAGGGCTTTGGCGTTAAGTGGAAGCTGCTGCCAGGGAATAATTGATTTACCCGTGCTACCCTTGTTTTGGATGTTATGGTTTTCAGATTTGTTATATAGATTGTTTTATCAGTGTAATGTAGTGATCAGGGATTGGGGGGGATAGTTCAAAGTCCCTGTCAAGTTCTCCAGATAGTCAGTCAAAGACCAGGCTTCATAAGAAGATAGTATTTATTAAAGACCAGTCTTAGAGCTGCATGAACCAGTTCTTTGTCAGTGATGGCTGACAAAGCAAAGCAATAACAATTATAGCCCATTTGAACTTACCCCCCCACACCTATAAGCCAATGAGTACATTTTGCGCACGTGCTAAGCCATGAAAAGAAACACCTCAAACCAGTAAATTCCCAAGCCAAGGCAGCATGAGACCCAAGGTCAGGTGAAGTGATAACAGAACAGAACAGAACAGACACTCTAAATTAGCGAGACTGGAGACTCTGAGTTACTCCCGCATTCCAGAACAGTGAAAGATGTCTTCCCCCCCCCCATCCACAGCAATGGCAGGGCTACCTGACAGTCCCCCTCTATCAGGAAGCTTGCTGAGTTATTTTGGACCTGTCACTCTGTCTTAATCTCACCAACACTGCAGGGCTGTTGTAAGGTTGAACTCCTCGGAGGGAGGGTGGGATAAATATGCACCAGATAGATTGATCAAATTTTTTAAGGCTGCCATGAAGACCTTTGGGCACAAAGGCAGGAAACAACTGGTTCAGAATGGCCAGAAACACCCCTTTCCCTGTTTGCTGCTCCTTTGCTTCAAAATTCTCTCTCTGAAGGATTTGGTGTTTCATTGTTGTTGTACCATCAAGTCCCCATCGGGTTTTCAAGGCAAGAGACATTCAGAGGCGGTTTGCCATTGCCTGTCTCCGCATCACACCCCTGGTATTCCTTGGAGGTCTCCCATCCAAATACTAGCCAGGGCCAACCCTGCTTAGCTTCCGAGATCTGAAGAGATCAGGTTAGCCTCTGCGGAGTACTGAGTGACATCCTGGTGGAGCAACAGCAGGGAAGAGAAGGGTTAGGCGGACACACATGGCCACTTCCCTACACTACATCCTCAAAACAGCTTTGCATGCATGCATGCACGCACACACACACACACACAGAGGCTCTCAGGGTGTCGTAACACACTTTTGGTGAGAGCCGGTTTGGTGTAGTGGTTAAGTGCGCGGACTCTTATCTGGGAGAACCGGGTTTGATTCCCCACTCCTCCACTTGCACCTGCTGATGTGACCTTGGGTCATTCACAAGCTCTGGCACAGCTGTTCCTGAAAGAGCAGTTTCTGTCAGAGCTCTCTCAGCCCCACCTACCTCACAGGGTGTCTGTTGTGGGGAGGGGAAGGGAAAGGAGTTTGTAAGCTGTTCTGAGATGCCTTTGGGCAGTGAAGGGCGGGGTATAAATCCAATCTCCTCCTCTTCTTCTTCTTCTTCTTCTTCTTCTTCTTCTTCTTCTTCTTCTTCTTCTTCTTCTTCTTCTTCTTTTGCCTAGCCCTGACCTGGATAGCTCAGGGAAGCCTGATCTCATCAGGCCTCAGAAGCTAAGCAGGGCTGACCCTGGCGAGTACTTGGAACGGAGACCCCCACCACCACCAAGGAATACTAGGGCCATGACGCAGGGGGAGGCAATGGCAAACCTACCTGAATGTCCCTTGCCTCCCCACTAGGGGTCACCAGAAGTCAGCCCTGACTTCCAGGCATGTGTGGGGGCACAAACACACACACACAAATAGAAAAGAGAAAAGGGGAAAAAGAAACATGCTTTTGCATGTTATATGTAATTAGGTTCTGAGATGAAACAGTGGAAGCAAGCCAAGACAAAAAAGCACTCATTGACAACCAGAACCATCGTGGCTTGGGCGCTCCATTTCCCCATGCCTTAGGGACTAAGTTAATAATAGTTGCACTCGGAGAGGTTCCCTGTGATTTATTTGACACTTACCCGCAACTCCTTTTGAGAGCGAAGCTGGAGCTGATTCATGATGCTATCAAGGAAATTAATCGACAGTGTCTTTCAAAATTTGCATGTTCATTGCTCGACATATGGCAGCTCAGGGGAGCTTCCTTTCCATCCAGGATGGCTCATTGAAGACCTGCTGGTAGGAGCGAGCCCCTCAGTGCACTTTTGACAGGCCCCAAATGGCCCTATCGAATTCTAATCAAGATGCGCTGAGAAGTTTTGCTCACATTTTCACCTGTATGGAATACCCACGATTCCATGGGTACATCTTATAAATATTACAGCATTATCTCTGGAATGGTAAAAGGCCATTAGCCCTGAAACCAGCGCATGAAGAGAAGGAGTAGGAACCCCAGCCTATGCATGCAGTCCCCACTTCCTGAAAGATGCCTGCAGCGGACAGATTGACCATAGTCCCGTATACACAATATACATAAAGACAAACCAATATGTATATGTGGGTCAGGAAGTGTGGTGGCCCTGCTCCTGCTCACACTCATTCACTGGAACATGGGCACATATACAAAAAGTGCATGCTTCATGAAACTTCACCTGTGTCCAGTTCTGTGTGCCACACTTTAAGCAAGGTGTAAACAAAATGGGCTGGATTCCAAAGAAGAAGAGGAGGAGGAGAGTTGGATTTATACTCCGCCCTTCACTTGGAGTCTCAGAGAGGCTTACAATCTCCTTTCCCTTCCTCTCTCCACAACAGACACCCTGTGAGGTAGGTGGGGCTGAGAGAGCTCTTGAGAGAACTGCTCTTGAGAGAACAGCTCTGAGAGAACTCCGTGACTGACCCAAGGTCACCCAGCTGGCTGCATGTGGAAGAGTGGGGAATCAAACCAAGTTCTCCAGATTACAGTCCACTGCTCTTCACCACTACACCAATGAGGAGAGGCTTAAACAAGAGTAGACTGAGTGGGTACATGTTCCTGCTCACCAAATACCTGAAGGGCTGTTCCATGGAAAGGAGCTGTTCCAGAGAACAAGTCTAGATGGAATGGGCTTAAGTTACAGGCGGGTAGATTTCAGCTAATCGTTAGGAGAAGCTTCCTAAAGGTAAGAGAGATTTCACAGTCTCCCTCACTGGACATCTTCAAGCAAAGCCTGAGCCATCATCTGTTGCCAGTCTTCTGCAGTGAACAGAGAGTTGGACCAGATGGCCTGCGAGAAACCTTCCAGCTCTAGGATCACACAGCTCTGTCCTCCTGATCAGCACAGTCTCCCATCCTCCTCTTTTGGCATACTTGAAAGACAGCATCTTGAGAAACAGGGTTTTTTTTTCCCTCAGACCCCCAGTGGAAGACCTTCCATGCCTGTGAGGTCTTTACATGATGGGAGATGCCACCTCGGTCGTACAGTCCGACTGTCCATTGGGAGGCTGGAGAATCTGTGGGCCCTGAGAATACAGACAGCTGCACCTGCGCTTGCCGAGATGAGCAGATTCCCTCCGTTCAGCTTCATTGTTATTCCATTGTTCCATTATGTCTAGGAAACCACTACAGCCACTATCTGTTTTTGTGTTGTTGTAACAGATTTCATGCAGGAAAACAATTTTATTCCTTCGGGATTTATAAATGCATTGTAAAATATATATATATATATATATATATATATATATATATATATATATCTCAAATAATGGCTCTCCCGAAGGAAAACTATTTTGCTTTTGATTGCCTTTCCTCGGAACAAGTGTTTCTGTGCAACATAAGAACAGCAACAAAATGCTTCAAAATTAACTCCTTGTCGTTTTTACTTTTTTATTTATTTACTTAATTCATATCTTGCCTTTCTCCCCAATGGGGACCCAGAGTGTTTACACCTTACGTCCTTCTCCCCTCCTCCATTTTATCCTCACAACAACCCTGTGAGGTAAATTAGGCTGAGATCATGGGACTGGCCCAAGGTCATTCCTCAAGATTCCATGGCAGCATGGGGATTTGAACCTGGCTCTCCCAGATCCTAGTCCAACAGTCTTTACACCACACAGGATATCAGGGGTTTTTTTGCAACAGTCTTTACAGTCCAACAGTCTTTACACCACGCAGGATATCAGGGTTTTTTGCACATAAGAGGAAAGTTTTGAAGTGTTTTTTTATGTTGTTGAAGAGCACAATTTCATCTTCAGTAATGTTTTTTTTCAAATGAGACACTTTGTTAGTTAGAATGTGTTTATTTTTATTCTTTCATCTTTATGTCTGTATTTTGGAAATGCACTTCGGGGAGAATTCCAGATTATGATATTATTCTTACGGAACACCATAACTAGGAGCGGGCGAGAGAATACAGTAAAGGAGGCTTTCATAAGCATTCCTGCAAGCTAGTTTTGTTGTTGTTGTTGTTGTTGTTAAAGGGAAATACCAAATATAGCATAATCCCTGTAATCAACTCCTGACTTGTGCTTTAACTCACAAAGGACAGAATAGCTCCCCAGATGGCAGATAAAACACATTTAGCTGTCCAAGAGCGGTGTGTAAGAACAGGGGAGTGAATAGGATTTAGATCCAGCCAGCTATTTCACCCAGTCTTGCTCAATTTCCTATCTTACTACAGTCTTGGTCCCACATGGCTTTTGTCGATGCACGTCCCCATGATCCCCAGCATAGCCTTTTGGGTGGTCGAAGTGGGCCCCTCCTTCCCTTTTTCACCACTATAAAAGCTGCCTGGATCCAACCCTGATTTTAATCGTCGTCCACTTTGGGGGCTCTAATCGGGTACAAAAGTGGAATACAAATGTTTTAAAATAAATAAATAAAACCTTAGGTTTGCAAGACACCATCCAGGGATGAGGTGCCCCGGGGTTCAATCCTGAACCAGCCAGGTTGCTGCCATGTTTAAAGTATTGGATTAGGATCGGGGAGCTCTCCACGCTGCCATAAAGTTTGCTAGGTGGCTTTAGGCCAGTCATGTTCTTGCGGCCTAATGTGCCTCACGGGGTTGCTGACTGAGGGAGGAGGGGAAGACCAGGAATGCCACCCTGAGCTTCTAAGAGAAATGACAGGATAAAAAATGTATGAGTTAAAAGATGGGTAGAGGATCAAAAGAGTTGGTCAGAAGGGGAAAGGGTGCAGAAGGGATTAAAGTAGGAGAAAGGGAAGCAATGAGGACAGCCAAGGGATTTGAAGGGAGCAAAGAGGGAGAAGATGTCTCTACCCCAGAGAAAGTGTAGGCCGCCGCTCGTATCATCTGGAGGGGAAGAGGCAGAGAAGGGGGCAATGAGCAGGTTACTTGGGCTTTCCCAGTTGTCTGTCGTCAGGCATTTTTCCTGCGGCCCTGAAGCCTTTGCTCAGCTGACTTGTGAAAGGGCGATATCAGGGCCTATGAGGGAGCAGAGAGAAGCAGTGCCACAAAAAAATCTGCCCTGGTGGCATATCCCAAAAATGCATGCTAGAAGTTTGTCTAAACACACCACCAGATGACCGGGAAACCCTTCTCCTTAATCCCTGGAGTTACCTAGCCGTGAAGGCATATAGACAGCATCAGCACAGGGGCAGGTTTCCTTTGTTTTGACACCATGTGCTGTCAAATGGAATGATCCTGGCAAAGACAAACAAATCTTTGCCATATAAACTAAGCCCTTACTGGAAATCTAGCTGGAGTTCTTCGTGTAATTCCACTATATATGGTTACTAGGATCAGACTACATGGCCCTAAGCTATGTCAGCTGCTGAGAGAGAGGAAACCAGCAGTGGAGTTAAAGGAAGGTACCTGCAATGAGGCAGAACAGGGACCTCAAGCCAGGAGGCCGCCCAGAAGTTCCTCTACCTAAGAAAAAACAGGAAATGTGAAGAGTGGTCCATCCATCTCACGGTACACTTAGCCAATGAGTAACTGCTGTTTGTGGGTCAATAAGCTGTTTGGAGATCGTATCTGGCCCATGTTCTGTTCAGCCAAAGAGAAGAAAATTACTCTCAGAACTGGACCTCCGCTCCATCCCATCCTGTTCCCTCCAATGGACATATAGAATCTAAATAAGGATGTTCAGTTTATAATGTGGATCCCTATTGCTGCTCATGTTCATTCTTCAAGCCAAGTATCCACTTCAATGCCTGTCTATCCCATTGCACGCCAACGGGCTGGTAGAAAAAGCTCCCCTATGCTGAAGGGCTAAAAACACTTCCCCCTGACTTGAACATGTAGGCTGAAATTAAATATCAAGAGGAGGCATGGCCTTCGTCAGTGATCTCCAATGTGGCACTCCTGGGCACCATGGAACCTGATGTTGTGTTTCCTGGTGTCCACTTGCTTTTTCTTTCAAAGCATCTTTCCCCCAAAGCAAAGAGCCAATCCTGGCTTTCCTCCACCTCACTTGAGCAGTAGGTGCTTCAGAAGAAATCCAGAGGCATCTCCTTTGTGTCTGCTGGAAGCTCCCATTCAGAAAGAGATGCCTCCATCTTGAAAGGAAGCTTGGCTTGCACCTATCCAACTTTTTATGAGTGGCCCCAGGACCCTATGGTATCCCTTCTGTAATTGACCACCTGTGGTGGTCATTTTGTGGTTGCATCTACTTCCCATTCTCAAAATTCTAAAAGTGCTCTATGACGGATCCCTGCTGCTTCTTTTTCTGTGAGGCAGATTTTCCCACCAAAACACTATATAGCTGTTTCCCACTCTGTCTGAGCAGCCCCTTGGTAGCATGTGGTAATAAACGGTTTATGACTTTATGAGTGTCCCATCCTGTGATAGAGAAAATACTTGGCTTTTGCCCAGGCCAGAGATTTATTATAGATAAGCAGGAGCTAACTTATTTCCTTTATAAATGGCACTTGACACGAAGTAAAATTCAAACAGGAATCATGACTTCATTAAACAGACACAGTTGAGTTAGGAATAGGCAGGGGATGAGAAAACTGAGGTAAATTTTGTTGTATTTACAAATTGTAATATTTTGAACAGGCTACAAAGTATTGTTGAAGAGAGGATAGCTACATTGTAGAATGAAACTGGATTAACATCTTCCGGGGGAATTCTGGGGATTGTAGTTCTGGAATGAGAATTTAGAGACTCAGTTCTTAACAGTGAGAGGTTTATTTTTCTTGGAGATTTCTTAATAGCAACAGTGTGTCATAATGAAGATTCATATAACTATCTTAGTTTCCTGAAGGTTAGTACTGTCTTCGTGTACTTATTCTCCCTCCCTGTGGGAATACAGTTTTCACTTGGACACTAGAGGAGTCTAAAACTGTTTTCTTTTTCACCCAATCCAAGGGTCCTTTCAGAATTGAACCCACTGAATAACTGAGAAGCAGATATTCTCCTTCTCCTAGAAACCATATTCCTTTTCTGTTTAGCTAGACTGGCAGCTTCAACCTACTGACCAATCCCTCTTGCCAAAACTGACCCTCAGTTCTTGACCCAGTGAAATAAAAGGTTCTCAGCTTGGCTGATACTTAGACTAAAGTTCTGATTTGAAACTTTTCCTCAGATTTGACGTTACACAGTAAGGGCAAGGAGTTGTGCCCCTTTACTTCACAAGTGAACTTGTCTGTTTCCCTCTGGCAGACACACTAACTCCACCTGTCTGGCTTCTGACACACCAGAGAGGAAGCAAGATGAAAGAGACCCTTTTTCTCAGCACTCAGCTGCTCTTAAAGCTCTCCCCAGCTGATGCTAACCAATCGGAGAGAAGGGGAGTGCACGCAGGCAGCAGCCTGTCAACCAACCTGTGCTTCACAGTGAGGCATTAACCCTTTAATCTCCCAGCTCTCTGAATTTGATGCATCCTGAATTTGATGCATCCCACTTTTGGAGGTCAGTACGTCATATGACCTCAGGCTGAACAACATTGAGGACCCCTGGTCTAAACCCATCTGTCATCACACCAGTTCACTTGAAAAGTGGTCCAGAAAAAAAGTTGATCAAATAAAACGTATCATCTTGCCTATGAATGAGTGTGACAGCATGATCTTTATTCCCCTCAGTCTTTGGTGGGGCAGCTAAGAAGGGCTGTCAAACTAGGAAAGCACAATGGCCAGCCACTCAGTCCTGCATTCAAAGTAAAGAAGTAGAATGTGGGGGGGACATGCATGGGTTATGTAGCTGAACTTTAAGACCTTAAAAAAAATGTGTCCATGAGAATTTTTCACGCGGAAGGGTTGCACACACCATCCTACCAGCTCACCTGCAATAAAGACCAGCCACGGCAGTTCCTTCTCTTCTGTGGCAGAGATTCGCTGTAGGTTTCACCTTTGGCCTCTCTTCCTTTGCAGGTGCTCCAGAGGCGGCAGAATGGGCTGACAGATTTCTTTAGGAAATGGGCAGATTACCGTATTGGCTTTGGAAACCTTGAGGACGAGTTCTGGCTGGGTAAGGAACCTTTGCCCTGATACTATCACTGGAGAACCCAGATAACTGTCCATCATACCCTTTACCGCAAGTATGCTCCATGTCTCTCTCTCTGTTTCTCATTTCTTGCTCTCTCTCCATCTACAGAGACAGCTTATCTGTCTTCCTCTCTTCCTGCATTATCCATCAACCTTCCTTCTGACTTGATGGGTTTCTACTTGCTTTTTCCTGCCGGGGCTCATCATTAACAATGGTCTATGAAAGGCAGACATGATCTTTGCCCAGCTTGTTTGGTTGGCATAGCAAGCTTAATTGCTGCCCTTTCGTCTCCTTGGAACTATGGTTGAACAACTCTTCGCTCACGGATGAGGCCAGATGGAGCCATTTCATTTCATTTCAGCACATTTTCTTTGGTTTGCCTTGCAGATACACACTGCCATTCTGCGTGATTGGCAGGTTCTGTCAAAGGGAAGGTTGTGGCATAAACTGAAGGATTCTTGGGTTTAATCCCGGAATTATGATTCTTCACAGAAGCCAATTGTACAGTGAATGCAATGCATGGATTAGCCTATCTTCAGTACATACAGACAGGATAGCTACATTGTAGAATGAAACTGGTTTAATGTCTTCCTAGGGAATTCTGGGGACTGTAGTTTTGAGATCAGAGCTAGAGGCCTCTGACCTAGAATTCTCATCCTTGTCAACAAACTACAGTTCCCAGGATCTGAAGAGCAGGGAAGGGGGAGCCTGACACTGAAGCCGGAATAAAACCAATATATGCCTTTGGTGCAGATGTTCCTGACATCTTTGCCAAAGGACAATGGGAATATTAGCACTGCCAGATGTGCTAGGAATACAAGCAGTAGGCAGAAATTCAAGCGAGTAAAAGAGCCAAGCTCAGGTCTGAAGGGTTTATTCCACTGAAAGGAGGAAGAAATAAAAATTCCACAGCCACAGAGCAGGATGGGAACGCGGGCAACAGAAGCTGGAAAGCATGGGCGGGGATATTGAGATCAGCTACTTCATTCCCTGGTTTTCATTGTTATTTGGGCTCTGGAATAGATTTCCCATCAACTTACTCCTAACAGCTGGAAAGAACAGGAGGCAAGGAAGAAAAGGAATGGAAAATGACGGCCCCATTGTGAGAAACAGCGGGATGGGTGGAGGATTGGCCTGTTAGTACCACCACTTCGCTCCCCCTACCCAGCTCCCACCCACACTTGTACATGTTTCCCAAAACCTGGTGCTAATCCCGGTCAGCGAAGCCTAGACCCAGGGCACTGCATTTCTTCAGTGGACATATTTCCACCCCTTTTGCTGTCACTCTGCGTGCCCTTTCAGCTCTCTTGCTTGTTTCCTGTGGCTCACCAGTTTGCTGGGCATGCAGTCTCATCACCGAGTTTTGCCTCCCCTTCCAGGGCTGGACAACTTGCACAGGATCACATCGCAGGGGCGCTACGAACTGCGGATAGACATGAGAGACGGCCAAGAAACGGTCTTCGCCTATTATGACAAGTTCTCTATCAGCGATGCCCGGAGTTTGTACAAGCTGCGGATAGGGGACTACAATGGCACTGCTGGTAAGAAAACAAATCAATGTGGACATTCCTATTGCAAACGGGCCTGCCCACTTTCCTTCCATTCAAATAAACTAATAAAATAAAACCATAGGTTCCTTACGTATCCTTCCTGTCCTCTTCCCTGTTTGCTCCATTCTCTCCCTTCTCAGGCCCAGTTCAAGAAGTGGCAATAGACAAGCAGAAACCACACTCTAGTTTTGATAGCCATCTGAGTAGGCCAAATTAGCTTTTCCAGTCCCATGATCAGTGTTCCCTCTAAGGTGAGTTAGTGTGAGCTAGCTCACAGTTTTTTAGCCTCCGGCTCACACATTTTTGTCTCAGCTCAGGGAGGATGGCTCCAGAGCGAACTGATTTATGCAGTAGCCAAATCACTGGCTCACAACTTTATTGCCAGTAGCTCACAAAGTAGAATTTTTGCTCACAAGACTCTGCAGCTTAGAGGGAACATTGCCCATGATGAGAGTGCCCTTTTGTCGATTTGGGTGGGTGGGGGAGGCTTGAAAGGGGAGCATTCTATTCTCTCTTGTTCTGGATTGCAAGACTAGATCTAATGGGTGGAAATTACAAGGGAGTCGATACCGGCTAAATATCAGGAGAAACTTCCTAACTGTAAGAGTGGTTGAGCAGTGGAACAGACTGCCTTGGGAGGTGGTGGATGCTCCTTCGCTGGACATTTTCAAGTGGAGGCTGGACAACCATCTTTCGGGTATGTTGTAGGGCTCTCTTTCGGCTACGCTCCTGCAGAGTGCAGGGGGCTGGACTAGATGGCCTGCAAGGCCCCTTCCAACTCTAATATTCTATGATTCCATGATTCAAAAGCATGGCTGAAGAAGAAAAGGATGGGGGATGCATTCCACCTTCCCTACCCCCAGTTCAGACCGATGGCAATAAGAGGACTGTGGCTTCTTTTCTTGCTTTTGCCCAAATTATTTGCTCTACTATTTTCAGACTATTTGTTCAGAGTATGCCCAGAGTCTGGTCACCTCAATAATGCATTCGTGAGTGTGGAACAAAACAATCCTCTCCCACTCTGTGCCTTCCTTCAGTCTAAATGCCGGCTGTGGGAGAGAGAGAGAGAGAGAGAGAGAGAGCTGATGCTTCAGGACACGTTCCTTCTTCCTCCTCCACGGAGAACGATGGCAGCGAGAGGGCTCTGACTAACCTGTCATGTTGCCAGATCTGACTGGCAGCATGGTGCCACCACATGCTCCTAGGAACGAGACCAAGTCATAAAAGGATTATGCCGCTCCAGAGGCTGATGGAGGGGGGGTTGCAGGAATGCTGCAGACCAGCATGTTACAAGCTACTGTGGGGGAAGGACTTCAGGGGCTGCCCAACCCTGCTTTTGCTGCAGAATTCTGGACTGCCCTGTCAGTCATTCTCTCTTCACAACAGGGTGATACCAGCCCTGTAGCCAGAAATTTTTGGCTGATGGGGCAGGGGCACTTGGGCAGGGAAGCAGGAGCAGGGAGTAGTTAGATTGGGGGGGGGTAGTGAGCGAAAAAGGGAGAGAGAAGGCATGCCTTCTCCTTCTCTCTTTCCTTCCCTAGCCCCATCCCCATGGCAGTGGGGAGGCCAGGGAAGGAAAGGGAAGCCTCCTTTCTGGTCAGTTTCACTCCCCTCCCATCAGCTGTTAAACTGACCAGAAGCCCCAGGGTGGCTTCCTTTTCCTTCCCCGGCCTCCTCACCACTTGGGGGCAAGGCGCACCAGGGGTGGGGGTCTGGGGGGTCTGGCATACTCCCAGGGTGGGGCAAGGCTCATCAGTGGTGGGGCGCTGCCCCCAGATGCCCCACCGTGGCTCCGGGCCTGTGTGATACCCATTTGCAGTGCAACCCAGGAAGGCTGAACTTCATCACAAGCTGGTCACATGCAACCATTCACCCAGCAGACCAAAAGGTTCCTGTTTCCCTTTCACTTGGGCCACATGCCACAGCTGAAAAGCAACTCCTAATACCGGCTCTGGGGGTGCACAGACTCAGTACCAGCTCTGTGTGCAGGGACTGCACTGCTCAGCCTTACTTGCAAGAGTGAAGTGTTGCTCTGTAGCTGAAAAGAGCCACAGCTTCTATTGGCTGGGGAAAAGTAAGACTCCCATCCCCACCTGGCTCGATAAGGGAGGAGGATGAAACTGGCAGGGACCCTAGAGTTTCAGAGAGAGAGAGAGAGAGCTGTTCGGAAGCATCTATTATTTATTGAAGTACAAAACCATAATGCAAAAATATTCAAGCAAATAGCAATTTCAATACTTACCATATTAGAAGACATAAAAAGCCAGTGCTTAAGAGTGCACTTATCGCTTTAGGAATACGCATTCTGGCTTCCCTGCAAATGACCCACAATGGGGGTAATTTGGCAAGGGGCCCTGAACAACGGCAGACATTGACATTATATAGGAAAGAAATCCAGAGTAGCTGTCCATTAAAGAATGACAAAACCCAAATCCTTCCCCTCGCTTACCAGATGAACTCTGCTCAGAGTCAACTCCTGATCTTCTTGGTTAGAAACATCCAACATCCTCCTCATGCCAAGGCCACATATCTCAAGTGTTTTGGTTTTCAGGCTGAAACAAAAAAAATGTAAACAGTTTTTTTACAGCAGAGGGCACGGTCAGGCCTGAGAGAGGCATATAACAACAGCTAATCATGCAGAACCTTGTGGGAGAGATAACCACACAGAGAGGCACAAGCTAATTCAGGCCACTGTACAGGAATGCCCCATCTCGCTTATAATTCTGCCACGGTTGCAGGTGGGACAGGAAGGCAGGTCATGTTACTGCCCCAAGGAGCTACCCCTCTTTAACAGCTCCTAAGGCTGAGCCATATTGAATTTGACAGGAAGTCTTCCGTACACCATGCAGGACCGTCTCTAGCCTCTCTAGAGATGAGGGCTTATTGTGACACATGGGGAGCTCTGGAACAGTAGAAGTGACTCACACACGCTTGCATCGCTTGGTTCCTTGCAAATGAATGAGCAAAACATTGTCTTCCAGTTGTGTTGTTTTGCGGCAAATCGGAAAGACCAGGCTGCAGCATTTGAGCTGCAATAGTCTCCACACACAAGCCGTTGCTGGAAGCTGTTTCAGAAAAACGTGCATGTACGAATTCATATTTTGAGCAGGGAGCGGCCTAAGAGGATGTCTTTCATTGCAGGGGATTCACTCACCTATCACCAGGGGCGTCCGTTTTCTACCAAAGACAGAGACAATGATGTTGCCGTCACAAACTGTGCCATGTCCTACAAAGGGGCCTGGTGGTATAAGAACTGCCACCGGACCAACCTCAATGGCAAATATGGCGAGTCCCGACACAGCCAGGTAAGGACGAGGTTGACCTCCATTGTTAGAATGAAAAGGCATCATATTTGTGGTTCTTTGGCTGTGAGCACTGAGCTAGGTGCTCTTTCGGTCAAATCTTACCTCATCCTCAAACTGACAAGATGGCCTTAGGCAAGCCTCTCTGAAGTCGGGAGGGTTGAGGGGGGACACCCGGGGGGGGAGGTATGCACAACATTGGATGGGTCCTTCCATCACTTCCAGGGGAAACCTAGTGGGGATGTTAGAAAGCTCTAGGAATCACCAGAAACTCTGTGGTAAAACCATAGTTCCCAACAATTCCTAGAACTACCCTATGTCACTTCTGGGTTTTCCCAAGAAATGACATAAGGACGCAGACACCACTGCCATTTTTTTTATTAAAAAAATCTCCCCCCATCACTTGTAGTGGCAGTGGGCAGTGAGATCTGGGGGTAGGGGACCCCTGGCCCCGACTGGGGGAGAGGCAAGCCTATTCTAGAGGGTTATAATACTGACCTGTCAAGCTGACCTACTGTGAGGCCCATGTTGGGGGATTATTAAGGCAAGTACAGTCTAAATTACCTAGTTCCTTATTACATCTTTTCTGTCTCAGGCACTGAGCTATCTAGGCTCCTATCTGCTACTGGCCATTTTAAGGATTACTGAGAGTCTTTCTGAGAGCCAGTCTGGTGTAGTGGTTAAGTGCACGGACTCTAATCTGGGAGAACCGGGTTTGATTCCCCACTCCTCCACTTGCACCTGCTGGATGACCTTGGGCAAGCCATAGTTCTGGCACAGCTGTTCTTGAAAAAGAGACGCTTCTGTCAGAGCTCTCTCAGCCCCACCTACCTCACAGGCTGTCTGTTGTGGAGAGGGGAAGGGAAAGGAGTCTGTAAGCCGCTCTGAAATTCCTTTGGGTAATAAAGGGTGGGGTATGAATCCAATCTCCCTCCTCCTCCTCCTCCTCCTCCTCCTCCTCCTCCTCCTCCTCCTCTTCTTCTTCTTCTTCTTCTTCTTCTTCTTCTTCTTCTTCTTCTTCTTCTTCTTCTTCTTCTTCCTACGAGTTATTAGTGATGAGCTAAGTACCCTTGGCTTGATTCAGAACTGGGCTCAGTAAACCGTGATGTTTTGTCGATGAACTCACAAAGGCTTCATTTTCTTTTCCAAACTGAGTTCCTAGCTACAGAAGTCCTATGATACCCCCTATAAGGTGACTGGATGTGCCACGGAGTGTCCCAGTCCTCCCTCTGTCTGGCCCATGCCCTGCTTACCAGGCCAGGGATGTGGCTTCTGGTGAAGCCTAGTGCTGACTGTCGAGAGGTCTTGGGGATCCCACCCTTGATGGAGAGCAGTGGAAGGGTTGTTGGAGAATAACCCAGCAGCTGGCCCTCCCCAAGCTGTGTACAGTAGCAGGCATTTATTTATTTGTTAAATTTATCCCCTGCCCTACTCCACCCCAAAAAATGGGCTCAGGGCAGCTCACAACATAAAATCAACTAGCAATAAAACCAGTAAAATAATAACTAGCAATAGCAGATCAAACAAACCCATGCATTATGAAATAATTACCCTGAGGAACTCCAGTGTCCGGATGGCGTCCAGCACATTAGGACACTGGGAAAAGGTCATAAACAACGTTGTGGACAGGACAGGGGGGCCGGAATGGATTGAACGCCCGCCCCCTCTGCACCAGACCATAACTAGGTTGAGGTCAGCCGGAACTGCGGCACTGTCACCAAGGCAACGATGACACAGCTTCTGCTATGGGAAGACCCAGATATCCTGTGGGGTTGGAGCACGGGATCTGTAGTGCCCATCTGAGGATATTTTAACCCCAGCAAACAAGGGCAGAGGTGGCTTCTCCTTGCTCTTACCCAGGCAACCGGGGGAGAGTGCAGGAGTGAGGAAGCAAAGGAGAAGGAACTGGGGGGGGGACCCTAGGCCTGAGTTGAGCAAGAGGTCCTGGCTGGAGACAGAACACCAAAGGGGACATATGCTCCCTTGGGAAGCCACAATAGGAGGACAGAGCCAGTGTCCCCCATATCCCGAGAGCTCCCAGCTTTTCAGGGGCAGCCAAAGCAGCTTTTGAAGTGCTGGAGGGGAAGGGAGGCAGAGAGAGGAGCTCTTCTTCGGGACTACCTGCTGCTGTCAATGATAAAGGGTGTTTGGTGGAAGAGGAGGAGGAGAGAAAGGAGCTCATTTCCTGCTTGGGTGACTTTCTGAATCAGGGAGGAACTGTGATATCTGCCTTGGGCTGGAGGTGAGGAACATCCCTTGCCAGAGTCCATATTTCAAGTTTAGGGGATGCAGACTGTAGCAGAATCCCTGAATGAGGTGGTGGACAGAGGAGGCAAAGTTCTGGACTGTAGTAACTTTGGTTGCAAGGAGGCGATGTCACATTTTTGAAAGTTCCCTATCTGTAGAAAACTAGCATGTCAAAGGGTCGCTCTGCTAAATCCCATGTATGCTAATTTTCTACATGCCGGGAGCTTTCACGTAGGGAAATATTCGGACAGTAGTACCAGCCAGCATCCTCCCATCTCATTCAACCCTGATTTATACATGCAATAAAACGAAGTTTTCACAGGTGTCAGAAAAGGACTGTGCTTCCTCCAGAAAGAGGAGGGCACTATTTTTAGCGCTCTCCACATTTTTTATTTAAAAAAAAATTACATTAATCACATTTTTATCCCAGTCTGCTTCTAAAGAGCTCGAGGCAGGTTGGCTAGGAATCTGCTGGGATTACAATCGATCTCCAGGCAACAGTCCAGCTGGAGAAAATGGCTGCTTTGAAAAGCGGACTCTATGGCCTTACACCAGGCTGAGGTCCCTGCCCTCCCCAAACCTTCCCCTCCTCAGGCTCCGCCCCCGCAGGATCTTCAGGTATTTCCCATCCCAACCCAGAGCTGGCAGCCCAGCACATATGGTTCCTCTCCCTTCCATTTTATCATCACAACAACCCAATGAGGTAGGTTAAGCTGCAAGAAAGTGACAGGCCCACAGTCACTAAGGGCCAATCTGCATTTAACATTTTTACCAAACCCACACTGGAACAGAAAAAGATGCAGTTCAAAACCACATTCAACTACCCCAGGCCAACACTGTACTGACTGCAGAGTCACCCCCGAATGGCCATAAAATGGCCATAATCTATGCAAACAATCACAATAAAACCAGAGATCAAATGAAGTGAAAGCGGCATGCAGTCTGGACACTGCCATAAAATGTGACACTCTATCAAAGTGAAAGTGGCATCCAATGTAGATGGGGATTTCTGTTCCAGTGTGGGATTGGTAAAACAGCAGAGTAAATGCTAGATGCAGATTGGGCCTAAGTGTCAGACCCTTGAGTTAATCCACTCTCAGTCCAATAGTCTTTTATAAAAGCTTTATCAGAAACAGAGATTTGGATATGCACAAGAGAGATCTCTTGTTCAGACTAAAGAACAGATCAAGGGTTAGGTATTGTATTGGCAATAGGTCTGTATCCCACAATGCAATGGTCATGCAGTGGGCATTCAACTCTCTTCTCCTCTTTCACTCCCCCCCTTCATACTACCCAGTGCTAGAAAAGCTTATTATCCAGCAACCGATGTTTCTCCAAGGATGAAAGGCTCCTGCTGGCCCCACATCTTGGGGCTCGTTCTCATGGGAAAGTTGTTGCAAGCAAGGCTAGCCTACCCCTTCACATACACACAGATATTTTAGCATTCACACCTGCTCCTCCCATCCCTCGGAATTTTGTGACAGAGAGGGCTACAAAGGGGTGCGACCAAATGGTCAAGATGGCTTGGAAGTGAAAGGAAACTACAAAGGAAGTAAACAAAAACCTGTGTCACCATGACAATCAACAGAGCCCGGTTCTGACACTAAGTGAACCTCAAGATTGAGTGGGGATGTGGACTCAGGACTCCCCAGTTGTTGTCTAAGGGCCAGTCTGCATTTAGCATTTGCTCCGTTGTTTTACCAAACCCACACTGGAACAGAAAAAGATGCAGTTCAAAACCACATTCAACTATCCCGGGCCAACACCGTACTGACTGCAGAGTCACCCCTGAATGGCCATAAAACAGCCATAAATCTATGCAGACAGCCACCATTAAACCAGAGATCAAACGAAGTGAAAGCAGCATGCAGTCTGGACACTGCCATAAAATGTGACACTCAATCAAAGTGAAAGTGGCATGCAATGTAGATGGGAATTTCTGTTCCAGTGTGGGTTTGGTACGACAGCGGAGCAAATGCTAGGTGCAGATCGGGCCTAAGGCTTTAATTACTGTACCACACGAGAAAACTTAGCAGAGAAGGATCTTTTTACATAGGGGAGCGGTTCTTACCTGCAGGTAAGGATCATCTTTCCACTTCAGGATTCTGTCTAGATGGATTAGCCACGTTAGTCTATCTGTAGCAGCAGAAAAGAGCAAGAGTCCAGTAGCACCTTAAAGAGTGTGTTCATACGGTCAGCTAATCCCGCCATTATGGCGGCTCAAATTTGATACTGATCTTTTTAATCCGTCCTCGCATGAACAGACATCCCCCAGGGGAATCGCCTTACTGCACGCTGCCTCCATTGTGGATTGTCTAGATGGTGTCCACTGAAGGAGGCACGCGCAGTGGGTTTTTTAAAAAAAACTTTTTGCACATGCGCATAGGCATAACAGAGCTTCCTTGTTGATCCGCACATGTGTAGAGACTTTTTAAAATGGCGCCCGCTCGGGATGGTCTGTTGTCAGACCACCCCAATGGGAGGATTGCGCGCTGGTGGAATGATCAGACAGATGAAAGTCCGCAGTTGTCCCGCAGGTAACCGAAAACCCCAGATTTAATGTAGTATCTTTTGAGTACGGATCCAAAACGTAGCAAAACGGGATGCCCACAGAAGAGGGATGTTTCCCAGATGTTTCTTTCTGGACATTAACTTTAGATCCGTGAGGCAATCATGCCTCATGCTGTCTGATCGGACTCAAAGACAGCATCTAAAGAGCTGTCTGATCGGAGTCAAAGACTAACAAAATATGTGGCAGGGTGTCTGAACTTTCAGGAGTCACTGCTCACTTCTTCATTCTTCTTAGATCAGGCCTAACATTTCAGAAGTGTTTTGAACACTCTAAAGCTCTAAGGATTGTTATATGAATAGAACATCACTCCTCCACAAAGATATCCTGCTTTGCTTTAGGCCCAAAATATACCAGTATGCAGTGTTGTGACATTTTTACTTCTTCTCTCACACTTTTTATTTTTAAATTACCCAAATGAATCCTAGCATACCTGATGTCTCTGAGAAATCAACAGAAATACATGTTGGGTTTTATTAGCCCAATTTATAAAGCCTCTGTTTGGTCCACAGGGCATTAACTGGTTCCACTGGAAAGGCCACGAGTTCTCCATACCGTTTGTGGAAATGAAGATGCGTCCCTACAACCACCGCAACACCTTGGGCAGGAAACGGCGGTCCGTGCAGCCATAAAAGTGGCTGGAATCCCTCTGGACAAGCAGTCTTTTTTCTGTCTTTTATTTGTATTTTATAATCTTTAAAAAAAAAAAAAGAGGAAAGAACAAAAAGTAACCCCCGGGGTAGGCAGCCCACTCCATGCTGAGGGAGGCCGTGAGGCCTCTGAGGGCTGGCTCACTTTGGTCAGAGACCGACCTCGATGCTTTGCTACCGTCCCCAGTGACTTATTGAGTTCCTGCCGAGCCCAACCTCCTGTACTGCCAGAAAGACAGAGTTCTGTTTTGTTGCTCCCTGTTAAACCTACTGGCTTCATTTAAGGTTTTCTTCTTCACCCCCATTTCTGTCGTAAGGCGCTGCCGTTCCCATCCAGCCGGCTCCTTCCAGAGGTTGCCAAGACCGAAAGAGGCTCGCAGAGCCGCTGTTGCTTGTGCTGCTGCTTTGAGAAACAAGTGGGGCTCTCACAAAGACGCCTGGAGGGTCAAGCGCACACCCTTTAGCCAGGAAAGAGATTCCAAAGTCCAGGATCCAGGCTCAGGCCTCTTTCAGGAAGCCCCCCTCACGTGTGACGAGTGGGGACCTGACATCCTCCCTAGCAAAAAAAAAAAAAACAAGGGCTGTCACCCCGTCAAAAAAAAAAAAAAAAAAATTAGTAACCTCCACAGGTAGGGTTGCCAACCTCCAGGGACTGGCTGGAGATCTCCTGGGTTTAGAACTGATCCCCAGGGGACGGAGATCAGTTCACCTGGAGAAAATGGCCACTTTGGAAGGCTGAGCTCTCAGGCATTCTACCCCATTGAAGTCCTTCCTCTCCCCAGACTCCACCCCCCACACCCAAATCTGCAGGAATTTCCCAACCAAGAGCTGGCGACTCTACCCACGGATCATGTTCAGAGAAGCAAATGCAAGTTACAGCTAACTACTCCCGCACATACACACATATATGAGTAGGAACATTCTCTCGTGTGAGGCCCTGCCTATCGTCTGAAGAAGTACAGCCCATACCCAAGTTTGGCTGCTTTGATGAATTCCAGAGCCCCTGCCTAAGACACTGCGCATGTTGAAATAATTGCACACAGAAAGGGAGCAGGCACGACCGAGCTGGCCACACACCCCACTAGATGTGATCTGTGGCATATGGACATGGAGTCTAGGCATGCAGGAGGTCAACATGCATAGGCTCCCCACGAACAGGGGCTTTCAAAGTCATTTTTCAGATGTTATAGTCATAATAGATCATTCAGCAGTGGCCATGTTGTGTGAACAGGGGCCATGCATGTATTTATCATTCATGTACAGTTCTGGTACATGTGAACTGACGTCTGGATTTTTCAGAAACGGCATTCACAGACTCGTGATAAATACGCCCCCTTTTCATACAACATGGCAGCCACCTATATTGGGAAGACTGTGTCACTCCGCATATGACCCTTTGGTAAGCTTCTGGTATGCCTATTGCAACATCTGGAAAGGCTTTAAAAACAGTGCTCTCAATCACAGAGAGAGAGAGAGAGAGAGAACCTATGCATGTACTCCTCCTATGCACATATACTCTGTGCCTTTGAGCCAGAAATTATATGTGGACAAAGGGATGTGAGGTCAACGCACTCATACCCATTCCCCTTCGGTGCACATTGATTTCAGTGCACATTGATTTCAGCGCACATTATGTCATGTGCAGAAGGCTTAGGTCTCCCTTAGATGGCTGCCGCAAAGCCACCTAACTGAATACACTCCTATTTGGAGCAATTGGGTTTATTGTGTCTGTATCTATGACAAGTTTACTAGCCTAGGAAATTAATATTAACTAGAATTCTATCTGTGGAAGGTCAGTCTCTTGGGGCTGAAAGCCCTGTGTGAATAAGAGCTTCTCTGAACTAACTCTTCCAAAAAGCGCTTGCCGATAAGCTGTGTCTGTGCCATTCCAGCAGGTCACACACACCCACACCCCGGAGGGCACATCTCCCAGAAAACGCTCTGCAGATGACTGCATATTGTCCCCCCTCTATGCACAAGCAAACAATTTGTTACAATCCGTTAAGTGGTTTGCCCTGAAGGATGAGATTTCAAAGTGGACCACCACCAATTAAGAAGAGAAAGTTCCAACAGAATTTAAGTAGAATGCGTAAATGCGTGTAGCATTTAGCAGTCAAAGGATTCCTTTAAAATACATTTTTTTGCAAAAGCTGTTCCTGCAGAATAAAGACCCCCTAAAATGAGCTGTGACAGGACTGAAAGGCAGAGCTGGAATCTTTCCCCACCTTCCCCGATGCAGCAATGAGTTTCCTTCACTGTTTAACAACAGCGTTAACGATAATGATGACTAATGCTGGCCATTAAAAAGCCACACACATACACAGAGAATTTTTTTTAAAAGGGAAATATAAGAGTCGAGTTTAGAGCAGTGCAAAACCACCAACTTGTGGAGAAATCCAGAAAACACAGTGGATGGAGTCAAGGTAGGCAATATCTTCCTTCTCTTATCAACCATGGCCAGACCATCACCAGCCAAGGGATACCCTTTGGCCATTGAAATCAAGGGGCTCAGGAGGTGTCACTCCGCCTAGGATGACATAAGGAGTGTCTCACTATGGGACCCATCCTGCTTAGTCCACAGGGGTCTTTTAACGTACTCTGCAGCTCTTAATCGGAAGACTGTTCCCTCTTGTGAGGTAAGGGGGCAAATTTCCACAGTCCCCGAGAATCTTGAAATGCTAGTAGCCTGGCCAGAATAGAAATAAGAATGAATCTATTGCCCTGTAGAGATCGTATGTAAAATGAGGCATCGTGCTCTCACAGGTATGTGTTCACCAGACAGAATGGGACACTTCAAGAAAAACACGGGGTGCCAACTCCATCTGCGCTCCCTACTGCGAAGCCAGGTAGGCACTTTGAGTGGGAATACAGTGGGTGGAAGGGGATGTTTAACTTTTCCTCTGCCCACTAGGTCTGTCCTGCCAACTGCTCTCCCCAGCTGCCTTCTTAAATTAAGACTCCAAAATCAGCCCTGACCTGGATAGCCCAGGCAAGCTTGATCTTGGAAGCTAAGCAGGGCCGACCCCTGGAAAGTACTTGGGAGGGATACCTCCAAGGAATACCAGGGCCAGGATGTAGAGGCAGGCAATCAAGCCGCCTCTCTGAAAACATCCTAGCCCAGCTAGGGGTTAGAAGAAGTTACCATGACTTCCAGGTTTGCAAGCACACACACACACAAATACTCACAAAAAAGACTCCAAAATCAGAAGCAAGCAGTGAAGGGGAAACAGCCATGGGGACAACTAGTCCTGGAGAGAATTTGCAGGACTAGTTAAGCATCTCCTTCCCCCCCCACTGGTCATTCTACCCTACCAGGGCCCGTCTCCACAGTCCCATTATTGTGGAAAATGCTGGTTGGAAACAGTAGTACAGCTGAGAGAACATCTTGTTTTGTCTACTGATAGTGAAAAGGGTGTAGGACAACAGGCACAGAAGGGGGTGGGGAGGAAGTGCCCAAACCATAAACTAGGGGGAAATGAAAGCTACTTGAAAATATTTTTAAAAAATGTAAAAACTTCCCAAAATCAATATCAAGAAGTCAATATACAATGTTCTCATAAAATCGTGCACCCCCCCCAAAAAAAAAAAAATACCCATTTATTTCGAGTTCAATTATAATCATGAATGCACTCATGGACTCGCGCTATTTCATGAATAACAAATTCAGCTCTTTTTTTGCTCTGTCGGTAGGACTCTAGTAACACCACCTATTGCAGTTCAGAGCTCTAGGGGTGAAATCGACCACATGTTTTTTACAATTATGTGGAGCTCTGTGACTAATGTCAAAAACAGGCACCAGAACGGCATTGCGCCAAGAAGATGAGAACTGAATTTGTCATTTACAAGAGGACGTTGCGCTGCATTTTCGAGTAGCTCTCCTTCCTTTCCTGTCGATGAGCATAAGTCATGAGTCATACAAGTAGCCCAAACACTCCCGGATCTGTAATGGCATTCTCCTTCTGTTCATTCCCACTGTGGTGACCGGCAACTGCAAACTGATTGTTACCTCAAGCTTTACTCCGAGTGCAGCAAGGAGTCCCTGCAAGACAATAGCAGAGGCTGCCACTTGTATTTGCGAGTATTTGCTGCCATTAGGGTACAGGAATTTGTCCATCAGGAATTAGGGCACAGGAATTTGTCCATTAGGAAACACCAGTAGCAAGGTATCTTGTTTGTATAAAGTCTTTACAAATTCACACATACCTGTAAGCTCACATACCAGCGATGGTTACTTCATTTATACCAACCACCTGCCCAAGTTGAAGACTGGAGAGTGTTGACAAACAGAGCCCTGTAGTGCCCTAAAGGCTAATGGCCAAGATCCAGAAAAGCCCATGTGTATGGACAAACTATTTCTGAATATGTATAGGGAGCAGGAGAGCAAAGACATGAAATGTCACTCCAGAAGGAGTCCTTCTGTTGGAAGGGGGAGGCAGAAAAGAACCTGGGTAGGCATGGTAGCTTGCACATGGGCCTTTGAATCCGGACCCAGGATCTTCCGCGTAGTGCATAAGTTAGGCCCTTGTCTATGAATGTGTTGGGCTTCAAGTTGCCGCGGTGGCGGAAAGGGCTGTCAGATGAGAGCCGATTTATGGCAATCCCACAGGGTTTTCAGGGCCAAGAGATGTTTAGAGGTGGTTTGCCGTTGCCTACCTCTGGGCAAACACCCTAATCTTCCTTGGTAGTCTCCCATCCAGCTACTAACCAGGGCTGACCCTGCTTAGCGTGCAAGACCAAATGAGGCTGGGCTAGCCTGGGCCATTCAGGTCAGAACAAAGACGCCATGTGGGCTCTTAAAATAATGCGGCTACCGGTCGAGAATTTGTCCCCACTAAATGCAGCCAATACATTAACCTGCTAATGAAAATGTATCCCCCTAAACACAAGGGGAAACTCACGTCAAAACCTTCCAGATTGCCCTTTCAGTCCTTCCCCCATCCTGTATATGCTCCAATCGGTGCAGTTGACAAGCAAGCAAGATGGATTTTAACACATTCTTAACTCATGCTTATGTGTAAAGCGAGGTATGTCTAATCAACTGCACGGCCGTGATGAGAGAGCTCTGTTTGGACAGAAAGGCTTTGGGGTCTTTTTCACGACAGCAGCACCCAGTGGCATGCTGACCCTGCTTTTGAAATAAGGGGGCACCTCCAAAGGGGTTTGCAGTTTGCAATTAGTTGCATGGGGCAGCGCAACAGCGTGGGTCAAGGCATGGACCAAAGGGGACACTCTGGATCGTGTCGCTGGCTGACTACTCAGACAGGGAGCGGTCATTAGTCTGGATTAATCAATCCAAAGTGAGACGTGATTTTGCGATGGCGCCCACCACCTCGGTCCACTATAAGAATGATCTTTTCTGTTCCACATCTCTCAACTCCCTTAAAGGTCAAAAGGGGGGCCCAGATTGTTAAAATAGAAGACTCCCTTTCCAAGCAGAAGGGATATCTCTGTGAGAACAAACAAACCACTGTGACGCTGGAGCTTACTGGGAATGCTCAGAACAGCGTGTGCATGCGCGCACTCACACACGCACACACACAAAACTGCCTTATACTGAGCCCTACCACTGATCTATTCAGGTCAGTGTGGTCTGCTCTGATGGGCAGTGGCTCCCCGGGGTCTCAGGTAGGTGGTCTTCCACATCACCGAATACCTGATTCTTTCTTCTGGAGATGCCAGGGAGTGAACCTGGGACCTTCTGCATGCAAAGCAGATGCTCTGCCACTGAGCCACAGCCCCGCCCCACACACATCCGTCCTCCTTCCTGTTTTTTTATGTCCCTGCCTGGGGCACTTTCCCCTTCTTTGTCTTGTCCAGGGATGTGACCAGGTGCTTTGTTGACTATTTCCATTAATACTTCGATCCACAGTGCCTGTGGCACTCCAATAATACTGCCTAGAGGCTGGCTGAACGCTACATTAGTTCAGAAATTGCTGTGTCGACAAGGAAAGACGGGGTGGGATGGGCTGAAGCAGAGAGAGTAAGTAAGAGACAGATGCTGCTGAGAAGATAAAATTGCATACAATGTCCAACCTTTTGGCTTGTGTCACCGTTTTCTTTTTCATGAGAATGTCTTCAAAAAGATTTTTTTTTTAAAATGTGGCCATCTCCCCCATGCATTACTCTGGAACTGTGCTGATTATTTAATAGAAGAAATTAATGAAGTGATAAGCTTCCCCCTCAGAGAGGACTCTGATGAACTAAACCTTACCAAGTCAAAACCGAAGAAAGGGAGACAGGGGGCAGGAAAGCGACCGCCCTCCCAATGATCCCGTAATGGAACCGTAGCTCAGAGAAATGGGATATACGCTTGTTAACCATTGTTAACTAGTATTTTTAGTCCTGATTGCTCTTAGCCTCTGTATAGTTCCTTTTTTAATGCATTTTCTATACGTTAATAAAAGATTCCAAAGGAGACCATTCGGTGTGTCAGGGCCAATACGTTGTGCTTGTTATGTTGTGTTTGTATCCTGGAGAACAATGACTGCCATACACCTCTGGGTGGGGCCACAGAGAGAGGGGGAGAGACAAAGGCACACCTGATTTGCTTCTTGCCATGTTTCTCCTCAAAGTTTTTAGCAGAAGTCCTTGGGAGAATCCTTTCCCAGACTTATCATTATGTACATTTCGCCCTCTTACACAAGCTCCCTAACCTTCCGCCAAATCTGCGGTTGACTGCCGAGCCCACAAACAATGCACTAATACACTGCGGTAGCCATGACAAATCATCCATCAAATCTGAAGTGTCGCTGTGACTGTGTGGGACTGACACACAATGAAACTCTGTAACCAGCAGGAAACTGAATATGGACTAGCTGTGTGGTCCTACTTCTAGGTAAAAGCAACTTGCCAGCTCCCTTTTTTCTTCTCCTTAGCAGCCTGAGAATGTGTTTTGCATAGGGGGGGGGTTGCTTTGAAAGAGCAAATGGGCACCTTCCCCCCCCCCCGCATGGTTTCCACACCTTTAAACACTTTCCAGCAGGAGGGTGAAGAACGGATGCCTTGTAAAATAAGACTGAAGCTGCATCCAGAGGATTCTGCTCATTAAAAGGTAAAGGTTCCCCTGCTCGAAAGCCAGTCGAATCCGACTCTAGGGTTGCGGTGCTCATCTCCGTTTCAAAGCCGAAGAGCCAGCGCTGTCCGAAGACGTTTCCGTGGTCATGTGGCCGGCATGACTAAACACCAAGGCTCATTAGTAGAGCATTAAAGGGGAGTTGGGAGGAGCAGGGCTATTTTTGGGCAGGAACACACAGGAAGGAGTTCCGGCTGGCTCCCGAGTTGGCCACGCCCAGCAGAAACTCATTAGCATAATAGGCCATACCCAACAGCCGAAACTCATTAGGATTGGCTACATTAGGGGTGTGTGACCCAACATGCAAAGGAGTTCCTACTACAAAAAAAAGCCCTGGGTTTTGACAACAAACAAGGTAAACAGAATAAGAAGCAAAAGGTGGGTGTGGCTGGGTGACCACACTTCTGGTAATATGGGGGTGTGGCCTAATATGCCAATGAGCTGTGCTGTCAGTGGTGTGGCCTAATATGCTAATATGTTTCTGCTGATGGGTGTGGCTAATAAGTTCCTGCTAATGAGTTCCTGCAGGGCTTTTTCTACAAAAAAAGCCCTGGTGGGAAGGTTTTTTTTAAAATTCAGTTAATCTGTTGTTTCCTAGAGGAGAAGGGAACTGCCCACTTTTAGTGTCCCTGATGGTCACCTATAGCCTAATCAAATGAAGCAAGCCATTTCAAGGGCATTTTTAAATTATATTTAAAAACTGGCAAAATATCTCAAGGGTTTTTTTGCATATCACCTCATGACTTCTTTTCTGGATGGCGGCAGCTCTCCAGGGTCTCAGGTTGAGGTCTTTCACATCAACTACTACCTGATCATTTAACTGGAGATGCCAAAGATTGAATATTAGACCTTCTTTTGGGTGACGCAGGTGGTTCTACCACTGAGCCACATCCCCTCACCTAATCAGGATCGCTCGGATGGATGACCGAGTGCAGATAGACACCACAGTGGCATCATTAATGTTAGTGACTGGCCAGTCCCGGACCATTCAGAACGAGCAACTAGCTTGCCCCCTGCCCATGTTCTGTTTTTCATCTTCCTCTTCGCCATTCCCCAGAAGCGAGTTCCCTGGAAATGCCTTTTGCACCTTTTTCTAAACAGATAGCACTTGGGAGAAACCCTGTAACTTGTGGGGTTGGCCTCATGATGACAGCCTTTTGAAAGTATGCTTACCAAACCACATGTATATATACACACAATCCAGGCAAAATCGTTGGACTTGGAGGCACAGCGGAAGTTTGCACACAGGTGGGGATGCCAATGTCCAGGTGGAGTTCCTGGAGTTCCACCAGGATAACAAGTGACTTCCAGGCTTCTGGGAGGAAAAGGCGGCTTCCAGCTGGCGTCACAGTCCCACTGAGTTCCCTCCTCTCCCTGAACACCAGACTTCCCAAGCACCTCCCCTCCCAAATGCCCCAGGAATTTCCCAAGCTGGAGTTACCAACCCTATACACAGGCCATCTCTGTTCAGCCTCCTCCGCAAACACCATTTAGTTTCTAATCAATCTCTGTTTTCTTCTCACCTCCCTGTCAAATGCTCCTATTTTCACCTGTTTTCCTCCACCCCCGCTGTTCATTTGGAGAGAACTGATTTTCATTCTAGAGGGTGTGCTCATACACTTCTGGCTCAAGAGCCCTCCAGACACCTGGCGCCAGTTTATGCCAGGCAGGGAAATTCCAGTTTCTGTTCATAGGGCCTAAATTGTGCAAACAAGTTTCAAGACCACAGCCCCGGACTAATTACGAGTCTCTGCCCTATTCTTGGTTGGATGCCTTCAAAGAAAAAAAAAAGTGGTTTTGCCCCCAAAATAGAGTCCTTTCTGAGCTAAATATGAAGACAGCAGGAGGAGTGAAGAATCTCGAAAAGACAGTGGGGCATCTCAAGGCTAGGTTGCCTGACTTACTGGCAAGGCCCCACAACTTCCCATCCAGCTCAGAGCCCCCGAGTGGTGGTGGGTGTGGGGAAGGAGCTGAGCCCTGAGGGGCTGTGGTGAGGTGGTGCTGGCATCCGGGAGACAGAAGGTGCGGAGTAGCTCAGGGCTGCACCAGGTACTGCTGGCATGGCTGCCCCATGTGTCACTGTCCTTTCTCTTCCCTGCTCCCTTCCCCCAGTTCTGCTGGGTTGCTGCTTGATGTGGCACTAGGGCCAGGCTCAGAGGGCGGGTGGCGATTAGCCAGGGCCCCCTAAGAAATTTAAATGCCCCCCTGACTTAAAAAAATCCTGGCTACAGGCCTGGAAAATACACTTTAAGTTTCTCTCAGAGCTGTTCTCTCAAAGGCACTTCTCTCAGAGCTCTCTCAGCCTCACCTACCTCACAGGGTGTCTGTTGTGGGGGAGGGGAAGGGAAAGGAGATTGTAAGCCACTCTGAGACTCTGAGTGAAGGGCGGGGTATAAAGCCAATCTCCTCCTCCTCCTCCTCCTCCTCCTCCTCCCCCTCCTCCTCTTCCTCTTTTTCTTCTTCTCCTTCTCCTTTTGAAGGGAGCTGTTGAGTCACAGCTGTCTCCACAGCAACCCATCCAAACCATCTCCTCCTTTCACTCATACTGTGAGGGTTGGCACCAGGCAGCTTCCTCCGTTGATTGGATCCTCCTCTTCCAAATTCCAGAGTCCAGGGCCATCCATTTAACTAAGCAAAACATCAATTGCTATACGTTGAAATCTGCCCCCTCTTTTGCCCAGGGAACAGAGGTGACACATACTGGTGTTTATTTCCTAACCGTTTTAAGTCTATATTAGTCATACAGAAGCTTTTAGGAACACATAAATGACACAAAGGGACGTGGGGATCCAGAATACCTCACCTATAAGCTGGCGTTGCCAACTTCCAGCTAGTGGCTAGAGATCTCCCAGAATCATAGTTTTCCAGATGACAGAGATCAGTTCCTCTGGGTAAAATGGCTGCTTTGGAAGTTGATCTCTGAGGCATTACGCCCTGGTGAAGTCCCCTCCCTCCCCAACCCCACCCCCAGGCTCCACCCCCCAAAAAAAAAAAATCTTCAGGGATTTCCCAACCCAGAGCTGGCAACCCGGACAGAAGTACAACTACAGCTTTCTTTCTTTCTTTCTTTCTTTCTTTCTTTCTTTCTTTCTTTCTTTCTTTCTTTCTTTCTTTCTTTCTTTCTTTCTTTCTCTCTCTCTCTCTCTCTCTCTCTCTCTCTCTCTCTCTCTCTCTCTCTTTCTCTCTTTCTCTCTCTCTTCCTTCCTTCCTTCCTTCCTTTTTATTAACATAGTTATGCTCTGATTTTTGCCCACAGTGGCTACCAACACTCTTCTCCCCTTCTCCACTTTAACTCTGCAACATCAACAATGTGGGGTAAGATAGGCTGAGAGAAAATGATCGGCCAACAGCACCCAGGGGGCTTCCATGGCAGATTGGGAATTCAAACCCGGGTCTCCAGACCTTATTGCCACCCGAACTCCTCCACCGCTCTACAAAAGGCTGCAGCTGCACTGAATGAATTATGAACATCATCAAAAGAAACCACCCCTCAGGTATACGATTTAAAGGAGGGGGGACACTTTTCATGGTGTGTGCACTATTTGTGATGCAAGTCCATGCCCCCGTTTTTTGTACAATCTGTGGCTGCCAACTCTGGGTTGGTAAAATCCTAGAGATTTTGGGAGTGGAGCAATCCTCCGAAACATCCATTTTTCTCAAGGGAAACTGATCTGTGCAGTCTGGAAAGCCCTTGCAACTCTGCGAGATCTCCAGGCCCCACCTAGAAGGTAAGTGCAAGGGAAAAAAGATACTAATATCCAAGCACTCTCTTCAAATGATAATTCCAAAGTCTAATGCATACATGTTCAGTCCATAATCATTTCCATTCTCATCCAACATATTTAAAGGAATAAAGTGCCTGTGTAAAAAAAAAATGTTGTCAATTCATTGCTTTCAAAATACAAAGTTAAGTCTTTCAAAACAGGTCGTTGTCTTCAAAACACAGCAGATCAGTCTTTCAAACAAAAGAGTTTTAAAGAGCGTGCACAGAGACTGTAGAAAGGACTCTGCTGTCCCACCTCTGATGGAGCCTGCCAGCCTTTACACATCCATTTCCCAAAAGCTTTTTCAAAGACGTTGTCCATACATGCGATACTGCCAGTTCAAAAGGAATACTTCACATTCTCACGAGCACAATCTGCCACTCCTTGCATAGCAATCCTCGTCCCTCATCAGTCGGTGCTTCTGTTGACGGCTCATGCCCGCAAACCATGTCAAATGCAGTGCAGTGAATATGTGGCTAATTTTTTTAGGCTAGCCTCTCCGTCTAATCAGGAGGAAATGTTACAGGATTGCTGATTGCCAACACGGCAGTATAAGAAAACTATGCCCCTGCTCAGGTAACCAACGTGACAGAGAACATAGGCTGATCACATATATCCAGGATCACAGCAGCAGACCCTGCCTCAAGCATTGCGTGTTCAGCTGAAGGACAGAACAACGTCAGCCGTGTGGTGGTGGTGGAAAGGCCATCAAGTCACAGCAGATCGATGACAATCCTGTGGGGTTTTCAAGGTAAGAGACATTCAGAGGTGGTTTAGCCATTGCCTGCTTCCGCATAGCCATCCTGGGCTTCCACAGTGGCCTCCGACCCAAACACTAACCAGGGCTGACCCCGGTTAGATTCCAAGATCTGACAAAATCAGGCTAGCCGGGGCTACCCATATCGGGACATTGGCCATGTCCCCATCCACGATTTGTATTTATGCTGGAAGAAACATTGTTAGTTTTTAAGGTGCCACTGAACTCATGTTTATTTTACTGCTACAGGCATGATTATCTGCCTGGACCGTTCATATACCTTGCTAGATGTCTGGACATGTCTTTCTCTGACAGACCACTCAGGGGAGCACTACTCTAGGTTCAGATGATCACTTTTATCGTACGATTCTGCAGGACGACAACCCATTTAAAAAGCCTTCTTCTTTTCAAGGTTCTGTGTTTGTGTGAGAATTAGCACGGCAAACATCAGCTGAATTTGCTAGCAGAGTTGCTCCTTCTGAAGAGCCAGTTTCAGAAAACAAGGGGCTACTAGGAGAACAAAAAAAGAAAGTTCCCTGGGCACCAACCCAGAAGTATTTGGGTAGGGATGCCAGGTCCCCTGGAATTACAGCTCATCTCCAGACTACAGAGATCATTTCCTCTGGAGAAGAGAGATGCTTTGGAGGGTGGACTCTGTGGCGGTGTACCCCACTGAGGTCCCTGGCCTCCCCAGGCTCCACCCCCAAATCTCCAGGAGTCTCCCAAACTGGATATGGCAACCCTACCCCCTACCCCCTGCCAGTGGCCAGGAAGTACCTGGCAAACCTATGGGGAGGCCAAAGCCAGACTATGCTAAAGAACTCTGCATGTTAGGAGATGTGCATTCCGAAAGGAAACACTCAAGTTCCAGACCAAACCTCCGCTATTATTTACTTTTATTAATATAACTAATCTGACTTCATAATTCAGTCCAATAATGGAATACATTTGACCCTCCAAAATTGTTGGAAATTGTTTTGTTTCTAATTCTTTGCCGTTTGTCGATTGTGTTACCAGTCTGTTTCTTGATTGCTTTATGTCACATTTACCTTCCTTTTTATAAATACAGTGTTATCCTTCCATAAATTTAATGGGAAATTTTCAGCACGAGGACCAGAGAATGGCATGAAAATAACAATTCTTGGACTCAGGAAAGACTAGGCAAAAGAGAGAATAAATGTTGTTGTTGTTGTTTTTCCCAAGCCAAAACTGGTTGGTCAGTAACATCCCATTTCACCAATCATTGCAGTGTTTGGGGAGGCTTTCTGGATCTTCGTAAACACTGTGAATCCCAACCGCTTGCTGTTCTGTTCTTTTCTCTACAGCTGTGCTTAGCTTTCTACCACCAATGGGGCAAACACTTCATTAATATCTGCTGGGATTCAGGCACTGGGGGAGGGAGACAGGATAAAAACACAGGCTTCATCCCCACTGCAAAAGGCAGCACATCTGCAGGGCTAGGAAAGAGTTTCACTTGCACTTTGCTAGAAGTCCGGCCACAGAAGGAGAGGGAGTAACCACACTATGGCCCATTATGCATTCACATCTTACTGTGGTTTTTCAGAGCAGTAAGCCTTTAATCTTGACTTCAGATTCTGTGCCTGCCTTATGCACCATTCTTTTCCCCCTGGTGTATTCATCCTGCAGCTACAATTTTAAAAATGCACTTTTCTAAATCAGGGTGGAACATCACTTGTGACATGTGGGGGGTGGAGTCCAAAGTTTTTTTAAAAAAAAAATTATGCAGTCGCCCTATTGCAGCTGCGCAGTAGCGTCCGCAAAGCACCTTCTATTTAAGTCCTCGTGGTTCAGGTTTTGTGCATGCATTTTAGCCTCAGTTCCTTGAATGAAAGGAAATAGAAAGAAACACAGGCAAAGGGGTTGGGGACCACTGCTGAAACTGATCAGACTTTTTCTGAAACTGACAAGCAGCTGTGAAGACCCACTTCTCATATTGCGAAGCATTAAAGGATTCTCCACTGTGTTATCGATCATATGATCTCATAACACAGGGGACCATGTCGAGTGTACAGAATGAATGGTAGAACCCACTGGCACTGCAAGTTGTGATCATTGACAATGTGTGTGCGTGCGCGCACACCCGTGCATAGTCGGCTGCAACTCCACCACACTTTGCACAGGGCTGCAATTTGTATGGTGGAGGAGTCCAATGGCAGAAGCTCTGGGGAGGTTTTTTAGTCTTGTGCTGCTAAATTGAACAAAAATGGGAGGGGGGTATTTTCACCGATGCCCTAGCGTAGCTGCACAGTAATGCCAATTTCCTACCCTTCCTTGCAAATTTGCATGGTTTTCTCTTTGGGATTCTCTAATTTGATCCTGCACACTAGGTGTGATCTTGGCAGTTTTTTAAAGCCCGTCCTGTGCAGACTGCACTCTTCCTCCAAATGGATCCATCCCAAGCAGTTCTTAAGTTCAGCGGTTCACAGAAGGTCCATGTCAGCTAATGCTTATTTATGCCTCCCTGTCCCTGTTTGGCTAGTCAGAATTTTGATTGCCCATAAAACAGAGACTTGTTCTCCCATCAGCCTTAAATTTTGCAGGAAGGATCGCCTGGGTGAGGATCACAGTTCCTGAGCCTTTCATTGCAATTCGGTGGGAAACAAAACAAAACAAAAATTACAGCCAGACAAGAATGCAACCAATGGGATTGTAATCAAACAACAGAAGCATATCTCAGTGCTTAGAAACATCAAGTAATCCAACTGTACAATTCACATTGACTTATACGGCTACATGCAGAGAGTTCCGTTCTTTGCTTCTCCTCTTGCTGGTTTGTTGCTGTTTTCAGGAGTGCTCAGATGGGACCCCAGAAGGGTAAGGACCCCCTACTGCCTAAAGTTAGTGAAGAAACAAGGTTGCATACACCTGATCTTTGACGTTCAGAACAGCAGCTTACGAAGACGAATAGGAAGGCTATTTAGTGAATCAGCATTCTGGCTATTAATGATCATCATTAAATACTACATATTAAACTATATATCTATTATGTTGATATTCCATGTAAATTACATTGTCTGTTCTACTGACAGCATTGGGGGGGGTGCAGGAGGAGGACCCCAAGACTATGTTTTGACCTGGGGGCCACCCATATGACTTTTCTTCAGCCCTGCCTTCTTTACTGCCTGCTGCTGACCCCCTTCTCTTTTTTGGAAGCCTACGCAGCCCACGCCAGCCCAGTTCTTTCAGACCCTGGAAGCTAAACAGAGTCATCCATGATTAGGACTTGGATTGGAGACCAGCCACCAAGGAAGTCCAGGGCTGCTACGTGGGGGCGGGCAATGGCCAAGCCACCTCAGCTCATCTCTTGCCTTGAATACCTCTAGAGAGGTTGCCGTCAGTTGCTTGCAGTTTGACAGCAGACCCTCCCCCCTCTTTCCTTAAGAGTTCACAGCGATTTCTTAGAAGAAATGATCACCGCAGCAATCGTTCAGACTCCCTGATTGCTAATCTTCTCAGCAATTTTTTTTTTTTTTTAGCAGCAAATGCAGTTTGGTAAGTAATATATTTATCCTGGTCCCAAGGGAGATAACAAGTCTTGTCAAGCTCATTATAACGCTCACAAATAAATATTCCTCCGGGAGTGCCATACAATGGGCCGTGTGAAATAGGATGAATAATATCCTCCACAGCAACCTGATCACAGATACATGGATGTTGGCACAGCTGTAGCTTAATAAGGTCTTAAGCCAGCAGTAGCGTGGCAGAACCAGGGTTAAGCTTGGTGTAGTGGTTAAGTGCGCGGACTCTAATCGGGGAGAACCAGGTTTGATTCCCCACTCCTCCACTCGCACCTGCTGGATGACCCTGGGCAAGGCATAGTTCTGATAAGAGCTGTTCTTGAAAAAGAGCCGTTTCTGTCAAGAGCTCTCTCAGCCCCACCTACCTCACAGGGTGTCTGTTGTGGGGAGGGGAAAGGAAAGGAGATTGTAAGCCGCTCTGAGACTCCTTCAGATAGTGAAGGGTGGGGTATAAATCCAATCTCTTCTCTCCTCTTCTTCTAATTCAGATCCTTCATGCCACAATCGGATTTCATTCCAAAGTCACCTTCCACTATAGAAAGAATTGAATGAACCCACCTTTGACATTCTTGAGAACGCTAATATAACCAATCTGAACTATATCATCCTTATACTCACTGGTTAGAGCAGGGGTCAGCTCTCTGTGGCTCCACAGCCAAATGTGGCTCAACAGAACCAAATGTGACCCTTTCGAAAAGCAAAGCAAATCTTTAAGTGAAGGTATATTGGAGAGGTAAGAGGGATGCTAGGAAAACCAGTCTATGAAGGGAATGGTGGGCAAAGACTGTCACAGGACTAAAGCACTTCTTAGAAAGGCTTTACAGAAAAAGGAAACGATGTGGGGGACAGTTGAGGGCAATCCACATGCAAACTACATGCAGATTTGTGCCAGTGCGCTTATTTGTGGAGGGTACTCCGTGTATATTTAATATTTATCATGAGAACTTGTGTGTGCCTCTTTCTAATAAAGAACTCACAGCAGCCAGTGTTTGGGCTGCAGAAACTTTATAGATTATTAATCAGCATGAAGAAGAGAAGAAGAGATTAGATTTCTACCCCACCCTTCACTACTCAAGGAAGTCTCAGAGCAGCATACAAACTCCTTTCCCTTCCCCTCCCCACAACAGACACTGTGTGAGGTAGGTGGTTAGGGTTATTAGGGTTAAGTTTATTAGGGTTAGGGTTGTTAGGGTTAGGGTTATTAGGGTTAGGTTTGGGGTTAGGATTATTAAGGTTAGGGTTATTAGGGTTTGGGTTATTAGGGTTAGAGTTAGGGTTAGTGCATTAGGGTGGTTATGGTTAGGGTTAGGGTTCAGGGTTAGGGTTAGAGTTATTAGGGTTTGGGTTATTAGAGTTATGTTTAGGCTTAGGGTTATTGGGGTTAGGTTAGGTTATTAGGTTATGGTTATGGTCAGGTTATTAGGTTTAGGGTTAGCATTGTTAGGGTTAGTGTTAGGATTATTAG
Organism: Gekko gecko; assembly: GCA_029375565.1. Lineage (NCBI taxonomy): Eukaryota > Metazoa > Chordata > Lepidosauria > Squamata > Gekkonidae > Gekko > Gekko gecko. Next base: position 330,279,013 of record JAPDNY010000001.1, on the reverse strand, counting down.
GGTTAGGTTATGGTTATTGTTATTGTTTATTTATTTATTTATTTATTTATTTATAATAATATATTAATATAATAAATAAATAAACAAATTATGGTTAGGGTTATTAGGGTTAGAGTTACTAGGGTTAGGGATAGGGTTAGAGTTCGTGTCAGGGTTATAAGGTTATAGGTTAAGGTTATTAGAATTAGGGTTATTAGAGTTAAGGTTAGGGTTCATTGTTAGGGTTAGGGTTATTGTTAAGGTTATTAGGGTTAGGGTTATCAGGGTTAAAGTTCGGGTTAGGGTTAGGATTATTAGTGTTAGGATTAGGGTTATTAGGGTTCAGTTTAAGGTTATCAGGGTTGGTATTATTAGGGGGGAGGTTAGTGTTTGTGTTAGTGTTAGGCATTAGGGTTAGGGTTAGGTTTATTGGTTAGGGTTAAGGTCAGGGGTTAGGGTTATTAGGGTTAATAGTTTTTGGGTTAGGATTAGGGTCAGGTTATTAGGATTAGAGTTAGGATTAGGGTCATCAGGTTCTTCCTTTATGCCATTTTATCCTCTCATAACTTGAAAAGTTAGATTAGATTGAAAATGGTGTGGTCTTAGTAGGAATATTAAGTCTGTGTTCTCCAGATTCAGTGTAACACTATAACCTCTTCATCAACTTCTTTGTGCCCCTTAAATGCTGCGTGTCAAACTATTGTTAAGGTTCAAAAGTTAGCAACCTAGGAACGCTGGCGCAGTCTTGTGCATGTGACCCACCAGGCCAATCCCAGCTCACCAGCCATGAATTATAGCTTATTGGGTCCCTCAGAAACCATCACTGGAGTTTTCGTGGGGCATATGGAGTTGTTTAGGAATTTTTTTGTACACCGAGATAAACAGTAATGCACCTTGAATCTCAGTAAGAAAGGCAGATCATACATTAAGCAATTAAATAAATAAAACCAAGAAGGTTATCAGGTTCCTGATTAGTCTCCATTCATGGTGAAGGGACTTCTGCTTAGTTGTGCAGGTGTGGGCTAGCATACTGAGGTGGGATGGGGAAAGCCCAGGTTCATACCCCAGCTCAGCCACAAAGCTTTCGACAAATCATGTATCACAACTGAACCTGATATCCTATCCCAGATAACACCACCTACCACTCTTTGGAAGAAGGGTCCAATCAAGTGTAATACTTCTTCCTAAGACACTTGACCAGACACTCATACTCAGGCAGGAATGCTAAGTGACCACAAACAAGTCACCATCTCTCAAAGTTTTCAAGACAGAAGAAAGTTTGGGGGAAATTCTCAGAACCTTGTGCAACAGGTCATTTATAGCCCTCCTCACCACCTCTACGAAACTGTGACTATGTACCAGGCAGGGTCTGTGTGGACTATGAAAAACCAGGCTACGTGTTGTGCTCGCTAACACGGCTAATCAAACCCAAAGCGGCTCCCAACGTTTACAAAGTGTTGCATCCTGTATTTCCCCCTTTTGTTTTTCTAGTTCCCTGCAATAAATTTTGCTGCCTTCGAGAAGTTGCATCAGTTTTTCCATGAAATATCCAACCATGTGGTGAAGAGCACACCTTTCTGGGGTCAGAAGCCCATCCTCGCTTAAACAAGGGGTTTGAGAATGCAGCCGATGTCAGGGACTAGGCATCTCCGACCACGACAATTTATCCTTCCCCACTGGCAGATTCCTAATAAACAACCATCGGGCATCTACCAAGACCTTCTGCTCAAAGACCAGTTTGTCAGCCTCCACATCCTTGGCAAAGAAAACAGCAGTCTAAGGATTTCCTCAGGAAGGAATTCCTCATTGGAGCCAAAACAAGTACAAAGAAAGAGGGTCTAGCAACAGGAGACAAGGAAAGCAACTAAATAAAACAGGACTCCAGCAGCACCTTAGAGACTAATCAAAGTTATTTGGGCATAACCTTCTGTGAATCAGAGGGACCTGAATTTACCAGATGCTATGGGTTTACATCCCATAGATCAGTGAATTTGTATAAACAGCAGGCGTGTTACAGAGAAAGGCTGGGTTAAAACAATTTACAGAACAGTCCAGTTCAGAAACATTTTCCTTGATCCTTTTATGTTTGCAATAGTGATCTCTTAAGAGGACCTCAGATGTAATCCATACCGATAACAAGGACAATGGGGGAGGGGGGATGCTGGCCACACACACCTCCATTCAAGAATTAGCTTGCATGTTGCTAAACTGTACTAGTACAGATAGAGCCAATGTGGAGCAGTGGATACAGGATCAGTCTAGGATCCAGGAGACCCAGGGTTTGGGGGTGTTTTATCATGATTGATAAAGTACAACATTATCCATTTGGCTTCAAATTTTTGTAGCTTTTGGGTTACAGAGTTTCTGAACCATTATTTTAAATGGGGGATGTATTCAGGAGTCTAGGGACATCTGTTTATAAATAGCATGGCACCAGACTTGCATGGGACATAGTCCTCCCTCTAATCCCAAGACCACCCAAGTTTCAAGTGCGTGGAAGAAGACCCCTGAAGTGACTCTCAGCACAGGTGCACTTTTCTGTACTGAGTCCTGTGGCAGGAAAATGGCTGTCAAGCAGTGGCCTAAAAAGGAGAGCACTGGCCAGCTCTGTACTTATCCCCTTGCAAGGATCTGATTGGAAGGGAGCAATGTCACTATCTGGAAAATCAGCAGCATCAAAGAAAAAGATGATACCTTAAATCTTACTGCTCTGGGACTTGTCTCCAAAGGTGATTGGTTGAGACTACTTGGTGGAGATTTCATAATGCACACCCCTCTGCTCAAATCAGTGGAAAGCTCTAAGGGTCTGAAAAAGATAGAAAAGGGACAGATTTGGGCATGTGATGGGAAAGTGTGTTAGAAGCCAAGTAATACTGAGGGCATATTGATATTATTATTTATATAGCGCTATCACTGTTGGTGGCATGATGTTACAAAGGAAGAGAAGCATCAAAAGGGGTCTTTGCCCCAGTGCAGAAGACAGCAAAGAGAGGGGAGGAATATGAACAAGCTCTGGCACAGTTACACATACTGGGGTTTTGTTTCGGTTACGGCTGCAATCCTCAATGTGGAGCAAAGGGGCACCATGGCAGCTATTGGTGTGTTTCTTGGTGCCCATTTGCTTCTTGAGCAATGGGAGTGAAATCCAGAAGGTGTTGAACAAAACAGAAAATGAGCTTCAAGTCACTCCTAGCCAGCTGACTGACGAGCAGAGCACTCAGTTCATTCCAAGCAGATGCATTGCAGCTATACATCCCTGGTTCGGCTGTTATAGACACAGTCTTATTTCTCCAGGCTTGGCAATCTCTCCCCAAGGCTGCACAGGGAGCACACCTTCCCTTGGAAACTGAAACCAAACAGAATCTCTTCCCCAGAGAAAGAATGTGTTCCAGCTTTCCCCCTCCTCATCTTCTTCAGTATGGGAAGCATTTCAAAGAGTCCACGAGGCATTTCATTCGTAGTCTTCATCAGACAAGATTCTTCAGTGGATTAGAACAATTTACATAGACAATCTCCATGAAGTGATTAATCACGTGTAAAGACTGAGGCACCAATCTATAGTGGTAACTGACAAGTGTTCCAGTAACTCTCTGACTGCTCAATACGGTCAGGGAAAAAGAGTATGAAACCCTATGGTTAACAAGAGTCAAAGCTTTATTTGTTTATCAGGCTGGTGATGGAAAGTATCCAGCATGGATTGGCCCATATTAGTGTTGCCCCCCAAAAAGATGCCGTTATCATCATAGGGGACTGGAATGCTAAAGTAGGAAGTCAAAAGGTAACTGGAATAATGGACAAGTTCGGCTTTGGAGAACAAACTTAAGCCGGGCAAAGGCTAACAGAGTTTTGTCAAGAGAACACGCTGGTCATAGCAAACACCCTCTTCCAACAACCTAAGAGGTGGCTCTACACATGGACATCACCAAATGGACAACACTGTAATCAGATTGATGATATCATTTGCAGTCAAAGATGGAGAAGCTCTATACAGTCAGTAAAAACAAGACCTGGAGCTGACTGCGGCTCAGATCATGAGCTACTCATTACAAAATTCAGACTTAAACTGAAGAAAGTTGGAAAAACCACTAAGCCATTCAGGTTTGACTTAGATCACACCCCTGATGAATATACAGTGGAGGTGAAGAATAGGTTTAAGGGACTAGATTTGATAGACAGAGTGCCTGAAGAGCTATGGATGAGGTTCATGACACTGTACAGGAGGCAGCAATCACCGCCATCCCAAAGAAAAAGAAATGCAAGAAAGCAAAGTGGCTGTCTGATGAGGCTTTACAAATAGCAGAGGAAAGAAGGAAAGTGAAATGCAAAGGTGAAAAGGAAAGATTTACCCAACTGTATGCAGATTTCCAGAGCCAGGAAGGAGAGATAAGGATGCCTTCCTGAATGAACAATGCAAAGTAATAGAGGAAAACAATAGAATGGGAAGGACTAGAGAGCTCTTCAAGAAAACTGGAGAAATCAAGGGAACATTCCGTGCAAAGCTGGCCATGATAAAGGAAAAAAATGGTAGGGACTTAACATAAGCAGAAGAGATTAGGAAGAGATGGCAAGAACAGAAGAACTATACAAAAAGGACCTCAGTGTCCTTGACAACCATGACGGTGTGATCACTGACCTCAAGCCAGACATCCTGGATTGCGAAGTCAAATGGGCCTTAGAAAGCATTACCAACAACAAAGCTAGTGGAGGTGACAGTATCCCAGCCAAGCTATTCAAAGTCTTAAAAGGTGATGCTGTTAAAGTGCTGCACTCAATATGGCAACAAATTTGGAAAACGCAACAGTGGCCACAGGATTGGAAAAGGTCAGTTTACATTTCAATCACAAAGGAGGGCAATGCCAAGGAATGTTCAAACTATAATTTGGGAAATATTGAATATAGACGTGGAATTAAAGACAGAGATAGATCTCTTAAATATAATATCAGGTGACCAACAAATACACCAAGAACTGTACATTCTGCTGCACGTCTTAACAATTTCTAGGATTCTGTTAGCAAAACACTGAAAAACAGATAGAATACCCACTCAAGAAGAAATAGTGTTAAAGTTAATGGAAGCTGTGGAAATGGACAGGATACATACTCAATTGTATGGAATAGAAGATAATGTGGTAATTAAAAGATGGTCAAGAGTTAAAAAATGGGTAGAAAGTAATGTATAGAGGACTCGTATTTTGGAATTTGAATGATGTAAGTGTACATAATGGGAAAAAAGCAATAAACCGACTGTTTAAAAAAAGAAGTACAAGTTGGGTTTCAAAGAGGTAGAGGAACTAGAGATCAAATTGCCAACATTTGCTGGATTATGGTGAAAGCAAGGGAGTACCAGAAAAAGATCTACTTCTCCTTCATTGACTACACTAAAGCCTTTGATTCTGTGGATCACAACAAACTATGGCAAGTCCTTAAAGAGATGGGAGTACCAGACCACCTCACCTGTCTCCTGAGAAACCTGTATGAGGGTCAAGAAGTGACAGTTAGAACCGGATATGGAACAACTGATTGGTTTAGCATAGGAAAAGGAGTACAACGAGGATGTATATTGTCACCCTGCTTATTTAATTTATATGCAGAGTACATCATGCAAAATGCCGGCCTGGATGAATCACAAGATTGCCAGGAAAAACATCAACAACCTCAGATATGCAGCCAATACCACTCTAATGGCAGAAAGTGAAGAGGACCTAAACAGCCTCTTGCTCAGAATGAAAGAGGAGAGCACAAAAGTTGGTTTGAAACTCAACATTAAAAAAACTAAGATCATGGCATCCAGACACATCACTCCTTGGCAAATAGAAGGGGAAGTCATGGAAGCAATGAGAGAATTCACATTCCTGGGATCCAAGATCACTGCAGCCATGAAATTAAAATACGCCTGCTCCTTGGGAGGAAAGCAATGGCAAATCGAGACAGCATGATAAAATGTAGAGACATCACCCTGCCAATGAAAGTCCATATGGTCAAAGCAATGGTATTCCCAGTAGTAATGTATGGCTGGGAGAGTTGGACCATAAGGAAAGTCGAGAGCTGAAGAATAAATGCTTTTGAATTATAGTGCTGGAGAAGACTCTTGAGAGTCCCCTGGACTGCAAAGAGATCAAATCAGTCAATCCTAAAAGAAATCAACCCTGACTGTTCCCTGGAAGGCCAGATCCTGAAGCTGAAGCTCAAATACTTTGGCCACCAAATGAGAAGGGAGCACTCCCTGGAGAAGACCCTGATGCTGGGAAAGACTGAAGGTCAAAGAAGAAGGGGATGGCAAAGGATGAGATGGTTAGACAGTGTCACTGATGCAACGAACATGAAATTAAGCAGACTCCGGAGCACAATGGAAGACAGGCGGGCCTAGCATGATGTGGTCCATGGGGTCACAAAGAGTCAGGTAAACAACAACAACAAGAACAAGAACAACAACAACAACAACAAAGGGTCGCCAAGTCCCCCCGGCCAGGGAATGGGAGGTATGGTTGGGAGATCTAGGTTGGGAAACTTCTGGAGATTTGGAGATGGAGCCTGGGGAGGGACTGTCTACTCTCCAAAACATCTATTTTCTCCAGGGGATCTGATCTCTATAGTCTGGAGATGAGCTGTAATTCCAGGGGACCCCCAGGTCACATCTGAACACTGGCATCCCTTGGCCCCATGCCAATCTTTTTTCAGGAGACAGAGTCCCCAGAATATGAGACCTTCCTCAAAATACTGCTCAAAATGTTTATAAGCACTGAGCCGGTGGAATAAATGATCTGATCAAATGGTGAAGTGGGAAAATGAGAGTACAGACTATGTGAAGTGGATGAGAGCAAGAACCTTCACCTGAGAAAACCTGAGACGAATGGTGTGTGTTTTGCTATACGTATATCTTTGTTCAGTTATTTTAGTCACAGTTTGCAAACAAAAACACCATACCAGACAGTGTCCCAGAAAACGAGTCCAAGGGCATTCAAGGCAAACGGATTGATTGTTTCTGTGTCCTGCCCTTCCACAGAGTTCAGAGTTACACATAAGGATTATCCCATTTTATTTTCTCAGCAACCTGTGAAGAAGACGAAGCTGAGTGATCTCAACTTAAATTTCATCCAAGGTATGTGGATGGGCTTTCCCTCAAAAATGCTGGAACACAGGATTTATTTCATAAACTCTACTATCAGTTTCTAGAGAAGTTAGGTAGGTGATTTGACTGAGAGAACAGATGAAGGCTGTGGCAGAGCAAGGCAGCAAATGAGAAAACTGTCGCTTTTTTTTTTTTAAAGGCCCTGCTACTACGCCTTTAACAGCAATGCAACTCAGAGAAACAGAGCAGGTATGGCTTTTTCCACCATTCATCCTTATGTCAGAGGAAGCTTTGCCTGCTGGATTTCTGCCTGCTCTTCAAAGCACACAAGCAGGACTAGTCAAAAGACAATGTCAACCCTAACCACTGGCCAAAGTCCTAGGGACAGGGGCAATTTGAAAAGTGGCAGCCCAAGGGGTTAGGACTAAAACAGCTGTCCTCCTGAGCACAAGAAGTCTGGATTTTCAGATGGCAGGTGTAAGCAGAGGTATGGTTCACCGGCTGCCTCCTGCCATCCAAAATTGTAGCTTTCAAGGAGGCTGCTGTAAGGATGCTGTGGCACCATGGCTATGCCCAAAAGCAAAGAGGGGGGGGAGACCAAGAATTGGCCCCTAGCCAAGAATGAGGCTACTGCTGGAAGCAATGCCAAACAGCTGCCAGCTGCAGCTCTCCCGGAATGGCAGGCGAGGCAGAACGCCCAGAAATGTAAGAAAGAAAGAGCCCCGATGACGACAGCAACCGAGAGAAGAAACCCTAAATGGAAAGTATATTTTGACTGTGGACCACTTTGAGCTGCGGCCGGCCAAGTTTTCTGAGACCCATAAAATAAGCAAGAACGAAGGGGGAAATGCCAGAAAGGCACCAATCAGATAACAGCACATTCTGTTCCCTTGTTTTGCCTCTGTGTATATGTTCCCATTCGGCAGCATGTAGTCTGGGAGCCTATGCAGTTCCCATGGGCAAACTTGTGATAGGATAGAGAAGGAAGGTGTCATTTGATTCAGATTACCCACAACCTCAGAATTCTGGGGAGGTAGGCGGGACGGACCTCCTGTATCTGTTGCTCTGGACTATCAGTTCCAGATTCTGCAACGGGCAGACATCACATTATGATGCCATCAAGTCACATTAGGGCTGCAATAATCCACTTTCAATCCATTGTCAATGCACTCTCCAACTGGATTTTGCCAGTTCACATATAGTAAAATCCAGCTGGAAAGTGCTTTTAAAGTGCATTGAAAGTGGATTGAAAGTGGATTATGTAGGCTGAGTTCAGACTGGCAGTTTGAAGCGCGAGGGAGTCGTGGCAAAAAGACCCGGCAAAATCTGTTCCGGGAATTCCCCGGTCACACTGCACCAACTGATGCAGGAGCATACCATGGAGGAGGCACAAGGGAGCATTCGCACTGTTGGCCCGCCCCTGGCAGAGGCGCAGCTGTAAGCGGCTTTTTTTTGTAATCTGGTTATATGCCCTTATGCGCTCATGTGCATGAGCACATCCCTACCAGATCAGTTTGTTTGTGTTCACACTTCTGGGAAGCGGGATCAACATGCTCTCCAGGGTTTGCTACCACTTTCACCTGGTACTTTTTAAACTCAGGAGGGAAGCACTACAAGATAGGTTGAGTACAGCTGGGGAACACCTGACAGCTGTGCCTGTGTGAACCAGCCCCTTTAATCCGTTTCTGAAACGTTTCTGAAACGTGCCTATATCGGGCCAAACTGCCAGTCTGAACTCAGCCATACTGTTTGTAATTGCAGTCTAAGTTTAAGCTGAAAGCCCTTTCTCTCACAGACTATGGCACAGAAACTTGATAATGAATATATAAATAAAATCCTCAAAAATCATCGTATAAAAATGTGCATGCATTTCTTACATAAAATGATATAGACCAAGGAGGAGAAGAAGAAGAGCTGGTTTTTATAGCCCACTTTTCTCTACCTGAAGGACTCTCAAAGCTGCTTACGATCACCTTCCCTTCCTCTCCCCACAACAGACACCCTGTGAGGTAGGTGGGGCTGAGAGAGCTCTGGGAGAACTGTGACCAATGTCCCCTCTAAGCTCTGGAGCCCTGTGGGCAAAAATTCTACTTTGTGAGCGACTGGCATTAAAGTTGTGAGCAGGTGATTTGGCTGCTGCATCAATTTGTTTGCTCTGGAGCCCTCCTTCCTGAGCTGAGACAAAAAGGTGTGAGCTGGAGGCTAAAAAACTGTGAGCCTGCTCGCACTAACTCAGCTTAGAGGGAGCACTGACTGTGACTGACCCGAGGTCACCCAGTAGGCTTCATGTGGAGAAGTGGTGATGCCTTTATGGATCAGCCTAAGAGCCAAGCAAATTGTTCATAAAAGAAAGCCTGCATGGGGCGTACCCCAGGCTGAAGGACCTTACAGTGCTAGTTCATAATATTTTGTCACTCCAGACAAGGTATACTCAGCATCTCCTGGGCTCACATCACCACCAGCATGGACTCAGCCAGGGGGTCAAACTAGTCCCCTCCCCTGCCACTGATAGCTCAGAGCAAGCTGAGTCCTGCCAGCACACCGCACCCACCTCATTGTGCCACCCCTAACAGGTGCTTGGGTGGCTTTGCTGGGAAACTGGCCCTGGGATCTTCTTGTCTCTGGCATCATTCGTTCTGGATATCAAAGTGCTACTGGATCATGTCATTTATTTTCTTCTATCACTATCAACCGTCTTGGAGATTAACGTCATACTTGAGAAATCAGAACATAATTTAAGGGACTGTCTAAGCAGCCTTCTTTGTCGCTTAGGATGATTGCACAAACTTCATAGAAGAAAGAAGCCCTGGGCAAGTGTACTCCACCAGAGGGAGCTCAGAGGGCATTCTTGGGTTGCCCATCCAAATGGCTTCAGGGTCAGTCTTAAGGAAGCTATGCACCTTATGGTAAGGTATGTTGGGATATTTGCGAGTCCTCTTCCTGTTTGTCATGAAAGCATTTTCTGTTTGTTATGCATGCTAATTTCTAATTAGAGATCCAATAGAATTGTCTACATGTTTTTGCCACTAGAGCAAGGTGATAGAATGCATAATTAGTTAGTGTTGGGATTCTCCAATTGGATAATCAATAGTTTGGGGATGAGCCAAGGGAGAGAGCATAGGGTTTCAGTTTATTTCTCTTTGTTCTACTCCTAGAAGTTTCCTCTGAGTCACAAGTTAAGTCCTTGGAGAAGCAACACGTAGCACAGAGCTAGTAAAGATGTTTACTTTTGTTCTCCAGGTACCTTTTACCTAATCTTTAGTAAAGTTTTCTCTTTTCTAGACCAATACTCATGAGTCTGGCTGCTTTAATCTAACTCTGCAGTTTTTGAATCTCAATACCTAACAAGGTCCACTGAATCTGAACACAGAGAGAGACCTCAGCATTGCATTATTTCCTCACATCTACATGTATTCATTTTTAGTTGACTCAAATATTTGTACCCTACTCCATTCATGTAACATCCCCAGAGTGGCTTTATGATACTATACAATGTATATACTATTCAATACAAAGTTAAATACCAAATAGCAATACAAAATAAAAGTAAAAGCAACAAGACCAGGGCCACACAACCTGGAAGAACTTTCTGGGAGAACTTCCCCTTCTGGGAGAACTTTCTTCTAGAATAAGACATGTTACTTTTCAAGCTATAAGAGTTAGAAAAATTATGAGTATGCAGCTTCTTGTTGCTTGAGGAACTCCATATTTCGCATTGACTGGTACAATTTTTGGTCAGAAGAGGACACATTGTCGAAACGGTGGCACCAATCCAGAGACCACCATCCCACCTTTTTGCTTCTGTTTCTTTTGTATTATTTCTTGTAATAATCACATTCAGAAATCAATGTTTTGTATAAAAAACTTAAGATAAATAATTGTGGATGCTTCTTCATCACAGTTGTATGATTCATACATTGTAAGTTCTAGAATCTGGAAGATCCAGATTCAGAACCTCACTCTGCCGTGGAAACTCTCTGGTTGACTTTGGTTAACTCTCTCAGCTCAATTGCAGTCGTCCAACCTCCAACATATTCATCTGACTTCAATATTATTGTCGTGACTCACCGTTCCAAAGAATTCCATTTGCAATCACCATCTACACTCGTCATGACAGCTCTCAGAGTTTTACGGCAGAGAGGAAACTGTTAAGCTACTTTAGTTTGTGGATTCAGCCAAGAACAAAGCTATGTATAAATATATAATGGTAACACAGTGAAAGCAAGTTTGATACAAAATCACAGCACTGAGCTGTAGCACTGTGTAAAAAAAATACAAATGGACATGTAAAGTCCTAAAGATAATCTAATTCAAAGTTTGCAATATAAACAACTAACATCTAATACATTCATATATATATATATATATGGTCCACATAGGACTCCTTAAACAGCTTAAGTACAATTCAATACATACACAACCAAACTCTCTTCCTGTACAGCCAGGGACTTCTCCGAAGTGGTCAGTGGCTAATATATTTGCACATATTCAATATGGTCCACACAGGACTCCTTAAATGCAATTCAATATATTAAAGTACAGCCAAGCCCTCTTCCTGTACAGCCAAGGTCTTCTCTAAGTGGTCAATGGCGATGAATGCCCAGGTTCTCTTTGTTTCAGTATTTCCTTTCTTCAGGCCACCTTCCAAAAAAAAAAAAACTATTAAAAAAAGACTTCAAGCAAAGTAACCCATTGCAAAGAAATTACATGCAGATAAACTCAAATAAATTGAACTTACCCTGCCAAGTTCACAAAATTGACAAAACTTCCAGTCACAGCTGACCTATGGGCAAAATTGACTCATGGGGCTTTCAAGGCAATAGACATTCAGAGGTGGCTTGCCATTGCCTGCGTCTGTGTGTTGTAACGTAACCCTGGACTTCCTTGGTGGTCTCCCTTCCAAATACTAACCAGTTCCAACCCTGCTTAGCTTCCACGATGTGCCAAGATCAGGATAGTCTGGGCTATCCAGGTCAGTACTTTTTCTATCTATGTGCCATTAATAAAAACAATCCATTTTTCCTTAATCAAGGACTTAAAACTGGTATGTTACAAGTTCAACTCTATGGTCCCATGCACCTAACTGCCAAAAGAGGGAGGGAAGTCCATTTGACTCCACTTCCCCAGAAATCCTCGCAAGGGCACCTTCTTCTCCCAGCACTGGGGGTTGAAAACCAGAAACCATCAACAAATGATTGAGGGAGGCTTTTGAAACCTGTGGGCCTGGAGGAAGTCGTTTTTTGTCAGAAAGCACGAGACCAATCCTATGTGAAAGGAGCTGGATAAACCTAGCCAGGTGCGTGGTTCCATGTCAGACATAAACATTTAGATTGTCAGAATGGAGCTGTCTGCTTCGTTTCCCAACAACTTTTCTGACTGCTGTTTTAAAACTGGATAGATGTCCCACAGAGCAGAACTTTGAAAGAGCGCGCTCCACTTTAAAGGGGCACCTCCACACAAACCCCCTTTGATTCCAGCTTGAGAGACTCAGTGACACGACATTAATAAACTAAGCAAATAAATGGTCTATTTTTGGGCAAACTACTTCGGGCCAGTTTTATTTTTAGCCTTCAACTTGACCGCTTTGAAGGCTGGGAGCGGAGAAGAAGAGAAGGAGGAGGAGGCAGTTCTGGAAAATACTCTGACGGAATGCTGTTTGGTTAGAAAGTTTTTCCATTACTCAATTAAATTCCAGTCAATATGTGCAAAAAGAACCAAGCTGGGAGGGAACATTAGTCTGGGAAGAATGGGAATGGTTTGTTCCAGCCTGTTTTCTTCCCTGGTCAAGCACCGTAAGAAGACAATGCCCACTTGCATTCTAAAAGAGTATTTTTCAGGCACTAAGATATGTATAAGATATGTAACCCACTAAGGCATAATTATAAGGGAAACTATGCTTCAAAGCGTTCATTCATGGAATCTATAGGTCTGTTCTTCTTGCCATTTAATTCAGGAGTGATAGTCACAATGTTGGGGATAGCACACTTCCCAAGTTACTTCCAAAAAACACAGCTTCCAGAAGTCATTCCTCTTTACAGGAGAAAGAGGCATGCAAATTTTTGTTCAGATTTTGTTCATGATATCCATTCCTAGAAGACAACCTCCATCTTTTAGGAGTTATTTGGTAAGGAACCATTATGTGATAAAGAGCTAGACCACTGTTTACACAGCCTCTTGTCTGCCAATTCACACAGAAAACATTTTGACAATCTAGTGATGTGCTCAGCAGAGATCCGGAGAGGTAACTGTTTTAGCCTGTTGTTTCGAAAATAAACGGGAGTCACCTTAAAGATGAACAAAATGTTATTCCAGTGTACACTTTTGCAGACTAGAGCTGACTTCTTCTGATACTGAGTAAAATACCATAAATCACCGTACACTGTTCTACTCCTCATGGGTTCCTTTGCTTGGGTCCCTGTCTCTGAACTTGGCATACCTGCTTCTGATTGCCTCCTATTTTAATTCCAAAGTCTCTTTTGGATTACTGGCTGCCTAGATGCTTGGGAACCTCTCCAAGCACATCCCAATTCAGCATCTTAACAGGATAAGAAATCTTTGCTTTCCATTCTGTTCTCTCTCTCTCCCTCCCCCCCAATCCTCTCCTGGGTGAAACACATTGCCCAAGTTTGTGTGGGCATTTGATATAGCTGCATTGCTTTGCATTTAGTGGTTGTATAGTTGTGATGTGAATGTATACAATACAATGTGAATGTATGCCTGCAAGAAAACTCCACTCAATAAACTCTGGTTCAATATATCCAGATCTTAGCATTCTGTTCAAACTTGCTTAGGAGTTTTGATCCATTGTCAAATGATGCCTTAATAATCTCTGCATGTATCATGCCCTGTATCCTGGGTATAAAACCTGTCACTCCTTTTATAATGGAAGGATGTATTTGCAGTGAAATGGCCATCTGTGTTGTCCACTAAGGGTCAAAGCACACATTACTTTTAGTTGGACAACTCTTGTCCTGAAGTTATTTCTTTCTTTAAGGAAAAGCATCCACAAGAGACTGGAACTGATCTCCCAACCTTGTTGAGCCTGTAAATGCTTCTGGAATCTTGAGATCAGGGAGTGGGCACCAAATCACAAAATGGCTGCTACTGAGCCATAGGGACAGGGACAACGACATAAAATGTTGGAAAACTGCAAACCAAGAATCCTCTTACAATGAAGGCAGCCATTTCTGAATGCGTGTGCCTTCCAGGTGCCAAGGTGATGCCTTGTGGGTTCTGCTGAAGAACTTCCAGCTCCAATGAGGTGGAAGAAATCCAGGATCATCTCTTTGCTTTGCTGAAGGGGCAAGTGTGCTCCAGGTGTCATCCTGGGGATGTCTGGGCTGGAGTACTGAGGTGGTCCCGGAGAATACAGCCACATCCCTTTCTCCTCAGGCCATTTTTTCCATATAAATGTGCCCTACCCAAAACCGCCCCACCCCAGCACAGGATGTGTGCTTGTGAGGAGGGGAGGATTAAGTAGACAAACAGCTTCCAAAAAATTAAGCTGTCCCTACCATCCGGTCCCCCAAAGATTCTACTCTCCCGTAGGCATTTTGTCTTTTCTTAAAACCAAAAGAAAAAAAAATCAGGAAAATCACATGACTATCTGCCATGTGTACTTTGGAGCTGAGACAGGCCCCCTGAAAGTGTTTCTGAAGACAATGCGAGCTTTATGGCTCAGTTTTTTCCTCCCTTGGCAGAGACACACGGCTGAAGGAACGGAGATGCTAAGTCACAATATTTGCACTGAAACCAACACAAATATCTGAATCATTTTAAAAACTCCAAACAAGGAAAGCAGCCTAGATTGGCTTTTGATCACTGTTAATGCCAAAGGGTGACAAGTTATGAGATGAGCTGGCCTATCATTACTCAGCCCAAGACGGAAGAGGCCTGGTTTCCTTCATCCTGCAGAACTGCAGAAGAGCAGCTGCCGACCCTGTAACTGAGTTCCAAAGCGCCTTCCACACACCCCCCACCCCCCAGGACTTTCCTCTTCATTTTATTTTGACCTTTTACTTTTCAGTGTTGCTGCCGGTGCAAACCTCACCCTCAGCTGCAGAATGCCTTCTCAAAGGGCACCTTTTGGAAAGATGGACAGCCACAGCCTCTTTATTTGAACATGGAGGCTGCTCAGACAACCTGGACAGAAGTTACTTCATGTGGCAATTCCTTAGCCATAGGACCACGATTATACCATGCCAAAGGCTGATTCTTGTGGCCTAGGGCTCAAGGCCTGCTGAAGAGGAGAACAGGATGTACACCAGGACCCAGAGTGACATGAAGAAGCAACGTTGTTTTATTTATTTAGTAGATTTTTATCCTGCCCCATCTCCAAGGAACTCAGGGCAGCAAACTTGGTTCTTCCTTCCTCCATTTCACCCTCACAACGATTATGTGAGGTAAGTTATGCTGGAGGAGAGTGATGGGCCCACCGTCAGCTCCATGACAGAGTGAGGATTTGAACAGGGGTCTCCCAGAGCTGGCACAGTGTAGCAGTTACAATACTGACTACCTCCATTCTGCCAAAGCTATCTGGGGGACGTAGGGCCTATCACTCTCTCTCAATCTCCCATGGTTGCCGTTGTATGGGTAAAATGGAGAAGAAGAGGATGGTGTTGTGCAGGGCTATTTTTGGGCAGGAACGTACAGGAACGGAGTTCCAGCTGGCTTCCAAGTTGCCTACGCCCAGCAGGAACTCATTAGCATAATAGGCCACACCCAACAGCAGAAACTCATTAGGATTGGCTACATGAGGGGGGTGTGGCCTAACATGCAAAGGAGCTCCTGCTACAAAAAAAGCCCTGGGTTTTGACAACAAATAAGGTAAACAGATTAAGAAACAAAAGGTAGGTGTGGCTGGATGACCACACTTCTGGTAACAGGGGGATGTGGTCTAATATGCTAATGAGCTGTGCTGTCAGGGGTGTGGCCTAATATGCTAATGAGTTCCTGCTGGGCTTTTTATAAAAAAAAAGCCCTGGTGTTGTGTAAGCCATGTTGGGTCTTCATATTAAATATGGTTATCACATTGTTTTTGTCTTACCAGCCTAATGCAAGATCAAGGTGGGAGAAATGGCCTCCATCCTAGAATCCATCTTGATATTTTACCAACTGGGGCCCCACTCTACACATGCTCCAGAGGCTACAAGGCTGGGAAAAGCCTGGCAAAAGGAAAACTAGAGAAAATAAGTCATTGCTCTCCCAAACATAGAACACCCCAGAAATCAGGGCTCTTTTTGTAGCAGGAACTTATTAGGCGACACACCCCTAATGTAGCCAATCCTCCAAGAGCTTACAGCTCTGTAAGCAGAGCTCTGTAAGCTCTTGGAGGATTGGCTACATTAGGGGTGTGTCGCCTAATATGCAAAGGAGTTCCTGCTACAAAAAGAGCCCTGGTTATGCTAATGGATCTGTCTAGAGTAAGCTTTACTTCCCATACCTTGTTGGAATGTCACATCTAACAGGACAGAGACTGGGCCAACCAAAGGGCTAGACTGTGTTTTCTTCCTCTTGGTGATCATGGTTGACTTCTGGTGACCCCTAGTGGGGCTTGGACATTTCAGAGAGGTGGCTTACTATTGTGTCCCAGCCCTGGTATTCCTTGGACGTCTCCCTTCCAAGTACTTGCCAGGGTCAGCCCTGCTTAACTTCCAAGATCTGACAAGATCAGGCTTGGCTGGGCTATACAGGTCAGGGCAGCTCACCCTTTGTAATTCACGAAAGCACAACAGATCATCCCCGTGCTAGCTAGTACCAATGAAGCGGAAGACTCCGCAACTGGGAGTCTTCTGCAAAGGCAGAGCCTTTAAATGTCAACATAGAAACAGAATGCTAGATTTGTTGGTGGTAGCAGTTACTACCCTATGTGTACTACCCCCCCCCCCGGAGTAAGAGAAATGGTGGCTGTCCCAAGCATAGGCGTAGGATGACCACAGGGCTTTTCTGACATTTTGGGACTCAAGGGAATGGGGCTTGCAAGTTGATTCCTTCATGAAGGGCTTGGCAAAAAGGGACAGAAAAGGAACTTTAAAAGGTAAAGGTTCCCTTGCTCGAAAGCCAGTCGAATCCGACTCTAGGGTTGCGGTGCTCATCTCCGTTTCAAAGCCGAAGAGCCAGCGCTGTCCAAAGACGTTTCCGTGGTCACGTGGCTGGCATGACTAAACACCAAGGCGCACGGAACGCTGTTACCTTCCCACCAAAGTGGTACCTATTTATCTACTTGCAATTTCTTGCTTTCGAACTGCTAGGTTGGCAGGAGAAAAGGACCTTAGCGGCCTGAAATTTCTCTCCAGCCTTCTTCATCCATTCAGAGACAAATAGAACTAACCTGAAGTTGGGCAGAGACACAGAAGTGGAGGGTTGTTGTTGGTGGTGGGGGGTTGTTAGTTGGATTTGGTTAAAACTGAAGCTTCGTCGTAGCTGTGATCATCATTTCCTACAACTTCTTTCATTGGGGAGAAAATGTCAGGAAGGCGGAGTTCCCCCCTTCCCGACTTCATTGGAGGAACCCCTATGTTCCAGCACCAGGGAACAGGCGGAGCCATGTGGGTGTTTCCTGAAGGGCCAGGAGTCCTCCCCGATCGGCCCTTCCGAGGCATGCCAGCAGGGAGAGGAGGAGGAAAGGGATGGCCTGCCAGCTGGGCTTCTCATCAGGGCCCTGACCGCTGGAGGGAGGGGTGGGGAGCACCCGGAGCAAGGCCCCAGCAGGTTAAATTCCTTTAAGGCGTGGGTGGTGGGGAGCTCAGGTGGAGAGTCCACACAAATAAAAGGAGCACAGGTGGAAGCCAGGGAGGATTGGGTGGCCTCTCGGAAAGAGGGACGGAGAGGAGGGAGACGGGGGGCTGCCGCCTTTATCCACTCGAACCTGCCCGCTGAGACCACCGTCAAGCGCAGAGTGAAGTAAATGGGCCGACAACATCTGAGGCAACCCCTAAGCCAGGGGTCCTCAAACTACGGCCCGCGGGCCACATGCGGCCCGCCGAGGACATTTATGCGGCCCGCCAAGTGTTTATGCCCGCCCCCCCCACCCGGAGCCGCCTCCTCCTCGAGGAGCGCAGCAGCAGCGCCCCCGCAGCCTCTTTCTTCCTCCAGCAGCCCTGGGCGGCAAGAACGCCCAGGAGCTGAGGAGGAGGAAGGGGCGAGCAGGCTGGTCGTGGGGGAGGGGGCGAATGCGGCGGCGGGGCGAGCAGGCTGGTGGGGGGAGTGAACGCGGCGGTGGGGCGAGCAGGCTGGTGGGGGGAGGGAGCCAACGCGGCGGCGGGGCGAGCAGGCTGGTGGGGGGAGGGAGCCAACGCGGCGGCGGGGCGAGCAGGCTGGTGGGGGGAGGGGGCGAACGCGGCAGCGGGGCAAGCAGGCTGGTCGTGGGGGGAGGGGGCGAACGCGGCGGCGGGGCGAGCAGGCTGATGGGGGAGGGGCGAACGCGGCGGCGGGGCGAGCAGGCTGGTGGGGGAGGGGGCGAACGCGGCGGCGGGGCGAGCAGGCTGGTGGGGGGAGGGGGCGAACGCGGCGGCGGGGCGAGCAGGCTGGTGGGGGGAGGGGGCGAACGCGGCGGCGGGGCAAGCAGGCTGGTGGGGGGAGGGAGCCAACACGGCGGCGGGGCGAGCAGGCTGGTGGGGGGAGGGGGTGAACGTGGCGGCGGGGCGAGCAGGCTGGTGGGGGGGAGGGGGCGAACGCGGCGGTGGGGCGAGCAGGCTGGTGGGTGGGAGGGGCGAACGTGGCGGCCCTCCAACGGTCTGAGGGACAGTGAACTGGCCCCCTGTTTAAAAAGTTTGAGGACCCCTGCCCTAAGTGAAGGTGCAGGCTGCCATCCTGGCCATGCCAGAGGCTGACAGATGAGCAGAAAATAAATACATTATTTTTAAAAGATCCTAGCCCAGTCAAGCTGATTCAAAGTCCTTAGTAAATTAACGCAGTGGTGAATAAGAAGTATGTCTTCTAGCAAGGAGCACATGAGCTATAATAAACTTTACAGTTTCGAAAAAGGAAACCACTTGCAAAGTGTACTCTTATAACCACTTCCTGGTTCTTCTTCAAAGGTTTATGTTTCAGAGCTGTTGTCATTTTTATATGCTCACATTTTCCTTAGGCCTAGTGTGAGATTTTGCCATAACTCTTTCTGCAGGCTTTCCATCCCTCAACTTCCTGTTTTATCTGCTTATCTTCTGATCGAGTTTCTGTTTGACAAATACCCCTTGAATCAACTCCTGGCCCTTTATCAAGTTCAAGGTTTTGGTTTTGACCTTTAAGGCCTTGAGCGGTCTGGGAGCAACATAATTGCTGGACTGCTTGCCCCGGTATACCCCCAGGAGAGCATCATGCTCTGTCTTCACAGAACAATCTGCTGGTGGTCCCCGGACCTAGAGACAAATGGTTGTCCTCAACCAGGGCTTCTCAGCCCTGGCCCCGACATGGTAGAACTCTCTGCCCAATAACATCAGGGCCCTGTGGGATCCTAGGCAATTCTGCAGGGCCTGTAAGGCAGAGATGTTCTGCCAGGTGTTTTGCTGAGGACAGCAATGGCTTACATCATGGCTGACCCCCCTCCTGGATTCCTATCCCTTGTGGAGTTTATTCCCTCATCCTGGGTCTGTGAAGCACCCACAGGCCAGAAATGGGAAGGAACCACAAAAATTGCCTCTAGATTCTAATTAATGAATTATATTGTCTGAATATGGTTTTATTGCTTTTATTGCTTTTAATCTGTACATCCAGCCCTAATTCGTTAATACAAATAACTTAACAAAGAAATACTTCCCGGGCCTTCTTCCAACTCAGCTTTCTAGCGCTGGACCCCTACCTGCCCCGTTTTCTGCTGAGAACAGATAGCTTCTTCCTCTCTGTGTGCCTGTCTGTGAATTGTTTTATCCATCCAAATTTGCTTTTCATGTCTTATTAAATCTCCACCACATCTCTGCTCTCCAATGCTAGAACATTCCTTTTCATGTGTGAATGTTTATAAGACTTCCGTGGCATCATGCCAGGAACTCAACCAATGGTTGCAGTCCAGCTTGTACAGGGTGTCTAGAAAGAAGAAATTTCTGCAAGCCCCACTTTTCTCACCCATATAAACTCAATGTGTACCAGAAGTTCTGTGCAACTATTGCAAGTAAAGGAAAAAGAACCCTGTGATCTTTTACATCTGGTCATCTTAAGCAAGCACTATCAGTGTCGTTCCAAACAGAGTTATACCTTTCTAAGCCCGTTGAAGTCAGTAGATTTAAGAAAGGTGTAACTCTGTTTAGAACTGCATTAGTCACAGGTTCACTACCATATATTCCCCCAATAGCAGGGGCAAAGGAACAGATCATAACCCATATTGTATTCAAGATACAAACTGAAAGTCTGAAACTGCAGTGCTAAACAGAATCAAATAATAAAGAGCCATCAAGTCGCAGCCAATGTTTGGTGATGGTGGCCCCTCAAGGCAAGAGACGAGCATTACCTTCCTCTGCACAGCAACCTTAGTCTTCTTTGGTGGTCTCCCATCCAAGTACTGACCACAGCCAACTCAGTTTAGCTTCCAAGTTTGGGCTATTCAAGTTACTACAAACAGAATGATATCCTTTATAAATCCATGGAAGTAAATGGGCTCAGAATATGGTTGCCAGCTTTGGTTTGGGAAATTCTTGGGAGATTTGGGGGCAACACCTGGGTGTTGTTGTTGTTGTATGGCATCATGTTACTATAGCCAGGAGATCCTAACATTGTCTAGCATTCACAAATTCTAGCTCTTTTAGCATTATGCACCACTAGGTGGCGAGCTAGACTTTGTTTTTAAGGCAAGAGACAGTTTCGGAGGTGGTACGCCATTGCCTGCCTCTGCATTGGGACCCTGGTATTCCCTGGAGGTCACCCTTCCAAATACTAGCCAAGTCCAACCCTGCTTAGCTTCCGAGATCTGACAAGACTGGGCTAGCCTGGGTGCAACTGCTCAGGATACTGGAGATTCATTCGCAGCCCCCTGGCAATTGCTGATGCTTCTCTGGGGAGTTCCACCTCAAATACACATGTTCCAGCCTCCAGAGGAAAGACGCCTACTAGATCAATCGTCAATAGATCAATGCATGACTGCTGCAGCAGTGGGCTGCCTCTAGCACAGCTTGTGAGTTCCCAAGACAAAAGCAGCCTGCTACCCTCTTAGTTCATTGTGTGTGTGTAAAGTGCTCTCGATTTACATAGAGTTCTCAAGGCAAGAGACTAACAGAGGCAGTTTGCCACTACCTGCTTCCACAAAGTGACCTTGGACTTGCCTGGTGGCCTCCCATCCAAATGCTAACCAGGGCTGGTCCTGCTTAGCTTCCAAGATCTGATGAGGCTAGCCTAGGCTATTTATTAGGGCCCGGATAAACTATCAGATTTGCTGGGATTATGGAAAACAGAGGCTGTCAAACTCACTTAGCAGGTAGGGATAGGAGAATGGTGGCCAGTTTGATGGTGTGCTCTTCCATAATGCATCAATGTTTGCTTTAAGGCTGCGGGTTTCGGCAAGCACTTAGTTGGGAGTGGTAAAGCCCATGAAACACAGCCAAATTTATTTCCAAGAAGGAAATGCAAAAGGGGATTAGATTTCAAAATTAGGCTGCCAGTGCAACGCATGTGTCTTTAGGGGGTAAATCCCACTGGTCTGAGTAAACATTAATTGGATCAGGCCGCAATTCCCCCCACCCGAAGTGGGAGGAGCCACTCATTAAACTCAGTTATTTCCGCGTTAACGGTTTGGACTGTAGTAGTCACAGCGCATAAATATGCTAAAGTGTTTCGAAATGCTTACTGAGACCTTTAAAAATCGCATCATGTTTACATAGTGTTTACTCATCCTTCCTTCAAGAAGTCGAAACTCCACAGGAAGAGGCAAAAGGAGGGTTGGGCCATCACCTTTTTTCCCTTTAACTCCCCATCCCAACTCCCCCCAGGGCCAAGTTGGAGTGCCCATGTTCAGTGCGCACCCCCTTGATTCAGGCGCCCGGGGCCTGAGTAGCCGGGATTGAGGGAGCTCGTGTGGCGGGGAAGGGAGGATCCCCGGGCCTGGGTGAGACGACGCGAGAAGCTGGCGTCCCCGATCGGATGGAAAAGTCCGCTCCCTTGGAGTCGCCCGGCGCCAGGCACCGGTCTGTTTGGGCACAGGTCTCCGTGCCGGCCGGCGCTCCGGGGAGGAGAAGGCGCAGCCCCAAAAGCCCCGATCCCGCCCAGGTGGAGTCGTGCGGCCAGTGGGCGGGGAAAGGCAAACGGGCTCGCTCGCAGCGGCGGGAAGGAGGAAGCCGGCTCTGCAGTCCTCCGGGCCGCTTTTCCTTTCCACCCTCCGGAGTTTGGAAACTTCTCGGCTCGATGAAGGCGCAGCTCGGGGCGCGCTAAGGAGGAGTCGGTAAGTTTCGGCGCTCCGGCCGCTTTCCCTGCCCGCTCTTCTCAGTAACTTGAACTTGGGTCGGCTAAAACAAGCAACGGGTCCTTATACTCGTCCCGTTTCGCCCTTGGAAAGTCCCCGGGCTGGGTTGCAGTCGTCTGGCTGGCACGTTGACTTGCCCTCTAGAGTAAACGTGACTTGGAGGATGTGAAAGCTTCGCCTTGTTATGGCTGAGCGCCGTGGCGTGGGTCGGTCGAAGCCTCTGTAACGCCTGGTGCCGGTTTGTTTGCGGCCCCCTTCTCGTCAGGGACAGGGAGGTTTCCGCCTCCCCGACCCGGCGAGAGGACGACTTTGGTGGGCTGAGGACTCGGGACGGGCAGAAGGAAGTCCTTTCAAGCGGCCAGCGATTCACCGACGGAACTCACTGCCCCAAGATGTGGTGATGATGGCCATTGAATGGAGTAGGGAGACAAATTAAATGGGGGGAGGAGTATAGGTCTGTTAGCAGTAAGGAACCTCCATGCTCTGGGGCAGTGCACCCCAGTCATAGGGAAGGCGAGCTACAGTGAAAGGCCCTTGTCTTCTCTAGCCCTGCTTATGGACTTTCCAGAACCAAGTGGCTGGCAGTGGCCACTGTGAAAAAGGGGGGTTCCTTACCGGCTCTTCTATACAGGCTGTTAAGATTTGAGCAACTTTTTACTCAAACTAATTGTGACCAGACTTGGTGGCTAGCATGAGAAGAGGAGGAAAGAAGAAGGGGCTGTTTCTGTTATATCCCCAGAGGACAGGAGCAGGGAGAGCAGACAGGCACCAGTTATGAAGTGGTGTGACCCTTGCTACCCAGCCAGGCAGTGCCAGTCTCTGAAGTTCCCAACTCTTTTTTCCTGGGGGGACTGGAGACAGTGCATTCTCTGTTCATCTTGGAGACTTGTAATATACTCGTAGTGAAAACTGGGTTTGAAAAAAAGGAAAGTGAATTCTTCTTGGTTGGAAGTGGCAGTTTTGCTTGTGTGGGGCTTTAAGAGGGGAATGTGCACCACAATTGGTCTAAAGCTTGTTTTTGCCTGAATACAGGCAAAATAGTGGATTTGGAGATCCAGGTTGCATTCTCATGTGCCGCTTACAGGACATTTCAGCTCTTGTGGTGTGAACATCATAAAGGCCATTCTGAAGGTGCTTTTGTTGGACTTCTAACAGTGCAAGCATTAGGAACATTTTCCTGGGAGTAAACCCCATTAAAAAGACCTGCATAGGATTCTGAGTAGGCTTGCTTAGGATGGCACTGTAAATGAGTGGCTGGCTGGGTGGGGAGGTTGGTTAACAATCCCATTTCGGCCTTCTTGCACTTAGACAAAAGGACTTCAGTCTGAAAGCCACTGACTTCATTTCCAGTGCCTCCTTCACCTAAAAGCATGACACTGAAAGCATGACCTGTCCATCACCTCTTTGTCACAGTAAGAGGGTAAGTGACAGGCTTTAACACAAGGAGAGTCTTTCGGTTTTGTTTTGCAGCTCAGCTGAAGTGAGGCGCTGACACTGCAAAATCAAGACACAAACTCCTTGCCAACCCAAAATTACATTTTACATTGGGCCTAAGAAACAAGGAAATTCTAGCACTGGGTGGTGGTGGTGGAAAGTGCTTCAGGTCGCAGCTGATCGATGGCCATCCTGTAGGGTTTTCAAGACAAGAGATGCCCGGGGTGGTTTGCCATCACCTGGCTCCACATCATGACCCTGGACTTCCTTGGTGGCTTCCCATTCAGTTACTAACCAGGGCCGACCTGCCAAGATTTGATGAGATCAGGCTAGCCCGGGCCAGCCGGATCAGGGTTACTCCAGAATGGCCAGATTTCTCCAGAAAGCCTCCGTTATTGTCCTTAGTGGGGGGGGAGTCTAAGAGTCTCATGGGCTGCTGAATGGAGACATGGTTGCTAGCCCTTTGGACGTTGTGCAATGGAAAATATGGCCCCTGTTGAAAATTAGCTGCTGCTTTTGGAACCGTTCTGACAAACCCCAGGTTGCACCCCAAGGAGTGGCATTCCTCCAACGGGAGGGAGGAACAAATATCCCTGAGGCTTTGAAGCAGCCAAGATCTCGTTGAAGATTCATAGTTTGTTTACGAAAATTGTCCCTTTTCCCTAGGAGATTGGAACGTAGGTCAGAACAAAGGGCTCAGCTGAAAAATGAAGGAATCAAAGTGCAGCCTGCCAAAAGTCCTTTAAAAAAAAAAAAGTCCAAACTTTCTTTCAGAGATGAGGGTTGTTTAGATCCTGGCTGTTAATGTGAGAGTTTTTCCTCTGCATCCCAGGCTGCGAGGCTTCCTTTGTATGGCCAAGATGCACATGGATATTTAGCAGGTGAAGACTTTCCCAAACTTTTCTCCATCTGCTATACATATGTGTATTCTGCTACTGCTAGAAGCACAGGAGGAGACCTGTAGCGTGGCAGTGGAAAGTGATCAAGTTGCTGCCGACTTAACCCGTGGGGCTTTCAGGGTAAGAGATGAACAGAAGAAGTTTGCCTTTGCGTAACAACCCTGGATTTCACTCCCATCCAAGTATTCACCAGGGCTGATCCTGCTTAGCTTCCGAGATCTGGTGAGACTAGACTGGCCTGGTTCATCCATGTCAGACTAAGCTGGAGCTTACTGAATAGATTTCCATTATATATATATATATATATATATATATATATATATATATATATATAAAACTTTTTTTCAAGTGCAGCCTACTCATGCCTTACACTTGCCCTTAAAAAGATGCAACCTTACACCTGACAGAAGTTCTGGCCTACAGTATTAACCTCTTAACTGGTTTCCTGATTCCTCCTTGTCCCTCCTTGTGTTTTCACGGGGCACCCCAGGCTCACTGCCGACAGATTGAGATAAGAGTGGTCTGTATCCTACCATCCTGTTGTTCAGTCGCACAGTTGAGTCTGACTCTTCACGACCCCATGGACCAGATTACGCCAGGCCCTCCTGTCTTCTGCTGTCCGCTGAAGTTTGCTCAATTTCATGTTCATTGCATCGATGACACTGTCTAACCATCTCATCCTTTGCCGTCCCCTTCTTCTTTGACCTTCAGTCTTTCCCAGCATCAGGGTCTTCTCCAGTGAATGCTCCCTTCTCATTTGGTGGCCAAAGTATTTGAGCTTCAGCTTCAGGATCTGGCCTTCCAGGGAACAATCAGGGTTGATTTCTTTTAGGATTGACTGATTTGATCTCCTTGCAGTCCAAGAGACTCTCAAGAGTCTTCTCCAGCACCATAGTTCAAAAGAATCTATTCTTCGGCGCTCGGCCTTCCCTATAGTCCAACTCTCGCAGAGGTTATTGATCTTTTCCCCAGCAATCTTAACTCCAGCTTGTGATTCATCCAGGCCAGCATTTCGCATGATGTACTCTGCATATAGATTAAATAAGCAAGGTGACAATATACATCCATTCTGCTAACAAGACCATAAGAAGAGCCCTGTTGAATCAAACCAGTGGGCCGTCTAATCCAGCACCCTGCTCCACACAGTGGGCAAGTAGTTGCTCTGGAAGGGCCAGCAGACAGGATATAAAGGCCAAGGCCTTCCCCTGATGTTGCCCCCTAGCACTCCTGTTCAGAGGTTTACTGCTTCTGAATATGGAGGTTCTCTTTTAGCTGCTGAGGGATCCCGTCACATCCTGTTTTAAAGCCCGCTCTGCTTATGACCACCATTACATCCACTTCCATCGAATTCCACAGTTTAATCCCTCATCGAGTCAAGAAGTGTTTCCTTCTGTCTGCCCTGAATCTGTTGCCCATCAGTTACATTGGGTGCCCTCGAGTTCTAGAAAACTTGGAGGGGAGGGAAGACAAAGCTATCTCTATCCACTTTCTCCATCCCATGCACAGTCATATAAGCCTCTATCGTCACTTGCGTGAGGAAGTCTTCAGACTGGAGTCAGAAGATACAGGCCAGGGAGAACGGACTAGGTTTGGGTTGCCAGATACATTCAATATGGGACCACTATTTCTTTATGATCTGCCTGTGTCAGGGTGTTTCCTCCTGCATTGTGGTGGAAACTGCACCTGCTAACCTCAAGTGTAGGAGTCCCTACCCAGGGTCACGCTACAGGGTCACACAGGATGGGTGCAGTGCAGCTGCAGTCTCCGGATACTTTGAGCAGGCGATGAAGCAGCGTACCAAAATCCATCAAGCATGTCCAGCTAGCAGAGATGCATCTCTTGCTGGTGTGATTTGGAGAAGAGAGACAGGCTAGCTGGGACTTCCCCAGCATCCAGCATTGCCTGTAGCTGTTAAAGGTGCACAAGATTAAATCCTTTGTCCTCTGCTAAACTGCACATTAACAGGGTCCTACATGTAAAGAGACCACTGATTTCAAAAACCAGGCACACAAGACTCAGGATCTGGTAGCATAGGGGAGGAATTCTCTTCTCCTCACAAGCGAACCTCTGCCACTGCTTCTGTTTGGTAGGTCACTATAAATTGCTTCAATAGCAACAGCGGCTGGCATTATTTGGGTTTTACATTGTTATGGATTTGAACTGTGAGTTGCTTTGGGAGACATTCTTGCTGAAACATGAAGCCAAATAAAAAAGTAAAGACAGAAAAAGTGGGGGGGGGATGTCTATCAATTAAATTTATGTGAAGGCTTTATAACTTCCACTAACACAGTTGGTTTTGGCAGGTAGGACACAATGACGTGGAGAAAGTGTGCGTGTGGAATTTCTGAGTGTCATTGCCTCTGGCAAGAAGAGTTGCAGCTCTTGCCATTTCATGCACCAGACTATAACAAGCAAGGGATATATGTCCTCTTAAAGTTTACTATGCATGTGTGGGCATCACTTGACTGGTGTGTTGCTGTATGTACAAATTATGGGGTTAGAGCCCACCAAGCGGCTCTGTTGGGGGGGGAGGGTTACACCAGTCTCCCCTCACCACTGCAGACCTTGGATTCCCAAACCCGTCCTGTTCTGTGGGGTCTGGTCTCCCATCCCCCAAGCACAGCATGGGGGGGGCATTTGGGCTGCAGAGGAGGAAGCAAGAAATCGTGCCCCATGGATGGAAATCCTTCCATCAGCAGTAATTTTCAGGAGAATCTAAGCCTATGATTCCATAGAAAAGAACATGAGGATTGCCTTGCTGGATCTTATCAAAGCCCGGCATTAGGGCGTCTCACTTCCATTGGAGCCCAGTGAACTTCCAGAACTACACCTGATCTCCAGACTACAGAGAGCATTTACCCTGGAAAAAATGGATGTTTTGAAGGATGGGCTCTAGAATATTCTGATGAGGTTCCGCCTCTTCCTGTCCTCCATGCTCTCTGGGCTCCACCCCAAAATCTCCAGGAATTTCCCAAGCTGGAGTTGGCAACCTTATCTACCATTCTGTGGCTCGAGAAATTCACAACTGGGACATAGACATGATGATCTCTCCCTGCTGTGTGTTTCCAGTGTCTGATATACAGAGATAGACATCCTTTTCTGGTTTGTGTCTGATATGATGCGGATGTGAAGATTCCGTCTCTGATGTTTGATTCTTGGTGGCTCAGATGCTATGTGAAGTTGCAGCTTTTGGCTGATGACTATACAAGTGTGAACCAGGCCAGAGACCAAAATGAAGTCAAGACGGCCTTTGTGGTTCTCACTGCCTGGATGAGTTTACCAAGAGTGGACTCAGAGATTAATGGGCTACCTGTAACTGCACACCATTTTTAAAATGTAGCATTCTTCTCTGAGTATCTTTGAGTTGTGCTATATCTTCTGTGTATGCCCCTGTGATAAGACAGAAAAGCAGCAGTCCATAATATTTTGGTGCCTACAATGAAAAATTCCCATACCCCCAGCTAGTGATGTAGCTGAAGACTCTTCTAAGTTCATTTAAATTGATAGGCTCAGACAGATGTACCTTTAGTTAGCATTGCCCTGTGAACTTAATAGTAAGGTAAAATACCTAAAGAATGTGGTGCCTTTCAGTTAGGGTTCCCAGGTCCCCAACTGGCCATGAGCAGGGGATGGGAGGGTCATAAGATTGCCAGATCCAGATTGGGAAACTCCTAGAGATTTGGAGATGGAGCCTAGAGAGGACAGGGGCCTCAGTGGGGTACAATGACACACAGTCCACCCTCCAAAGCATCCATTTTCTCTAGGGGAACTGATTTCTGGAGGCTGGCGATGAGCTGTTATTCCTGGGGATCCCCAGGTCCCACCTGGAGGCTGGCATCCCTACCTTCAGTGGTGCCAAAATGTTCACCCTTAAGAATTCATCTAATTCTGTTGAATGATAGGGGCTGTTTCTTCCCCAATGGCTCCACAGTACGGATTGTGTTTGTTTGTGTGTGTGAGAGAGAGAGAGAGACCCTGTAGGATTTTCACGGCAAGAGACACAGAGATGGTTTGCCATTGTCTGCCTCACTGGCAGGGGCAAGAACTGTGTGGACTCACCTGTACAAATAAAGCCCAGAGAGCCTCAAGAATAACTGGAGAGTGGAACAGGTGAAGCTCAGACTTGCAGTCTCTTTTTCCTTGAAGGAAGGAGGGTGAGGTGCTGAGGTAGTCATGCATGTGGGACCAGAGAGGTGGGATTAACAAGGACTTCCTGAGGAGGTGGGAACTCTCCCTGTGCACTTCCCCATGTCTTCCTGCCATGGCGAGGGAAGGCAGCTCTTTCTCAGAGTTTTGCAGAGGAGCAAGACGTGCCCACGATAACAAAACATAAAGAAGGCAAAATGGGAGAAGCAGAAGACTTTGAAGGGATCGAAGGTGTTTTCACACATGGTGCTCAGGGGTCTGTGAATGGGCCCATCACCTGGAGTGTAATTTAGCATCAAAAGTAGCAGGAAGGGGTGTGTGTGGATTATTGTCGTGAAGCTGGGAAAGGAAAGTTTTCACTCCTCTTCCCTCTTCAACCCCCGTTGTTTTCTTGATCAAAAAGACAGGCTGACCCATGCTGCTTTTCACCCAATTAGATATCATGCAGATGGATGTCTTTTCCCGATGTGAGTGTATTTTAAATATCACCAAGGGCTAAAAACAGCGTGTAATGGGAAAGTCAGTTTTGGGTTTCCGACACTGTTGCCCCCACCCATATCTCCTCAGTGGCAGGGTTGGTTTGCCTTTTTTTAGGCTTCGTTGTTCTGCAACAGAAGCAATCCTAAATCCCAAATGTCACAGGCAGTTCTTGAGGCTGTTTGAGTGCTCCCCAAACCCTCTTTTTGTTGTGTAGTGAATCCTGAACCCCTTTTTTTGTTGCTGCAGCCCGGGGGGGCTGACATAGCCCATATCAAGCCCCCAGGAGTTACCAGCCACTATGGACCTAGCAGGAGCGGGGCTGGCAAAGCATGGGCCTTAGCCACTACCTTAGTGATCATATCTACACAAACAGGCTATTCCCTTCCATTGGTCTAGTGTTGCCAGCTTCCAGTTGGGCCTGGAGATCTCCCAGAATTACAAGTGGTCTCCAGACTACAGAGATCAGTTGCCCTGGAGGCTATGCCTACTTTGGAGGGTAGACTATATGGCATTATGTCACATGGAGATCCCTTAAGGAGTTTCCCAGCCGACCTAGATACTTGTTGGAGGGAGCCTTCATCCTAACATTTGGGATGGGCTGAGACCTTGGCAGAGCAAATCAGATAGGGTAGGAGAGAGATATTCAGGCCCTTTCTCCAAGAGAAATGGGGGAGGATGTGGAAAGCAAAGAGTTGTCTTTTCCACTGGCTTCTTCCTGCTCTAGCTGCTGGACCTTCACTCAGAGCTGACCCTCCTGCATGACTGCCCTGAAGTCCAGGTCCCAAGTCTGCTGTAGCCTTTCACATGACCAGTGACAAATTTTGATGCTGCCATCCCATTTCTAGGCTGCTGTACCACTTCTGTGGGTCTTAACCTGTCCAACTCACCGGGCTTGGAGGCAAGTCCCAGGTGGCAACAGGTCTCCCATCAATGGTTCTAGTCCAAAGTCAGGGTCCAGTAGCACAATCCAGAATAACAGTCTCCAAAAAGTCCAAGGTAAGGTAGCAAGGTTCCAAGGGTTTAAGCAAGTCAGACAACTGGTAGGTTGGTTAACAGAGCTATAGGCAAGTTGATTCCCTCACTGGTTGCAGCCTTATATAGGGAGCTTCCCAACAAGTGTGGCTGGGTCCCAGTTGGGCTCCTCCTCACAAGCTGAGTCACCTCTTCTGTTCGCGAGTACTACTGGGGCCCAGATCCTATGATGACTTATCTGTCTCTCCCAGCATTTCTTTAGCAGTGGTGAGGCCTTGGGCTGCCAGGCAAGCACTCCTGCGCTTGGTTCATGACTCAGTCCTAGCCCTTTGTCTCCTCTGCTCCTTTGGAAGACCTTGCTTCGGAAGACTATGGTGAGTCTAGTCATGGGCAGGTCCATTCTGGTGCTTCCATGCCTGAGGACCCTACTGGGTCAAGGTCCCTTTGGGGAGGCACTGGAGAATCTGCCAAGGCAGTCGCTTGGAGGCAGCTTGTATGCTGAACCAGGGTGGTCCATGACATAACCATTCTTGTAGCCACAGGAAGTGGCACAGTTACCAGAGCAAGTTCCATTCTAGCGAATATTCTCAGAGCCAGTCAAAGAAGACTCCCACTGCCTCTTGCATTCAGGTGACTGCAGATGTACCCAGACCTCTTGCCAAAGCATTCAAAGGGCTGTCTTTCTCTGGGAAGGTCCATGTCTCCTTACTTAATACAGAGTGGTCTAGAATAGAAGAGGACATACCACAATGAACTGGACTATAAAGAAGTTCATCCCCTGCGGACGTTCTGAGATCCAAATCTCACCTCCCACCTAAGTTCTCATGGGCAACAAGCAAAAGAGGGGTGACTTGGCAATGTCAGATATCCCCATACCATAATCTTCCAGGGAACCTGTTCCCCATTGAGTAGGGGTGTGCAGTATTTTTTAAAACCTGTATTTTTTGGTTCGGGTCTATTGGACTCCAAAAAAAAAATGGGATTTCCAAAAAAAAATCAGATCCCAATACCAGTACAGTATTCAGATCTGGGATTTTTTTGGAAATCCTGAATTTTTTTAAGGTCCAATAGACCCAAGAAGAAAAATATTGGGGTTAAAAAAAAAAACAATTGTGAAGCTGAGCCAGTGGGGAATAATCTGCTCCCCGTGGGCACAGCCGATCCTGGTTGGGCTCGCTTTTTAATCCTTCCCAGGTCTAATTTGCCTCTCACTAGTTTATATAATGTTATGTGTTACAGCCAGACAATGGAAGGCCATCAAAGCTGTTCATTTGAATCTGCTGAGATTTTGGCATCTGATTTTGCAGTCAGGATGTTGCCTGAACAAGGGTTTTAAGTTATGTGGGCGGTGAGTAAGTTCAATATAAGCCACAAAGGGTCTATTGATAACAGGGATTCACAAGTACACGCCTGCCCAAATTTCCACAGGTGTAGTCGTCTGTGTCTATTGATGCAAGTTCTGTTCTATTCATTGCTGCTTGATATATAAAACTAGAGGCCTAAAGCCAAATATTTAGATGGTTACTTCAGGCCTAAATATATACTTCAGTCTGCCTGGCCATGTGCCGCTCTCCTTTTTGGTCCATGCTAACCTCCAGGTGGGACCTAGAGACCTCCTAGAATTACAGCGGAGCTCCAGGCTACGGAGATCAGTTCTCCTGCCCACCTTGGAATGTGGATTCTGTGACATTATACCACACTGCAGTCCCTCCTGTCCCCAAATCCCACCCTCCCCAGGCTCCACCCTCAAATCTTCAGGAATTTCTCAAGCCGGAGTCGGCAACTCCAACTATAATAAAGATTGATTGAGACAGGTGGGGACCCGCAGCAGAGCCTTTTCAGCTGCCCCCTCCGCTCTGAGGAATTCCCTGGCCCAAGGAGGTGAGGACTCACCTTTCTTGCAGGCCTTCCAAAGTCGGCTTAACACACTTATAAGGCCTTTGAGTGAGAGGAACGGAGGCACTTAAACATTCTTGGCATACCTATGTCTCATCAAGTGGTTTATGCCATTTTAAATTTTTATTGTATTGTGTATTTTTGCTGGCAATTGTGATTTTTCTCTTTGTTAGCCACTTAGAGAACCTCATTCGAGACAGAAAGGTGGCGTGTAACTAAAGAGAACACCTCTTTGATGTTAGGGCAGCTCCTCCGGTTGAATTATAAGCTTCATTAACATCATCCCCAAATCACCTCACAGGCACCTTAGTTTGAGTTCTACCATCCCCTGCTGTTTTTCACCTCGGGGTACCCCAAAACATTAGGGACGGTGAGCAGGCTGGAGGCTGAGAAGTGAGTTCTTCACATTGTGTTCTCAGGAAGGGCAAAACTCAGTATGTCTTGTTAATTAATGGAATGAGTCTATTTGTGATTCATCGTATTTGCCAGCAGGACAGCAAACCTGTTTTTTTTTGTTTTTGTTTTTAAAGCAGGGTGGCTGCCAAAATATCAACGTTTCTTGAACTCACATATTCCACTGGCAGTGTTCCTCCACATAAATAAGATCTTCCATTTACTGGGGGTGGGGGGCGTTTTTCTGACACTATGTTGAAACAATGTCAGAATATACAAGCACATTAAACTTTTAAAGGCGGGTTATGAATCACCTTCATTGCTGTGAAGTTAAGAATATTTGCATCCGTGTTTAAAATGGTAAGGCTAACTAAGAAGTCTGAGATTTCCTAAAGTTGCCCCCTCCCTTTTTTTACTGGCTCGGGTCCTGCCCGAAACAAAAATCCTGTCAGTGGAATTTGGCTCGGCATGGCCCGTAAGCGAAAGAAAAGTGTCACTTGTGAAATTTTCATGTGCCAGATCACTGTTAACAGCAAAGGGAGCAGGACCAGTGCTTAGTTTTTTATTTAGCTGTTTACACTCCGCTTTTCTCCACAAAGGGATCCGAGGCAGTTTACAACATTTTCTCTCCTCCGTTTTATTCTCAGCAACAAACCTGTGAGGTAGGTTAGGCTAAGAGTGAGTGATCGGGCCAGTAATTTTCAGAAGCAGTTGCCCGCTCTGTAAATGCAGGCAAATGAGTTCTTTCTCAGGGAAGTGAGCGTGGTTGGAGAGAAATATAGTTTTGCCTGTATTTTGCCTTAGAGGCCAGACACTTTTGCAGGTTTTCCGAGTAACAAAGCCCTCTTTACCAGGAGGCAAAACGTCAGCGGGTGTGTCCCACCACCGCAAGCCATGATTCTGCATTCAAATTCCAGTGAGCTCTCTGAAAACATTCTCTCTTAGTCTTTCCAGCTGCTAAGTTTATCTCATCATCTTGGATAACAGACAATGCAGCTTTACAAAAGCTTTCTGTTTTCTTTTTTTGGTTGTTTTTGCAAAAGCAGTGTTTTTGCACGCTTCGAACGGAATCAGTTTTCACATTCAAAGTCAACCTTAAATAGTTCTCCAAAGTGGTTCAGCACTGAATGGAAACTTAAAGGCAGCGTCTTGAAACAAAAATCTTGTGCGTAATGCAGTGGAGCCTGGGTGCCAACTTATGCCATTGAGAACCTGAATCCTTCCTACCTACCCACAGCGTGTGGTAGAATTGTTTGGAATAAGGAGTATGAGAGATTTGGCGGGCATATAAATCCTCTGCAGACTTTTCAACGTTTAATGCAATCTTTCTGAAACACATCATCGCCATTATGTGTTAACTGGGCAGCGTGCATATTTTCTCTGTGTGTGTGGGTTCAGTAGATACAAACAGAACATATTTAAAGGCAGGGGTCTTTTCGGGGGGGAGCGCACCGGAGCGCAGCTCCGGGAGCTCAGGAGCCAAGCCCCGCCCCCAGCCAGCGTCCCGGAGAGTCTTTCAGGCAGCCGAATGTCAATTTCAGCTCCATTATATCCTATGGGCCATTGAAGTAAATGGTGAAAACATAGGGTATATTCTGGGGGCTGGCGGGGAGGGGGTTTGAGGGAGAGGCTCGAAACTCACAGGATAGCTGATGGAGCCTCTCCCCAAGATACCCACCAAGTTTCAAGAACATTGGACCAGGGGGTCCAATTCTATGGGCCCCTAAACAGGTTGCCCCTATTCCCGCCATTGTTCTCTATGGTGGGAAAAAAATAACTTTTTTCCCACCATAGAGAACAATGGAGGAAATGGGGCAACCTGTTTGGGGGTCCATAGAATTGGACCCCCTGGTCCAATGTTCTTGAAACTTGGTGGGTATCTTGGGGAGAGGCTCCATCAGCTATCCTGTGATCTTGGAGCCTCTCCCTCAAACCCCCTCTCCTCCAGCCCCCAGAATATACCCTATGTTTTCACCATTGACTTCAATGGCCCATAGGGTATAATGGGGCTGAATTGCCACTGAATTTCTTTCATTCCCTCCTTTCCTTCTTTCTTTTTCCTCTTTCCCTCATTCTTCTCTTCTCTCTTTCTTTCTTTCTTTCCCTCCTTCTTCTCTTCTCTTTTTCCTCCTTTCCCTGTTTCCCTCCTTCTTCCCTCTCTTTCTTTCTCTCTTTCCTTCCTTCTTTCCTTCTCTCTCTCTCTTTCCTTCCCTCTTTCCTCCTTCTGTGGCCCAACTCTCATGAGAAGGAGTTTAAACTTTAAACTTTAAACCCCTTCTCTCTTAGCTCCCCCACCCAGACCAGCTGGGGAAGGGAAGGGGAGGCTTTTGAAGATGCTTCCCCCCCTTTTGCTTCCCCTTCTGACATCACTTCCGGTGATGTCAGGGGGCGTGGCATATGCTAATAGCCTAATAGCTCATTAGCATACCATATGCTAATGAGCTCCTGCAGCTGTTCTTCTGCGAAAAGACCCCTGTTTAAAGGGAACATATTTACTCATAGGAAATTACATTCATTACCCCGTTCAAACAAAATAGTGACTGCATGTATCAGGCGGAGAATAGATAGTACACGTTCTAGACTTGCCAGCTCTGGGTTGGGAAATACCTGGTGATTTAGTGGGTGGAGCCTGAGGAGGGCGGGGTTGAGGAGGAGAGGGACCTTGGCAGGGATATGAATCAGTGTTCCCTCTAAGATGAGTTAGTGTGAGCTAGCTCACAGTTTTTTAGCCTCCGGCTCACACACTTTTTGTCTTATCTGAGGAAGGATGGCTCCAGAGCAAACTCATTTATGCAGTAGCCAACTCACTCACTGGCAACTTTAGTGCCAGTAGCTCACAAAGTAGCATTTTTGCTCACAAGACTCTACAGCTTAGAGGGAGCATTGGATACGATGCCATTGAGTCCACCCTCCAAAGCAGCCATTTTTTCCAGGGGGAACTGATCTCAGGTCATCTGGAGATCCGTTGTAATAGCGGGAGATCTCTAGGTGCCAGCTGGAGGTTGGCAACCCTCACACATCCCCATCACACTGCCAAAATCAAAACCTGGAAAGACCCATCTTTCTCTGCTATACCACAAAGCGTTGTTCTAAACAGGAACCTCTCTGACAGTTGCCCACCCTTCTCCTTTTCCTGTAACACACCCAGTTCTAAACTATATAAAAAAAAGATTGCGCTGAGCATGATTTGTGTCAGGGGAACTGGCTTCCCCCTCCCACTCCCTTTCAACAACAAAAGGGCCTTTTAGGCCTGGAACTAGCGATGTGGTAGGAAGCCAGTTGATGAAAGTTGCTCTTTGCTGACCTAGATGTCTGTAACTCCTTAGCTCATTACAACAGAAGAGAGATTTCTCTGACTAGGTTGAAATCCAGGGCTGTTAGGCTATGCGCTGCACGTGCTGTGAGGGGTGATGGTACTTGCCCCAAAGAGCTTATCGTTCAAACAGATGGTATCAACTGAGTGCAGATGGTCTTTGGCCTTTCTTCCAACATTTATTATCCTGAGGTTATGTACATGTTGGTTTACCAACCTCCAGGTGTGGCCTGGATTAGTCTCCCAGAATCACAACTGCTTCCTGATGACAGATCTCAGTTCCTCTGGAGCGAACGGCTACTTTGTAGGATGGAGTCTATGGCATTATGCCCTACTGAGCTGCCTTCCCTGCCTAAATCCCACCCTCCACAGGTTCCACCCCCCAAATGCCCAGGAATCTCCCAACCTGGAATTGGCAGCCCTATAGAGAAGGCTTTGAGCCCATGGATAAGCAAGTGTTGTTGCATACGTGGAATAGTGGTGTACCAGACCAGTTTGCTCGGCATAGGAAGACCCCTGCTCCCCCCCAGAAGAAGGGGTCTAGGCAAGTTTGGACCTGATGCAGTAATGAAGTGTCTTCTGGCCCTGCCCCTGGTAAATAGTAGCACCTCTGGTTGGAGCAGGTGTGCAGCATTATTGTTTGGTGCACTCAGGCATGTACGAGAGACTTTGGCACTTTCGTGACTGCTCTTAAGCAAATGTAAAGCCTCTGTTGGCTGCCATGTGAATTCGGTTTCGCTTCTGAAATCTCCCACATGACACCGTTCATGTGTGAGATGCAAAACCCAAGAGAGGCTCAAATGTGTATTTTAGCATTGCATATGCAAATACCCTTTGGTTTTCAGTTTCTGCTACACCCCCCCCCAAGTTGTGAGAATTCGACTTTGTGCATTTCTCTGCTGATTTCTTCTTCTGGAAAATTTTGTGTTTACAGTTCCATGCATCAAGAGGGATGCCATGGAGGATGGGTAAAGAATGGCATTGATATAGAGCTAGCGCTCTCTCTCGCTCTCTCGCTCTCTTTCTGTGTGTGTGTGTGTGTGTTATGGACAAATGAAGGCTGAACTGTGCAAATTGGGTCTTTTCTAATTTGGAGTAAAGGGGAAGAAGTGGACAAGGGTGTATCCCGAACACCAGACTTTACCAGGATCTGTGTCCATTTACCTGAAGCAGGAAGACATGCCTCTTTTGAGCCCAGCACAAAGATATAATGGACTGGGGTCCCCCTTTACCCCAAACACGCTGTCATGTCAGACAATTAACTAAAAAAAAACAAGCCATAAGTGAAATCTAGTATCGTGATGCTCCCATGGGAAGTTTTCAGAATCTCCCTTCCAAATAACAGTCTCCAAATTTGTCCTTTGTGGGCAGGAAGGTGAAGCTTTAGGAACATGAAGTAAGGACTGGCATTTTTTGGCACTTCTGAATGAGCTGAAGAGGCAATTTAGGTCAGAGGAGAAGGAGGCTCTTGTGCTTCGGGCGCTGAAGAAAACACACAGGAGAGAATGAGGTTCCGTTCTTGGCTAAGCCTAAAACTTCCTGAGGGAACCTTGGGCAAGTCACATGCGCTCTGTGCCTCAAGGAAGAGTCCCAGCTGGATAAATTGGGTGGGCGGGGGGGGAGGAATTGATTAGACTGCCTTTGTCTACTTAAGATAGTCTCACAATTCCCAGTGACTTCAAGTAACATTGAACTGTTGGCAGTCACGAAACGAGGGAGAGGATCTCTTCTTGAGCTGGCAAGTGAAGAAATCAAGACTCTCAGTAGTCACCATAAACATGAGCTTGGTTGTGAGTGTATATATATCCTAGATTGGGATAGGCAAGCCCCAGCATGCATAGCTGATGGTAGTGCATGAGACCATTTGGTTTGCAACCTGGGGCCAAATCTCTGCCCAAGGTATCGAGGCACTGACAGCACTGCTGGAGCCAGCGGTGTAGGAGAAGGCAACAGACATTGGCTTATGCCCATCATTGCCTCCCAGACCTGCACAGCTGTCAGCTGAGTTCAAGGAGAATCCCTGAGACGCTGGCAGTGCTACTGGGGGTTGGCTTGTGCCAAGCATCTCTGGCCAGATACAGCTGTCATCCTTCCATTTTATTTGCCAGCCTGCCAGCATCTTCACAGGTAGGCATGGATATATATCTTTTTGGGATGGGCCCAAAAAGTTGCTTACCCCAAATTAAAGAATAGCTCTTTGAACTTAAACTTGGGTCCAAACCCCAGAGTGGCCATGGGCTTTCTCTCTCAACTTCTGTTCCCTAGTTATAAAGTGAGAATAATAATTACTCTATCAGAGCCTAACGAGAACCTGTGAGTAAACATGCAAAAGGGCCTGATTCAAATCAGGACTGTTGTATAGGAGAAGAAGAAATTCCTGCCTTCTCCCCTGTGCTGTGTTTGGTGGCTGAAACAGCCTGGGGCCACGAGGGGAGATGGATGGACGAGGGAGTATTATTTTCTCTGTGGGGCGTCGGCACATGCAAGCATTCATGCATGTGCTGGCTCCCAACAAAGCAAATAATGCCTCCCCTGGGCTGTTTCAGCTGCCAAAAACAGCACAGGGGAGAAGGCAGGGATTTCTTCTTCCATGCAACAGTCTCAGTCCAAGTCAGATTGTGCTGTGGGTTAACTTACACTGTTGCCAGGAACTAGCAGCTACAGTCCAACTGCATGTCCCTGGCAAACTCGAGCAGTTTGTAACATCTAGTCAGGCTCTCACAGGGCTATTTTAGGGAAGATTAAGGTATGTTGGCCCTAATCCTGATAAATTTCATTATACGGCCCATACTTGACACAGTGGTGCATTTTCACGCATTCACCCTTTTATGTGCAAAATGGGGTTGGGCAGATCTGTTTCTCACCAAACAGCATGTGAGGGAGGGGAGCTATATCCTGTTGCCTATTTCTCCGTATCTTGCTGCTCTCTGATGTTTGAAGCATATTTCCACCCCTCACAGCATGATTTACTTTCAGTATCTAAATCAAGACTGAGGTAAAAATACTTCAGCCTATAGCATTGGATTCTGTGGATCCATTCTGTGGGCAATGAAGCTTGATGTGAGATCCAATTGGATCCAATCTTTGGAGGGTAGTAAAGTAGGGGCAGGATTCGGCTCCACTCGCACATCCGTGGACACTGTTTATGGGAGGGGGGTGAATGTGTGGGGGAGAGAGACCTCCTGTCTCACACTTTAGAATCACATAGTCAAATACATGAATAAAGACATGTGGGTCCCTCTGTCACATTTAGTTACAGTTGTCAGCCTCCACTTGGTGGCTGGAGATCTGAGATTACATCTGATCTCCAGGCGACAGAGATCAGTTTGCCTGGAGAAAATGGCTGCTTTGGAAGGTGGACTTTATGGCCTTAGACCCCACTGAAGTTGCTCCCCCTCTCCAAACCGCACCCTCCTCAGGTTCCACCCTCAAAATCTCCAAGTATTTCCCACCCCAGAGCTGGCAACCCTACTTCAGACCACACAATGAGGCTGTTTTAACTCCCCCTACTTATTTGGAGTGAAATTTGTTACACACAAATGTATGTTTCATGGCAACATTTTTGTTACAGAAAATAGCTTAGAAAAGGGGAGATTTGGACTGGAGCACATATGCCTGTGTTCGTATGCTTAATCTTTCCCCTCGCCCTCTGCTTTTCTGACTCCTGCTTCTAAGACGCTTTCTCTGATACTATACCTGAGAAGGGTGCGTGTGTGAAGCTACCCTTGTTTGAAATTCCAGCAGGGTAGGGGTGGGAATTGCCAGTGGAAAAGTGGCGAGCAGGGGAACAGAACAGATTCCTTCCCAAAGCAGCGTTTTCCTACAGGAAACTGCTGTCAATTCTTGCTGCGGCTGTCAATTCTGTTGCATGGGTCCTTCGCTTAACTTGTAATTCTGCCCTTAGGTGGCCATGCGCCAGACATTTTCTAGCTTTCTCTGCGGCAAAGGTAATGAGCAGAGAAGAGAACTCCTTGTGGCTGTCTGTGGGACTTTCTGTGGGAACTGTGGCCAGAACACAGGGAAAGTGGGAAGCAGTAAACCATCAATGTCCTTCCTTGAACTTCTCGGGACCCACGAAAATCTCACAGATGTGCAGAGAAATGTTTTTGGTATTCTTTGTTAGAGAGACGAAACAGATAATGCAACCTCAGATGAATTTCTGTCTACAAATGCCGCTTGACTCCTTTCCATAGCTGTAAATAAATCAGCATTGTTTCATTAAATGCAGGAATCTAGAAAATCCCTCTGTCTTTACCTATCTGCATTTTGAAGGTGGTTGGACTAACATAATCTTTTTTCTGCCACAGGAGTGGGGTGTTGTTTGAAACTGGGGTTTATTTTTATTGTGCACCCTGTGTCATGTTTAAAATGAGAAGAACTTCTGTGGAATGGCAGAGAGACTTTTGATTATATGACTCATTGATGCTGGCAACTGAACATGTCCAGGAATGTGGTGCAGGTATTTACCATCGGAAATGTTGACACTGATAGATTCCTAAACTGAGGTGGGCTGTGTGATATGTGTACACACACCATTCCCTAGGTTCTGCACTGAAATGCCTGAAGATTTTCTTCATGAACAGAAGGAAAGTGATGTTTACCTCAGGAAGGGCACTTAGCGGGAGGACCAAGGTGTTCCCTCTCTTTCCCTGTGTTTTAGGCCTCCTGCAGGATTATCTCTCTCTGGCCAATGTACAGCATAAAGGCGCTTTGAGCAGACCTTTATCACATAGAATGTGGTGGCAGAATTCCGAACTCTGATGCTTTTGACCATCTACATATGAAATTATGTGCAGCGAAGTCCGTCCACAATGGGGGCAGGAATGGCCATGAGGCACTGGCTCTGACCCCCAGATATGCACAATCACCTGCTTGTGAGCATGGAGTCTGGCCCTGCCATCATGCAACTGGTGGTTAGTGGGCAGGGAATCTACATGCACAGGAAGTGTACATGTGAGGCTCTCTCCCCCTGATCAGGAACACTGCTATATTTTAGTGTTCCAGATCACAGGAAAAGAGCGGCACATGTACACTTCCTGTGCATGTAGACACCTTGCTCACAAGCCCCCAGTAATGTGAGGGCAGGCCTGGCACACTAGTACCTACTCCTTTTCTATATGTTTGAATTTCAACACACGGAATGTCACGCATAGAGTGCTTGAGACGGTAGATGGGACGCAAGTGGTATTTTTATATCTCCCCCCTCCACATAAAACACTTAGGACACCATAGAGCAGGGGTCCCCAACAATGCTCCTTCTAAGCTGTGAGTCTTGTGAGTAAAAATTCTACTTTGTGAGCTACTGGCATTAAAGTTGTGAGCGAGCGAGTTGGCTACTGCATAAATGAGTTTGCTCTGGAGCCATCCGTCCTGAGCGAAGGCAAGAATGTGTGAGCTGGAGGCTAAAAAACTGCGAGCTAGCTCACACTAACTCAGCTTAGAGGGAACACTGGTCCCCAATTCTTTTCAGTCTGTAGGTGCTTTTTGGATTCTGACACAAAATGGTCTGCCAAGGGAGGCAGAGCCAGCTACAAAATGGCTGTCACGGCTTACCTTCAGTCATATAGTGAAAATCCTTGTGTTATGGCAGCTGCCGCCGCTGCCACCAATGCAACACTTTTCAAAACCTGCACAGGCAGTCAAATCTCCCCACTTGGCCCTACCCGCTTTCTGAAAACATTTGGCAGGCACCAGCAAAGGTGTTGGTGGGTGCCATGTGGGGGACCCCTGCCACAGAAGGTGATATCGAGTAGTCCTGCTTTTGATGTAGTTCCCCCATAAAAGGAGACAATGTTTGACCTCTGTTGGCCACTGGACTCAAAACTTGGTTCTCACATCTGTTGTTCTAACTCCTTTATTATCTGTATGCCAACTTGCTGCTATTGACATGTCCTACTATATGTGTTATTCCAGTCTTAGCTATATTTATTGCTCAGTTACTAATGCATCTTGACTAATCAGCTCTTCCTGGCAATTAACTCCTCCACCTGCATGTAATATTTGAGGAAATCTGTTTCAGTGTATTTGAAGAAGTGTGCATATGCTGAGTCTCTGTTCTCCCATGTACACAAGGTTGAGCTTGGTTGTCTTGGGGGTGCCGCTGGACTCCAGCCCTGACCCATCCCAATTTATGCTAGGTGGAAAGGAAAACAAAAATCCCAAAATATTTTTCCGTGTAACTTTACTGTATCATCTCCCCCTTCTGGTTGGCCTGCTGCTGCTATAGGCATTTGTCTTTTCATAACCAGTTTAATCTTAGAAAATAACTTTATGGAGGGGTCTCTTGTAATAAAAGCTACTCTTTGTCAGCACTTAGCAAACCTCCAGTGTTCCTACAGAGGAGGAAGAGCAAAATAGCTGTCAAGAAATTAGCTTGAGTGCTGGGGAATAGCTTGCAACTGTTCCAGTTAAGTATGTCAAGTGCCGTCAATCACTTCCGACTCATGGCGACCCTATGAATTAATGACCTCCAAAACATCGTATCATTAACAGCCTTGCTCAGGTCTTGCAAACTGAAGGCCTTTGTGGCTTCCTTGATGGAGTCAACCCATCTCATGTTGGGTCTTCCTCTTCTCCTGCTGCCTT
This sequence comes from Gekko gecko, assembly GCA_029375565.1. Lineage (NCBI taxonomy): Eukaryota > Metazoa > Chordata > Lepidosauria > Squamata > Gekkonidae > Gekko > Gekko gecko. The sequence goes on along the minus strand of JAPDNY010000001.1, from coordinate 330,236,462 downwards.
CAACTTCTCCTAGCATTATTGTTAATTTGTTGGGATGTTTTATCCCAGGTTCTCTCTGAATTTTGAAGTTCCAGAACCACCAGCGTTTGATTCCAGGGAGACAAATCTTGAACATTTGTCAATGTCTCTTCTTCCATTCTTTTTTTGAATTTTCAGACATTTGGTTTGATCCTAAGCACCACCCATGGCGCAAGACTTCCCCATCCCCCTCCCCCACTACAACCCACTATGTACCCCCAAAATTCTGCTTCTGGGGGTCTCTTGACACCCAGCAGAATAGAAGAAGAAGCGAGACTGCCCTTCACTCGGAGTCTCAGAGCGGCTTACAAACTCCTTCCCCTTCCCACAACAGACACCCTGTGAGGTAGGTGGGGCTGAGAGAGCTCTTTCCAGAACTGTCCTTGAGAGAACAGCTCTTGTCAGAACTATGGCTTGCCAAAGGTCATCCAGCAGCTGTAGGTGGAGGAGTGGGGAATCAAATCTGGTTCTCCCCGATTAGAGTCCCCACACTTAACCACTATACCAAATAGGAGATGGGGTGGGGGGAGTCTGCCATGAGAATGAGGGATCAGCAGAAATTCCCCACCACTTCTTTGCCAAAGGAGGTGTCACTCCCCGGGCGGAACAGCACCTCGGGATCCAAATCATTGTTCAGATCTTTCCATGTGCACAGTTGCTCCAGGTTTCCATTCATTTCTTTACCCTTCTTTATTTCTTCCAGCGTATGTACAGTGGTTAATAGTGTTGAGAGGGTCATATGGCCAACCAGTGTTCCCGCTAAGCTGAGTTAGTGTGAGCTAGCTCACCATTTTTTAGCCTCTGGCTCAAACATTTTTGTTTTAGCTCAGGAAGGGATGGCTCCAGAGCAAACTAACTAATGCAGGAGCCAACTTGCTCACTCACAATTTTAATGCCAGCAACTCACCAAGTAGAATTTTTGCTCACAAGACTCCACAGCTTAGAGGGAACATTGTGGCCAACATGCCTTGCTTCTGCCATTAACTTAAGAAGTCCTCAAGGTAAGCTGGGAGGCAGGCGGAACAGAACGTGAGCCACAGTGAACCTGTGGTACAAGAACGTTTACATCTACGTGGAACCTCCTTGTAGTGCTCAGATGAGAGAGCCAGTATGGTGGAGTGATTAGACTGCCTGACTAGGATCTGGGAGACCCAGGTTCAAATCCCCACTCTGTCATGGAAGCTTGCTGGGTGAGTTGTTGTGAAAATAAAATAGAGCAGAGGAGAAAAATGTAAGCCACTCCTGAGTCCCCATTGGAAAGAAAGGTGGTGTATAGATAAAGTGAAATAAATGTTTCCAATTCTTGTTCTGGAGCCCATTCTGGGTTGGCATACGCCGTCTGTCATTGTCGCAGGACAGTTGGGGTGAGATCCCTTGGTGACCTCGGGCCAATCTCACTCGGTCGGCCTAGCCTGGCCTCTGTCACAAGGTTGTTCTGAGGTTAAAACCGAGAGAGGGAGAACCAGACAGGCCACTGGGGTTGCCAGTGTCCAGGTGGGGCCTGGAGATCTCCCAGAATTACAACCAATCTCCAGGCAACAGAGATCAATCCCCCCTGGATAAAAATGGCTGTTTTGGAGGGCAGACTCTGTGGCATTATGTATTAGTGTGGTCCCACCCCTCTCCAAGCCCCGCCCTCCCCAGACTCCACCCCCAAAATCTCCAGGTGTTTCCCATAGCTGACAACCCTCCTGGCCACCATGAGCTCCTTGGATGAAGGGCAGAATAAAGCCTGTGGTTGACAGAGGGCTGAAAGATGCAGTCCTGCTCTTGTCAGGGAGGTGGTGGTTGCCTCTTTGAGGAGAGACCATGGCTCAGTGGTACAGCATCTGCTTGGCATGCAGAAGGTGCCAGGTTCAATCCCTGCCATTGCCAGTTTTAAAAAAGGGGTCTGGTGGCAGGTGAGGTGAAAGACCTCGACCAGAGACCCTGGAGAACTGTTGCCAGTCTGAGCAAACGGTGCAGACCTCGATGGATCAGTGGTCAGATTCAGTATCAGGTGGCTTCATTTGATCAGGCCAGAGCCTAATATTCTCTTTCCAGCCCTTCAAGAAGACCCCAAGCAGGCAGTTAAAAGCCGAGGCGTGACCCCTATCTAAGGATTCCCACGTCTGAGTAGCAAAGTTGCGAAGGCTTGGGCTGCAAGTGCCCATGCAACAATTGCACAACGTACCAGGAAACCAAGTGAGAATGTGGGTAAGCCCGAGGCGTGGGTCATCCAGAGTACAAATACCAAAGATATTTGTCCATCTGCCTTCTTGTTGTGCCATCTGTTTTTCTGGCGCTGTGCCTCAGAGCACCGCTTGACCCTGTGTGACCCCGGGCCATTCAGCACCACATAAACACTTGTGCTCTGGAAGTGCACTTTGTGTGGTCAGTTCAAACATACAGTCTTCTCTTCCAGGTCCAAGTTCAGGGGGAACCAGTGCTGGGTCTTAACGGAAGAAGCCGAGTGTGCACAGCACCAATTGGCATGCGACTAGTCCCATCAGCCTTCACCCATTCAAGTTTTTTAAACTGTTCTGTATTTTTTGAAGGGGGAAATGAATTGATGTTTAATTAAGTAAATGTGTGCGTGGTATTTTAAACATCAGAGTTTGCTTAAAGCATGTGGGAAAAGCGTTTTGAATGGCAGCAGACTGTGCCTTGGTCCCTTTCAGGAGTTCCTCACGCACCCCACTGAAATACGTGTGGCTGCATTAGCGTCCAACTTGATTCTGGTACTGAAATGGCCTTTGTTATGTCAGTGGACAAGCTGCAGCAGGAAGTGTGTGGGAGAGTTCATCGCTGAATCCCTCTTTTGTGTATCGCTTTTACTGGCTTCTTTTTCTTTTATTTAGCTGGGTTTTACCACTATATTGATTTAAGTAGTTGAATATTTAATATGTATTTGAAATTAGTTCCTATTATTGTCTACCGCTTTGAAGGTCCAGCAGCCAGAAACTGGGGTGCAAATATTTTAAATGAAATATTTTGCACTTCCCAGTTTTTCATGCATGGAGAAGTCCAGATGCAGGCCAGCAGGATTTGTTTTCTTTTGGAGGAGAAGAGTCCATTGGGGTCTTCCTACCATTTGCCAGTTTGGTGTAGTGGTTAGGAGCGTGGACTCTAATCCGGTTTGATTCCCCGTTCTTCCACATGCAGCCAGCTGGGTGACCTTGGGTCAGTCACAAGTTCTCTCAGAGCTGTTCTCTCAAGAGCAGTTCTCGAAAAAGCTCTCTCAGCCCCACCTACCTCACAGGGTGTCTGTTGTGGGGACAGGAAGGGAAAGGAGATTGTAAGCCGCTCTGAAACTCCAAGTGAAGGGCAGGGGTATAAATCCAATCTCCTCCTCCTCTTCCTCCTCCTCCTTTTTCATAGAGACGTTGAGCATAGTGGAGGCAAATGAGATTCCTCAAGCATGCACCAGCTCCCCCCAAAAGGACGCTCTGGCTTCAATCAGCTCTCACATCACACTCTGCCTCTGAATGCAACTCAGAAGCTGGTTTCATGCTGCTGCTTTGCCCCTTCCCACATGGTGGAAGCCTTCCACTGGAAGGTGTCAATTTTTTCCCAAAGGCTGGTGGGTATCCCATCCCAGAAGCCAGCAGGAGAACATCTTTTCTTGGATCTCGTAGACAAAAAGCATCAGGCAGTCATCCTGGACTATAAGCAAGCTATAAGCAAGCTATCCGGCGTCTGTGTAACAGTTTGGGATTTCTTACATGGGGCCAAAACAAACTGGTCTTGTCCGTGAGGTTAACGTGTCATTGCCAAACTCTGGTGGCTCATTTATGCAAACTTTTTGTACTGCCTCCATGGTCATCTGGATGCGGACTTTCTCCTGCACAGATCATCTGCCGTGACTGTCCCTGTGGTTAGACTGATCAGAAGATTATTGGGGCCAGGGAGCAGGAATAAGCATGGACTGATAAAAAGAGAGGAAGCCCCTCTTTGCTAACAAATGTGCCGGATGTGTGACTTGAGTCCTCAGACCAGGAGCAGCAGCTCAAGCTTTGCAATCAGTATTATAGATAGAGTGCAAGACAAGGGAAGGCTGCGATGAACTATCAGCACGGATTGTAAGCAGAAGACTGAGTCAAGCCCAGAGCAGATCTGTGGATCATGTTAAGTATACGTAGGTTTGCCAGGTCCTCCTTGGTCGCCAGCAGGGGATGGGCAAGGTAAGGTTGCCAGATCTGAGTTGGGAAACTCCTGGAGATTTGAAGATGGAGCCTGGGGAGGACAGGGACCTCAGTGGGGGTACAATGCCATAGAGTCCAAACCTCCAGGCAGCCATTTTCTCCAGGGAAATTGATCTCTGTGGTCTGGAGACGAGCTGGAATTCAGGAGGGTCCCCAGGTCCCACCTGGAGGCTGGCATCCCATACACACCATAAAGGATCTGCATCCAGTCCTGGTTCTTTGATATGTATCATTTGTCTCATTTGTATGTTACATTTTTAGATGCATCACACATTTTTAAACAACATACACTTTAAAAACTTAATGTCTAGAGGCTTATTTACCCATCACATACAGGCAACATTAGGCTTGTCTTGGCAAGTACATGGAACAGGGAGCCACAGTTAATTGTAGCGTGCTTAATGACTTCAACCTCTGTTTCCAAATATATATAAATATATGCCTCCACAGTGCTCACACTTTTACATTTCTAAACTGTGCACTTAAAATGCCTTTGGCCTACGCCTAAAAACAAACGATGTGTGAAGTGTCCCGCAGTGTGACATTCCATTTAAAGGCAAACTTTCCTCTGTTAAAGAATTCCGCTGTCATCATAGCAGAGAAAGTGGTGATTGTAACACGGTGGACCAGACCAGAAATTTAGATTCCCACTCCACACACACACACACACACACCGCGGTGAACATTAAAACTGGGTGTTAATTTCAGGCAGGCATAAGTGTGGGTCTGTGGCTGTCAAGACTTCACAAATAGGGCCACAAGGACCAATCCTAGGCAGGCCCACTCAGAAGTAATTCCCATTTCATTCAGTGAAGCTTACTCCCTGGGAAGCGTCCTTAGGCTTGCAGCCTTGACGGGCAGGCACAGCCTTCCTTCAGCTATTGTGTTTCTGTGGGCGGGGGGGGGGGGACAACCTCGGTTGAGTTTCTGCCTGTCACCTAGCCATTTAAGTGTATTCTGGCCCAAACAGGTCACTTCTGTTCTTTCTTTTCATTTCTGTTTGGTCCATAGACTTTCGGCTAGGTTTCCATCCAATAATATTTAGCACTTTATGTAGTACTTTAGAGTAAACTAGACATTTCACACGTAATCTATTTGCAATCCGTACAACCACCCGATAAAGAAGGCCAGTGTTATTATTCCAGAGTTGCAGATGTGTGTGGGGAAGGCTAAGAAAGTGACTTGTCTTAGTCAATTTATCACCACGGCGAGATTTGAATGAGGTCATTGTGGAGACTTGAGGCTTCTTGGTTATACCCGCTCTTCTACTAGACAGTAGCCCCCAGGGGAGCTCGATCTCCTGTTATGGTGGGAAACCTCCTGGCAATCCCTCAAGTTGCTCCCTGGCTCCTCAAAAGCTTGCAGAGGAAAAACTGGTGGAAAAATTGGGCAGGAGTGCCAGTGTCACACTGGCACGTGATGTCACTTCTGGTGAAAACCTGAAGGGAAGTCATTATGTTGGGGGAGGCCACTCTAGGACTTGCTAAAAAAAACCACACCTCTCTGTAGTTTAACCATAGAGTTTTGCCAAAGCCTAGATCGCTGCCTCCAACATCATGATGTCACTTCCAGTTTTTCTCCAGAAGTGAAAGAGCCGATGTGGTATAGTGGTTAGAGTGTTGGACTGGGTTTGAATCCGCACCCTGTCTTGGAAGCTCCCTGAGAGACCTTGGGCCAGTCACACACTCTTAGCTTCACCTACCTCACAGGGTTGTTGTGAGGTTAAAATGGAAGAGAGGAGAGTGATGTAAACTGCCAGTTAGGTGTTAGTGGTTAAGAGTGGCAGACTCTAATCTGGAGAACCAGGTTTGATTCCCCAGCTCCTCCGCATGAAGCCAGCTAGGTGACCTTGGATCAGTCACAGCTCTCTGGGAGCTCTCTCAGCCCCACCTACCTCACAGGGTGTCTGTTGTGGGGAGAGGAAGGGAAGGAGATTGTATAAATCCAGCTCCTCCTCCTCCTCCTCCTCCTGGTGTGCCTGTGCTCACTCCCTTCCCCAAATTTCTCCTGTGGGTGCCAGATGGAAGCCTGGTGTCCCTAATAGCAGCACTGGTGCTGCAGAAAGAGCCAGGCAAGCAGGGGAGAACTCTTAGCTCCCGGAGAGGGACAGATGCCCCATGACGTGTTACTAATCTGAATTTCATCGTTCAGTAGAAGTACTGCTGTGGGTGTTGTTCTGCGGGGTCTTCCTTTGGGTATCCTGCTGGACCTCCTGTGCCTCTGGTAATCTGACAAATCACCCAGGATCACAGTGTGAAAGAACAAAAGCGAAACAATCCCTGTGAATAATGGCTCTTCAGCTTTGCATTACAGTTAAATTGCATGTG